>JAOYRR010000029.1:0-1200000 GCA_038994665.1 Podotricha telesiphe | reverse complement strand
ATACAATAGTAAATCATTTATATTTTTACCATTTACATTTAAAAAATAATTTACGGATAGAAATTTAATGAATATATTATTTACCAAGCGTAATTCTATTTTGTAAGCTTAATTCTCCTCGCACCAGATCGACTATCTTAGATATCTGAAAGTTGCACTTGTCCCAGTACGCCCTCATTGCCGCAATGTTAATGTGGATCGCCTCCGTCACTTCCGACGTCCAAAATGTCATCGCTATACATTGCACCTGATATTTCACATAGTTATTATTTAATAACCAATAACCACCAGTACCTTAATTAATAGAGCATATTTATTTCAGTACTGTATAGCAATTCTATGATAATTAATATAACTATTAAAAAAAAAAGATCGTTTTAAATTAGTTTCCGTACAAAGTAATGACTGTAGTTTAAATATTATTTTGAAGTGTATGCCGCCGAGTTTCTGCAACAGTTTTTTTTCAGGTTCGATCAGTTAACATTAGTGAACCGGTAGTAAGTTGTTTGACGTTGTCAACTTTTTATTTTGAACAAAACTATTTGACATTGACTTAGAGTTTGATTATTTGATAGATAGGCCACGCACCGTCTGCCCCGGCCACATGATGACCCATTGGTCGCGCGGCCGCTGCGTGTAGTCGTCGTAGGAGAGCGCCACCACGTGGTGCACCGATGCCTTCATTGACTTCTCCAGTTCCAGCAGCCATTTCTCCACCTAAAAAACTTGTTTCAAGAACTTGTTGTACATTTACTGTACCATGTCATTATTCAGTAAAATTAAATTAAGTTATTAAAAATCCGGAAGGAAAATGGATTTGATCCCAAAACCCTTAATTTCTCTGTATGAAATGTCATCACAATCGGTTCAGCGTTTTGGCCGTGATCACGTCACAGACAAACAGACAGACAGTCAGTCAGAGTTACTTTCGCATTTATAATATTAATATGGTATGGACTAGTAACGTTTAGGACAAATAGTACCTATAATAAGAGTATTATATAAAATAATGAAAAGTCAAATTACTTGTCCTCTAGCAGCTGCCGTATTAATTGTAATAGTGAGCTCGACGACCTCTCCTTCTGAGGAACGCATGTGAGTAACGACCAGGTCTTCCGTAAAGTTGAGCTTAGCGATGCCCTCGAAACATTTCTTTAGATGAGGTTGTACTCTGTTAAGATGATTGGGCATTGAGATGAAGCGATTAAAAATTAATAAACAAAAACAGCAAACAGAGAGTCTAGTGTCAAGACACCCTTTTCACCAGAATTCAAAGCAATGCATAATTCTAGCGTCCCACTCCCCAGATTAAAGATGCACATCACAATGACAGTCAGATTGTCACACTGAACTACGATGACATCATCGAAAAAAAGCAAACGTATATTATGTCTTGCAAATGTAATGTTTTTAATTGTTATTCACACACTTAGGATATTATAAAAACATTTTTGTAAAAATCTCTACGCTAACAATAAAAAAAAGTAATTTATGACATACTTACCGCATAGGATCCTTCGTCTCCGACAATATCTCAAGCAGCTCGTCGTTGGAAAGGAAGAAGAAGCGCGGGAAGTAGAGTCGCTTCTTCTCGAGATACGCATTGAGTCCGCGCTGCACCAGCTCCAGGAGATTGTTGGACTTGCGAAGACGATCCAGCATTTTCTCTATGGTTATAACATCTAACACCCGCGGTTCAACGGACGCCGCCTTCATTATCTCACGCCACATCTTAAGGACAAATAAAAATTTTATATTAAACTAGTTGTAGCCCGAAATTTGCCTTGCCTTGGAGTTGCATAATTTAGTTCTTCCTGCCCCTATTCACTATCGGACTTCAAGGCAGACTGCTTTAAGTCATCCGTACATGGTAGCTCCTACTGTACGGGTAAATCGCTTTGTGTCTACATTTTTTATTCGTACAGCGAGACTCATTGCCAACGCCTGTATTTCCTAAGTCGTACAATTTGAGGATCTTTAAATCGCGAATGAACAGCTTTCAAGAATCTTTTGGCAAGCGGGTGTCATCGTAGACTACTACTACTACACTACTCTACGTTAGGTTCACTCTGACTACCCTTGTATGCAGGAAAAAGTACAACAGCACCACGCTGTTGTTCTCTTAGTTCTTAGCTCCGATACTGCTTTGGATTGTTGGTCAGTCAGTCACTTAGTAACAGAAAAGTTATATGAGTTTATGTGAATGGATAAGTAATCAAGAACATAGTGTTTTAACAAAAGGTTATCTCTCTTGCTATATTTTAGTCATCTGAAACCAATTTCTACTATGGTACTCAATAAATAAGTTTGCAATAAAAATTGTAACTAGATAACAACTTCAGGCAAACGTTCCTATTTCAAGTGGACCGTTGGAAATTTACTTTGAAATACTAAACGTAGTGTAATAATAAAAATACTAGTTTCACTTTTTTCAAAAGAACTAGACATTTCGTAAGCAGATATTATAATAGTATGAAAAACTATTATTAACTTAAAGGTAATTGATAAAAAAATATATATAGGTACATTTATAAAGATATTCCTAAATATGTATTTTTATTTACTACGAAGATTAAGCAAACAAATAAAATAAACATAAATGACGGACCTTATCAACAGCACTGAACCTTCTTCCTTCTTCTGGAATTTGTTGTTGAATGTCAGGCGAGGAAAATATGGGCTCCAAGTACATCCACGTCGCTTGAACTTTAAGCCATTCGTCTAATATTTCTTGTAGAAGAATTAATTTGCCTTCCCAATCTCTACATACGAAGCAAGTTAGTCGTTTTAAAGTGTACACAGAAGCATTTCTGAGGCAGTGGGCAGGGGACTTGAGGAATTGATTATATTTTAAATATTTTCTTTTATATCTAGCAAGTGCGTTCTACGTTCAATCAGAATACTTTATTTTATGTCAAAGTAGCGTAATATTGAAAAAGAGTATACAAATGGCTTAATAAATAACGTAACATAAATAAAAACATATTATAAAATACTTACATTATAATTTCTTCAAACGGCTTAATGTATGGTGAATTTTTCATCGTCTGCGTTTTGACGATATGATCATCCAACAATAATTGAATTTCATCAACACTTGACAGAATGTAAGTTCCCGTATCTCTATAATGTTAATTTTTCAAAATGAAACTACAGAGAACATATCGACATTTCTCTCGAGGAAAACCATTAAAAATACAATTTTAGCAAATTTATTTTACTCGAAGCCATCGTGACGCAATGACAGCGTTATATTTAAAATATTTTCAGTTTTGATATCTAAGACAAAGTGCGTTTGACAAATGTAGAGAACGTAGTGTCTTGTCACTAGGTTCTCTGTGACTACCACTCTCTGTACTATTTTACTTTGTAACATATTATAACTTACTTATAAGGCAAAATATCGAATCGTAGCTCGGCCCATTCTTTTATCATCTTGTCCAAAGATTTCTCAAGATTATTCTCCTTAGTCGCAGCTTCAGATATATTTTCAAACTTCTCAATATAATCAACTAAGTTGAAATCTATTACTTTTTCTAATGATAGTTCATCATCTACAACGATCGGAAAACCAACAATTTCGGAAACTTTCTCCCAATGTCTTGGTTTCATGCCGGGATTGCCCAATGTTTGTATTATAGGCAAGTTTGTTTTAAAGTCTTCCATTTTATGTCTAAAAAAATAAATGAATAAAAAATAGATTATATATATAAAGCAAGATAATATAAAGCAGATACGGCCTAGTGTCACTAAGACACTCCGATCTCCGCTCTGTTAGATTATTATTTGTAAAGGTTACACGTTAGATATTTAATATGAAAAAATCTTCATATTTCAAAGAAACGAAGTTTACAATTAAATTAATACGGTGACATATTTGTATCGAAAGTAAAGGGGCGAATTATACTGAGCTAGAACTGCATTTAGAAAAATAATAAAATATATTATGATATATACATAGGCCATCGTGGCGCAGTAGGACAGCGTCTAACTGTAATCGCGATTACTTATGTATTCAATCCCGCCTCGGGGGAATGACTATATATTTTTTTTATTTCTTCGCTTTGGTAGGACAAGGCGCGGCGGTGAGTTCCATCACTCAACACCCAATGATTTTTGGCGGATCATGGAGACTGAGTGTCCTGATACTAGGTTCTCTCTGACTATCCTGCTATACGTAAAAAAAATATATAATATTAGAATATTAGAATATTACCGAACAGATTGCGCCAGTTGGAAAGTGTCGGGTACGTCTTGGAACGACTTCTCTAACTTGTACACGATCTTGTAGTAGTAACTGACGTCGCCTTCTATATCTTCAGGATCGAAACTGCCCACCTTTATAAAAGTAGTGATTTTCATAATCTTTACTTTTAATAAAAATAATAAATGAATCGAAAATATAAAATACCTTACAACCAATTAAAACACTAATCTATTTGTATTTTACCTTCGAAGTCATCCACGTAGAATGTTTCTCGACGAAGTCGTAACCTGCGTCGTATAACTTTTTGTACGGAACAAGTTTATCGTAGATCGCTTTCCTTTTGGGATATTGGGACAATTCCCATCCGAATGCCGTTTCTTCTTCGTTGAATTGATCAATTTTGACCAAAGCGTTAGCTAGCCTGGAGATTGGTTTGAATTTCATAAAGTAAAAAGAGAAGCGTTGAAAAAAAGACTTATATAAAGCAAGTTAGCTTCTTACTTTTCGTCGAGACGTCGCGCTCGCGTCACGTACTTAGAGATATCGTTCATATCACCCCAATACTGAAGTTCGTTGCACTGAGTTTCGTATATGTCTAAATCTTCGATAAATTTTGCGATCCGAACCTTAATCACATATCTTTTTGTATATAAAACACATAACAATTTCCTACATTAAAAGTTATAACATGTGCAATAGATATTGATCAAGAATGCTCATAGTGATCAATTACGCTTTACCTGCAATAGTTCTTGATATTCAACCTTCTTTTGATCGCAAATAACTTTAGACTCCTCAATGACCCCGGGCATACGTGCGTACCTATATTATAGTTTACAAGGTATAATAAAATTATAATATTTTTTAAAAAAAGTATTATATAATCATACTTCCTAAAATTGTAACCTAATTGAACTCCCAAGATGGGAGGCAGGAGAAGAAACCAGCAATGAAAAATTCAGTCTACATCCAAACTGAAAGGTCTTCCGGAAATTTACGCATTAGCCAGGGTGATAAACGTGGCAGCCAGTGACAACCAAAAAGTCAATATTTTAAGTGACTCCAGATCGTCACTGGAATTATTAAGATCTACAAATTCAGGCCGCTCTCTGGTGAACGTGATAAAAGAATGATCAAAGCACAAGGGAGAGAAAACATGTGGGTATTGCTGGAAATGAACGTACTGATGAACTGGCTAAAACAGCAGCTCTCACAGGTAGTGCTTATGATTATGACAAAATTCCATTGTCATATGTGAAACACATGATTAGGCCAGAATCTGTCAAACACCCCACAGTCAATGACATAGGCAGTCACGAAAAAAATCCTCCCAGATGGAACACAGATGTATTGCAGAACACCTATACACATTTAAATTAAAAGATTCCCATAGCAAGCGTCGAATGCGTCCAGGAAATAGTCGGTATGCATATTACTGTAATGCCCTGTAATGGTTTGCTGCGTATCGGTTCGTACTCCAACCAATTAAGAGAGATTTGACTGAGGCTGATCTTCCAAGCATCATGACGAATTCAGGCTCTCGTCGGACTCTTCTCGATTACGCTGAAAGGGCTTTTAATGACGCATGCAACCACCGCAGCAACCCCAGAAACCTAGGGGACTTGCTTGCTCCACATGCACTCACAACACCAGCCAACACAAACACACGCATCACAAAGACATAGCACACAGTATACACACACCCACAAAATTTAAATCAAGATACCTCTATCCAGCTACAACACGCAGTATCGTGCAAGATTAAAGACGGAGGGAGTGGCTTTGTTCTTGGACAATAACATCGAAAGATTGGCCTAGAACTTACAAATATAGCGATATCGCCTGAACTGGCCAGCCTATTGAATGGAAGTACAAATAGAATCACATAAAGACGCAAAGTTTATGAAGCGTTACAGACGAGGATGGTCGGGAACATCGCCTGTCGCATAGTAAAATCGAAGAATAAGTCTTTAATACTGCTCGGCCGGGAGGAAAGGACGTGATTTAAGCGGGCTTGCGAATTGCTCGTTGGAATAGGCGAGTTATAGTTATAACAGAGGGGAAGTGGCATGCCGACTGGGTTGTTTAAAGGCATCAGAACAGCAAGAGACAGAGGTAAAAACCTTATTTACACGCCTTAAGCCTGCACGTCCTAGCACCTAAACGGACCATCCACTATTTATCCCTTTCCATACCGTTAGGTATATAGAAGGTACCTAAAATGGAATGGATCAATGATGATCCAGGAACACCTTTAACTGGTAAAGCAACTTGGATAGTAGAAGAATTTGACATAAGTACAGAATTAACTGAGGTGGAGGCTGTAGGTAATTAAAAAAAATTGTAACCGCAAAATGAGCATAATAGTTTCTATAAATATAAAAATGCCAAGATTATTAAAATGTTACCAATGAAACGATTGGTTATTAGCCTTCATTTCCAAAGGCGTAAACCCCGTGTAGTCGCTCAGGAATACTATGTATCTTAAAACATTTCTTAATTTGTCCTCCATTTCGTCTAAAAGCAATTGCTCTACTTTTTTGTAATAGTCTATCAGAACCATTAAAGCTGCCGTATCTTGCGGCGGAGTTAACAAAGTGTTAGCTATTGTTGAATACTCATCGTAAATGCTGAAATAAACATGCAACAGATACATATATAATAATTAAAATATTCACGCATATCATATTTTAATACCATCCAAAAAAAGATGTAAAAATCTCTGATATATCAAAATTAATCGAAACTATATATAGCTATATATATTACGCATTTAATTAAGTCTACAAATAAAAAAATATATAATGTTCTCTTCTAAGGTATGTCTTTATAAACGTATAAAAACACTTACGCTTTTATCATATTCTGGTAGTCCTCAGTCATCCTCCTGAGCAGAGTGTTAGCAAGTCGGGTTGCGGCACCTTTCAACGAATTGATCAAATCGCCCCTCTGCATTCTAAACATTCCGATGATAATGGTTCCCTCCAATTTCGAAGGTATCTCTCGGGCGACGTTTACATATTTAACAGCTTCTACGCAAAATTCTTCAAACGTTTTTTCCGGTTCGGAGTTTATGAAACTCTCGACTTGTGATTGTGACTGAAATGTATTTGCCGTAGTTTTAAAGTGTAACCTAACAAGTGTCTATCAAACTAATACTATTCGTTTATTATTACTATATATACTTCATACTATATACACTATAGATAATATAAATTAAATTTTCCCAAATGTTTTTCCCAATATCCGAGTACCTAAGCAAAAAGATCTCAATGATAATTCAACTTGTCCTAAACCATTACATAAGGACGTGTGGACTCAAAAAAACCTGTATAAGAACTTAAATAAAACTATTCTTTGTCACTAACTTCACCATTAAGAAGACACACGTAGTTATCAAAGTCCTGCACGCGCAGTTCAGGTCCAATCCTTTGATCATTTATCAAATCAGCTACATTATTTTTGTAATCTTCTACCAAGTCATTATCAATTATTGGCTGAAAATGCAATATTTAAGTGACATTATTTTCTTTATTTATCCAGGTCATCCGCGGATATGATAATTCACATATATTTATATATATACCAAATATAAAAATACTTTATTAGAAATTTACATAAAAATTTTTTTTTTGATAGACTAACTTCCATGTAACTAAGTTTAGTATTAAAAAGATAACATTTAAGCATACCCTCAAAGTAACTCTGTTCGTGATTACATAGTCTTGATAAAGCAAAGTTTCCAATCGCGGCGACTGTCTGCAAGCGTCGATAATGAAGTCGTACAGAAGGCAGAGCTGATCACGGAATTGTTTAAATGTAGGCTCAAAACCAATAGCTTCGTCTTTAAATGCCAAATTAATGACGAATCCTTGATTCATATCCTTGAAATTAAATATTATATTACGGAAGTTATTTAACGTCTTAAAGAATATAAAAAAATAATATTATATTATATTATAGTAAAATTAATTTACTTTACTTAACTACCTTAATATTTTCATAATCGATGATCAAGTAAATTTGCAGTAAATGTGACTAACGAACTAATCTTTTTTTTGTTGAAAAAACATGTTAAATATGGAATATTTTCTATTGTTACAGTGAGTGAGTGATAATCGATCCCACAGCGAATCGTGTTGACAGTAAGACCACCAGCAATGGCCTTTAGAAAATGTAATACTGTGACTATATTAGAAAATCTAATATAATAAATAGCTGTTAAGTTATTTGTCTTTCCACTAGAAGGAAATATCAATACGAAACATAATTACCCCAACATCAAGTATGTATTCAGTAAACTCTTTCATAGACTTTAAACATAACGTCTGCAAGTTATATGTCATGATACAAGCCAAGCAGTTGTAAAAGCGTTTCATTCGCGACACTTGCTTTGGATCCGGTATCTGTTTCTTTTTATTGCCCTTAAAAATTACAAGTACGTGTCAAGATATTGCTAATGATATTGATATTGTAACTTAAAAAAATATATTAACATTTAAAGTGTTACTCAAACACTTAAAATATTCTTAAGTATGAGAAAAACACGTTAAAAATACATAAAAGAGAATAAAACAGATTGGACTTATAAAAGATAAGCTTAAGGAGTATTTTTTTTGGCCTAACGCGTCTTCCATATTCAGCATCAAGACTCTAAACGTTAGGCGTAGACCGTACGCCATGTTGGATACAGAGCCTAATACAGTGCTTTTTTGAAATAGAGTGAAATAATGAAAAAATATCCGTTACAGTAAATTAAAAAAATATTGTTATAGGTAGATTTTAACCTACAACCATTGAGTGCAGTCAAGTAGAGAAATGTCTAGTAAATTACACGTTACCCTAGAAACGTGTATGTCAGTTTATATGAAAGTGTATGTAATAGTACTGTGTGCAATATTTATTTTATTAGTTAGTTTTATGAATTTTCTAATGCAATATTACGAAAAGTATTGTTTTTCTGTACTCGTCCAAATTAACAAACTGGAGTAAAGCTAAATTTCATACTTCCGTCCGCATTATTAACTTAAAAGAGGTCGAAAGATTTGTCCCCTTCACATATCAATCATAATTTAAATTAAAATATTTATTATTCAAATAGGCTGTTACAAAGACTTTCGCCCACATAGTTAAAATTCCCAAATAATTAAAATATATGATATGTAATAGATACAAGTAATAAAAACGGAAATCTAATTTCCGTAAAGCATTGAATCATGAGTTCAATACAGCTGCGGACAAAGCTAGACTAGATTCAATAATCCATGTAATAGTTGTGCGGGTGGATCGATATCATTATGCAGAGTGAGATAAAGTATGCTGATTTACTGATGCATGAAAATAATAAAAGTTAATCACAAATGCTTATTATACTTAACATACATATTTACGCAAATTGTGCCATAATATGTTTTATTATTACAAGGAATTTTTAGTCGTTTCGGCTGCGCCAAGTTTTCGGGTGTAATAAATTTTATTTGCTATAGAATAATCGCAATAGAATGTAAGCTATATGACGTCATGACGAAGAAACAAATATATTATTGACGTTACCTTAAAACAAATAGTGGCGCTTTTTTCTATTGTGTTAAGTTTCACTCAAAAATGCATAAAATAAGAACCGCTTTTCCATCTTTATTCATCAAAAATCCTAAAGTCATCATAACACTCCGTTCTCCGCTTTCCGCCTGAATTCGAGAAATAGCTTGTTGAGCGGCGAAACTTAACGCTGCGCCTTGTTTTGGCAGAGCAGGGAATGAAAATAATTTATAATAAACCCAAAACTTTTACGTATTTTAGTCAAAATATGTCCCACTGTGCCGCGATGGTGCCTCTAAGTAAGAATCAATTAATTTTAAATTCACCTAATCAATCCTAATCGTCGAAACTAATCACAATAATGTAGTTTACTAAATATTTATTATACAGATACCTGTAGAAACACAGCTTGTATAGTAGGCAGCCATTGCATGGTAAGAACGTTCCCGGCAGCGTCGATGTGCCGCTTGCACACGAAGCAGAAGTCTTGCAGCTCGTACGCCTCGTGCGTCGTCATTATGTCCTTCATGCTTATAAGACGGAGGTCGCTATTCACGAATATTTAAATAATAAATTAAACGTTTAGTTGTTTTTTTTTGTAAATACATTCATTTTCGATGCATTTGTAAGGAAACATTCATAAAATATCTAGAATGAAGATTCACATGTAGCTACATTTACGAAAGTAAATAAATAAATGCAATAATCTTCTTTTTACTTAACTACTCAGAATATGAAACTACTTTAATTTTGACATTTTATTGACACAATAAAGATAAAGCTTATACATGTTTCCCTTTGCAGTACAAACCAGAGTTTAATCAAGTGTTAATAGTATTAAAAAACTGATATTATATTTTATTTAAAATTATATTTTAAGCATTATGATATTTAATATTATCCGCATACTAAGAATCTTTATCGTTTTATATATACATATAGGTAAGCCAACCATTTAATTTTTTAAATATTCACTTAACGGGTCATGTAATATCAATCCACCTTCTAATTAAAAATGAGATTCAAACTCAATGCTACCAAATATACTTTAACTAAATTTATCTAATTTCAAACATACTTATATTGTTTCCACCAAATTTGCAAAACTTGTGCTATACAAGGGTTAACACTGTGAAGATTTCTATTTAAGTATTTCTTAGCGACCGCATAACGATTTCTCCATGCGTCGTCCTTCTTAGCCAATTCACGTTTCAAAGGAGTGTCTTCTTCTTCCAAGGATTCCTCCTATAAGTGCCAATATGAAAAATTTGAATTAATGAATTGTTACAATTGAAATAACTAATCTTTAAACAGAATATAATGTGTTCCTACTGTCTAGAGTCATTTAAAGTAATAATTCGGTGAACATGAACTAAATGAAAATTTATTTAAAAACCACCTAATATGTTTCATCCGAAACTGAAGGACAGTGCTAGAAATAGCTAGGATAAATGTTACTAGAGACATGGAACAGAAGACGAAAGAATGAGAAATGAGTGGCGGGGGATAAGGATCGAGACCTTAGCTGATTTTGAATAGTTAAGAGACTCGATAAGACATGATAAGTGTAAATATAGAACTAGGCAAAAAAAATGTCTTAATCATAACACACGACTAGATCATATAAAAATTCTATAAAATACTAGTATAAACAATCGTAATACCTCTATAAAATAATCGATTACAAATAAAAGGGTCACCGTTAATAAAACGACGAAAACCTATCATCGATTCCGTACAATTCGATTATCGTCCAATTCGGTCGAGAGCAAAGCTATTAATTATGCAATGTCTAGTCTACAACACTCTGCCTATATCGCCAGCGGTAGGCATAAGATAAAAATATATGGCAACCGATATTGATTTATATGCCTATTTTAGGTAATAAGTTTTCATGAAAAGAAAAATACATTCTTTATAAAAAATACTTTTTATGTCTACACGTAGGTATGTCGTATAGAAATGTATTACTATATTTATGGAAATAAATATTTTTTCATACAATTTATGTATTATACAAATAAATAAAATTGAAGTCTGTTTGTCATATTTAACATGTTATTACTAAATGCATATGTATGTATACACGGTAAATATACCAAAATAATATTTTTAAATACTTTTGTCTGTCAGTCTGTTTGTTTCAGTTAATCTCCGCTTATGATTGGACTTTCACTGGCGAATAGCTGATGTGATAAGGAGTAACTTAGATTACTTATATTTTGGATTTCCGCCCGGACAGAGTCACGGGCACAGCTAGTTTATAAATAAAAAAACAACCGTGTTAGGATCCTTCAGAACAAAATCGACAATAGCTTTCTTCATGCTCATCATGAAATCCTCGCGCATCTCATCAGTGCTGGTGAGTAAACAATCTCGCCACTTTTTCAATTTTGGGGATATTAAATTGTGAACACTGAAAGATTATTATTATTATTATTATTTTGTCACTGTACTTTACATAACTTCATATATATTGTTGAATAACTAATTGTGGATCTAGATAAAATAACATTTAAAATTTTTATCTAGGAAAAAAAATATGCGCATCAAAAAACAAACCGCAATATCATCTTATTATCCAAAGGCGCCACGTGTATAGTGTCAATGCCATAACGTAGATAGTAATAATATCTTAACATATTTTTTTCCTCTCCCGAAGGAATCATGTCACCTTCCTCGCCAGGGGCCGACTTACAAATCAAATTCATCAATTTCGCTCTAAAATCTTCTCTTGATTTTCTCATTGCCGTGAAACTTTGCATAACTATACACGAAAGGTTAAATGAAACTGATTAATAACAAATATAATTTTAAATTAATAAACATAATTGTCATAGGTACCAGAGCGGAGAAATGAAAATAATTCCCCAATATATCCATTCCCCGAGTGGGAATCGAACCCACAACGAATCGCCTGTACAGTGAGACGCTCCCCTACACTTAGTTCTCAACTCAACTTCAGAATTCAACGCCGCGCTTAGAGCCGCGCTTAGATTTCGGGTGGAAGGTGTGTTTACTTGTCTATTTCTATTATACTTTTGTGAAATCAATAAATGGAGTCGATCAATATACAATATTGAAACTTCGTGTGCAAATTACTCTGATCCCAATTGGACTTCTTTCAAAAATAAGCTATATAAGGAAAGTATACCACCAGATTTCTTTCTTGAAACCGATCTACTGGGTTGTGCTTTTGAAGATTTAGCTGTAGGGGAAATTGGAAGTTTTAAAATTTCTTCTGGAAGAGAAAATAATGGCTGAGTCCTAATTTTAAAATCTTCTGGCATTTTTATTTTTGATATTTTGGGTAACTTGACATCCGATGGACCATTTTGTTCTTTCTTTCGCGTTGGCTTGCTTCGTTTCATTATATTGACTAAGTAGGAACCTATAAATAAATAGAATAAAATATGACTCTAGTCTTTGAGTAAATAATTATTATAATTGCCACACAGATAGCATTATCACAATAATAAGATTGTCAATCAATCTGTGCACTATCAAATTTGTGGTAATTTTTATAACAGAATCGATTAAAAATTATATTATAAAAGTAAGAAAAAAATTGACACACTTAATTAACATTCGTTTAGTATTAAAATAATATTAATTCGACCGTAATAGCCGAAAAAGGCTCTTATTCATATCGGATATCAGACGAATCTTCCTCATATATACTACAATAATTGTTCATAAAAACTAAAGATGTCAGTGTCACTTTTGACAGCTTGCAAAGGACGATTTAATCTTAATTTTATTATTCAAATACATAGAAATATTAATATGGATATAAAATATTAAAAACCAAAGAAAAGATCTTAAAACCTAGCTATACACATATTTCTTGTATTCGACAGATAAACTGCGTAAACTTAATCCACCAACCTCAAAAGGTAATAATGCTCATACACTATTAAAATTACACAATCTTAGATATTTCCTTACTATTACAATGTTTAAAACTATATAGATATCTTAAGTTATGACTGACACCTGACGATAAACTAAAATTGTTATTGATTTCGCCATGGCAACATATATTTTTTTAAACTGGCTTACATCAAAATATAAAAAATTAAATTGAACTGAAAAGTAACATGTAAATGTTTCCTTTTTTTAGTTAACCGTGATAAATACTTTTTGTTAATTTATAATGAAGTGACACTACATTTTGTTGTAGGAGTATAGAGTATTCTAATTAATAAATGAAGCAAAGAATTACATATTCAGTGGTAAACATTTTTATCATACTAAGCTCGACATAACAATGACTGTTACTTGTTAGTCGTTTTATACTAAATTGTGGTGTGTGTGCTTGTCTTGGCTTTCAGATTTAACAGCATGTTGATGATGTCATAGGCCAAACCTTATTCAATATTGTGATATGTACCTCCCACTTGTTTATGATTATATGTATTTAAATTGATTTTTTGTAAAATAAATCTATTTTATATAAATTTTCTGTCTATATAAGTGGTTGTAATTGTGAGCATGTAGCATAAGTGTCTATATAAATAGTTAATTAAATCAATAAAATTTTTGTTTTCATATTTTTACACTAAACAAAATTACTTTTCAGATGATATTTCAACTTGTAAGAAAGATTCAAGTTTGAGTCCCAATTGTAGGGCAGCAGAGTCATCACTCTTGGCAAAACTTAGGAAGAAAACCAAGGATATACAATTGCTAATTGTAAAAAAGCTCTAGAAATGCATAATAATGATTCTGACAAGGTGAGCATATTATTATACATAATATTGATAACATTTAAATAATATATTGAGCTTAACAACTTGAGCTTTAATAATATTATTATATATATAATATTTGAGGCATATTTGTAGAAAGGTAGATAAATAAGTTACAAAAGAAAAAGTTTTCCAAATACAATATTTTATTCTCAATATTTTTATTCTGCATTATAGTAACTACTGATATTTTCAGTAAAATACTTATAAGTATATAACAAAATTTTCACACTTTTCGTGTACTTAATGAATTACGCTTTCATGTTTATTATAATTTTATATAGGCTGAAGCATGGCTAAACGAGCAAGCTCAAGCCATGGGTTGGGCTAAAGCCACAAAGCTTGCTGGTCGCAAAGCGATCCAAGGTCTGATAGCTGTGAAATTTGACAAAAGCCATGGTGCCCTTGTAGAGCTGAATTGTGAAACTGATTTTGTGGCAAAAAATGAAAAATTTCAGAAAATGCTGGAAGATGCAACATTAGCCTGTTATAAATTTGCTCACACTAATTTAAAGTCTAAAGGGAGGGCCTATAACCAAGGTATGTTATTTAGTACATTGTTTTATGTATGCAATAAATATATATGACATAATAAATAAATATATGATAATATCTAAACTAATTCTTTCTAATTTTCATTTACAGCTGGAGTTAGACAGTGAGCAGCTTGGAAATCTGCCTATTGATGGTGGAAAGAAACTTTCCGAAACATTAGCTCTTTTTATTGGAACAGTTGGTGAAAATGCTGTCCTACGCCGAGCAGAATGTTGGAAAGCAAATAGTAACGATGTCAAGATTACAGCATATACCCACCCTGCTCCTGTGACAGCTAGCGACTACTCAACTGGCAAATATGGGGCACTGCTGGCTTACAAACAACCTAGTGATATTGAAGACATTGGTAAACAAATCTGTCAACACATTGTTGGATGCGCTCCACAAAAAATTGGTGACAAAGAAAAAGATAAACCTATGCAGAATTCTGATGATGAGATTTGTCTCATTTATCAAGAGTATCTCATTGAACCCACATACACTGTTGAAGAAGTGTTAGAAAAGAACAAAATTGAAATTATTGATTACATCAGATTCTCATGTGGGGAAGCAGTTGAAGAAAACATGCCTGGTGTTGAGAAACAACCCCTAGACACAGTTCAGACCCTGCAATAGTAGAAGTGTTAACTATTTAGATACATTATATTTATGGAAAATAAATGTAAATTCGTTTAGTTCCTTGTTTTTAATTTGTTTTCAAAAATTTACATATACAATCATTTCTAATAACTACTTTGCTTTTGATTCTCTGTTCTATTCGAATTTTTCTTCCATAAAAACATTCTGCAATCTTTCTTCCAAAACATAGCTATTTGGCATGGCTCAAAACTGTAACCATGATAATTTAAAACATCAGGTGACACAACGTGAAGTGCTAGGGTGTCCTTTTCTCTAGTCCTAAATGGTCCTACCACAGACGACTTCATGAGACACCCACAAGGACAAGCGGTGGACAGTCGCGGTGACGACGCTGCATTCGAACGATTAGTCAAATTTACCTGCTGAAAATTATTACAAAATCGAAGCTCCTCTATCGCGCCAGTAAAAGATTGCGTTGATCGTAAAGCTAAAGGCCTGGCGTTTTGATTTTCACTATTATTCCGAAATCCCACTGTTGAAACCGATTTTTTTGTAACATGGTGCTCTTCAATTTCATTTTGTATAGAAGTTCTCTCTTCTTTATCATTGTACATAGCAACTTTAAAAATAATTTGATTAAATTGAATAGACCTTATAAATTTTATCAATAAAATGAATGTATTACAGATGACATAATATCATACGTTATTATCATCTCGAGGTAATGTTTGCCCTACAAATAAAAATAAAATTTCAATAAAGAGGTTTTAAGAACATCCAGAACTAAAATATATTTATTTTTAAATATATCTTGGAAGGTCTTTCCTAGTGAGATAAATCAAACTTTGAACGTCATCTCCTCCTAGGAGCTAGACTATTATAGCTACGACTACGGAGACGAACGTTTGCATTTGGCTTATACAGATGATGATATGATCAGAAATGATACGTTTGGTTAGCTTCACACTTAACGTCCTTTTTTGTGCCTTTCCTGTTTCTGTTTATTTTATTAATTAAGTCAACTTGAACTAAAATATTAAAAATATTTTGTCTTCGGTTGCCCATCCGATTTCATTTTAAAATTAATCCGCATTAAAGGCGCCATTTTATCTGTCAGTAAAGAAATATCTCTCAGAGAATTGACCTCACAAAGGGGCAATTATAACATTATTCTAATTAAATAAATACATAACCCATGTTTATTATTTGTCTTTGCTGACAATAATAAGTATTATGTAATACATGACGAAATTCTATTAAGGACTACTTTTTTTGCCCACCGAGAGAAAATAAACGTTTGTAAAGTAAGACCAAATAAATATGTTTCCTTTTGAAACTAGATGGTAAATCCATGTCTTTAGATAGTCTCTACAGGGCAACATCGCGAATTACCTACATAACTTTAAATTCCATCAGGATGTCATCTGTACTATATTAAAACAGTAAAATAATGGTGTCCGTACATTAAATATATTCACGAAAAAATAATTTAGAGAGATGAAAAACAGTTATAGAATCAAACGAATTTATAACTTTTAAAAATTTTAGAAGGACTGTTGCTAATTTTTAGACTTATGGTATAATTGATTTCGACAAGGAAACACCTCATGTAGAATTATAGCTACTATGATTATTAAAGCCGCCATAACAAAATTTCTTAAGCGTAACGCGCATTTTCTGTTGATGACGAACCATAATAGTGTAGCAGACGTAAATAATAGGTAAATGCCTGCTTAACAAAAACTGTTCAACGTTCAATCAGATAAAGATTTTAAATAATAATTTAAAATTGACTTAAATATCAATAAATATAAATCCTTTTCGATTTACTAAAATATGAACTTTTCCTTAATTTCGAGTAATTCTGTATGTTTCTACCTATCGATATAATCGTAAGTAAATGTCGTCGTCGTCGTCAAGGATGTCCACGAATAGGTAAATGTTGTTAAGAAAATTGTATACAATTGAATATCATCCATTTGAAATCTTTAATACAACTGGTAATCATTTATTTAAAAGCTTATACAATATTTTTTAAGTAATAACCTTGATTTTTTAAGCATACAATACATGTGTCCTAATCTAATCGTGTCATCACAATTGGAATTGCGAGCACATATTGTGATGCGAACAATAGCGCTTTAGATCTAATACGTCGTATCGAATGCTGACTTACTACAAGCTCACTGAGGCACATCAAATCACTTTGTAATCTGCAATAGATAGATATACATAGCTACAACATATTATTACCTACTTTATACTATCGTGATGCTTCCCAGTGCCCAGTGGGACAATGTCGGAATGTATACGCGATGGTTGTGGGTTCTCACTTGCGCGAATTATTATTGATTAATTTTAAAAATATTAAGGATTGTTTTCATATTCAGACAAAGTCTGATGGTGCGATCGCCACTCACCGCGCAATGTCTCGTAATTGGGAGGAAAGTAGAGAGCAGAGTAACTTAAGACCATTTTCTATCTCTCCCTGAAAGTAATGCGGCAGATATGAAAATGTTTATGAAGAATTGTATGTAAGTATACTGAAAAATTAAAAATAACTTTATAGGAATATAAATAAGTTCAGCTATTAAATAATGGAAGTACATCTTACTTTTTTTTCATTTCATCATATACTACGTTTTCACTTTTCATTCGTCTTGCATATTAGATACGACGAAACGAATGTCGGCCTTTGGTTATCTAGAATTATGACATTAATTAGAAGTAAATCACATAGCAGCTTTCTAGACCTATCTTTAGGGTATCAAATTATTAAAATGGGACGAACCACTTATAATCAGTTTTAGTCAGAGTAATGTCAGTACATAGCTGCATATATTTAATTAACTCACAAGTTACAATTAAAATAGTTAGTTATTATATATATAGTAGTTAGTTATTATATATATAGTAGTTAGTTATTATATATATAGTTAGAGCGTAAAAATTGGCTTGTGAAACAACACAGTACTTTTCGACATTGGGTCATTACAAGCTAACACCGCGTATCTAACAAACGAAAGTGAACATGCGGTGGACACAAAGCGCGCGTTGGACCGTATTTCCTGAACCAGATGTATCAGCCTGCGAATTTTTCCAGCTTCGATTCGAACATAACCAGTCTCTCCTGAGAGCGAGCAGACATCTAACACCAAATTCAACAGCGCCAGATCAATATCGCAAACTTTCGTCGTTCAAGCAAGTGTAATATAATAGAAGATAAAAATCGAAGAATATTAATGGACATAAATTTATATCAGGTGCATCTAACATTATATTCTCTTTCTAAATATCGCTGTAATGTACGTAGTAATTTTATTTTCGTGCGTAAAATATGTATCTATAAGTACCTAAGTAAATCGTAAAAGCATATAAATTTTTTAAATAACCAAAAATATAAGGTATCTAAAACCCAACCATCCGTGTATATTTTATTTTTATAGTTAATTATAAAACTTTATGCAGATGAAATCACGATATTGTGTTCGTCGCGGCGTAGCCATCAATCGACCACACGCCACTCAGACTTTCGCGAAGAGTAATTTATTCTTGTGTTTATTAAAATATGCTTTGTTCAGTTAGCGTGAAAAAAAATTTCTTTTCTTGTACATCAGTCAGCGGTAGTCCGTAGTATTGAGTTAGAGGTGTGTGCAGCGACTCCACGAGCGTCTTGTTTAGTGTTGTCTTGATCGGCCATCGTATACTTTGTTAGCGGCTGGCCGCTAGTGGGAGTGTGCGCGTGGTCATGAGCCAGTACACCCCAGACCACGGCCAAGAATATGCATATCCTGGAAATAGGCGCTGAACAAGTAAAATATTTGTGAATTAGTTTGTGACTGAAAATAGTGTAACAGTTTATTTAAATATAATATTTTTTAAGTGCATAATACCAATTTGTGACTGAGTGAAAATATTGTATTAAATTTGGCCGTATTAACTAAAAAGATATTTTTTATAATAAATAAGTCAATATACTTATAGTAAACTCTCATAGACGATGCTTTTACGAAACCTAATATAGGTGAAATCGCGTGTGCCATAAGCTACATTTAATATTGGAGCGGCGGTCGCTCCCTTGCCTAATTCGATTTCATTGTGATTGCCCAAATTTCATTTAGATTTCATCCACTTTATATATGAAAAAAAAACTTAATAATACATCTATTATTAAATTTGTATATGTACTATTTACGTAACCCAATTTTTACCCAATGCCCAAATATACTTAAATTAAAAAGCTTTAGGCACCCTAAGTATTAAGTAGCCATTAACAGAAAACAAAATAACATTAACAAAAAAAAACAATATATGTAAATAATGCAAAAAATTAAATAGTTTAATTGCAACACATGTAATCAGTGTGTGGGTAATTTTAAAATGTGTTGCATCGCTCCACCGATAGTCGTGTCATCTTGAGTTGTGTGATTAATTCACAATTTACACTTTTGATACGATTAAGGTGTTGAACTGAACTGTACTTAGTTTTATAAATATATGTCTTTGTCACAAGCATGGTATTTTACATAATGTGTCCTGTAACACAGGAGGATGAGGGCGGGCAGTCGCGATCTGTGCCACTGGAGGCCGCCTTTCGGACCGTGCCGCGGGATCACACTACATTTCTTATATGGAGAGTAACGGTAAGATAGAAATATTGTTTTATTTCTTTAATTCAATAGTATTTATATTGAATAGTTTAGGAAATATGACAGGATACTAGTGCGGGTCCGAACTTCGCCTACCCAATAATGTGCTGCTAAAATCGTCAAAAGCATCGACTGCGTATTTACATACGTTAGTACTAAGCAAATAATTACTAGTCCTTGTTATATTGATACTTAGATACACTATAGTTACATAGATACACTTGAAAGTGTATCAAGTCTAAATTATATTTACATGCAAATGCTTATAAATTACTAAATCTAAGTAAGAAAGTCACATAATTTATTTCAATATATCGAATATCTCATGTAAAAAATATTGCCGCATATAATTTACGATAAACCAAACATATTAAAAAACTATAAAATCTTTTAAGAAACTACGAAGAATAGATAGCATACCCTCTTTGTTATTATAAGAGAGCTTATTTTTCTTGTTTAATAGGGCAGAACTTCTAACACACGATTCTATTACTTAAATTATTGTGTTTTTTTTCTTCCGTTGTAATTAATCTTTGACGATTAAAATAGTAAAATCGGTAAAAATGTTGTGAGGCGTTTGTTTCAGAATATCAGTTATTTGTTATGTAGGTTACGGTTACTTGTCCGATTTCACTCATATTTATTTTGGGAATAAGTGGAAAGTAAACTTAATTATGAAAGTATTTATTTATTGAATACCGATATAATTGATAATTTACCCTGCTTTCCGACGAATGTTATAGTAGGTATACTTACTATATGAGATTTATATGTGTATAAATCAAATGTATAATGTTAATTATTTTAAATGAAACTATTTCAGCCTGATTAATCGCGTATATTTTGGTATTCAACCCGACATTTTGGATACTTTAGAGTAGTCAGTGGTCATAGATTGAGTCCTTATTAACCTGGTAAAATATTTTCCCTTTTAAATGTTTAAAAATAGTTAAAACTAAAGATCTTAATATAACCAATGTTTGTAAAGTCGTAAAAAAAATGTTTGTAAAGTGTCAAGATAGTCTTAATCTGCACCAGAATTTACCAGAAAAGCAATCTTTAAAAAGTAAATTTTCGCTCAATTGAAACTTGAACACGCAACTATCGCGTGCTATTGCTCTAAAAGTTAAAGAAAATTACAAACTTATAACGATAGAGTGTCGTTAAATTACTTTCAATTATTTAGTAATGAAGCATGTGAATAATCAATTCACAAAGAGTAAGCCATTCTGTGCACGTTTTACAAATAATGCCCCAAACGACAACAGAGTACTATAGCTATAGTGAACTGTCACGCACACGAGTATGTTACATGAATTTTATTTATGCCGGGCTTACTTTACTTTCACTGTATTACAATTTCATACAGTTAAGCCGTAACTATTTATCTATAATCTCAAACATTTTCTCATGGTCCGCTTTCCATGTTTTCCGGAAGCTACGAATGAAAGAGTACCACGGGGACGATTTTCTAAAAAAGTTACAAGTTGTTTGCTTACACCATTTCTTTTACTACTTTAAGTAATCTTAAAACTGTTAAAGATTTCAAAACTATAATTACAAAGTAAAGAACGATGAAATTCAAGAAGGATACTAAAATTAAGTATGAGTAACAAGGCTCAAAGAGCTTCTTATACGGCTTTAATAAATTCTGTTTGCTTTTGGAAGCCATAAACTAATAGGCGTATTCGTGGCCCCACTTAAAAATGTTTTGTTTAAAAATGCTTAAAAATGTTTTAATAATTTAATATATTTCAGCTCTGTCCGATTGATATTTATAGTGAAAATAATAAATTTAATTACACATACATACGAGTATATGTTTTTATGTACTTTAATGGTTTTACTGTCATATACTCCAATAAATATGAAATATGAAAATTTTGCATAATAATAAATACAATATACGAAATTAATTACTAAAGTCACGACAACTTGACTTGTTGCAAAAGCTGTAGGTACACGCTCATACCATTTCGGCACTGAGATAGTTTTGTGAAAGGCTGACACAAATTTTGCATTTATTCTCACGTTCACAATTGCCCATTTAATATTATTTCGGTAACATTTTTGCAATTTTCAACAAGAGGTTACTAGTTTTTTTAAGTATTACTATATTATATATACGGGTATGTGAAGAAAAAAGTTTGGAATGCTTTTTTTATGAAAATTATGATGACGGAGTTAAAGTCTAAAATAAAATAGTATTTTCTTTTTATAATATTAATGATGATTATAAATTAATAAAATAAGGAATAGTCACACTATCATGTGTCTCATACACTTTTTTGTATAAAATTACAATATGAGGTGGTTAAGTTCACGGTGAACTATGATATCACTATTTGGTAAACAGTAAACACAATTTATATATATACATAAATTATCCATTTTAATTATTAACATTACGTTTTCATTGAAAGCTCTCAGTGTTAACCATAATGACAAACCAATAGCTAACGTACTTTATAATATTATGACTAATTAATATTTCTAGATTATCCGCCATTTCCCAATTCTACTAAAACCGAAGTAGATAGAAATAATATTAATATTTACTCCGCGGCTTTATTACCTTATAACAATACGTTTACTCATTCTACCACATGAATTAATTAACCATTGTTTCTCTTCGCTTTATCTTTTCTTCCGTCTGTAACTCCCAGCATCCAACTGAACATTGCAACAAAATCAGATCCGAATTAAGAAGTAAATTCTTTGAAAAACACAGTTCAAATATATTTCGGGCCTTTTTTGAATACCAAATCAGGTATGTAGATGTATATTATATTAATTATGTATATAGGGTACTATACAGTGAAACTATAAACATTATTTTCATATTTAACGACATCATTGTTCATAATTGTATACGTTTAATATTATTTAATTGCTCGTTTTACAAAGATATTTTAATCAAACAAAGCGAGGGAAAGTTAAGTACAGTTATGTGCAATAAATTGCAGTGAGACGCATGCTTAGCGAACTGGTCGACGTCGCACGCTCTGTAGCCATCCACAATGCAGCTGGACGTGATTTAAAAGCTGCCTCATATGATTGATAGCTACTGCTGCAAGCCTCTTTCTCTCTATAAATCTAAATTTATGAGATATAGCAAAACTTGACTTATTGTTATAAATAAAACTTATAATGAACGATCACATATATTTCTTTGTTCCTTTTTCTTGTTCCGACATATAATCCAAAGACATACGTGAAAATGTATGTGTGCATCTTCAAATTACATCATTTTGGTTTTCATTTGAATTATAGTTCAAACACAAAAAATCAGGGAAATGTTACCAGTGTACAAACGCATAACGTAAATTATAAGTAGTTTAAATTATGTGCTTATACTTTTAAGTACAATAATATATTATTATCAATAACAAATGCGAATAATCATAAAATAACGGTTGAACGACGACAAGAACGAACTTGTGATATGCTAGAATAGACGCCCACTGTATTTCTCGCCAAGCGCAAGTAATTATAAGTTTTTCTGTTCTATTTTCGAGTTATGCATTAGATGCTATGATTACGGTCCATTGTGAGTGATAAACCATTCGTAACGGAAACCGTGATTCACTTCCACATCTCGATACCGCTAGCGAAGTCGCCGAACGACAACAGCCACTAGACCGCGACTAACGTTAAAAAAGTTCTAAGCTATTTAAGTATTTACTTTTATTTATATAAGAAATCCTATATAAATTAAGACGTTGAATTTTCAATAGGTTATATATATTGAGTTTGGAATCAAATTTTAGATACGTCGAGTCCTTTCAATATAATATTTTAACAATAATATGTAGGTATTATCTAAAACTTGCTACGCCAAACATATCATACCAAAGAAATCATTTAAAAATATCATACTTATATATAATAAGATAATTGTAAAAAAATTGATTAATACGAAAGTAGTGACGACTATTATATTTTTTTAAAACAGATGCTATTCATTTTTAACACTTCTTATTCACCTGTATGAAATCATTTCTGATTAAACATACATACATATTTCGTGCAAGACTGGCCACAGCCGCTTCATCAATTTAATCGATGAACGCTGTCGTAATTGAACCGCTATTATGCATGAATGATGCTAGTTACGAAGATATGCGTTCGGAGAAGCATTTACTTTTTCTTAATCTATATTTGAAGTCACTGCATGGATAAAAATAAATTTTCCAATGCTAACACATACGAGTACATGTACATATATGACTATAAATTTATTTGTCACTATAAAGATTTCCCAAATACATTACATTTTCTTAATTGTTCTTATATGAATTATTTTAAAATATTTTTTTCATAAAACTCAAAGCTGACATAACCTTAACCTAAAGCTACCTTTTAATATCCGCAAGATTAATTAAGTTGATCTAATTAAGTTATAGCGGAAGAAATCTTTCGCTATATACTTTTTATTATGCATTAATTGATGCCCGGAACTCTGTTTGCATCGGCTATATGATTTCAAGACATACTATTTCCATGTTGTAAGTACCAAGCCCCGCTTTGTCGCACCGGATAGAAAAAATGAAAGCAATATAAATTTAGCTACTCTGACGAGTAGGAATCGAACCTACAACCATAGCGTTTACAGTCAGAAGTTAGCCCACTGCACCACAGTGGCCTCAATGTTTAATATTTTTTATTTATTAACGAAAAGTGCCCTCCACACCTAACAACTTTTACTTATACGGAATATACTTTTGTTATATAGGTAAATGTTAAATATATATCATGTTGAACGGTTCTGCTGAGGACACTTTTGACTTTTAATTATTTCTTACAGTTTAGCTAGAATTTATGGTTCTTCAGTCAGACAGGAAGCAATTTTTTATAGGCAGGCGGAAAAACAAGTAGCTTTTCGTAATTCCTTATGTTTTATCTAAATTATAAATATATTATTCTATTATAATTATAAGACCTGCCCAGAATTAAATGCTATACAACAAAAAATACGACGTCCAGTAACGCCGCATACGCACGCATAATCCATTACATGACGCATAATCCATTACTGTCTTTTTATTCCTTTAATATTTTTTTTCATATTCCTTATATATTTAATGTTCAGACACAACTTTTATATTAATATTGATTAAAGTTGAGGTGCAGAGAAATAGGTTAATCAAAGTGAATTCACAGAAATAGTTTAGAGATATATTGCTACTATATTGTACTATTGGATGGTATTAAATATGGGTTATGACAAAAAGTCAAAATTTAACGTGTTTTAAAATCTTGTTACGTAAATATTAATTCCGTTTATTTTTACTTAGGAATCAGGTACAGAGCTACTGCCAAGATCTCATTATGGCACATTCTATGATGGAGATGCATATTTAATTTATTCCTGCTCGCTTCCGAGCCAACCTGCTGGACCAGACGTCATTGTAAGTAAGCACATTTTTCTTTTAGCTTCCCGCGTACACGGTAGGTAGAGTCAAGACACCCTGTTCTCCACTTTCCGCCCGAATCTGAGATATTACGTGTTGAGTGGCGGAACTCAACGCCTTGTCGCCAGAGCGGAGAAATAAAATAATTTAAATGTAATCAACAACTATCTTGTATACAATAAGACGCTGACACAATGTGCCACGATGGTCTGATATTTATTTTAATTTTGATTTTAATTTAAGAGCTATCAGGGCGCAGTGGGGCAGCTTCTTATTTATTGTATTTATATTAAATTCATTTCTCCGCTTTTATAAGATAATTATATTTAATGAAATATAATTATTTTAAAAAGCATATTTAAAAAACGTATAAATTTTTTCTAAATTTTCTTTTCAATTTCCTAAGTGTGCGATAAACACTTTAAAACATACATTATTTTTTTATTATTATTTTATCTTTTTTTTTATTAATTTAAATATATATATATATAGCGCCGGGAAATAAAAGAAAATGGAAATGGTGAATATGCTGAGCGTCATGTACACGCTTGGGCGAGTGAACGCAGCGGGTCGCTGGCGTCTCTGGCTCTGCGCCGCGCTACACAACTCCTGGCCCATATAGGAATCCCTCTCGTGCTACACCGAGAAAGCACTACTAAAGAATCACCTCGCATGCTTTCATACTTTAGGGACGGCATAAGGTGTGACAGACTTTTTTTATATTTTTGGAATTCTTTGCTTTAAATGTGTTAAGCATTCTGCTGATAATCACAGCAGGTAATTGCAAGAAATATTTGTGAAAATATTTAGGTAAGTTTTATATTTTTAGGATTCTTCGTAGCGGGTCTCTAAATGGCGGTCCGCGCTTGTACCGCGTGCGAGGACACAGACCGGTGGTGATGCAGTTGGAGCCAGTGTCATGGGCCCAACTTTCTTCTGATGGTGTATTTGTTTTAGATACATCAAATTTAATTGTTCTATGGCTCGGCCGCTCGGCTAATCTCATTGAAAAAATATTTGGTGCTAAGGTAGTTAGAGTTTAATGTGAAGCAATGATTTATTTTTGACCAGTGCTGCATAAAATTACCTTCTTATATTTAAGATCGCCTATCGTATGGCACGCGGGCCAGAAAAATGTATGATGGTTCGTCGCATCGCAATAGCGCACGACGGATACGAGCAGACATTGCCAGTCGCGGACCGTGAACTTCTCAATGACCACCTCGAGCTGCGAGCCCGCTCCGTGCGCCCGCCGCCTCCCGTGACGGACTCCGCTCGGCCTGCGCGACTCTACAAAGTCACACAATCTCCAAGAATTTCACCAATATCAATGCCTTCGCAAAAACCTGCTGCACGTTTGGAAGAAATTAAACGTTCTCCTCTGCTTAGAGAAGATTTACGTGATGATGTAAGGTCATATATATTTTAGAGCAATAATCATCTTAAAATGCAAGCAAAGATTAAGTAATATGTAGTTATATGGCTAACTCGGATCTAAATAACTATTCACACAAGGCAATCAACATGAACCCTTGTGGGTGTGCTAATTAAAATATATATATTACATAAATAAATAATGTAATAGTAATTTTAAATTGAAATTTTTACCTAACTGTAAATGATTTTTATTTTTGCAGAGTGTATATATTGTCGATGGTGGGCATCGTGGTGTGTGGGCTTGGGTGGGAACCACCGCCTCACCAACAGAAGGACGCGGGGCTTTGGCAGCTGCACGTGGTTTGGCAAGAGCAAAGAGGCTGACCGCTCCAGTAGCAACTATGACAGCGGGTCGTGAACCGCTGGAATTCGCAGCATTATTTCATGGATGGAATTGGGCAGACTCTCGCAGAGACATCCGCGTGCGCGCCGCCCGCTCTGCCACCACCAAGCTGGATGCTGTCAGCCTTGCGTCTAATGCATGGCTAGCTGCTGAAGTAAATAATGTTTATCAATTAAAGAAGAATTTTGTAGCTCAATATTACCCAATTATATTGAATTTTATTGAAATCGATTGATGATTATTGAAATCAATATAGTTGTTGTGTTCAACATAGTTTATCAGGGGCTCTTTAAAGTCAGAACAATTGTGATAACTGATCCACACAAAACTGTATACTGGTTTCATTAAATATCTCTAATATTTACTTCTTATAAATTTGCGTAGATTACATAATTTAGCGTAGATTCGTTTATAGTTTATAGATAGAAATTGTACCCCAAAAAAATATAATACAGTAAAAACAAGTTAAGGTTCCATACCTACCTAATAACTGAATACCATGACTAGGCACTTATACACACGCTATCTTTTAATATTATTTCATCTTTATCCTATGTAATACTTCTAAGCATAATTTATTATACTTATATATACTTTTTAGGCTCAGTTGCCAGATGACGGATCGGGTTCTTTGCGCGTGTGGCGCGTTCGTCCTGAAGACTTTACGCTGCAGGAGCTGGAACGACCGCAGCAAGCAGTGTTTTACGATCAGGATTGCTATATCGCCCTTTACACATACCATTCGCCGACCGGGGACCAAACTATATTGTACTATTGGATGGTATTAAATATGGGTTATAACAAAATTATTGCAAAATATATCCGTACATCATACTAGTGAAAATGTCCAAGACTAATTGTTATAATATTTTTAAAATATTTTCTTTTTTAATATTATTTTATATATTTCAATTTCAGGGTGGCTCTTCGCCAAATGAACTAAGAAATTTGGGTGCTAAAGAAGCCAAAGATCTTTATATAAAATTGGGGCGTCTTCCTATCCAGGTAAATGTTTGAAATGAGGATATTTTATATACTAAGTGTGTGAATAACACTTATAATAAAGTGTGTGAACATGTTAAAAAATTATAAATTATAAAAAATTCTAGGCTTGGGTTTATCAAGGCAAGGAGCCGGCGCACTTCTTACAAATCTTCAAAGGACGAATGATAACGTACATTGGAAGCGCAACTGACTATGATCGTGAGTATAGATTTACTAAACACCTAATATGTTAGTTTTAATCTGGACGCAAATATCGTGACCTTTCTTATCTGCAGCTAGTGGTCGTCGAGTGGTCCCACCAGCGCGAGCTCTGATCCGCGTGTCGGGGCAATACGCCCGAGAGGCGCGCGGCGTGGAGGTCGGCTTGGCGGTGCAAGGTCAGCAGGACACGCCGGCGCGAGGGGCGTGCGTGGTGCTGCGCCAGGGCGCGCGCGTGTGGGTGTGGTGCGCCGCCACCGCCACTGGCGACGAGCGTGAGGTCGCCAAGAACATGGCAGCGGCCGAACATGCTCTTGTTATGCAAGGTGATTATACAGTAATATTTTTTTATTTTATCTTTACACATATTCCTCAACACGCGATATCTCCAATTCGAGCGGAAAGTGGTAAACATTGTCTTGGCTTGTTTTACGGAAATAGCGTGAAGCTAAAAAAATATTAATATTCTCCTGAGCTGTGATCCCAACCCCCAACTAAAGCGCGTGTTCAGTCACTGGTTTTTACCACTTTCAGTCACTTTTAGCTAGGCCATGGGTTAAATGGACATTATAATTCTGCAATACCTAAATAAATCTGGCAATTACAAAAGGAATATAGCTTACAACTATGGCAGTAATACCTAATTGCTTTTACAGGAAAAGAAAAGTCTGACTTTTGGACGGCTTTGGGTGACAGACGACATCTGTTAAAACCATCGCCTTTGAAAGAGGTAGAGCGCCCGTTACCACCGCGCTTGTTCTATGTTTCTTTGGGAGGAGCGGGGCAATATTCCTGTGAGTTATTTTGTGAAATTACCGCTAACATACGTCATAATTGCGCTATATTTCTTCTATTATACTCAAATTAAATACTTTGTCATAGCATTAATTGCAACCTTATGTATATACCTACATAGATCAGATGAGAAATCATTCTCGTTTATAATAAAAACCTGGTCAGACTATCAAGCCTAAAAATTAAGACCTTGAAGTATCTCGTTCAATCTCAAACTTACTGTAATTAACACGAAATACGAGCCTGAAACCATGAAGGGGTTGCGCATGTCTGTCTGTCTTGAATATTTATTGAATATTTTTTAATATTTCAGTCGAAGAGATAATTTCATTTAGCCAATACGACTTGGCGCCGGAGATGGCGGCAGTGTTGGACGCGCACGCCGCAGTGTTCGTGTGGCTGGGCGCGCACTGCGGCACGCGCGCCCGCGACGACGCCCGGACTGTCGCACTCTCTTACCTCACACACGGTGAGTGACATGAAATTCACTGCCTTTGTAAATTACAATACCTATTATTTCTACTTATCAATATGTGCATATGAGTTATTATTAGAGTTTAAATATTTCATACTTTTTGCCTAATAGATCCAGCAGCACGTGATATGGAAACGCCAATATTAGTGATAAGCCAAGGCCGCGAACCACCAAATTTCACTGGCTTCTTTCCACATTGGAAAAATTCTATGTGGAAGGTAAACTAGACATTAGTATTTGCAAAAATCTGTTTCAATACTTTACAAGATAACGAGAGATTGTCCTTTAATAACTTTGAAAATTGCTTTTTTTATTGACAGAGCCATAAAACATTCAGCGCTATCGTAAGCGCTTTAGAAGGGAAAGCCATTGTCCGAGGCAGCACAAGTTCTTTACACAACGGAAACTCGGAAAACAGCTTTGATCAGCACGAGAAGTACCCGCTGTCAGTGTTACGTGGACCTAAGGAGCACATGCCTTCGGACGTTGATCCTCTGACGAAAGAAGTACGTACAGTTTACTATATCGTGAATTCCTCACATAAGTGACTAAAAGTCATAGATGTTTTGGAAAATGACCATAGTCTTAGAAAAGGCTCTTTAGTCCGTTAGTTTTTTTATATAATCGGAAGCTACAAAAGCATTGAACTTTCTTTTTATTGATTTTGAAAATTTGAGAAGTATAAATAAAATATTTTCTGTTTACTAGTTCCATGGCTTTTTTACCACTACGACTAAACGTAAACGTGGATTTAGTTCTCATTAAACTAGAGTACGAAATAATGAATAAGGTCCTAGGTCCTCTTAAGCTTCACAACATTCCCAAATTCATAATTTTCAAAATCAATCGAAGTTTTGGTTAAAAAGGCACAACAGAAACACCTTGATAATTTTCTTTTATAAAACTAATCAATTTAAACAAATGAAATGACTGACATGCTTAAATATTTAAGTAAAATTTATTTAAATATATATTTTAATTCTAATAAACTAGATTCAATTCGTTAACAATGGCATAATGTATAACAATGACTTTGTATTTACAGCTTTATCTCACCCACGACGATTTTGTGTCTACTTTCAATATGACCTACAGCGAGTTCCGGTCACTGACCTCGTGGAAACAGAAGGAACTGAAAAAATCGGTTGGATTATTTTAATACAAGCGAAACGCCCGCGGTTTTGCCTAAAAACGTTAACTCCAAGACTACTACTAATAACTATTCAGATTTATCGCCCGCCCGTGTTCACACTTAAGTCACTTTATTTAAATTCATAATTTAAATTATTGTAACTATTTTATTTACAAAGTGATTAAAGTAAAATAAATAAACACATAATGTAGAATTTTACTAAAATACAATAAATACTGCATTTAAATCTGTTAAGCCGTTTCTGAGATTGGCGTGCACAAACGCACAGATAAACAGGAAAAAAAAAATTACAATTATTCTTTTGGCCGTTTTATACAGCGATCAGTTACATATTTATTATATGTATAGATTTTCACGTTGTACGTGAAAATTCTTAGAAGCACATGTTTAAATTGATGCAAGTGCCTTTTCTATTTCTGATATAATAAAAACTCAAATAATTGTTTTAACTTTTGCTTAGTAAAGAATTCTTATTTATTAATGTATTAATTATTGTTACGTCGCATTTAATATTATTTAGTGTATAGTCTTAGAAAATATTATAATTTTCATTCTATGTTGTTATCATTAACTTATATAATATCTTACTCATACATAATATGAATCAAGACAATGTATCAAATAAACGAAATAAAACAGCGAGATTTTTGATGTGTTATTTATTTTTACATAAATATAGACCTTAACAGCTAGGGGCATCGATTTTATGATAAAATTAATAATTCTTTACAATATACAAGTTCCTTAAAAAATCCATAAAATATTAGTTTATTTAAAATATATGTACAATAAAATAGCTATAAATACATACATACATACATAGAATAGAGTATAACTAGATGATATGGGTGTGAGATTAACTAAGGCACGCGGTACGGTATTGAAGACGAGACGCGCCCGAGTACCTCCACTGGCATGACATTCATCACCAAGTCCGACGCAGATTAAAGGCGTTATAAAAATATACCCACATCATTCGTCGCCGTTCGTCTCTGGGATTAGATATTGAGAAGCTAGCTAGTTAGGAACTTACAATTTTAAATTGACAAATACAAAAAAAACATTATAGTTGTAATAATATAATAAATTATGTCTATAATAATAATTTTAAACGGCTACGCGGGCTCGACAGTACGCGGGTCACGTTTAGAGAGTATTTCTGGTACCACCACCATAACCGCTTCTACTTAAATAGAAATACTCCCAAAAACATCAAAGCCACTATGGAGTCCACACATTATGCCTTGTAACTATTATAAAATATAATCGGTATAGTATTAACATTAATGACGAGGTTGAAACATTATTAATTATGGTCAAATTAAAAACAAATAATCATCCTGCAATCGTACTAATGGTAAAAATTCAATTTCCAAAATTTCTTTGGTTTCATTTTTGTGTGATAGAGAAAAAAAAACGCCTATTATTAAAAATATACTTTGTTGGTACAATATGGAATGACGTCTCGCGAACGAAGCAATAGCTGCCTAGCAAAATAAAATTTAAAAATGCATCTCGGCGTACGACTACAATCAATTTAAATATATTAAACTTTTAAGTACGTAAAAATGAAATTCGTATCGTTATATATCGATTAGATTTCGACTTAATTCTAATAATAAGTAATAGCAAAGCGATGACCGAGTCGAGCTCGAGCCGACGTACAACTAACAATAAGATAAACAAAAATCAACATTGCTTCTGTTGCAGGAATGTTAACAGTTCGTAGAGCAAACATGAACAATATACGTAACTAGTAACAACAGTGCGTCGGCTTGTCGCGCATAGCACCAGGTGTTGTCACGCGTCATATCACAGCCGTCACAAGTCCAACGCGTAGGCCGGTGCCCAGCCCCCTTCCCCACATCCCCCACCCCCACCCAGAGCCCCGGGCTCCCGCGGGTCGAGCGCTTACACTAAAATACTGTATACTTATGTAGCATAGGCCTGTGTTATACTCGTAAGTAACATTATGTACTTGACATGCACTTTGTACTTCATTGATCACTTGAGGCTGTGTAATATTTGTAATTCTGTAATAGGATAGCGCTTCCAAAATCGTAATTCACAACCAATTCCCTTTTCGTGTCCATATCGTTTACTACACAACCACTTGACGCCATAACATATAAATAAAAGTTTTATTTAGCTATATTTTGTACACGCACAGTGCTATATAGTGAGATTAATTTTGGCACCAAGAAATTATATTATAACAATGGCAGCCGTATGCTGCTCATTTGTGATCACGCCTAATTATTAATGTGAACTTTATATTTCGGTATTTTATGTTAAAAATTAAAACTAATTAACCTCTTAACCGCCGCACGTGTATAATAATTGTATCACAACTGAAAGCTCACCACTTATTATTATAAATTCATAATCCATCTTGTGTGTAACCCGAATGAAAAACTAAACATTTATGAAAAAAAAAGCCGATGGTGAACTGCAAATATCTGTTATAAAATTTAAAGAACATAAGTGTTGCCTTCAAATTTAGTTTCCTATATATAGTAATAAAAATAACAGGCGAGAATTTACTGTATATAACGGAATATTATAAGGGAATTTTTTTTTGTTACTACATTTTATTATACTACATTACTACGTTTTTTATTCGTTTCGCACCGTCGAATTACTAAATTTAATCAGAGTCACAATCTCACATACAGTAAGTACTACGCAGTGCGTCTCACGACACTACACCAATCACGACATCATTTCTTTACGTTACTCATATAAAAATAAAATATATAAAAAAAGTTCCGCGTACTATTTATTTTTAACTCCTTACGTTTGTTAAATTTTCGGGTGAACAGTGAAAAATTAAACACTATTTTTTTTCATCAAATGTTTCACGATAGAACACTGCACCGCACATCTAACTGGAGGAATTCTATTATTATAAAAATAAAATAATACTTTAAAATATGAACGTACTAACAAATGAGATATGATTCGACTAACATGGCGTTGGTATCGTAATGTTAGTGACTAAACTATTTAAATATAGTTTTAAATTTAAAGAACAAAATTTACATATACTTTCAATATTTTATTTTCTGAGGTACTATTATATAAAGGACTCTTAGAAAGTTCTCGACATGCATGTGACATTGATCATTATGAAAAATATTTGTAACTGCGATCGTCAAGTCAAGATAAAAAAAATGTCTTCTTTAGAAGACATTGGCGACTAAGAGGTCAATTCCGCATGTATGTTAATAAAATTGTACATTTATAATTGTTAATTTCTATCTAATGTAATGTAGATATAGTATATATAGTAATTACTATATATACTATATATACATGGGGAAGCACATCTGTATATATTAGGCTATATGTTTTATAAAGTGACAATGTTTACGTTGAGCAAATACCAAATAAACTACCTGTATGGCACTATTTCGATAAAATTGTTCACTTAAGGGAGTGTTTAGTTTCCCACAGTCAAGTTGTTCCGTAAATACCGAATAAAGACAGTTAACAAATGCCGGTATATACTCGTATAAACAGTTCCTATTGAAAAATCAATTCCACAATAACGAAAGTACCTTCTCTTAATATATTAACAACAGTCAACGTTAAAAATTCCAGTTATATTTTTTCAAACATTATCCATATAAAACGACAAAATTCTAAATATTTGTCATGTAGGCCGCTTGTAACGTATACATACATGTAAAAGTATAAAATACGCAAATGGCTGCGACAACATTGTTTAAATTCCGTTAATTCAAAAAGTGCTTGTGTAAATTTGTGTATAAAAATATTAACTATCTACTTATAATTTTAATAGGACATCAAAAATTGTTAAAAATTTTATATAGATCAATCAACCATGTCTGTTTTAGAGTAAACTAAAGAGTTGCATCAACGTGAGGTCAGGCGGCGCATTGTGTCGGTCAGCGTATGTCAGCGTGTTGGTCGGTCTGTCAGTGTCGGTCGTTGTGTCGGTCAGTGCGTCGCAATCAAACAAAACGTTAGTCCCGCGAAGCGTGTACAAGCAAATCGCACCAAAGTAACAGCGAAACAGCGTCGCTGACGCCCAACTTAAAGTACAAGCATGTAAAATATAATATCAACACAACGTCACTAATATTTACATAAAAATTCTAATATAAAAGAAAAAACGATCAACTCCATGATAAAAGACTAATGGTTAATTTCCGATTCGATTCTTTACTCAAAAACAATAAAGCGTGCATTAGGGTTAAAGTCTAATTTCAATATACCTGTATGTAATATTGTCAGCAAATTAAGCAATTTAATATTTATTGAGGCCACCTCAGGTCGGTGCGGCGTTAAATAGTTGAAATAGAATACCGAACACTCTTAACAAACTAGTTACATGTTATCAACTTTATAAAGAATAAAACATTGTCATTTCTTATTCAGACACATCTCACTCAGATCATTTTATAATTATTTAAAGGCACATGGAGCACAAGTTAAAAACGCGAACAACTTGGACGAAATTACTTGGTTCAGCCCAAATAAAAACGGGACTAGCTAAAGTACACTTGATAATAATTGAGGTACACATCGTCGGCTAAACACTCGCTAACGCAAGTCGCTAGCTCCAGTGATAATCACATTGACTTCTTGGTGTTAAAAAAAGAGAGAAATGTCACAGTCGTAAAAAACCGCTAGCTGGGCTAGGGCACTATCAAAAAAAAATCATACAATATCAAATAGCCGCATTTAGTCGACGATTTCAGATCAGTCAACATCAAAGATGCGTGAAAAACGGACGTAGCGTCACTGCCGGGGCAGCGAGGCGTTGGCGGGCAGCGTGGAGCTGCGCTGCGCGTTCAGGTAGGCGGGCTTGAGGCTGGCGCGCATGGAGTCGCGCGGCGACAGCTTGTGGTCGTGCGCGGTGTGCGCGGCGCGGTACCCGTAGCGCTGCACGCGCCGCGCCAGGCGCGCCACCCAGCGCCGCTGCTCGGGCGCGGCCGGCGCCAGCAGCAGCAGCTCGCGCGCGCGGTCCGCGTGCAGCTTGCACGCGGCCACGCCCTCGCCCTCTGCGCCCGACACGTGCTCCGCGTGGATCTTCATGCGACACCCTGCCACCGTCAAAACATTTTAATATTACACTACAGAAAAAAAGAGTAGTACTTATTTCTTTTTTCGGCTCAAGCTTTTCCCGTATAGCATAGGGTAGTGACAAGTGTTAAGACACCCCCGTGTCACTATATTTCGCCCGAAACCAAGATATAATATAGCTTTGTCTTACCAGGATGCAATTATTTCTCTTAATGGAAATCAAACCCACAACCGTTTACAGTCAGACTGGCCCATTACGCTACGATGTAGTTTTTACCATTAAAAAAATTTACTTAAAAATTTATATTCATTTCCATATTAAATATACTTCTGGCTGAACAAGTCAGTGATCTGATGATATTATACAACAAGAACAACTCACGTCGGCACTCGTAGGCCTGCGGCGGACGGAACATGTGCCACAGCGGGCGCGTGCACACCTCGCACGCCGTGGGGATGTGGTACGTGATGCTCACCAGGTCGTGCCCCTTGTGCTGCACCGTGTTGCCTGCAATACGAACATTACATGCTGAGAAGCCGGTTTATTTTAGAATCTATTTATAATTATTTTTTTTTTAGGTAATGTACACACTACGTAAATATTACATTAATATTATTACTACATTTTTTTTTGCTTTTAATCAGCAGTTACTGGCTTTCTCGGCGCCGAATACAGAACCCCATAGAAAAAGATCAAAAAACAATAATTCTTCTAAGTGAAAAGTAATTTTTTCATTGTATACACAAAAACATATTTTAGCTATACAAATATTAGGCATTCTTTAGTAAAACTAGTCTAGGACTACTATATACCGGCGTGGTCCTGCGCGTCGGCGGGCTGGTCCTGCGCGTCGCCGGGCCGCCGCGCCTCGCCCTCGCCCGCGTACAGCAGCTGGAAGATGCGCGGGATGTCCTTGGCGTCGGCGCGGATCACGTCGCCCTGCGTCACCGACCGCACGTGGAACACTTTGCTGCAACACGCAAATATTATTCACATTACTCAATTTACATTTTAGAATGTCAAAAACGATTAAACATTTATATGGTGTTATTTATGTATATACCACATAACAAAATGTACAGAAACGTAAAAATAAAAGGAAAAATGTGTACAACGTATGTGTATGTGTACGACTTATCTCGAAAAACATCGAATGTGAAAAAGTTTGAGCTTAAAGTGAACAGAAGCGGTACGGGTACAGTGCTTATACTATATATTTATTACAAATATAATATAATAAACCTACACACATTTATACTTAAAATCAATAAATAACATACATATATAATTATATAATATAACCATAAAAATCAAATACACCAAAATAAAAACGAAAAAGGTTGAAATATAGATAAAAGTAATAAAGAAAAAGGAAAGGAATGTAGAAAGGATTAAGTGAGGTTAAGAAAATGCTGCTTTAATCTTATTTTAAAAGTGTTTAGTGAGGGATTGCCAAACAGTATAGAGTTGGTAAGTAAATTCTACATCCGCAGTGCTTGAACTGTAAAAAGTTTTTCATTTCGTTTTCTAAGAGTGACACAAATGGGTACATCTTCAAAAATGTCCAAGAAACGAAAAAAAGAAGACCAGTCTATCAACGATGCATCAGAAGTAAATAAATCAATATGCTTGTAGTTACGACATGATACAACTTTACCTCCTCGTGTAGGTACTGATGAATTATAACTCACAAACAGTAGATACGAGAAAGAAGCATAACCGCGTGCAAGCTAACGTTCTCCGGCTTGGAAGCTACAATAATACTTATTAGAGATGGGTCAGAATTTGGAGGAAAGAGTAGAGAGTAAGAATAGATAAATTAACGGAGTTCATTAAGGATTGCAATATTTGAGATCTGGAGTCTTCGTTCGAAAGGCATGTGTTCTGATTACTCATTATAATAAACCTCAAAAGTATGGAAATAATTAATGTTCCTCAAAGGATTATAAACAAGAAGTTTAGTATGTTTTAAAAAAACAAACAAAATTTTAAGGTTGAAAATAATAATACAGTATAAGGGTTTCTTCTACTACAATATGAATTGTCATCATTAATTATTTAACAGATAACATATCTATAAATAATACAGTCATAACAACATAATGGAATAAAAAAATAGTGCATACAATAGTAAAATAAAATAAATAAAGAAACCCAACACAAATACATATCCAAATAATTTACAAACCTTAAATCCAATATCATGACAGGATCCGTAGTGTTCTGCTTGTCGCTCTCCGAATTGTAAAATATAATCTTCTTGGAGGAGACGACGACGTACTGCTTCCTCCAGCCGTGCCGGCGTATGTTCTGGCGCAGCGGGACGGAGAGCCAGCCCTCCAGTGTCTGCTCGGTCTCTCCGTCCTCCGCGTCGGCGGACGACTGCGACGCCGTTTCGCTGGTAAGCGCCGCTAACTTCTCTTTTAACTGCTCAATTTCTACATCCTTGCTGTCCACCTTTAATACAAATACATATGTATAAGTAAGATTTAGACACGAAGCGGTCACATCATCCGTCGTAGCAGTAATGTCTACCACATCCCAATTTCCCTAACTTTCAAATGTATGTCAATCTTTAGTTCAATATATAATTAATTAGTGACCAGAATAGCTAATTATTAATATACTTTTAATTTATATAAGTTAATTAAGTTGGCAATTTATATACTATAATATATTGGACTCCTTAAGGAACTTACAGAAACTATTTATATAATTACAATATACATTGAGTTCTAATTTAAGTAATGTAGAATTGAATTAAGATTGTAATAATTATCAAAAGGTATGGACCATATATCCTGAGTAAATGAAAATAAAACATTAAAAAAGTTGAGATTTTAAGTGACAGAATAAGTTATGCATACCGTAAGGTCGTATGTGAGAAGTAGAATTTTACTTATTAAAATTGCCTCAATAAAAAAAATTGTAAGAAGTTTGTTTGTTACTATATCATTGTATATTTGATATTGACAAAATTTAAAAGTGATTAATTATCGTATGCCGCATATAATTTTTGTATTATTCTTATATATGAACACATATGGGCATCCATTACTGCTTGTCGACTGGACCTTAGAATATAATGGTAAAATTAAATCTCAAACAAGTAATATAGCCTAAAAAAAAGTTCCAATTGTTGAATCCGATTAAGACAAATAATTATATTTGAATATAAAGTTATTATCAGTATATCTCTATAAGTTATAGAAAGCAACTTATACACATGAAAAACTAAGGCGTTATATATTCAAAAACAAATAAATACCTCCATAGCAAGCCTAATTCTCGTCTGCTGCTCCTCAAGGAGCTGCTGCTGAGCATCTTGTAAGTCACGCTGCAGTTTGGCGATGTGCTGGTCGGACTTCTCTTTCTCGCGAGTGAGCTCCTGTTGTAATTTACGGTAATCCTTGTCCTTTCTCACCGACATCTTGCTCTTATTCTTTGTTGAAGCGGGATTCATGTCTTTTCTGTTATAAACAACATTAATAAGAAAAAAATTTAGAAAAATATTATTTCTGTGTAATTCGTAGTGATTTTTATGATTGAAAATTTATTGAGCAGAAGTATTTAATCAATATCATATCAATCAATCAAATCAACATATTAAAATTTTAGAACCTTACAATAATGTAATATAACATTATTTCACATTATTATTACTTTTTATAACTGTATACAGTTTACTTATGCGAATCACATTTATTATATTAATTATGTATTCCCTGTATGGCCAACAAGACCAACCTATTCATAATCTCGGCCAACTTATTGACAGCCTGCTGTTTGAGCATTATCTCAGAGTTGAGTTTCTTGGTGAGACGGTCCACATCCTCCTGCAGGCGGCCGAGCGACGCCACGCGTTCCGCTAGCGCGGTACCGCTGCGGCGTAGCTCGTCAACTTCCTGTATATATACACAATTAGTTTTATTTCTATGAGAAAATGACAGATAATTAAAAATTATTAACAATAATATTTATTGTATTGAATGTACGTAGATGTAAACGTGCGTGGGAACGGTAATTGGGAAAAAATTGTAACATATTGATTAGCGAAAAGTCGAACTATAAAAGGTTCTTTATTTCATACTATAATATCTATTCATACAATAATATCTATAATTAATTTCATTTTAATTAATTGACATAGAATATTATTTTCCATAAACAAAAGTGAAGTGAAGAATATAATCAGCTCTATAAACAAAAGTGAAAGCTTTCTAAACTTTTTCCTATCTAAACAGTAGTGAAACAGTCACAGACATCCCGGTCGTGCTATTTTGGATCCTTCTTTTTTTTCAGTTATTTTATTCTGAAGTATACGTGGTGCTGGTCCAGGAGGAGCACCGTCATATTTTAGAGGGTAGTCTGCCGATTTTCTTCCGGAATGAAGATCTATAAAATTGTCCCCAACCATTAAAAAAATAGTGAGGCCTTACCTTGCGTTGCAGGTCGATGGTGGCGCGGTTCTCGTGGTCGCGGTCGCGGAGGCCCTGCACGAGCGTGTCGCGCGTGCCCAGCTCCACGCGATGCTGCGCCAGCGCGTCGCGCATCTCCAACTCCTTCATTGTCTTCTCCTTCTCCAGCTCACCCACCGTCTCCTCAGCTATGGATCTGTATAATGTATTTATCATTTAATATATTAATGCATCACATATTCTTAACCATATCAATATAAAAATTGACTAACAAATATTAAAAGAAACAAAAAAACGCATAATCTCTATGACTATGCATTTTTATTCTTTTCATACTACCGTGCGCCATTGTACGTACAATAAGTTGACATTGTTACATGACTTTCGGTTTCGGTATTTGTCACCACAAATAATATAAAATGTTATCAACGATAAGCTAGAACGTAAAGGACTCACCTTGCAATGGCTTCAGAGTCAGCGCGCGCGATGGCCAGCTGCAGCTGGTGCATGAGGCTGGCGCGCTCCTGCTCCAGGTCGCGGTTGGCGCGCGCGCTCTCGTCCAGCTGCGCGCGCGCCTCGTTGGCCTGGTTACGGTACACTACACAGTAGTGCTGCTCGTTCTCAAGCTGAGATCTCAACTCTTCACTCTGAAATTAATTATATTATAATTAATATTTCTTCTACATCATATACGTAGTTGTTTTTCTGCTTCACTTTCTATCTGGCATAACAAATAGGACCTAGTGTCAAGACACTCCGTACTCCTGTGTCCACCCGAATTTAGAATTGCGACATTGCGTGTTGAGTGGCACAACTTAACGACGTGCTTTATCTCACCAATACAGAGAAACATAAAATATTATTTTAATATTGTATTTAATGTGTTATTCACACACTTAGGTAATTGATAAACACATATCTAGAAAACGTACAAGTTTGAACGCAGCGGGATTTGAACCCTTGCTTCTTGAAAACTGTTCAAGCGTTCCGGCCGCTAAACCATGCGTTCCTTACGCTTTTTATACGTTTTCTAAATGTATTTTTATATGTATTTATTAATAGAATATGCCCTTTTAATTCTTACGCATAAGAACAAATTGTGGTATATATTTTTTTAATCAAATTTGATGATCAAACGAAACCATCGTGGTTCTTATATATATATATGATCCAATATGAAAAAAACCTGAAACCGATTTTGTTATCAATAGGTATAGTAAAATATCATTATGTGTAAACATTATATACAAATCCTAATATCATATGAATATCCAGAAGATAGCACTAAACGAAAAAAATATTTGTATTAAGTTTAATATTTTTTTCTTTAATTTTACTAATATAGTCTTTAACAAAACATTATTGGGCTCTATTAAAGTTACTGTAATGTTACTTGCATTCGATTTTGGATAGCCTAACAAATTTCAATAGATACTTAAGATAATTATTGCATTGTTTTACTTTTTAATTTGAGGTGCAAGTTCTTAAGTTTCAATTTAAACAATCCTTTTACAGCGCTTAAGGTCACTATCTTCTTCAAATACTGGCTCCATTCATCTGTGTATCACGGATCAGTCACTTGTCATTGCGATTACTATGTTAATACTGAATACATACTTAGATTTTCGTAGTAGTATATCAAAATATTTATGCAATTCAAATTTGAGATCCTAATATTCTTTTATATTATACAAGTTTATCGTTATAAAATAACTTTAAGTAGTAGATATAAATTTTGAGTGTCTATTTGTAAAATTAAAATAATAAAAAAAAAGCTTTTGATTAAACGCATATTATGCTACACGGTACATATGGTAAAAAATATTTTTTACAAATTTTGTCTCGTAATCTATTTGTTCCGGCTAGACCGATTTTGAAGGGACTTTCACAGACAGATAGCTGATGTAATAAAGTCACTAAGACCACTTTTTCTTAGAATTCGTGAAGTCGCGGGCACAGTTAGTTTTATTATAAAGCTTTATGCATTTTTCCGCACAGCAGTGTAGTCAGAGAGAACTTAGTGTACAGACACTCCGTTATCCACTTTCCGGCCAAAATCGAGGCGTTGAGTGCCGGACCTCGACGCCGCGCTTTGTCTTAGGCATCAGAGCGTTAAAACTGTACCTACTTTAAAGAAATCTATTCGAATCACATTTGATTTCTTTGCTATTAAAATATTAATTTGGGAAATTCTGCAAACATAAATGATAAAGCTTCAAAAGTATTTAACCGTTACTTTAATACCGCTCGACGAGAAACGCCTGATTTATCGAAGCGTGACCGACGCAAGTAAATTTAAACATTAAAATTTATTTCTCGTTTGTGAATTAGTAGAGATAATGGCCTTTAAAAATCTTCAACATCTATACACATTGTGAGTCACTCCTATAAGTTTGAAGTAACGTCCAATAACAACATATGAAAAGAAAATTCATAAGGCAACGAATCCGTATAATGTACGCGTCATTAATGCAAATTAAGTAACCGCATTCGGGCGTATATCTTAACATTTCAATTCCTATTTTAATTGTTTTGAATTAAAAACCCCATATATATTATTTACTAGGGTTGCATTGTTTAAACTATATTCGGCACGGTAATAGAAGATATTGAGTTTATAGTCATTGAACTCTATTGATATAACAATATAAATAAACTCGATCTTGATAACACAAAAGCGAGTTGACGATGAACAGGAACTCAAATCACACAAGACATTTTGCAGATGATTCTAAGTATAATGTCGGCGGTTTTATAGTAAGAAAACTAGTCCTCTCGTAGATTGTCTAGTAATTTTATTTGTAATAAGCATTACTGCCTTTGCTATAAACGCTATGACAATTATTATACATTTTATTATTATAGTAATGTCTCATTAAATAATAATGTGAATTGAACCTGTCATACTTTTTTTTAATTTTAATAAACATCAAGCAAATTACTTTACACTCCTAGGAAAAATTTAAATATATTCAAACTTGAATACGTTAGAGATAGTTAAATGCCAATATGTTAATCTGGTAAGAAGTCTATCATTGTACTTTTTCAATAGATAAAACTTTTATTAACTCTAAACACACATATTCACAGTTGATCCGACATTATTCATGTATACAAAAATACAAAGTTATTTTATTGATAGACGGAGACGCGAAATAGTTTCTCAATAAATATAAGTTTAAATGCTCCGCTAGGTCTCGGCTCTTGATTCAAAAAGACAAATAACCGCTTTGAGTTCCGTAACCCACAATGCAATGAATGTGAAAAGCAAAGTTTACGTAAGTGTACACTACAAAAAGCAAAAGGCGTGGGAAAATGAAAACTATTGCAGTTATTACTTAACAATAATTATAAATACTACGGTATATAATAATATTCTTAAAGAGATAATTAAGAGTCACGCGCTAGAATAATGAAAATTATACAACATGATACGCAGTTCTCTAATTGAATAGCATTTAGGTTATATTACAAAGGACTACCGTATCATATGACCTTTACACGTCATTTTATTTAGCGGTAGCGGAGTAAAGCTATAAATTAATATTAATAACTGTTTTAATTATAATAGACATGTCAACAAATACTGTTACATATTGAATGATAATAATTATAATTAGAACTTGAAATATTGCAAAAAAACTTCTCTGTAAGTGTAAGAATTCATTAATTTTGTGATCAATGCATAACCGGGCCTTAAGATATTAGTTTTAAAAATAAATAAGAAACAGAAACGATAGTTCATTTAGATTTTTCTTTAATTAAAAAAAAAGGATATTTTTGTAGAAATATTTTTTATTTCTGAGACTAGAAAAATATTAGCATGGGGGTGGTGGGTAGTCTTATAGATATTAATTTAAGTTATTAAAAAAAATTAAAAGAAACACGATTAAAAAAAGACGTTTTCCTGGTTGTCTTGGCAAGGACATCAGATTCATGCTATGAAAATATTGTGTTGTCATCCGGACACGAGTGCAAATTTTATAACAAATTGGACAAGAAGTGGGGCAAAATAGTATAGCAAGATTTTCTGACATTGATAGATAGATAGATAAACAGATAGACAAGTGAAGTTACTAGAAACGTGTTAAGAAGGTTGTTTGTTAACAACGAAAATTTACATAATTAAATAATTTAAAAATCTATCTAAATAGATACAATGCCGTACAAATATATTTAATCTGACATCTGATTTAGATTATCGCAAAAACAGTGTCGTGGAAAATAAATAAAAAACATGAAATTGATCTTGTTCTTTTTAATTTTCTATAATCTAAGAATTTTCTAATATCCTACCTACATATGTATACATATGTGTAATATCACAATTTAACATTGGCGGTAACGGTCGGTAAAGAGAAAAACTACTAAATACGTAATCCTTATATACGTTTATGTATTTGGAGATGTTTCATGGGCAGGTGTACTCGAATAAGGCAAAAGTTTGTTAGTGTGCGTCCACATTCTCTGTAGTGCTCACAATGAGTCACTGTGTCGTAATGTTGAAGGACAGTCTATTTCGGCGTGATGAGACTATGATTAATTTAAAGAATCAGTACATATTATGAAAACAAATTCTCCATCACGCCCGGCTGTCTTTTAGCGTCAATTTAAATAAGAATTAGTATTTAAAAATTATAATTAGAAAATAACGCCAAGCCTTTTATATCAAAGTTTTATTAGTGCCTCGCCAGTTTTTTCTCTCAAAATAGACACTGTCAAAATATCAATAACGTAAAAAAATTGTGAATTCTCTACATTAGTTTATATCTTTACTGGTTTTGAAACGTTTTCTTAAGATACACAAATATGACTGGCTGCGAAAATTTTATAGTTCTAGGTTCATCTTGTTATACCAGAACTTGATTAACATCAATAATATTTTAGGGTCTTAACTGATCAAATTTCAAACGTATTTAAAATGTTTGTGTAAAACTTGTTGTTTAATAACATTGCAAATAAAATTATATATCTTATGATCACTTTATATGCTTTGTGACTCACATTTTATATTATTCATTACATTCATTCATTCCGTAATCTTTTATGAATTTAAAATTTGATATAGTCAACAATCATCTGGGATTTTTATGTATGTTTATTTACTAATATATCACTTGGTTGTCCATTTTTTTCTATTAGAGACATTTACTTATGTATACCAAGACTGCCAACATTTAGAATAAGGCGAAATAGAATTCGAACCCAGATCTATGGCACATCCCCTATTCCAACAATAACATAGTTATTTAGTATACGTATATAAGTTTTAAATCTGTCTATACAAAAAATGCTCACATGTTTTTTGTAATATTCGTACACACTCACCCTAGCATAATGCATATCCCGCTCAGCAACAGCAGTGGTTAACTTATCCGAGGCCTCGTGCAGCGCCGTGCGCGTGGCCTGCAGGTCGCGCGAGCGCGCCTCGCGCTCCGCCAGCACGCTGCGGCTCGCCGCCTCCGCCGCCAACGTCTCCGCACTGGCGGCGAGCCGCGCTTGCCGCTCTTGCTCTAATGCCGCTTGCAAACCCACCACCTAATTAAATCAATATTTAATAACAAAAAAGAATGCCTAGTTAGTAAAAAAATATTTTTTTAATATTTTTATACTAAATTCCAAAATTAAGCAACATGTTCAAATTTTAAAAATCATATTTATCGGCAAAATGATCGTAGTAAAATACCTTCTCGCTTTCCTGTCTGTGCTCTCCTTCCAGCTTTTGAAGACGTTGTTGCATTTGCCGATAATCAACGCTTAGCATGGACATTTGACGGTCTTTGTCCTGAGAAGCGGACTCGGCTCTTTGTCGTGCAATTTTCTCCTCATTCAATTTACCTTGCAATGCTATGAAGCAGATAAAAGTACAATTAATATGTTTTTTAAAAAAATCTTAAATTTTAATGAAGTATATGAAAAAACTCTTAAAGCAAAATCTTAACTCTTAAAATAAAATATTATTGAAAGAACTAGTGTGGATCACGAGCTAGTCAAATTATATACATATTTCTAAGCCGAAATGTTCATAAATAGCAAATAGGACAAACCTGTTAAGATTTTTTCCAACGTTCCTGAGGCATGCAAAATATTAACCATGATAAGATGATGGAGGTAATTTGTTTTTTCTAGAACTAGCATTATTAGGACAATGGGAATAATAGCATATCCTAGTTACAAATAAAGGTTAGCTATTATAAACAGGTAATACATACAAAAATTCTCACCCTTTACAAGCTCTAAATTGGCTTCCTGTTTAGAAAGCAGCTGTGAGCGTTGTGTCTCTTGATGAGCCCTTACTTCTTGCTGGTATAAATGTTGAGCTGTTTTTAAATCATGTGTCATAGAGGCATATTCTTTTTCCAGAGATGAAACCCGTTCTGACAATTGCCGATTATCTGTCATTATTTGTGATAATCTTGTTGATGATCTCTCTAGATCAGATTGGGCGGCGTTTAACCGGCTAGTTGCTTCAGTCATTGAAGCTTCTGCCATTTGCTTCGCCGCCTTTGCAGATTCGAGTTGATCAGACATAGCGTTACAATCTTCAATAAGAGTGTCCCTCTGCGCACGTAAGTTGGCCAAGGCGCCGTCCTGTATAGCTGCTGTTGCGAGATGAGTGGCATTTAGATCAGCTGCTAGCTTTCTTGATTTAGCAGCAGCTTCACATTCTTGTTTTAATTTCTCACGCATTTCTGACAGTTGTTTTTCCAAAATATTGATTTTCTCGTTATAAATTTGCAAATTGCTCATTTCCTTTGCCCTTCTACTTTGCTCTTCGTCTAAACGTTGCTTAACCTCATTGTAATTGAACTCCATTTTGCGTCTGGAATCTGCTTCAATTTCAGCTTTACGCTGTATTTCTTTAAGATCATGCTTAAGAAGTGCAAGTTCTTTATCAGTATCTGCAATTATTTTTTTACTTCTGGCTTCTCTTTGTGATAGTTCCTCTAGCTGAGAACAAAGTAACACTTGTCGGTCTTCTAGTTTACGTCGGGTGTCTCTTTCTCTTTCCAAAAGTTTTTCTAATTGTAAAACAGCTTCAGAGCCAACATTATTTATATGATTATTTGATATTGTATCTACCACATCAGCAGGTTGACGTTTCCGTCCACATATCTGATAATCTCCATTATAAGTAAATCCTATAAATGGTAAATGATTTCCAACAAAGGCTTTTGGAACTGGAAAAGATTCATCTAAAGCATCAGATTTTTCAATATCATCAAAATTCCTGGTGTCATCATCACTAGAGAGCTCAGGTACGACTGGGGGGACTGAATCTCTTAAGCTATCAAAGCTCCACTGGTCATTGATGAAAAATGGATGTTTTTTAATTTCATCCACACTATTTTTTCCAAGGCGTTTTACTCTATCGGTAAGCAAACCTCTTATAAGAGATTTTGCTTCTTTCGAAATTTCTACATCGTCTGGGAATTGCAATGAATTTCTATGGTCCATTATTTTTCCATAAGTACCTACTAAACTATCTGCATAAAATGGTGGATCACCAATTAACATTTCATATAAAAAAATTCCAACAGCCCACCAATCACATTCTCGACCATAGACTCCTTCACCATTTTGTGACTGTAGTACCTCTGGTGAAATATAGTCTGGAGTTCCAACTGCATTGCTGGCTCTCACAAGTCCATCAGGACCCATTCTCATACATGTTCCAAAATCTGCCAACTTCAAATGACCATACTTATCAATTAACATATTATCAGGTTTAACATCTCGATGAACAAAACCCATACCATGTATTACATCTAAAGCAAGAACAATTTCCATAGTATAAAATTTGGCCCACTTTTCAGGTATATCATAATTAGACATAAGACTAACAAGATCACCACCAGGCATATAGTCCATTACCATGTAGAGATATTTATGATCTTGAAAGGCAAAATGTAGTTTCAGAATCCATTCTGAATTTGCATGTGCCATTATATGCCTCTCTTCCCAAAAAAAAGTTGAATCTGATCTTTTAATCATTTCTACTTTACTAAGAAGTTTCATAGCATATACATGATGTGTAGATTTGTGTCTGACTAGTTGTACTTCTCCAAATGCACCTCTTCCTATTACTTTAATTAGGTCAAAATCAGCAGCTTTCATGCGCAAATTTACTATATCAGAAGCAAATTCTTCATCTGTAAAAGAAATTAAAACTCCTGATTGACAAATAAATAAATGTAATGTTGTTCAATTAAAGAAATGAGTAAACCAATCAAATATATGAGTGTGGTAAAGCCTAACCACAACTTTTAAAAATATTCTTTGTATTTGTAAATAATACACTAATTTACTTTTGCCTTGCATCGTCCAACTATAAAAATATATAAAAATAATATAGTCTCTCCAATTTAACTACTTCTGTATGCAATATATATTGAAAATAATATAAGCATTATCTAACTAAATTATCATTAGTAATAGTAATAACAGATTATAATGAATTTGCATATTATCTTTACAAAGTCAAGGTTTGTTTTGATCATTAAATTATTGTAATCCAATTTATTATTTTTATAAACAAGCTATCAAGTATTATATTTAACTACTATTTCTTAAATTGTATAAAGAATGTTATAAACTTAAAATCTGAAAAATTGTCTTCAATTGGCATTTAATAATTAATTTACATCATACAAGAACAAATGTATTCAATTTATGCAATATTTGGTTCCTAAATTCAGTTTTACAGTATTTCGTTATATATATAATATATTATTAATAAACGTTATATATTATGGAATTCTATATTATGATTTTAAATATGAGATATTGATAAATTTGGTAACTATATATATATATATATATATATATATATATATATAATAAGTATTAGCAGAAGATATCACTGACATCGGCTCGTGTAGGCTTCGACATTTTTCATACGTCGAATGGCCGGGTGATCGCAGTCGGAGACGAGTGCAGTGACGGTGTCGAGCAAACAGTCCACGTTGCCGGTGGAGCGAGAATCGCATAGTTTCTCCTCTAAAGCACGTAAGCGCCTCAGGCGCTCCTCATCCTTCACTGTCTCCATACTGAATCCTGGATCTGAGTTTGTCAGCCACTAAATGACACCATACATTCTTCTGATAGGCACAGCTAATGGGAACACTGCTCTCATAACGACACATCAACAACTTTATTGTCTCCTTGCTTTGCACTATCCACTTTTCACTAACACACTATACATTAGGAAACGTATGTTTCATTATCAAAAAATTTGCTTGCTATACTTTATAATGACAGCAGATAAAGGTGGTTCTCACAACAAAGCATATGCACGTTTGCAAACATAGCCGATATGTTTGCGTTATTTAACACATTTGATTTATTTTTAAGACTTTCATGTCACTTATGTACATGACTAATTGGCACAACATTGAAAAATAATGTAAATCAACGAATTAATAAAAACCGCTTGATTGATGAACGATGATCAAACAATACTCTGAAGTTAGCAGGACATAGTAAGTTCGCAATGGCGACTGCACTGAAATTATCTTAAGTCAAATTAACCATTTTAATGTCTGTGGTTTTTAAGAAATTAAATATCACACATTTTTTTATATAATTTTATATTGTGCTCTTTTTTTTTATGGTTTATATTATTATGTTGTATTCTTTATTTATTTAATTTTAAAACATTACTACTATTTACTTTATTTAATATATTGGAATCATAATTAATAAATCAACACTATTTTATGTAAGAATATGAATTAAGTTACTATTTAAAAGAAATGTAAATTGAAATATAAAATAAGTAAGATTTTTTACACTAGTTACAACAAGTTTAACCTTTTTTATGATTATCTTCTTAATCGTTCATTCATAATGCATGAGGTTTCATTCACATGCAATTTAGGAACGAATGGTATCACTTTTGTTCTCGTACGAATAGAATATGGCGGTGCTAGGCAGGATGTGCAAAAGCTTTTGATTTTTACGTTAACAATTTGAGATAGTGGTTTGTTTTTAAGAAATTTATTTTGATTTGCATATTGTGACTTTGTAATCATTGCAGACTGCTATTGACCTAATATCTAAAACTTCATAATCTGGACCAAGTTGCAATGAAAATTATTACTTCATTGGTGGTGTAAAAATAATTGTGACAAATATAGCACATAAATTCAGGTAATTAAGACTTTAAAACATAATTTTTTAAAATATTATAATTTGGCCACATTGGCATTCATAGGTTTAATATTCAATCGCAGCATCCTTTGCTTTGTCATTCAGTTTCAGCTGATCCTTACTTGTTCTAGATAACATACCATTGCAATATTATTACATGATATCATTGAGTATAATTCTTAAATAATAACTTATTTAATTTTACTATAAAGTTAAAAATAATTTATGTCTAAAATTGAATCTCAATTATTATCATTGTGCTCTCAATCACGTGTAGTTTAATCTTTATTATGGGGTCAATAACTGCTGACTGTAGACTATTTTTTTTTAATCTTATGTCTCGGGTCACTTTATTTTAAGATTTCCTCGAATTTATATTAATCATAGTGCTTTGTTGCTTTGTTTAGATATAGTCCTTGTTAGAGGGCAGGCGGGTCGCTAATAGTTTTCGTATGCGGTACCTATTTTTTGGAATGGCAAACGTGTTATCGAGCAAGTGCAATCTACTCTGTATTATTACCTGGTGATCGGCGGTCACAGATCAGTATGGTTAGGGGCGTAGAACGTAAGCGCGCGGGGAGACGAGTGAGGGGCGAGGGCCCGTCTGGCAGTCAGCTGTGCGAGTGTCATGTTCTCGCAGCTCGTTGCGTCGTGGGAAGTGTCCTAAATCGCTACCTTTATTACATTTTCAATAAAGTTGCCCTGTGAAAGCAATAAAACACATGCATATTTAAAGCACTGCAGTTTGAAATATTGATTACTCTTATAAAAGTGGGTGTTGTATGAATTATTTTTAAAAAGCTATTACTTGTATACTACCATTTATTTTTACCTTCATATATGTCAACAATAATTATTATAAACCTAAAGTTAATACTTTGAAAATCTAAGAATAGTTATTGTACGAAAAAAAGAAAAAGGACTCATCCTTTATTATTATATAATCATTATAGTATAGATTTCATAAAGTTATAAATATTATAAGTGATCATTTTATTTCTTAATATTAATTAACAAAAGAAATGTACTTGACAGTATGTGCTTGAAATCATATCATTATCTCATTCATGTAACTGGTAAATTTTGTTTAAAAAGTAATATAAGCTATTGCTTAATGACATAAGTTACACAGTACTCTCATTGTTACAACTCATGTGTTTAGCTTTGCCCATTGTTGTGTAATCAAGCATTTTAAATAAAGTTCCTTTAATGGTTTGTTATTAGAAATAAACTATTAACTGAAACAGCTTGGAGTGTATTGAATTAATCAGCATTTTATTGTTTGAAGCATGGTTAATTAATTTCTTGTTTCTTTAAGCCTTACCTACAACTATAGAAGTTCTGATGCAATAGCATATCTTTTTTAAGAATTACTTAAATAATCCAGATTTTCCTTAAGAAATATTATCACTATGATTATCTTATATCACATTGGAAAAAATTTAAATTATCCAGCTGTTATTTAATACTAAACCAATAACTCTTAATCTCTTTAGCCTTAAATAGTCTGAGTTCCCAATTGTTAAGAAAATATTATTAGGTAAATACAGTTTGTTAACTTAAAAAATAAATAATATTTGTATTAATAGTTTCAGGACGCCGTGGTGGTCATGGCTACACTCATTCAAGAAAACGGTATTAAAACTAACCACGGTATGGTGACAACTCATGGAGTTCCAAGTCATATGGTACCAGACCATGAATACTGTGAGTCTGGTAAACCAGAGCAACCACCACAGCCATGTATCGATTCTGGAGATACAGCAGTTCAACAAGCTCCCATGGAGGAGGAGGAAGAAGAAACTCCTGAAATAGATATAATGATAAACAATGTTGTGTGCAGTTTTAGTGTTAAGTGTCACCTGAACTTGAGAGAGATTGCATTAAATGGTGTAAATGTCGAGTTCAGACGAGAAAATGGTATGGTGACGATGAAACTCCGACGCCCATATACTACGGCATCGATCTGGTCGTCAGGCCGGGTCACGTGCACAGGCGCCACCAGCGAGGACCAGGCGAAGGTGGCTGCGCGGCGATACGCACGCGCCTTGCAGAAACTGGGATTTCAAGTGCGCTTCCGTAACTTCCGCGTCGTGAACGTCCTCGGAACTTGTAGAATGCCATTTGGTATTCGAATTATAGCTTTCTCAAAAAAATATAAAGAAGCAGAGTAAGTTACATATTATATCTTATTTATTTTTATTAAGTTATTCATTACACTCTTAATAATCATTATATATTTATAATATTGCAATTAAAAATGAAATGAAAGTAATGATGAACCTATATATAACATTTTGGTTTCTATAATTACCTTAAAATGGCATTTGCAAAAATATTTTGGCTTATATTTATACTATGTATGTATTCCATCACAGTTAATACTATTATGTATGAAAAAGAATAGAATTTGTAATATTACTTCATATATAATTTTTTTAGATCCTTAGATTTATAAAGTGTTTTACTTAATGTTGTGAAAAAAATTTATATTATATTTCATCTTACTTTTGCTAGTATTTTCAAAGTTATTCAGAATAAGTATATTTAAGTAACATAGATAGAATACCCTAATGACTATTATTGTATTCCCCTTATCTTTTACTTTGCCACCATGCTTCCTTTGTGATTCATACTAAGTGTATATTTTTAATATACTATCTATCACTTTTAGCATATTTAATTGTTAAAAAACATTATCTGAATAGATCTGTATATTCTAGCACATTTTCATATTTTATATTTCTATTTACACTTGTTTTGTTTGACAATGATGTCAATCCATACCAAGTGTGAATAGGTTGATAAGTCAAATAGCATACATTTTTTTATAAATGTTATTAGTTATTTCCATATCTATGTCCAGTAATTGATGTCTTCCAGCTGATGATGATTTCTGTTATCAGAAAAGCAATCAAATTAAACACTAAAGTAAAAAACAATTTAATAATAAAAAACTGATTTTACAGATAAAACTTATAAATGCTTGCCATGAAAAGTATTTTCGATTTATCAACTTATTCACACCTGGCACCATATATATTCTTATTTATATATTATTTTTAATATTTATTTGTTATTTAATATAATTTGCACATGGTTGCATTCTTAAAAAAATATTTTTTTTGATTTAACAGAAAATTGTTTGATAATTGGTACTTAAATTTTAGATGCACGTAGTATTCGTACACAGTTATTTCAGTATTTTTTTGCAACATCTACTTAATTTATTTGAGGCCATTGTGACAGCATCCGAACGTACACACGAGGGTTGTGTATTTGATTCCCACTCGGGTGAATAATTATATTAAAACTATATTTATTTCTCTGCTCTGGTGATAAGACAAAGTGCAGCATTGAGTTCCGTTGAGAAAGTGGGGAATGGAGTATCTAGAAACTAGTTTCTCTGCAGGGTAAGCATGTTATGCGGGAAAAATTGGTTTGTTTTTAGATGTTCCAAAAAGTTGATATCATTGATCATATTGTTGCTAGAAATATATAATTATTCTTATAGTGTAGTGTCATAGTTTTGGTTGTGTACATTTTTTTATGTTTACAGAGTAAACATGTTTTCTTTCTTAATAAATATAGATACTTTTTAGTTCAAATAAATATAATTTCATACTTTTATAACACAAATACACAACTATTATATTTTTGTCTACAAAATACTCAAAGCTGCTGTAACCTTACAAATATGAACAAATATGCATATATCTATTCAAAATTATAAACGGTATCTCTAATACAAAGAATTATATTTGTTTATATAGTAAATAAAATGTTAGCATTTCCCTAATTATCTATTAATTTAAGGAGTACTTTTTTTTCTAAATATCAGCTACAAATGAAAAGTTGCGTTTAAAGATCTGCTTTTTTAAATGAAGCGCATACAAATACAAATATTTTTTATTGTACACACAGACAATATTATATACTAAATATAAAATACCACTGAACTGAATGTATTTCTTACTTGTGCTATATTATATACTTGTGCATAAAACCTTTATAATGATGCTCATTTGCGAATTAATTTAATAAGTAGTATTAAAAATCTCATGGGGTATGAAGTTCATTTTATTTAAAGCATTTTTTATTATTACTGGTGACAGGACAAAGCGTAGCTTTGAGTCCCGCCATTCACTACGCATTACGAATACCAGGTTATCTCGGCCTACCGCAGGGTAGAACTTGGAAAAAAGCGTGAAAAAAATATTACTAAACACTTATTTATTGGATTGCATAAAAGATAATATAGTACAGTAATAGTTATTTTATGTGTCTATAAAATTATTCTATAGTTCCTTTATGAATAACACCAGTTGAGTTTTGTATAGTTTATGAAAATCACATTTAAATCTTAGAAATTATTTGATTGTTGATATAAAAATAAAATAATATTCGGCTTATGCTCTAATTAAAATAATTAATATTTCGATTTATATAATTTCAGCTACGAGCCTGAACTGCATCCCGGTGTCACGTACAAGTTGTTCAACCCAAAGGCGACATTGAAAATATTTTCAACTGGCGGCGTCACAATAACAGGTACGACTTAACGCGCTTATTCCATGCGAAAGATGACGTCTTAAGTTTTGGTAAAATTCCCGTTAGGAGAAAGTTGACCGTGCCTATTCATATCTAATATGTTAATCTTAAAGCAAAAGTGTATAGCGAAATGGAAACGATTTATGTAATGTCGAATGGTTATTTCTTTCAAGGTTATTTTACGCATTTTATTTATCATATACGTCCCAATTTTATTTACAAGCAATGAAATGTGTACCACCTTCGATTCAAGGTCCAAGTGTAAACGAATACAATTTTACTCGCTATACAACAATACAATATTTTTTTTAAAAACGAATAAAAAATTGAAACCGGCCAAGAGGAGCGGTTAAGAATACCGCTGCGTTCAAATTTTTATACGTTTCCTACAAAATGTTTTTCAATTTCAATGTACGAATTTCATTACACATTTCTGATATTTGGTCGAGAAATGCGCGAAGTTAATATGTAATTACAAAAATGATTAAAAAACGTTTCCATCAAAGTATTAATATTCGATCACGTGATTAAAAGCCTATTGACATTGTCACCTTACGTTACTTCTTAGTGTCCAATTTGACAGTATGACTGGATGACAGTACAACATTTTCATAGCATAACCTGCTGCTCTCGCCAGAATGACTGATAACGATACCGAGAATGTAATTTTAGTTTCCATTGTTTTTTTTACAGTTAGCATTTCATGATATAGAAGTCACAAAAATATTGTACGAGCTAACGCCCTTTAAATCGTTGCATCAGCGATTTGCATATATTCTACATCTATTTAATTCAATTACTTAATCACTACAAAACTAAGCAAGCTACAAACGGAATGCATGAACTAATTAACATTATCACCAATTTCATCAGTTAGAGTTTGGCTTAGTAAACGTTAACTAGCCAGCATATTTATTTACTTATTATTTATTTTTAACATTTTTAAAATGTTATCCACACACATAACAAATTGACAAAACATATTTTTACAAAACGCATATAAGTTTTAAACGGATTTGAACCCGCGCCTCTTGGAAAGCCCGAAGTTCAAGCGCCGGTAGCGAGCTAAAAATATGTTTTAGTTATTATTCTTAAATTCAATAAATATTAATTTACCTTTTTCTTGATCTTTATGAATTTAGGCAGACTGCATCATGTTTATGTTACTTTACACAGTAAAGTCAATTAAAGCTTAATATCACTCACTCATAAATTTGATGTATAGTATTATCTTTTATTATTTTTGCGCTCAGAAATATTAGCTAGCTAGTGAACAAATTAATGAATGAATGAATGATAAATTTGAATTATACATCAAGTACATATTGTATTATTATAATATTTCAATCATTTTATGACTGAGTGATATTGAGCTTTGATTGCCTAGGTGCCCACATGATGCATAGTCTGCCTAGATTCATAATCATCAATAATCATATGCTTAGAATCCATAACATTTAATAACAATTTTCAAACCGTAGCAACCTTGACACATATAATGTCCTACGCTTAATATACGTACTTTATGTTTATACGACAGCTCGAAGCGTGAACGACGTGCAGTCCGCGGTGGAGCGCATCTTCCCCCTCGTGTACGAGTTCCGCAAGCCGCGCACGGCGGCCGACGAGGAGCTGCTGCGACAGAGACGCGCCGCGCGCAGGCCCGCGGGCGGCTGCGGCGGCGGCGGAGGCGGGGAGGCGGCGGCGGGGGCGGGGGCGGTCGCCGCCGGCGGGGCTGTTGCGGGCGCGGCGGCGGGTGCGGCGAGCGCGGCGCCCGCCGACTACCCCATGCACCTGGTGACGCTGTCGGACGACGACGCCGACGCGTGGGAATGACGCGTCCGCGCGCACCCCTCCGCCCCTCCGCGCCGCTATGAAACGACGGACTCCCGTTTGGCATAAAGCAATAACTATCGGTTGTTAGTGCAATCGCGTGTGAACTGTCGGCGACCTCTTTTCGGTTCATGCCAAAGATATTTATTAGAGGAGGTGCTTCGCGCTTTCGACGGACGCCGCCTCGCCGCGTGTCGCGGATGTATGTATTGACGCTCCCGTGACTTCTGTTAGCATGCGTAGGTACGGTTGATTCGTTTAACTCGTTTGATTCTAAACCAAATTGTCGTAAATGATTAAAAAAAGTAAGAGAATAAATCTCCTTACCGATACTCAGTCTCGTTCTTTATTTGCCGTTGTGATTGATGAATTCGTAGTGATAATAGTGTTCACGATAATGTTGTAAGGAAGTAATGACTGAATGTTAGTTAGATGTTAGTGATTGTAAATATGAAAGCTTTAGACATTATACATTTAATTAAAACCTTTGTTTGTTTTATTACAATATTTATTTTCATAGAGTTATACAACTTGGAAGAGAAATATAAAATTGTATGGTGCCATATTATACAAATGTATAAAAGCTAAGGTGAACAATAATAATTTTAAGAAAGTTAAACATTAAGTAAAATTAATTCTTGTCCATTTCAAAATTGTCATAGTAGTTAATAAAATTTTAAGAGCATTAAAATATAATGAAAGAATTAAGAATCTGAGTCTTGTGTGTCGCACTCGTCGCTAGTAAAACGCGCGTGCACAGGCGCAGGCCGCGGAAGGTGCGCAGTGCGCCGCACGCCCCGCCCGCGGGGACTCGTGGGGCTGCGGATGTAGGCACTCAGGTCCACCACTGCTAACCGAGGACTCCTTACTGCTTTACCTGTGCGAGAGCATACGAAAGAACATTTGATCCTAGTTGTATAAATATATGGAAACAAAGACCTTACCAAACCTTGGAACATATAAGGAACTATATGTTCCTTGTACTTTTACCTCATAGTATTCAGAAAGAACATATTGTCAAAATACTACATTCACCTCTTTCCGGCTGAGTTCGAAACATTGCGCGTGGAGTGGTGGAACTGGACGCCGCGCTTTGTATTAACAAAATGGAAAATAAAATAATTTAAATATAATCATTCCTCCGAGTGAGGATCGTGTAAAGTGTATCCTCTGTATAGAAACTAACACAACAATGAGCAAAACATTTCATTCATTTTTCTTACCAGTAATGATAGGCAGGATATTATCACCGTATGCTACCCGAGGCTTAGTCCGTAGAATGGCATTGCGTGCAGTACGCACAGGTAATGCTCTAAGCGCGGGAGGTGACGTAATGGGCAGTGGAGGTGATAATACTCGTCCGGCTAGTACTCTTCTTTCCGGAGAAGAACTGGGAGATCTGAAATTTTTAGTTTCACCATTCTCAACTTTCCGCTCGTTTCGAGGCATTGTGTATTGAGTGGCGGTGCTCAACGCCGCGTGACGATATGGAATAATTTCCACTCACAAATAGAAATTTAAATAAAATCATTCCTCCTAGTGGATATTGAACCCCCAATCAATAGCGTTTGCGGTCAGAAGCTGCACCACTGCATTAATTAATTAGATTTGTAATGTTCAATATGTATGTATGTTTTTTTATGCATTTTAATGATTACTGAACTGAATGATGAACTTTTGTGGCGATCTACAACTAATTAAAATATTTTTTAAGTTTGGAACAGAAAACATTTATTTTGATTATGTACAAAATCTCAAAACCTTTCCCGTTCATTAGTTGGCCTCTTTCGCCTACGCCTCTTCCTTGATTCCTTTTTCTTTGTGTTGACACCTTCACGCGGTGGAATAACTCCCGCATGTCTGTAGTAGTCACACAGGGCTTTTACTAATGCCCTTCCTATTTTAAAATCTTTATTATTAAGTAATTTTATTGTTATATGTGACAAAATAATGTATTCTATTACTGTATGTTTCTTGTACCGTATGTAAATAAAATGATAGACACGTTTATCATTAATACTTAAAGTGGTACACAGAGATATGTTACACGAAAATAGTCCTTTATTGATTATTAAAATGTGAAATATTAAAAAGTAATATGAAGTGAAATAATTTACGATTTTCTGTTTTTTTTTTGCTATCATAGTAAAGGATACAAGCATCTTCAGTATAGTGTATATAAGGGCCATTAGGGGTAATTCTTCGTCCGCCAAATGAAGCAAGAAGTGAATAGGCGTCCGTAGCGCCTGTAGGCAAAGCCCTTCTAGCACTGCCTGCTGCATTACTGTCCATATTGTATAAACACGATTCCGACTTCCACGCTTCCACACGCATACCAAGGAACTTGGGGAGTACGGCATGTCTTTCAAATCTATTAAAAAAAAAACAAAAACCATTGTAATTAATATGTAATATGATTTTATCGTTGACGCCTTTAATTATTAAATTAAACAGAAAATTTATCACCTGTACACATCGTCGTAGGAATTTCCTCGTACAAAAACACCTTCATGGCTTATATCAGCGTGAACGTCAAGAATAAAATCCAGTTGCAATGTCTATAAATTAAAAAAAACACGATCGTGTTACATATTAAAAAAGCTTGGCATAGAACACAGCTTTAAATTCACAGGTTTCGAAGAAAGGTTTTAAAATCATAGGTTCTTCGTAGTTACTTTTTCAGCATTGATTTTTTGAATAAGTTCGTTGATCGCTATAAGGGCAGGGTGTGCGAAGGTGGTGGCCCTCGTCCAACAGCGGTTGAGATCTGAACCGAGTATATCAGATCGCTGATTACCCAAAAAAACGCCATCTGGATTTAACATTGGTATAACCTAAAACATTATAAAGGTATTAATGTCATCGTGGGACAGCGTCTGACTGTAAACGCGAATGATTGTGGGTTCGATTCCCACCCGGCGGAATGATTTCCGCTCTGATACATAAGAGAAAGCACGGTGTTGAGATTCGCTACTCAACTCGCAATGTGTAGATTGCGGGTGAAAAGTGAAGAATGGATTGTCTTGACTCTAGATTCCCTCTGAATATCCGAGTATACGGGAAAAAGCGTGAAGCTAAATAAAAATGATATATTAAACATTTTGGAACGATGAATTATATATTACTTATGTTATTTAAAAGGATATAAATATAATAAAGTTACCTGTATTATAATGCCATTTCGCAAAGCTACCGCTTTTTCTGAAGAACTTACTAAATAATCCAGAAAACCTAAAATTTGTAGTACCATTATTTTATTGTTTGTAAAACTTAAGTAAAATATTAAGCTAAAGAGACAAAATAATGTTAACCTTGGCAAATGAAAGATGCCGGTTGTTCACCACCATGCACTCTTGCTAATATAAGAATAACTCGTTTCTTTGCGTCAATTTTTCCTTTAATGGCGTGCTCCTCTTTCGTGAAAGGATCGCCAATAGTAATTAAATCTATTCGTCGTTTTTGCTTCAAATGTAAAAATATTTTTGATTTAATGTGTACATAATATATATATATATATATATATAGTAACTAAGACCTTACAAAAATTCTCGTAAAACTCGAGGAAAATAATAATGTTTATCTAAATCTTAAAAGACTTACATTCATATTTTTGCAAAATAAAAGCTTGTTGTACTTACAGTAGTTTGCGCAATACTTTCTCTTGTAGCAAAAGCCAAACTGCGTTTTTCCCAGAGGGCTAAATGTTTTTGCAATCTCGAATAGGAATAAGGTGTCGCTGCGGCAAACTGATAAACGTCTTCTTCTTTATCAAACCCAAAAGCCAAACTAAGTATCTTGCGGCCGCGGTGCACCCACGATCGGTGGTAGAACAGTAATCGCCGAGGAATACGCTGCCTAATTAATAATTTACTCGTACAGCTAAACTTCAATTTTCAATGTAACAAAAGAGCATTTTGTCCGTTATCAGCAGCAGTTTATTAGCTTCATAAATCTTACCATTTTTGTCTAGAAGTCGATCGTACTAACGGCGTCATGTTGTTATTAAAAAGGTTATTTTCTTTTCCCAAATTAACTACATTAAATATAACACGCTGCAACCAATTAAAGATATGGATTTATACTTACGTAAATAAATAAGAATGTATTTGCCTAATCGTGTAATTGTGATGGAATACTTTTACGTGAGGTCGTGATGGCAAATAGGACACTATATTCAGCATGCCAGTAAACACCGATTTCCACAGGTCTGCCGGCAAATTACGAATGCCGCGCTTAAATGTTGATATGTAATATATTTTTTTAAGTCATTACGATGGATAAAAGATAGCTAGGCGCTACGCAAATGTAGGCACTTTTGTGTCTTGTGTGGGATACAAGCTACCAGTGTATATGAAATCAGTTCACCCTGCGCAGACGTAAACATTTTTCTAATGAATTACTTTCATATGACACATACTCGCTGTCGTCGCCGATCAGAAAGTATTTGAAAAACATATTTTTAGAAAACGTAGAAAAATTTGAACGTAGCGGGATTCGAACCCGCGCCTCTTGGAAACCGTCCAAGCACTCTGACCACTTTAACACTTAAATTTTTTTTTAAATATTTTATAAATAGCATTCTCTCTTGCGAAATGATTGTTCTTAGAATAACCATTGGGTAGCAGAAATTTGTAAAAATCTCTCTACTGAGATGCTAACAACAAAAATAAGTTGTAATAAGCATCTAAGAATTTCGATGCAGCTGGATGTAGAACGCATGGCTTAGTTTCCAAGGCGCGGGTTCGAATCTCGCATGTATTCAAATTTTGATACGTTTTCTAAAAATGTGTTTTTCAATTTCCTAAGTGTGTGATTAATGTTTTAAAAAATGTTAAGAAGTGTTTAGTGTAGGTAAGTTGTCACAAACAACATTAGTAAATTTCTTTACAATTCTATTGAGTTCCGCCGCCACTGAACCCAGCACCTATTTCCTATGATTTCCTGTGTACCGTGGTGTACCGCCACAGAACACAGAAACTCGGTTTTCTGTGCTGATGTGCAGTGTCGGTAACGAAAACGTCTAATATTCGCATAGAAAATGAAGAAATAAAACGCGTGAAAATACACTTCTAATTAAGATTACAAACAATCGTCCGTCGTAGTCGTGGGCTGTGGCGTTTTAATATTAATAATTATACTTATATCTACCTGATCTTGCTGAACGTTTTCTACAGTGAAATTAAACCAGAAACGTGACCGTGGCCTGCAGGTATCCGGTCTGATGAAAAGATCGTATTCCAACTCAGTCACATGGTCGGCGCGGCCGAGATTCCCGCACTCAAAGGCTGCGTCAAAACAAAGATGACCGCGCTTTGCTTTACCGCTGTGCCCGGGCGGTCGAACAATTAGACGGTTGAGATTACCTAGACCACCTTCTCCATCACTTTCTTCACTATCTAAATAAAGAACACTTTCATTTAAATTATTTACCACAAAAAAATATGCTCTTTAGACTTTAGAATTAGACTTATTTAATTACCATTACGAGGACGAAGGTAAATTGTAGTGTGCTCAAGATCATCTATTAATGCTCCCATTGTTATAACAAATCTAAATAGTTTTCTACTTAGTGTGAAATATTTTAAACGTTACTGCGTAAGTCGCCTTTGTTGAAAGGCTTCGAATAGAGTGCAGAAAGTATACTAAGGCATATATAAGAAAACCGTTTACCTAACACGCCATAAGGTAAAAGCAATTGAAATTTCACATTCAATTTATAACGTGGTTCGTTTATACTAAACACATTGCCCGTGCCTCGTATATGTAGGTGCTGATATATACAATAAATATATTTAAAGCTATTTTGTGTGAAAAACTAGTAAAAGTGATTTAATTATGCATAAAATGTTGTTAGATCCATTAAGTAAGTTTTTGTAAACATACACATGTATGATAAATTTAAATCACGATTGGTTGTAAGTTCGATTTCCACTCGGGGCAATGATTATATTTTTGATATGATTATATTATATTTAAATAATTTTCATTTCTCTGCTCGGGTAGTTGAGTTACGCCACGAAACCAACGCAATGTATCGATGTCAGGCAGAAATTGGACCACGGAGTGTCTTGACATTGGGTCCTCTCTGACTATGTGGAAAAAACGTCAAGCCTCTTTTTGTCAATATGGTAATGACAAAGCTCTGTAAGTATACGTCTAGGCTTAAAACGAAATAGAAGCCAGTACACATTTGAAATGTATTCCTGTGTAATTTAATATTAACCAGAATTGGACTTCAAATTACTGTGCATACAAAACCGTAATTTTATTACAGTTTGATACGCTTTTAATACGTTGTAGTTGATTGCTTCATTATAAATGCATTTGTGCGCCTCAAATAGCCAATTTTCATGTGTATCGCATATCCGCTGAACACCGTACGTACCTATACGCGAACACTTTGCTCACGCGAGTCTTGTAATAGCTACGTCTAATGTAGTGTAGAATTTGAAAATGAAGCCCTCAATATATAAGCACATATGTGTACATCCAAATGGATGTATAGTTGTTTAGTACAACAGCTAATAGTACAGTGCAATAGCTATACCTACTAAAATATACAATATGATATCGCTAACGAATTGGTTATATTATACTCTCATCACATATTTGTAAGCTAGGTAAAAAAATAAAAAATATTTTCTTTATTTAACTCACCAGACATTGTAGTTTAGTTTCATTAAAATAACGATTACATTCAGCTCGTGATATTTTTATTCAAAAATAATTCTCTGCTTCCTTCCCTACTGAGTTCCACTTGTTGTTGCCACGATACGACACAATGCGGTTTTACTGTGTAATAATAACAAAAAATAAAATGCTAATTTCGATGCGTAATTCTACAAATTCGTTACTTAGCAACGACTCCTTTGTCGGCTGTTTATTTCTGTAATTCGTGGCCGTTTCTTAGCAACGACTGTAAAACGACCTGTGGTAAACGTCTCCTGCTATAAATATGCACAAAAGATTTCAACTTTTAGAATATTAACACAATTTTATATTTACTGACAAGAAAATAAAAATGACTGTATAAATTTAACTTATATAATACGTTTAAAGGCCAATATTTATTTTTGTAAACAAATATATTTAAGTAATCATTATTTTGCGGGAAGCGCAGAATCAATTGTCGCGGAGATACTCGGGGAAGATCTATGTCCAACAGTGGGTGGTCGATAGATTGAAACGACGACAAATTATTATTTTAATAAGGAATTATCTATAATTATACCTAGATATAATATAAATATTTGTTTGTTTGTACATTTATATATTTAGAATTGGTCAATTAATTATATTGGTACTTTCTATTTTCATCGCTTACGCCACTCTCACATCTATATGCGCACGGTATACAGAAAGAACATAGTGTTAAGACACTACGTTTTCCAAGTTCCACAAAATATTGAGACATTGAGGGTTGCGTGGCGCAAACAAACAGACCGGGGGAAAAATAAATATAATCATGAGATGGTCTCGTGGATAGCGGGGCGCAGTGGGTCAGCGTCTGACTGTAATTGCGCGATTGATTGTGAATTTGATTCCCACTTGAGGTAATAATATATTATCATTCTAAAATATTTGATTTCAGAATATTTGTATTGAGCTGAGTGCAGTCACTCAACAAGTCATGTCTCAATTTTGGGCAGAAAGTGGAGTGTCTTGACTTTAGGTTCTCTCTGACTACCCTGCAACGCGGGAAAAAGTGTAAAGCGATAAAAAAGAAACCATTTTTAGGTAGTGGGAGTTGAACCCACAACTACCGTTCTTACATATCCACCCAAATTTATGTAACGATATCTTTGATTTAATTTTATTTAATACTAGCGACCCGCTCTGGGCGGCGGTATTCATGTTGATCCTTAAACCCTTAAGTATCTCTATATAAAATTCATAACAATTGGTTTAGCGGTTCGTCCGTGATGACATCACAGACAGACAGACAGAGTTACTTTCGAATTTATAATATTAGTATGTAAGTATGTATTATTTACATTTACTACATGTTGGCATTGAAACTTATGCAAATTTATAATAAATTATTTTAATAGTATTTTTTTGTCTCTAATTCGTTAACATCTAACGCTTGTAATTGTTTTACTTTCACGCTTTTCTCTCTCGACAAAGAGGACCTAGTGACACTCCGTTCTCAGCACTCCACCCGAATTCGAGACGTTGCATATTGAATGCCGTCACAGCATCCATCTTTGTCATAACGAAGAGAAAAATCAAAACAGTACCGAACCCACAACCATCGCTTTTACTGTCAAACTGTTCCACGATGGCCGCTAAGTTCTGTAATTTTTATTTGTTAGCGAAACCTTAAGGTTTAGTCTTACTGAATAACTATTACTAATGATAGATTCACTTATTTCTTATAGTCTAGTAGGACCAATATGATTCTTCATCAGCTTATATGTCAACAACATGTATTTTATGTCAACGTTAAATGCGCATCACACTGATCAATTTTTCAAAGGCAAAATTTTATTTTTTATAGTTTAGCTAGGTTTATTTTGTTCTACCTCAGGTATCTTCGAAATTAATTATACCCTAAATCATGCTCAGGTCTAAATGCTATACAATAAAACAAGTTTTATTCCAATTACGAATATGAGCACAGCATATAGAAAGACAAACAGACAGACAAAAAATTTAAAAACTATAGATGCGTTTTCTATTATTGTTTTGCATTATTTTTTCGTAAACAAATTCAATTTGCAGACACAACTTTTTTTATTAAGTGTTAATTGATCTGGCTGAACGCAAATTATTTCAAAACTAATATATGCATATAGCCATCAGGCATAATGTAGCTTTTTAAAAATAAAAATAATTTTGAAATCTGTTCGATAGTTTCAGACATTACTTGCCTCAAACATACAAACTCTACCGCATACTAACGATGTATACAAATAAACAAAGGAGGTGAAGAAGAAAAACATATATGCGAATATTTTACTTTATTTAACAAATACATTTATTCATTATAATGTTAAATATTTTGGCGTCGCAATGCCTCTCGCACCGGAAACATTTATAAAGCTCAACAAAATAAAAAAAAACCACAGACTTAATCACTATGACAACTAATTAAGCGCTACAATTAACAAAAACCATTATGGTAGTTATTTCGACAAATATAGACGTTAAACTAATATGTTTGAACTGAGTTATAACACATAATTTTATTATAAATTATACAATAAATACAAATGTGCAGATATTTAAAGTTTTGAAAGCTGTAAAGACGAAATCTATTTTTAGTTTGATTTACCCTTTTTATTTTCACACATCCAAAAATATTACGAAATAAATAATAATTTTAATACCTTATTTTTTAAGGTAGGTTACATATTTAGTTTGTTGGTACACACATTATGTGCATATATACATATTATTTCAATAATCGATATTTTTAAGAAAAATATGTTTACCATTTTTTAACATTTTAGTGTATTTCACACACTTAGGATATGAAAAACATTTTAATAAAACGTCCAAAAACTTGAACATGACGGGACGGGAACTTGCGCCTCTTATAAACCGTCCAAGTGAACGTAGTGATTAGCGCTAGGTCGGTTTCCAAGAGGCGCGGTTTCGAATCCAGCTCCGTTAAAATTTTCGTACGTCTTCTAAAAATGTATATACATGATAATATATATATATATATATATATGATGAATATACTAATACACTTTTAGGAGTATTAATTTACTTCGCTAATTTCACGTAAAATGGAGAAGGCTACTAGAAAAGTCAGTTCGTCGTATTTGAGAAACTACATCTTACAGAGTATTTAGTTACGACTTTCAATAATGAGAACAGGTTTTTCTTAAAGATTTTTGACATATTCCGCTATTATTTTTGATATATTGTACGTAAAGTTATTTATTTCTGGTTATTTTTTATGGTAAATAATGAAGTTAATTACGGAGACAGTCAAAATTGCAAAGAAGAATGTAACTTCAAGTAAAAGTTATTTGTACTGTTAATTTTTTTTGTAAAATAGACATAATTTGTGAGGCAAAATGTACGTTATGTTTATATGGTCATAAGAGTATATAAACGTAAAAATGTTTAAGTATTCTGTTATAAATAAAGGCAATATATAATATGTAGGAAAATTATTAAAATAAAGCTAATTATACAGTATTTTATATATATCTTTAGAAAAATCACTTAACAGTAATCTGTTAATCATCAAATCACCTAAGGTAATCCTTACATTCTTATTTAGACAACGATATTAAGACATGAAATATAAATTCAACATTAAAAGACGACGAACTATTTAAAAATACAATACCAATGAAACTTAAACCTTCCTTACATCAACGTGTATCAATTCCTTTTATAACAATAAAAAGTATATTTGTTAAAATGTTTTTTTACTGCGCTGAACGCACAATCCAGTTCATTCATGGCTAAGTGTCACCGTCAGTATAATGAGAAGGACCTTCGGCTGAGCATACTGAGTCTTCAGGTGTTCTTGAAGCATCTCCTGCTTCGCTCGCTTCCACTACACTCGCACTGCCACCTTTATTTTTTGCGCCACGACGAGCCTGAAGAGCCTATATATTGTGAAACATTATAAAGTGATATAGCGTATGAGATGTACTCACAGGAATAATAAATAGGAAGACCATTTGGAGTGTTCATTAAATAATGAATTTATAAATTATATATGAATATTTTGTATAGTAATTCCAGTACAATATTTATTTTATATAGTAAACTGATACATATAGCAGATTTTAGCAAGTGGGTGCACCAAAAGCCATGTTATACTAATATAAAACAGACACAGCGTACATTGTTGCCTATAAAATTAAAACTTGAGCGTGTTTAAAGACAAAAGCTTATATTTTTACAAATATGTATGTAATATGTATATGTAAATATCCAAGTGTGCGGAAAGTGCAGTTTTTGATAAACTTATTGACTCAATGTATGCAGTTTTGTATAACGAATACTTAAGAATACAAAAGCATAACTTCAACACATTGTGTTATAGGCTAGCTATAAATTTGGTTGTACTCATTAGTACCGACAGGAGACCGTGTCCTTGTATTTATTAACGCAGAAATGAACAACAAAAATATAAAGTAAACAAAAAGTATATAAAAATTTCAATATATTTAAAATCAGATAAAATTGTATTATCTATATAATATGTATATTATTGACAATAGTATTAATTAACATATTAGGAATTACATATGCTCAAAAGAGTTCCGCGATAAAATATATACATAAGATCTCCCTGTGAGCGGGACGCAGGCTGACATCCATAGGGGGCATGCGGGTGCTCCAATTCAGTGCGCATGCGATATATTCCATTATCCTTACCTTTTCACGGCTGCCTTTTTTCTAAAGTTGAAGTAGGATGAAATATGAAACATTAAATTAATGAAAGTGATCTGATTATAAGTAAAAATGATACTTTTTCGTTTAGGTACCAGGACGGGTTAAAGTTTTAGTGTAAGGGGTGTTTTTATATCAGGTTAACCGGTATGTGTAGGATTTCTTAGTAAGTAACCTTGTTATTCGTTAAAGGGATGTGTAACTATAGTTAAAAGAGGAATAGCTAATAGATTTTAGTCACATACAATTAGTTGATGATGATCAACAAGGTAGAGACCATTTTCATGTATCATTAATTTGTTACCTTACTTAATACGAAAGTTTTCATCAGTTTATGAAGTAATTAATATTGAATGTTGTTATATTTTAACATTTAAAAAATAAACAGATATAACGGAGCAATCGTCGTGGCTAATATTAACGTCCCACTAAAAGAACGATTCACGGTGAGCACATAACACACACAACTGCTAATCCAGTTGTAAGTCATAAGGAATAAATGTAACATCTTGATGTAACATCGCGACATATGTACCTGCAACGAAAATCTTCTATGGGGAGGTTTCCTGCCCCCTCGACGTTTGCTGATGTGCGGATTGTCTCGACGCAGTGTCTGGTTGCGTAAAATTTCCAATTGAACGTAAAGCCGTTTTAGTTCGGCTCTCACTTCTTCTGATGTTGGCTCTTCTTCTCCTTCTGCACCGAAACCCTCAGCTGGACCACGCCTGGATACCTGCAGTATTTATATATATAAAAGTGAAAGATCACTCATCATGAAAAATCGATAGCTGATTTAGGTACAAATATGAAATTTGGTAGAGAGGTAATTTATACTTAATATCCACTCTACTGTCTACTACTGCTATTTTCCGGACTCCAGGATCTTCATACATAAATAATTATATATAAAAATCGTTTATTTTCTCAACAAAATGAAGTTTGTATCAAATAGAAACTTGAAATTTGAATTTGAAGTCGCGGTCAACAACTAGTCAAGTCAAAGTCAAATAATTTTATTTAAAAAAGAAGATACATGCTTAATTTTTTGAACGTCTAATAATAGACTTTACCACCGGCTCACTAAAGTGAATGCCCGATACCTGAGAACGGCCAACGCAAGAAACTCACCAGGATTTCTTTTTTTTTCTAATTATTTACTTACATAATCTTAGTAACAATGCTACTTTTGAAATAGACTGGAGCATTTCTTACTCTAGGCGTGTTATCATTTACGTCACGTAAATCGTATATATCTTATATAAATCTTATCTAAAAAAGTTAAATATTTTTCTTTACATACAATACATTTTAAAATATGTATTGAGAGGCAACTGTCAATATATTTATTTCCTTGAATTTTTGCGTTAAGGAATCTTTAGGGCCTCAGTTGTAGATTGCACGAATAGCTCACTTCTGCAAGATAAACGTGCGGCATTACCCCAAAGTATAATGCCATATGACATTTTACTATCAAAGTAGCAAAAGTAAACAGCGTGAGCCGTTTCACGTGAGTTAAGAATATTTTTTTAAGCGCGAGTCTGCTGAGCTCCGTCTTTGTCCCCACTGTAATTTAGAGCCTCACGGTAATTTGGAGTATCACCCTTATACTGAGAAATACCGTAGAAACTACAGTATCTCCGGCTTCACTATTTAAGAGTAGACCGGCTAACAATAACAATTTTCGATTTTGGTATTCAAATAATAATACATTTCGTTTTTGTACTATTAAATAGTAAGCTATTAGAACTATATGTACTCTTTGGAGACATCATCTCTTAACATCGTCATACACATTTTTGTCGTAATTTCATTTAAAAAATCAATGAAGTATCGTCAGCAAACAATATTGTTTGCTTCATTTGAGAAATGAGATAATCTCATGGCTCCAACTAGGTATGGTAAGTCATTTATATATATTACATCACATGCTATATGTATTTATATAAACATCAAATAAAAGCCACATGTTACTCATATTTTTAAATATATATCAAACGTATTTTTACATAGACTCTAGAATCACATCGCATTAGACCATATTCATAACTAACTACTATTACAAAATAATAATACAGATAACTTTATTGACTAACCTCTTGTGCAAGTGAACGTGTGCGATATCCATGCCATAGACGGGGTGCCAGCACGCAGGCCAGGGCAGCGCCTGAAGACAGATGTGCCCGCGCAGCCGCTGCCAAAGCAGATCGCTCAGGTGCCGCCCCCGCTAACGCCGCCACCCGCCATGCTGCCCCGCACAGCCCTTCTGCCCACAAGGCAGTCGCTAGCCACCCACGCTCCTGAAATTTTATTTTATAATAATAATATTATTTTCTAAATCTAAATTAATGTTAAGAAAAGTACCTACAGCATTTTTGCGTATATTCTGCAGACGGGAAAGTATGAAATTTGGCATACTTAGGTACATATTTATAATAGAAGAAGTGCAGAAAGCGAATATTTGTCATAATAATGCATTAGCAATACATTAAATCTAACTAATACATATCATCACACACTATCATGGGTTTGATAAACATTTTTATATTATGGAACATTTTTTATTAAAACGTTGCTAAGTATTTTACGTGTCAATGGGAGAACTAGTGGTTAATAAAGTAATACATAAAATGTACCTGAAATGGTACATTAGCATTTCTCGCGGCGTGCGCTATTTGAAGACCAGCAAATAGAAGTAGCAGTTCGGCTGCAGCAGTGACATGATGCCAGGCAGCGCGGGCGCATCCTCCGCTCGCGTCTGCCTCGCACGCTGTCGTCGCCGTGAACGCTGACAAGTAACATGCTGCTCCAAGAACCATTGCTGCTACTATTCTTAGGACCTGTAATTAAATATAAAAATAAAATGAAAAACAAATAATGTAATGTAAAACAAGCAATGGTCGATTTATTATGCGTAAGAGTTGAAAGTTTTTTGAACGCGTTTTGATATTAACATAATAATCTTAAACTGAAATTGTATTGAGAATTTAATGTCAAAGCATTATCACAAATGTTGTGTTGTTCATGCTTTGATAAGCTGATGATAATAACGAATTTGACATACGTAATTTTTATAAGCTTATTTTATCAGTCTCACGCTTTTTCCCGCAAAGCAGGGTAGATCGAGAGGACCTATTGTTAAGACACTCTGAGATATTGCGTGTTGGGTGGCGGAACATTTAAAGTTCTAATTATTTAAACAGCTGACCTCAGAGTCCCTCGGTGTCCATCGATGCGCTTTTCGCGTTCGGAATTCAGCCAGTAGCACCCACAGCCGTAACACAACGGAACCGTAGCATGCAACGAAACCGAGCTCCCGCAACCAAGCACCGGCTACACACCGCCACCGTGCTACCGATATGTATTGGGAAGCCGCCTGTATTTTAAATTAAGTATATTGTTTAATATTTTTATTAATTAAATTTAATTTTTTATTAATTTAATTAATTAAGTATGATATAAATAAAACAAATTATGTTGTTTTCTTTTGTTACGTCTAGAATATGCGAGAATAAGGTGACTTTAAAATAATATATGAGTACTTATATTAATCTGTTTTCCAATTAGCGTCAATATAAATAATCTAACTTGTTGTTCACACACTTAGGATATGAAAAAAAATCTTTTTAAAACGTATATAAATTTTATCGCAGTGGGACTCGAATTCGCGTCTCTTGGAAATCGTCCAAGCATCCTGGCCGCTAAGCCATGCGTTCTACATCCGGCTACATCGTTATTCTTATACGCTTATTACAACATATTTTCGTTTAGATTACATATATCATTATAAATTTCTGCTACTCTAAGATTATTCATACGAAACAATCGCTTGATAAGGGAGAGAATGCTATTTATGAAATATTTTAATATTTTAAAGTGTTTATTCACACACACTTTTAAGACACTGAAAAACATGTTTAGAATTTGCTGGATGTAGAAAGCATGGCTTAGCACTCAGAGCGCTTGGACGGTTTCCAAGAGACGCAGGAGTCCCGATGCGTTCAAGTTATGATACATTTTCTAAAAATTTAAAGGTTTAGTTTCTATAATATACAAAAAAAGTATGAACCTTAAAAAAGGTTTTTTACAAATTTCTTTTAAACAATATTTTAAAGCAGTTACTGTTGATGAGATTTACAAAATATAAAAAATTATGATTTGAATGAATCTATTTTAACCAGAGTTATCATGTATATTTTGGTATTCGAAAATATATATTTTTTAAAACTTGACGTTTTGAACACTTTAGAGTAGTCGTTTCTTTCTTGCTTTCTTTCACTAGATACTACTAATTAACGAATTTTATTCGCGTCTTCCAGTCTGGTTCACGATCGCACTCGTGATTTATACTAATATTAAATTAAATTTGTAAAGTCAAAGATCCTAATTCTTTTGTTACTATGATTTTTGATTAGTATACAATAAATATTTGACGTGGGTATGTAGGTAGTCCTAATTTGGACAAAGCCATCTCAATTACCGGCTTGAAAAATTACACATATATTTCCACTCCACATTTTTAGTACTAATTATTTACCTTTATTTACACTTCAAAAGATAGAAAGTATTAAAGATAAAAAATATTACTAATATATCTTGAATAAAAAAATGTTATTTTATCTAACACTGTTAAGTTGTTTCCTACTTGATTTTTACTTAGTAGTTACATAATTATTTATGAATGTATCGTTGTTACCAATGCAAAAACAAATACAAGTATTTACAACATTTGATTGACATGTTATTGTTTCGGTTTCGGTTGATACAACTTACGAAACATTAAAGTGATGACAAGGGATTAACTTTATCTTATTATTGTTTCTCAGACCACCTGTGAAGATCTTTAGTTATCAGCATACTTAAGACAAATATAAGTATGAGATAAAAAAATTATAGGCACTATTGAGATATGTATTTGACATTTTATAGAAGGCTTATCATCTTGACGTTATCATTGGTAAAATTATTATTAATGTACATAACTATACCGCTTTAAATTAAATTTGACTAAAGAATCAATAATATACAAAAGAATGGATATGATTTTATCAAACACTACGCTCAATATGCAATGATGAAGCCTGCAGCTTCGTTTTCGCGGACTATAAAATGAAAATATCCGTTCCCGTCCCTGTAGTCCTGTAGCCCGTTCAACAAGGCAAGCCTATTAAATTTAATACACTTTTATATTTATTATAACAACTTACCGACGCATACATTAACATTGCTCCTAGAAGAACCACTTCTAGTACTGTCCACATACCCATAGCAACCGCCTGTAAATAGATAAAAATTATTTTACATTGATTATACGGTGATGGCGTGGAAAATCAATGATCACATCTACGTATATCTGTTGTGCGTGACGTACAAAATAAAATGACATTGATATGTGATATACTTGATTTGTTCTCGAGGTTGATTAAAAAGAATGTCAAACCATTATACATTCATGAATAAAATGCTACATTATATCTAAACAATACGTGTAGTACAAAATTACTTACTTTGCATTTCCTTTTTTTAAAAATAATAAACCCAATGATTATGCAAAGAAGCATGCCGGCGAGGTTAACTGCTAGAAGAGAAGCGCGATAGGCATCTGCGAGGCAGGCGACAGGGTTACTACCCAGCCCACATGGTGTGCAGTTCAGCTGACCTTTTTCAGACAAGGTAGCCCTACTGATCCAACCCCCACCCCCGGAATGCCAATGACCGGGACTGCACTTGCATCGATACTGAAACATTGTATTTACTAAGATACTAAAATTTGTTAAATCACATTTTGAAAGACATATTTTATATGCTTTTTATATTTATTGGTCATATTTCACTTCTTTTATAATTAATTCCTAGATTTAAACAAAAGTCTGAAAATTAAAAGATATCATAATTAATTAAGTAACAATAATTTTTGGCATAAAATAAACTGAACATTGAGTTTTAGGGATTTTTTTCTAAATTAAAGTTAAAGTTGTTTTTAAAATATTTTAAAGATAACTTTATAGTTGACAAAATTATTGTTAAATGATTTGTTAAATTAGCTACTGAGCTAACTACAAGTAATTCACCTACCGAGGTACATTGTGAAATGGCGGAGTAAAATTTATTTACCTCCAATTTTCGGTCTTTGTTTTCAGATGGGAAAGCTTCACATTCCGTTGTAGTCGGGTCGCATAAAGGCTGCCCACCTAACCAATTATACATAGTTTCTTCGCAAGGTAAAGTAGGTATACGGCGGAATAAGGCGGCAGCCGCTCGATATGATCCTGCCCCTCTCGCTGCCGCTGTTCCCCCCCACCATCCAGCAGAGCCTTCGCACGAGTACCAAGCGTTAGACCAAAGAACCAAGCTAGCGTTCCAGGCTGAGGCTAAAGTTCGCCAGAATTGTTGAAGAGACGCTGAATTGTTTTGCTGGAATATAATTAATGTTTGTGGTTCTGTTATGAAAAGTATTCCAAGATGAAGCTGAGGAGCACCCAGTGCAACTGCAGCAGGCGGTGGACGGAGAGGAGTGCGTGACGCTGCCCTCGCTAGTGCCGCTGCTCTTGCTTCGTCCGCCGCACCCTGCTCTACGAGCTCTGATAGAGCACGTGCTGTTTGTGCAACAGCGGCTTCATACTCTCGAACGTTCTAAAACATTAAATAATTAATTATATTTTAAAAAGCTCCTCTCTTTTAGATATAAATGTCAACATGTGGAAACAGCCGTTCTAACTTGGCTTATATATTAAAAATAATCTATTAAAAAAGGATATTGACATTCACGTAATTTAACAATTTAATGAATCTTGTGATGAATGACTGATTTAGTACGTACCCTACGTAACATATCATATACTTTTAACATTTATGAATTTACTTTACAGAATATTGACTTTTACAAACTATTGAAAAAAAAAATACTTATACAAAAAAATATCATTACCGATGGTAAAGGCGGTGTCATTTTAAGCGGCAATGGGTCACAGGGGACGGGAGCGTACGGGGGCGCGGACGGCGAGCTGGCAGGCGCGGCGGCGCACGCGCACCATGCCAGCGCCAGAGCCGCACACCGCGCCCACCGCGCCCCCATCGCTCTCCTGCTCCCCGCTCTCTGTGATTACAATAACATTATTAAGAAAAACAGTATATTTTATTTATCAAGAATAAACATTAAAATCTTTAAAATATTTGTGTGTTTTATTTACTAATTATTTAAGTATACACTTGATACACTTGGTCAATATATATATTCAACTAGTTCGCGTAGCGTTCACTTTACGACTTTATGTTTTACTGCTTCCGTGTTGACATTAAAATTTGAAGTTAACATTATAAAAGCTTCGGTTATATTCATACTCTTCTAGTATTTAAGACTTCATACACTTAGTAACCGCGCCATAATGGCCTCAACGTTCAATATTGTTTATTTGTCAATGACAACTGCCCACCATACCTAACAAGTTTTACTATTTTGGCATTTTCTTATTTCTTATAGTTTAGCTGATCTACCGATGTTCATCATCACATTTCCATATCTTTAATTGTTATGTATATCAACGAAAAATACCCAACAGGTTTATATTACTTCTTTTAGTCTACCTGAGCTATAACGATTTTCATGAGTTTTTCCGAATATCTATATTTTCTTACTATATTATTCAGAAAACGCGCATCACGCTGAACAGTTTTATTTAAGGTAATTTTTCCTTTTCTTATGGTTATCGCTCTGTCTATTATGATTCTACATTAGGTGTCTTCGAAATCAATCAAATGCTAAGTCCTGCCCAGGAGGATCTATACAATAATTTTTTTCAATCAAATCCGTCCAATAAATATAAAGGTATATGCAGACACAAAAAAACATTAAGAATCATAGATTAATACTCCATTACTGTTTTTACATGCTCCTCAATTGTTTTTTCGTAAATATATTAAATGTACAGACACAAGTTTTTTACTGTATTATAGCATAGATAGATGTAAAATATCTTCGAGAAGTGCATGAAAACTAAAAAAATATTGAGTTCAAGTTACGAGATTTTCATTTTAGTGGAACTTTTTCCGTAGTCATCCTTAGAATGGAAATGTTCCACCAAAATATATCGAATATATTACGGTACTAAGCACCTAACTATATACCTTCTGTATATTATTTATATAAATTCGAAAATTAATCAGAGTCTTCGTACTTATCTATGAGTCAATCTTTTAATTTAATGTCGTATTGATGGGTTTAGGAAAAATTGTAACGGTAACTATGGTGTTATGAATTTTCTCTGAATTCTAATATAGTTGGCTTTGGCAGAGAGATAGTGTTGTGACTAATTTCCGCTGGATCTAACGTAATTTTCTTGGGTCGTTTTGGTATGTTAATTATTGTGTGTTATATATAAGTATAATAATTGTTCTATACAATTCTGATAATTTTGTACATTTTTGGTAGCTCATACATACATATATCTTAACTGAACCCACCATTATATTTTAATGAATCTCATGATATGATTACTTGAAAATTTAAATTGAAAAAAAGCAACATGATTATAATAAATATAGAGAAAAGTAAATTTATTGTGTTACGTTAGTATCGTAGACATTTTTATCTCAAGTATGACGGAAATTGTTTTTTCAATACTAAATGTTTGCGCGATTATTTCACCTGAATCTACCTATAACCAGATAGGCATCAGAGAGTTATATAAAAGAAATATTTTATGTCATAGTGTGAGCATAAGCATGTTGCCTTGGTTATACCTCTTGTAAGTACACTTATACTCAGATTTTTATTTTATAATACTTATTATAACTTTTTATATAATCAAATTGTAGCTTTTCGATATATCTCGTGGCGCAAGGCAGCTGCAATTCAGTTGCTCGCCATGTGGTGAGAAGCTTTCCCGATGACTTTTTGTTCGGTACGGCTACGGCATCTTACCAAGTGGAAGGAGCTTGGGAGGAAGATGGTATAAATTGTTATCTTTTTTATGTAAAAGCCATAAAATGATGTTATATCAATTATTAAAACATTATATCGTTAATTTAAAGGTAAAGCTGAAAATATTTGGGACCACCTTACTCACAATATTAAACACAATTGCATAATTAAAGATTGCTCCAATGGAGATATTGCAGACGACTCCTATCATCAATATAAGCGAGATGTTGAAATTATGAGGGAACTGGGACTAGATTACTATAGATTTTCACTATCTTGGCCAAGAATCCTCCCTACAAGTTTCCCAGACAAAATAAACGAAGCTGGAGTTGAATATTACAATAACCTAATAGACGAAATGCTTAAGTATAATATTGAGCCAATGATTACATTATACCACTGGGACTTGCCACAAAAGTTGCAAGATTTAGGAGGATGGACTAATCCTCATATTGTGGACTGGTTCGGAGATTACGCGCGAACAGTTTTTGAATTATACAGCGACCGCGTCAAGTACTGGATAACTATAAATGAACCGTATCAAATTTGTAATGATGGATATGGAGCGTCTAAGAAAGCCCCAATGGTAGATAGTGGTGGGATCGGGGAATATATGTGTTCTAAAAATCTATTATTAGCACACGCAAGAGTTTATCATATTTATGATGCGGAATTTAGACCAAAATACGGTGGTCAAATATTTATTGCTTTCAGTGCTCAATGGTACGAACCTTTGAATGAAAACGAAGTTGAAGCGGCTCACGATGCTAATCAATTTATGGTAAATATAGGAGCCTTTTGAATGTGAATTTCCCTTTTTTTTCAATATTGTTGAATAATATCTTTGTTACAGTGGGCTCAATATGTTCATCCCATTTATTCAAAAACCGGCGATTATCCACCAGTGATGAAAGAGAGGATACGTGTCAAGAGTTTAGCACAAGGCTTTTATAGGTCCAGATTACCTGAATTTACACCTGAAGAAGTTGAATATATTCGGGGATCATCCGACATTTTTGGTCTAAATCACTACACAACACTCTTTACTTTCAAAAATGAATCGGTATACGGCTCCTACCCGTCACCGTCACTCCAAGATGACCTGGAAGTTTTAACGATTCAAACCGATGATATGCAATTAGGAGAATCCAATAAAGTACTGGTAATAAATAAGATAAATTCTTGATTACGAATTATGATTAGTTTCTTTTACATTCTATGTATTTTTCTTAAATATATTTCACATTTTTTTAAAGAATCCCTATGCTATGAAGTGTTAACAATTACTTTCAATTTTATATGAAACCCAAATATTACTCATATTAATAAATGTGACCACTTTAAATATTACAGTATGCTCCTTGGGGATTTAACAAACTGCTAACTCAAATTAGAGAGGATTATGATAATCCACCAGTAATTATAACTGAAAATGGTTTTGCTACTTATGGGGGCTTAGATGATGAGCATCGTGTTAAATATTACCGTGACTATTTGGATGCATTATTGGACACAATAGACGAAGGATCAAACATTAAAGGTTACACTGCGTGGAGCCTTTTAGACAATTTTGAATGGATGTATGGATATACGTAAGCTTTAATGATGTTTAATCTCCGATTCAAGAAAATGAATATAACAATGATTAACTTACAAATAAAAATGTAATACATTATTAAAAAATATACGTATTTTACATAATATTTCAGTGAACGGTTCGGTCTCTACGAAGTTGACTACAACAGCCCGGAGCGTACGCGTACCGCCCGGAAGTCGGCCTACGTGTACAAAGAGATTCTGCGTTCACGCTCGTTAGATCATCATTATGAACCTGATACGTCGAACCCTATGACCATTAGCTAAATGCCCCGATTTATTTTGTATAACTAAAAACATATATTAAAGCAGTAAATATAATAACTTTTTGTTTCATTTTTTGTACAAACTACAAATGGATAGCATTTCATTTTTTAATAATGGACATATAAATATTCTAGCGTAATAAAATAGAAAACGAAAACGCCTTCAATCTTAAAAAAATATATAATTTAAAAGAAATTGCATTTATATACTATTTTCTTATAAATGTTATTTATTTCTTATATTTTATTATCATACCTTAATATTCCATAGGCTTCTTTCTATATATCCCTATTTGTAATGATACAAAAGTAACTTTATTTTTTTTTATGTAAATAAAAAGTTTTTGTAAAAATATTGTTATATTAAGGGTATTATAAAACAAATACATATATTATTATACTAATATATAGAGTTATTTATTAAAAGTAATCACGATTTAAATTTATTAAATTTAACGTTAAAATTAACATACACAAATAATTTAAATCAAAGCATAATGTGTAATGGAGTTCACCTACCAGTGTTCAAAAAATATATTCAAATCTATATATATATAAAATAGTAGAAAAGTTAATTCTGTATATGAAAGGTTTTGGAAAAATTACAATTGGGTCCGTTTACATATCGATAAAAGCGAATAAAAACAATCAGTAAAATTTTTGTCTGTCTGTCTGTCTGCTACTTTGGTTGTCAATCACGCAGAAACTGCAGGACAGAAATGAATGAATTTTGGTATGGTAGTAGGTGATAGTCAGGAGGTACATAGAATAATTTTTATTATGACATTCTGTGTAGTTTTTCCAAAAAAAAATTAAAAACTGATACAGCATAATTACTATATAAACCGATAACTACTTAATAGATACTATTGCCGCTTCGACCAGTAAAAATTAAACATGTTCCCGCTCCTTGGGTTACTGTCGATATTAAGTTACTCATGGCGAAGCGAAATGCTGCGAGGTCCAGATACAAGAAAATTCCTACGGATGCAAACTTGCTAAGGTACAAAATACTCCGGAACGGATGCAACAAGACTTGCAGAGATGCTCGACGTCATTATAACTTCTCATCATCATCAACAATTAACTATAGCAATCCCGCAAAAACTTGTAAATTTCTAAACGCGATGGGCATAGGAGGCAGACGCACAAATAATCTACCTTAGACTCGCTGAACAATTTTTTTACCAATGTCAATTTGATGACTGACAGCATTAAAATTAAAACACTCCATTCATTATCACTAGTTTCTCATCGTTCAACTGTCCCCTTCCCTTTCGCACCCGTTACATCACCAGATGTACGTAAGCATGTGATAGCTTTTAAATCGGATGCTATGATAAGATAAGTCGTCATATGATTATGTTATCTTTTAACTTTGTTCTTCCTGCTTGTGGTATACCCTTATTTTTTTCCTTTCCTCTAATGAATTTCCTGATGCTTGGCACCATGCACTTGTGATCCCTATTCCTAAGGTATCCAATCGAACATCCTTCTCTAACTATTGACCAATTTCTATACTTTCTGTCCTATCTAAAGTCCTAGAACGTATTGTGCATGAGCAAATGTACCGGTTTTTGCATAATAATAATATCCTGTCCCCTTTCCAAACTAGTTCACGTCTTGGGCACAGCACCGTCACAGCTCTTAATAAAGTTTGCGATAACATTAGATTCGGTGTTGACAACCAGCAAGTTACTTTGCTGGTTCTGTTAGATTTTTCAAACGTTTTCAATACAGTAGACTTTGATATTCTTCTAGCAATTTTGAAGTCTGTCAATATTCCTTCTAAAGCTACTGATCGGTTTTCTTCATATTTTCACGGTCTCAAATAAAGTATTAAACTGAACGGCAGGAAATCTTCGCTAAGTCACAGGGTAGTGTGCTCACTCTCACTCAACACATATCGTCTTCTTACCACTTTTACGCAGATAACTTACTCTTCTCCTTCCTATCCTAGATTATGCGGATTCCAGTTATTTAGATTTGTCTCAGCAGCTAGTTAATAAGCTCGAGCGCTTACAAAATGTTATAATAAGATTTATTTTCGGACTGAGAAACTACGACCATGTGTCCCAATATCGTGCTCAACTAAAATTGCTGACAATAAAACACAGATGCCATTTACATACTCTCACTCTCCTTTATACCATCCTTTACCATACTGTTACTCTTCCGTACCTCAAGAACCGGTTCAAGTTCTTGGGATCGAACACTCTTCACACCTAATACCTCCGTTTCCATAAAAATAACCTCCTAGCTAGCTATGGTTGCTTTTACTGTGAAGTCAGTAAGCGTTGGTTCAAATAAATAAAGGTTTTATGTTTGTAATATCAAAAATGACCGACTTCAATATTAATTTTCAACACTTATTTCGGACGAAACTTAGGGGTTAAATTTCTAAAAAACGAAAAGCCACAATTATGTGATTGGCAAATACCGTTCTTTTATATGTATAGATCATCGATTATGTCTCAATGTGATAAAGCGCAACCTTTTTCCCGCATAGGAAGGTAGGCCGGATATTCTAGTGTTCTGACACTCCGTTCTCCGCTTTCCACTATTATATTATTAGAGACATTGTGTAGTAAATCAACCAATCAATAAATATTACATTCAATGTCAGACGCTGCTCCATAGCGAAACGATGACCTCAACATATAAAAATAATGTCATGTAGCCTATGAATTAAAATTAATTGACTTAAACAGAATAACACCAATTTTGAAGATAAAATAAGATCATCATGAGATTGACATTTTAGAGTAAGATAGATGATTACAATATCAGTACATTTAGATATGAATGCTTTATAAAGCGACTGTGTTTCCTCGAGATGCCCACAAGCAACATCATAATGTGGAAATCAATTAGCTTTATGTAAGTTCTTTTTTAAATGATTTTTAAATAATCTTTATAAAAATATTAAATTACTTTTATGTAAAAATAATACATGCTTTTAGATTTATATAGGGGCAGTAAAGTAGAAATATGATTTTTACATTTAAATTATATAATTTAAATGTTATTATCTAAATGCTTAATATTAATATAATTCCTATGCGAATAGACTGAGCTCTGCTGCGTACACTGTTAAAAAAGTTAGATTTGATCCGATTTGTTAATTTTAGTTACTTTCATAGTACCGTATCCTATAGTATATTGCTTTGGGACAATGCTGCAGATATTGCAACAATATTTGTTATTCGAAAAAAGCAGAGCGTGCTATTACAGCTTGGGAGCTCGGGATTATTTGCGAGAAGTTTCTAATGTTTTGTTTATCCGCAAAAATATACACGATTATTTAAAAAGTAAAAATAAGGTGATTACTCCTTGTGTTCACCTTTAAAAGATTAAAAAATAATGGTATACCATGTGTAATATAATTCCACAAATAATATCAGACTTGCCATTTGAACGATTTAAAAACAAAATTAAAATATATTATTTAGGAAACTGTATTATTCTGTCCAGGAATACTATTCTAATGTTAATGTGTAGAATTAAATGCTGTTGATGCTCACTCGGGAGGCTAATAATAGATATGTATAACTACAGTGAAAAGACGTTTGTGTGGTAAAGCTTATTACCTAATTAACGACTTTATAGATAACAATACTAATTGGGAATGAAATGCTCGTCCTAGTCTATTTCAAAGGTATCATAGTCACAGCCTATTTGAATAAAGAATTGATTTGAAAAGATTTAATTTTATCTAAATAACTATAAAATCAAAATACTTATCTATATAACTATGTCTTCTCTCTGCCTTATACTGGGTACAAGTTGAAATATTTTAAATTAGTTATATAAGTTTTGAATGTTTATATAGAATATGATCAGTAATGTAGTTTTTTTAATTCCTGTAGATTATTTACAAGCATTTGCTTGTCCGTATCAAAATGCGACTCTGTCTCGCGCCACAGCGTAAGAAAGTTACCCGCAGATTTCTTATTTGGGACAGCTACAGCGTCGTATCAAGTCGAAGGAGCATGGGATGCAGATGGTAAGTGATTTATGACAAAATGAGCGTGAGCTTTTCAATTAATTAGTTATATTTGTAATATCCTTTTTTCCATTGCCTTTGCTATTGTAGTATAAATTATTAAGTGTCACGTTTATAATGGAAATATTACAGAACGTACATTATTTGTAATGTTTTTGTATAACATAGGTAAGACAGAAAATATTTGGGATCATTTAACACATACTAATCCAACAAGTGTAGATGATTCCTCTAATGGAGATATCGCTGATAACTCTTACTATTTATATAAGAGAGATGTACAGATGATGAGAGAGCTGGGCCTACATTTTTATAGATTCTCATTGTCTTGGACCAGAATTCTACCCAGCAGCTTTCCAGATAAAATCAACGAAGCCGGCGTAGCGTACTATAATAATTTAATCAATGAAATGCTTAAATACAACATTCAGCCTATGATAACTATATACCACTGGGACCTGCCTCAGAAATTACAAGAACTCGGTGGGTGGACTAACTCCGAGATTGTCAATTGGTACTCAGATTACGCCCGCGTGGTTTTTGAACTTTTTGGTGATAGAGTTAAATATTGGATTACTATAAACGAGCCTTATCAAATCTGTAATTCTGGATATGGTGATAAGGACTTGGCCCCTGCAAGCAACATACAAGGAATAGCCGAGTATATGTGTGGCAAAAATTTGCTGATAGCTCATGCTAAAGCCTACCACATTTATAATAAAGAATTTCGACCAAAACAAAACGGATCTATATTCATTTCTCTTAGTGCTCAATGGTACGATTCTGAAACTGACGATCATGTTGAAGCAGCATACGATGCTAACCAATTTAATGTACGTATGCCATTTTAATATTATGATATAAAAATAACTCAATTTTTTGTCTAATTTTGCTTGTTTGAGTTAAAATATGATTTTAACTTCTAATCAATATTGTGTTAATACTTTATAAAATAATTACTATACTGTAAAGTTCAAACATAATACTTTTTTTTAGTGGGGTATGTACTCCCATCCTATTTTTTCGAAAGAAGGTGACTTTCCTCCCGTGATGAAAGAAAACATTGCAATTAAAAGTGCCGCCCAAGGTTTTCCGAGATCAAGGCTGCCGGAATTTACACCAGAGGAAATCGAATTAGTGCGTGGCAGCTCCGACTTTTTTGGATTAAATCATTACTTAACGATTCATGTTTACAGAAACAATTCTGTTTATAACGCGTATGACATCCCGTCATTTAAGGACGATACTGGAGTCTCATATTATTTTCTTGATGAGTGGCAAATCAATGAATCACGGTTTTACGAAGGTATTATTTATATTGGTTTATATAAATATGACATATAAATGATATAATATGAAATATAAAAAGAATCTATACCTTGTTGACGTTAAAATGACTAGACCTTTGAATATTTTCTTATTTATTTTTATATATTTCTCTTTTAGTATGCGCCATGGGGCTTCCACAAGCTATTAATGCAGATTAAAAACGAATACAATAACCCTCCGGTCTTCATAACAGAGAATGGCTTTGCGACGCCCGGTGGGTTGAAAGATGATGATCGTGTGACATATTACAAAGGGTATATATCTGCGATGTTGGATGCGGTGGAAGACGGCTGTGATGTGAGAGGTTATACTGCATGGAGTTTATTAGATAACTTTGAATGGTCACATGGATATACGTAAGTCATCATAAAATTATTAATTAAATAATTATAAATATTAGTTGAACTATTATAAAATAATTTCATTATTTCATGTCATAATAACATATCACAGTTGGTCATTTAAAAACATATTAAATGCAATTTTTATTTTTACAGAGTTCGATTTGGCCTCTACGAAGTGGACTACAGCACGTTGGCGCGCAAACGTACGGCGCGCAAGTCCGCCTATGTCTACAAGGAGATTATACGTTCCCGCGAACTCGATATGCATTACGAACCCGATATGATTAAACCTATTAGCATTGACCAAGGACATTAAAATGTTGACTGCATCATATTAAAAAATATTTTTTTTAGTTTTTTTTTGATATTGTATGTATTATACATGAAACAATATAAAACTATAATAATTTTACCTTAAGTATATAATTATTAAAACAAAATACGGTGCTAGCCTGGCGTATTGGTCTCAATTCACACACGAAGGATTACTGGGCTTAAAATATTTTCGCTACCCCAGTGTGGTTAGGCAAAGCCTTGGGTTTTAAAAATGGAGTAGGAAGTACGAGTAGATACATGTATATATTTTCGCAAAAAATCGCTAACATGTCATGAAACATTGTGGGGTCGTTAGACGAGCTCGCAGCTACGCCTGCATAACACTACAGAAGTAACCTATATAAATAATATCCAGAAAATGTTATGAACTCTCTTCTGCTGCGTACCTCCATAATAGTCCTACGAGTATAATAACAAGAAAATCTGTTAAATAAAAACAAAATGTTACTCACACATTTAAGAAATACAAAAAATATTTATTTTATCTGTAAATTTATTTTGTGTCCTGATTTTCATTTATTTTATGTAATTAGTATAATTTATAGATTTATTTTTTGTCATCCTACGGTCATCCGTCCTTTATATGACGTTTAAACTAAAGAGGATATGAAAACCGATACCACGACTCAATATCTCAGTTACTGGGGAACTCTAATTTTTTTTGAGACTTGTTAAAATTATATTTTTAAATATGAAAAAATACTAATGTTAATTGCAATACAATGAATTGTACTTCAAACTTAAATAAGAAAACTTTTATAACTTTACTTTTATAACTTTACTTTAAGATAAAAACGAATAATATGCATACTCGTATGTGCATACTCGATCTTAAACTTGTTCAAATTTGTCGTAAACCGAAGTGAGAAGTGAAGGGAAAAAGTGGAAAAGCCGACGTGCCCAGTAATCAGCAAGAAAAACTGCGTATGTTATAATTCGTAAGTCAGTTTATTACTGTATATTATAATTGGTACAAAGTTGATGTTAATTTTTTATAACAAGTATTAGTAAACACAAAAAAAAGTAGGCAAAATAATAAAACTGATTATCATTATTTCTTTATTTAATTCAAATGTTTAGTCAAAACAAAATGTTTGTACATTCATATAAACCTATAAATGTATAATATAAGTAGATTAAAAGTATTTTTAAACAGCACTTTACACAGCAGAATACATTGAAGGGTTTTAATATATTGCGACATTTATACTACACATTACGACACTAATTACGAAATTTATTACACACTGGCTGTGCCTGCAACATCATGAGTTTGGGAAAGAAAATTAGAATTTTGTAAAATTAAGAATATCAAGTTTGTCGAAACATAGCCCGCGCTTTTCTTTCGTGACACATTTCATTCTTGTAATTTAAAAAAAGTAAAGAAAATACAACTAACTATTGCAGTAAAATCAACTATAAACCAAATCTAATAAAATATATTACAAAAGAATAAAACATTCCTTCAAAATTTACTACAACGTGACAGTAAACACTGTTATGGAAGTTTACCCGCCCTGCGGTAGCTGTACAATATGTGATTAAAACTTTTTGAAAAACAGAGCTTTAATTTTAAAATAATCGTTTTGTGTTATTGTCTTAAAAGTAATGTTTAATCTAAATATTTATCAATGAAGTAAGCGCCTATAAGCTTTAACCTTCGTATGATGCACGTCTATTCCGACTTTGTGCATGTCTTTTGTTATAGAATTCTCGTAAGTCGAAAATATAATAAAGGCGCTCCGAATGATTGAATCGGAGAAGACAGTCGGTTACAATCAGGTTTTAATACTTTTGATACTTATTGTAGTAGCAATCGACGTTAAACTTTTTGTTCAATTTGTTAAATTTTCACATAAAGAAACTAATATAAAACGACGTTAGATAATAATAGGTATACACAATACATATAAGTTTATATTTTTTATGTAAACATTATAATATTTCATTTATATTTATTTATTTACCACTTTTTTACACCAATATAAAATTAATAATAAATACACAAAGGGGGAACACAATTTTGGGGTAAAGGCGGATTTATCATCATATCTCTTTTGTTTCTTTGTCTGGGGCAACCCATGCAAAAGATCATTGCAGGACATCAGGGGGTGTATAAATGATAAAAATGGTAAAACTTTTAACTGTTTGTAAATTAACGAATGCAGTGGCCAAGTCATGTGTACCTATATTCAAAATATATGTATATGTAAACTATATGCAAACGAATATAAATACCCATAATTGAGGACCCCATTTTTTCAAACTGTGAACAACGTAGACCCCCTCGAGCTTCCCCCCGTTGGGGGTCCACTTGGACCACTTTAGGAACTCTTTAGATATAGAGACATAAATCAATATCAGTATATGGAAGTTTGACCCAATCAATATATGGAAGTTTGACCCAATATGGACCGTGTCTGCCTGCCTGTGGACAATATGCAGTGAATTGCGCTATTAATTAATGGTGATTTTATCATTAATTAGTGACCATTTTGTTATCCGAATAAAATATTTAACCTTGATTTCGTATAAGACTATAATTGTGTTTAAAATACCAAGTAGTAAAGATTTGTACAGGAATTTGTTTTCACTTTTCAAAATTACCTATTACACCTCTATATTAGACGTTGTTTTAAAACAAAAATAGTTTTAACTGGATTGACGGCGTATATTTTGGTACAGGTTGACCTACCTACCTGTAACCACGGTCTACTGTAGAGTGTCCTACACGAAAGTAGGTTTTCTAAAAAAAAAATTCATGTACCTAAGTTATTCACTTAGGTACTCGAAATTTAAAATAGTTTCATTTATAATGTGTTAGGATCACAAAAATCAAAGAAAAGAAGAAACTCCATTATTTGTGCGTGCAGCTGCACAGTGACTCCATGAATTCAGGCCGTCCGTAGCATTTTTAAAAGGTATTTTTCCATGTATGTACAAATACGATAGATAGACTTATTTTTTATAAAAAGAGTGTATATTATTAAACTATAATTGAAATATAAATCTAAACTATTATACTTTACTGGTTTTCCTCTATTGAGACCAAAGCTACGATTCGGCATAAAGTAAGAAATTTTTTCGAAATTTCTTTGTTAGAAACACGATGACAGCATCTTATCAATATTAAAATCAATGCTAATGTATTAAACCAAATTAAGAAATATATTTAAAGTTGCCTTGTGTAACGTAAAAACTATTTTTTATCTGTCAAAAATAAATTCATACAATAGCGTATTTTCTTAACGTGTTCAGTTCCGTTTTTAATTACGCCTTCGCCAATGTCACGTAATATGGAAAACAAGTGAAGAAAAAAAGCGATACTATTACATTACATGTAAAAAGAGGTATTGTAAAAATACAGCGACCTTCACGAATAACAAAATAATTGTTTCCAATAGTTATATACACTACATTAAAGACTAGTAATGTATAATATTTAAGTAACGGGTTAGTTTGAAATTGAAATTGAATATGTAATATTTTTACATTAAAATATACACTAACAAATCAAACATAAACACTGTTTTCGTCCGTCATAAATTGGATTAATTGACTTGGAAAAGGAAAAAACGATGTGGTAAAGGTGGGGAAACTTTGTCTATACATATATATAGAGGGCTAATAAACTTGCATACTTTCATTTGTTAAAATATAGTAAAAAAAAATATTCATAAGTATAATATAGTGAAATAACATTTTTTTTTAGATACGGATAATCTATGTCTCTTTTTTTACCCCAAGGAGATAATATCGTCTTTTATATTAAATAAATGACGTACTGAATATTTATAATGGCGCTTAACGCTCTTTGCCTAAAAAACTAAACCAATAGCCTCGTACATGGTATTGTAGCGTTTATTAGTTAACCACACATTAATGCTTAAATAGTTTTTTTTTATATGAAACAGCTTAAGTGGTCTTTAATTTCCACATGAGCTGTTGATTTTAATATTTAAGACAACAAAAATATAATTTACTACTGCGATACTTCTTTCTTTTTTACAGTTTAGCTGGCCTGTTAGAGTTTTACATTATATGTTCCTGGTGTTGAGTGTTAGCTAAAAATTCCATACGTTATACAAATATTACTAAAGCATCACAAAGAATGTCCCTGTCGTTAAAAGTATATCTTATATTGGACTTAATCGAAAACAGTTATGAGAATTGTTGACAGAAGTAAAAACTTAAAACTGAGCTATAGCTCATAAGGAGCTCATACTGAGCTATAGCTCATTCTTATAAGGAGCTATAAGCATATTTTTTCTATCTAATGTAATGTGTTATAATCTATGGATTCGGTGTATAACTGAGATTTGGATCAAAAAATACAGAAATTATATGGACAAGCTAGTGTAACTTTTTAACATTATTCTAAAAATGAAACAAATATCTTCCTAAATAAAAAAAATGTGCTTATATTGCTCGTAAGAACTAACGCCATTCTTTTTACATAATGTGAAATGCACTATTACAGGAAAAAGAGATTGTCTTTGAGATTTGTCTTGTATCTTCTGCGAAGTTACAATTGTTAAGTTAATTATTGTTTTGTTTTATACTATTTGATGGGCATTAACGTCAGATGAGTCTGTTCATCAACTAAATCTAAATAACTCTGTGTGCTTGGATTTTATGACATGCTATTTCTATGTTGATATGTTATATCTGATGACATTGAAACTTGGACCCAAAATTTACAGTCAGAAGTCCATCATACTGAACATCTTGTACTATTGCGATAAATAAACATATAATTGTTTCTTAAGCTGTTAATTGTTAAGCTGGTCTTTCATCGTTCTTCATTAGATTTTAAAGACTAATAATTGTTATACCTGCGGACCTGCGTCCATAAAAATTCTTACCACGTACAATAATTATTGTTAAGAAGGCATTTATTTATTTTTATAGTTTACTATGGCTACTATGGTTCTACACACCAGTGGTTTCGAGTCTTAAACTTTTGCATGTCAAGGGATGATGGGCATCACGATGACAGATTTTGTTAAGGCGACTTTTCCTTATCTTATATTATAGTTTAGCTAGTTTTGAATTATTATCATTATCAGGTGTCTTCAAAATTTAATTTAATTCGGTTAAAAGTTATACAACACAAAACGTGCGCACACAGACAGACAAAACTTTAAATAATCATAGGTTCATATTCTGTTACTGTTTTAACATCTCCCTAAATTAATCCAAAGGATGTTTTTTTAACTAATGTATGCAATATTCATGTTTTTTGTTAGAAGCACTTATCTTTCGTCGCAGGGCGTCGTTGATGAAGCTTAAGATAATACAGATGTTGTTGCATTTATATTTTATCAAAATATTATATAACCCACGTATAGAATATATTGACATTACTTATCGGATTTACCTTAAAATTGTCAAATTATTCTGAAATCTAACCAAACAATGATAAGAATTAAAAAGCGGTGATACGTCGATCATTTTCAATTATAGTAGAGATAAAAAGAGGAAAACGACAGGTATTTAACAAAATTCAGCTCACTATGGAACTCTATTGTCTACCAGTGTACGAACGCAGCAATATGCAGCGAGTGACCATATTGATGTAAGTATCAGCTTAAATAATTGTGAAATTTGTATTAATAATACAACAAAAGGTGCAAAAATATATAATAAAAATAAACATCTTTGTACCAACTATTAGAGGAAAAATAAAATAATTCGTTGTTAAAATATACCCTGTATAAAATTTGTTGTATTTACAATGTACTACTATTAATATTAAAAATATATACAAAATTCATTATTTGTAGAGATATATTTTATATCTTACAGGTTATTAAGCTTAACTGGCTTTTGCTTATTGAGAGCAAAGCCACTAACTGCCATGAAGTCAGAAAATTTCCCGAAAATTTGCTGTTTGGAAACAGCTACAGCTTCCTATCAAGTAGAAGGAGCGTGGAACGAAGATGGTAATATTTAAAACAATGGTAATGTATAAACCAAATCACGAAATAAATTAGAAGTTGCTTTTTTGTAGGTAAGTCTGAAAATATATGGGACAACTTGAGTCATAGACAAGATTGTGCCATCGCAGAATGTCACATTTTTGGTGACGTGTAGCAGACGACTCCTATCACCAGTACGAAAGAGATGTGGAGATGATGCGAGAATTAGGCCTTGACTTTTACCGATTTTCTCTATCATGGACTAGAATCCTTCCAACTAGTTTTCCCGACAAAATAAATAAAAAAGGAGTAGAATATTACAACAATCTGATTGATGAAATGCTGAAATACAACATCACGCCCATGATAACCTTATATCATTGGGATTTGCCACAAAAAATTGCAAGATATAGAGGATGGAGTAATCCCCATATCGTTGTGGATTGGTACAATTGATTATGCTAGAGTCGTTTTTGAATTGTTCGGAGATAGAGTTAAATACTGGTTTACAATCAATGAGCCTCGTGAAGTTTGCTTTCAAGGATACGGTTCAAAATCCATGGCACCTTTGCTAGAAATGTCAGGTTACGCCGACTATATATGTACTAAAAACTTATTAGTAGCTCACGCAAAAACTTATCACATGTATAATGATGAATATCGACCGATTCAAGGAGGAAGTATCGGTATCGTTCTTAGTGTAACTTGGTATGAACCGGAATCTGAAGAACATGCTCAAGCTGCGGAAGACCTAAATAGTTTTGAGGTTGCTATTTTACTATTAACTTAATTGATTTTTCCTTTTTTTTTTGTTCATATATAAAAATTTTATATTTTGTTTTCTAGTGGGGTATATACGCCAATCCTATATTTTCGAAAAATGGAGATTTTCCTCAAGTTATGAAAGAAAAGATCGCAGCTAAGAGTATGGATCAAGTGTGATTCCCTAGATCCAGGCTGCCAGAATTCACTTCTGAAGAAATTGAATTAATTAAAGGAAGTTCTGATTTCTTTGGCATTAATCATTATACTACGAGTTTAGCAGCATATAGAAACGAATCAGTGTACGGCTTTCATCCATCCCAGTCTTACTTGGACGATACTGACACAATATCATACAAAGACAGTACATGGGAAAGCGGAGCGTCTACCTGGTTAAAGGTAAATTTAAACATTAAATAATTCACACATGAAAATTTATATCTAAATATTGTTCTTGACGATACGTGGTACTCAATAAGTAATACAAAATTAAATGGTGGGACGTATTCAAGATATATTTTTAATAATTTTTTGCTTGTTTTTTAACCAGATTGTGCCATCAGGGTTTTATAAATGTTTGAAGAAAATAAGAGAAGATTATGGCAACCCTCCTGTTTTTGTTACTGAAAATGGCTTCTCTACACGTGGAGGTCTCGACGATGACGATAGAATTAACTACTATAGACTCTACCTTGACGCAATGTTAGACGCGATTGAAGAAGGCTCTGATGTTAGATTGTATACTGCATGGAGTTTAATGGATAATTTCGAATGGATGCAAGGATACACGTAATGATTAATTTATTCTAGCGAAATATGATATATTATAGTACTAAAATATTTTTACATTATATTATCATATACATCTTTTTAATTTTCTTTTATTTTTTCAGGGAAAGATTTGGTTTATACGAGGTAGACTATGAAAGCCCGGAAAGAACTCGTACACCCCGCAAAAGTGCCTACGTCTATAAAGAGATCATACGTACACGTTCTCTGGACTTCCATTATGCACCGGACACGAGTGTTCCACTTAAAATAGACGACAGTTTCTAAAACAAGGGATATGTAGTATGTAGAAATAAATTAAAATGAACAGAAGCTTAAGTTTTATTCATTATTTTTATAAAATATCACCACAGATCAGAAATCACCTTCCTCAAAATTATAAACATTCCAGCAGTTTCCTGAGAAATTAATAAAAGTACATATCCGTAACATTTTGTTTTGTGAACAGAGTGTCTTAGTGCTAATTTCTCAAAGTAAGTTCTTTAAAACTATTCTTCTTGGATCCTCTGCGAAGATCTGTTTATATAAAAAATACTGATTTTTATATATTCTATCCGGTTGACAACCACGTTTTATGCAAAAACGTGGTCCTCAACCGAATTGGTTTTTGAGAATTCAGCAAGGGGACAAGCACCAAATAAGATCTTTGGTTTTCGCGATTTTTACACATTTTGAAATTAAACTATTTTAATCATATTTACATTTCACATTTTAGAAGCCCCAAAGTTTCGAACACTTTACAGGTAGACTTTCTTTCAAAAGTCACATGAATGGTTCATAAATCATAAACGTTCTCTAGACTATTTTTGTGAATCGGACATAAGCGTTTTTTAATGATAGATTCAGTTGACAGTACTTATGAAGCAAAATTGTGATTAGTAGCATATTTAAAATATTAAAATGTATAATAAATATGATACAAAAGTTTTTAACAACCTTTACTCATCATACTCTAAATCCATAAAGTGTGTGTAAGGTACAAAAATCAAGTATAAGGAAAATATTATAAGATAAATAAAGTATTTGAATTTCAATACTGTTCAGTGTCAGTATATAAATTAAAATTTACACTTATTTTTTAATGCTCGAATATAGACTATTCTAACCCTTGGTATTATTTTACGAAATATGAATCCTGCTAGGTAATATTCGAAAACTATTGGTAATAAATTTTAAGCTATTATGGATTTACATTTTAATACTATTCTTTAGCGACAGTCCAATTGCTTTGGGAACGAAAAACATGGGATTTTACATTTTACATTCGAAACTGCGGAAAATAAAATAATTAGTAACAGATAGTTAACTTGTGGCTTTGAACAATTCCCTAAGTCATAAGTATACCATCAAGTATATTATACACTCTTCTCGATATAGGCTCCTCCATATTTGGTAAAAGGCTGGCTTAAGTTGGACTCTACAAAGTAAAAACTTAGATGGAGTACATCTTATCAAGTCAAATCAATGCGCAAGAAAGCTTCAATATAGAGTCCGAATATAGAGTACTCGTACCCCTTCGCCAGTTGTATCACCCCAACTTAGCCAAATTAAGTATAAACAACACTTAAAAAAACATCCGGATACTAAATGGACAATTTTCTATAACATTTCAAACATAAGTGTATATGTATTTCTTTTTGTAGACAAGAACGACATACGATTGTTATTGAATTTTTGACTGACGATCCTCGCCTAATCAGTATCGCTACATTATTTTAGTGACCAATACTAAGATAAAATATCTATAGATTTTCTTGCATTTATATTTTATCAAAACATTACATAAGTAACTTTAAGAGAATACGTATAATATGTACCTAAAAGAATATAACTCTGAAATCTACATAATCTAAATAATCAAAGATAAAAAAAGTAAAGTGATAAAAGGAGTTATTTAAGGAAGCTCGGTTCATAGTTAAAAACATCTGCCTACCAGCCATTATGGGGCGAGTTATGTTATTAATGTAAGTGTGCTAGAAATTTATATAAATATTGTTGAGAGAATAGTTCTGCAAATATTAAAATATATAGGTATATCATTGATGAAATTTTGTATAGTGAACGTCGCAATTCTTGAAAATCTATAATTTCACTTTTAATTAAGGCAAAAACAATTGTGCAGGTTATTGTGCATAGCATCCTTTGCCTCTATTGAGAGCAAAGCTACTAATCGCCATGAAGTCAGAAAATTTCCCGAAAATTTGCTGTTTGGAACAGCTACAGCTTCCTATCAAGTAGAAGGAGCGTGGAACGAAGATGGTAATATTTAAAACAATGGTAATGTATAAACCAAATCACGAAATAAATTAGAAGTTGCTTTTTTGTAGGTAAGTCTGAAAATATATGGGACAACTTGAGTCATAGACAAGATTGTGCCATCGCAGAATGTCACACGGGTGACGTAGCAGACGACTCCTATCACCAGTACGAAAGAGATGTGGAGATGATGCGAGAATTAGGCCTTGACTTTTACCGATTTTCTCTATCATGGACTAGAATCCTTCCAACTAGTTTTCCCGACAAAATAAATAAAAAAGGAGTAGAATATTACAACAATCTGATTGATGAAATGCTGAAATACAACATCACGCCCATGATAACCTTATATCATTGGGATTTGCCACAAAAATTGCAAGATATAGGAGGATGGAGTAATCCAAAAAAAAAATCAATAAGTAATACAAAATTAAATGGTGGGACGTATTCAAGATATATTTTTAATAATTTTTTGCTTGTTTTTTAACCAGATTGTGCCATCAGGGTTTTATAAATGTTTGAAGAAAATAAGAGAAGATTATGGCAACCCTCCTGTTTTTGTTACTGAAAATGGCTTCTCTACACGTGGAGGTCTCGACGATGACGATAGAATTAACTACTATAGACTCTACCTTGACGCAATGTTAGACGCGATTGAAGAAGGCTCTGATGTTAGATTGTATACTGCATGGAGTTTAATGGATAATTTCGAATGGATGCAAGGATACACGTAATGATTAATTTATTCTAGCGAAATATGATATATTATAGTACTAAAATATTTTTACATTATATTATCATATACATCTTTTTAATTTTCTTTTATTTTTTCAGGGAAAGATTTGGTTTATACGAGGTAGACTATGAAAGCCCGGAAAGAACTCGTACACCCCGCAAAAGTGCCTACGTCTATAAAGAGATCATACGTACACGTTCTCTGGACTTCCATTATGCACCGGACACGAGTGTTCCACTTAAAATAGACGACAGTTTCTAAAACAAGGGATATGTAGTATGTAGAAATAAATTAAAATGAACAGAAGCTTAAGTTTTATTCATTATTTTTATAAAATATCACCACAGATCAGAAATCACCTTCCTCAAAATTATAAACATTCCAGCAGTTTCCTGAGAAATTAATAAAAGTACATATCCGTAACATTTTGTTTTGTGAACAGAGTGTCTTAGTGCTAATTTCTCAAAGTAAGTTCTTTAAAACTATTCTTCTTGGATCCTCTGCGAAGATCTGTTTATATAAAAAATACTGATTTTTATATATTCTATCCGGTTGACAACCACGTTTTATGCAAAAACGTGGTCCTCAACCGAATTGGTTTTTGAGAATTCAGCAAGGGGACAAGCACCAAATAAGATCTTTGGTTTTCGCGATTTTTACACATTTTGAAATTAAACTATTTTAATCATATTTACATTTCACATTTTAGAAGCCCCAAAGTTTCGAACACTTTACAGGTAGACTTTCTTTCAAAAGTCACATGAATGGTTCATAAATCATAAACGTTCTCTAGACTATTTTTGTGAATCGGACATAAGCGTTTTTTAATGATAGATTCAGTTGACAGTACTTATGAAGCAAAATTGTGATTAGTAGCATATTTAAAATATTAAAATGTATAATAAATATGATACAAAAGTTTTTAACAACCTTTACTCATCATACTCTAAATCCATAAAGTGTGTGTAAGGTACAAAAATCAAGTATAAGGAAAATATTATAAGATAAATAAAGTATTTGAATTTCAATACTGTTCAGTGTCAGTATATAAATTAAAATTTACACTTATTTTTTAATGCTCGAATATAGACTATTCTAACCCTTGGTATTATTTTACGAAATATGAATCCTGCTAGGTAATATTCGAAAACTATTGGTAATAAATTTTAAGCTATTATGGATTTACATTTTAATACTATTCTTTAGCGACAGTCCAATTGCTTTGGGAACGAAAAACATGGGATTTTACATTTTACATTCGAAACTGCGGAAAATAAAATAATTAGTAACAGATAGTTAACTTGTGGCTTTGAACAATTCCCTAAGTCATAAGTATACCATCAAGTATATTATACACTCTTCTCGATATAGGCTCCTCCATATTTGGTAAAAGGCTGGCTTAAGTTGGACTCTACAAAGTAAAAACTTAGATGGAGTACATCTTATCAAGTCAAATCAATGCGCAAGAAAGCTTCAATATAGAGTCCGAATATAGAGTACTCGTACCCCTTCGCCAGTTGTATCACCCCAACTTAGCCAAATTAAGTATAAACAACACTTAAAAAAACATCCGGATACTAAATGGACAATTTTCTATAACATTTCAAACATAAGTGTATATGTATTTCTTTTTGTAGACAAGAACGACATACGATTGTTATTGAATTTTTGACTGACGATCCTCGCCTAATCAGTATCGCTACATTATTTTAGTGACCAATACTAAGATAAAATATCTATAGATTTTCTTGCATTTATATTTTATCAAAACATTACATAAGTAACTTTAAGAGAATACGTATAATATGTACCTAAAAGAATATAACTCTGAAATCTACATAATCTAAATAATCAAAGATAAAAAAAGTAAAGTGATAAAAGGAGTTATTTAAGGAAGCTCGGTTCATAGTTAAAAACATCTGCCTACCAGCCATTATGGGGCGAGTTATGTTATTAATGTAAGTGTGCTAGAAATTTATATAAATATTGTTGAGAGAATAGTTCTGCAAATATTAAAATATATAGGTATATCATTGATGAAATTTTGTATAGTGAACGTCGCAATTCTTGAAAATCTATAATTTCACTTTTAATTAAGGCAAAAACAATTGTGCAGGTTATTGTGCATAGCATCCTTTGCCTCTATTGAGAGCAAAGCTACTAATCGCCATGAAGTCAGAAAATTTCCCGAAAATTTGCTGTTTGGAACAGCTACAGCTTCCTATCAAGTAGAAGGAGCGTGGAACGAAGATGGTAATATTTAAAACAATGGTAATGTATAAACCAAATCACGAAATAAATTAGAAGTTGCTTTTTTGTAGGTAAGTCTGAAAATATATGGGACAACTTGAGTCATAGACAAGATTGTGCCATCGCAGGGCTATCACACGGGTGACGTAACGGGCGACTCTATCACCAGTACGAAGAGATGTGGAGATAGAGGTGGTGAGAATTCAGGCCTTGACTTTTACCGATTTTTCTCTGTCTTGGACTGGGGCTCCTTCAGCTTCCCTGGTTGCCCGACAAAAAATAAATCACTGGGGTAGAATAATTGCAACTTAATCTGATTGATGAAATGCGATACGGCATCCACTTCCGCTTGGTAACGCCCCATATCATTCGGTTACTTTTTAAAAATTACCCCGAGATATAGGAGGATGGGTAATCCTCCGCTATCGTTGATTGGTACACTGATTATGCTAAGTCGTTTTGAATTGTTGGAGATGAGTTAAATACTGGTTTTTCACAATCAATGGAAGCATAAATAAAGTTGCTATAAGGATATATTTCAAAATCCAGGCACGCGCTGGGTGTCGGGCACTTACGAGGCTATATGGCGCTAGGAAGCTTTTATTAGTAGCTCACGCAAGAAACTTATCACATGTATGGCGGTGAATATCCTGACCGATTCGGAGGGAAGATATCAGTATCGTTCTCTGGTGTGACAGAAGTACTTCAGGCCGGAATCTACGAAGAACATCTCAGCTGCCGGAAGGCCTAAATAGTTTCTGGGGTTGGTTTTTTACAAAATTAACTTAATTGATTTTTGCTTTTTTGTTCATATATAATAGCCATATATTTTTTGTTTTTCTAATTAAGAATTTACTTACACATAGAAAATTTTTTTCCTATATTTTCGAAAATGGAATTTTCTCAGGTTACTTGAAAGAAAAGATGCAGCTAAAAGAAGAAAAGAATTAGCGGATCAAGGTTCCTCAGATCCGAGCTGCCAGAATTCACTTCTGAAGAAATTGAATTTACATTGGCGGTAAGGGAGGTTTGCGTTTCTTTGGCGTGAATCATTATATTACGAGTTTAGCACTGCCAGAAACTGAATCTGGTGGCATGCGGCACAAGTGGCTGCTCCATCCCAGATCGCCGCTGGGCGTGCTGACTGTGCTCCATACAAAAGACAGCGTACATGGGAAAGCGGAGCGTCTACCTGATTAAAAGGTAGTAAAATTTAAGCATTAAACCAATTCACATGAAATTTATATATTGTTCTTGACGATGAAGTGGTACTCAATAGTGCCACCAATTAAATGATTTGGGACATGTTTAAGATTATATTTTTTATCAGGCATTTTTGCTTGTTTTTTAACAGATTATTCAGCATCTTCCAGTTTCCTGTAAATGTTTGAAGAATAAGGAAGATTATACGGCAACCTACTGTTTTGTTACTGAAGGCCAAGCTACTCTACACGCGTGGAGGTCTCGACGATGACGATAGAACGCTGCGCGGGCTACGCGGCCCAATGTTAGACGCGATTGAAGAAGGCTCTGATGTTGGGTGTATACTGCATGGAGTTTAATGGATAATTTCGAATGGATGCAAGGATACACGTAAGAATCGATTTATCTTGGTTCCTGTACGTAACACCGCACAAATCTCTAACAGTTGACATGGAAGTTGGGAAGAATCTTAACCATTTTTAGAAAAAACAGCTTAATTGAACTCGCAGCGAGATTCGGACCCGCTGTCTTGGAAATCGTCTAGGAGGTGCGAGTTCCCGTTTCATTTTAATTTTTATACGTTTTGTAAAAGCATTTTTCATATTCCAAATTTGTGAATTAAGACATTAAAAAAAAATGTTAAAATTAACTTAACCCCAGATTTTATCATCCTATTCATGTGAATTTATGTGAATAGCCTGAATTATGTCAAAATAAGGATCTGAATTTTTCGTTCTAATATTATAATCATCGTGGCACAGTGTCACAACGTCTGTCCTGCATACACGCGATGGTTATGGTTTTGATATGACGGAGTGGATTGATACTAGGTTCTCTCTAACTACCATGCTATGCAGGAAAAGGTGTGAAGCTGAAAAAAAATAGTGTAAAATTATATAAATTGAATTTATATACATATACAAGAAGAATAGTCTAATTTTTGCTTAATATTAAATTGTATTATGTATTAAAAATTATGTTTATTTTTCGGGGAGAAGATTTGGTTTATATGAGTAGACTATGAAAGCGCCCGGAAGAACTCGTACACCACGCCAAGTGCTTACTTCTATATAAAGAGATCATACAAACACGTACTCTTGATTTCCATTATGAACCAGATATGAGCGTTCCGATTAATATAGAAGACGGTTTTTAAATTGAAATATAAATTATGTATAAAAATTATTACTTTTTTATTTAAGTGGTTTCAATGCCCCTATATTCCTTTTGGTTTAAAGGTTTTGTATTCTCCACAGATTTTTTGGCATTTTTCAGAGCACTAATGAAACATTACTTGTTTCTTGTACTTTTCGCCAAAATAGAACCAAAAACGATAACCAGTCAAATATGACGATGCATTTATTAGTAACATAAACTGCGCCATAAAAATATGAATTCGGCCCCATGGGCACGCCATAACTTGAGAACGAATTTACCGATTTTTATCCATCTTTTTTTTTTTAATTAAAAATAAAAGAAAAATTCAATAAAAGAAAATTACTTTCTTTAATTTATTAAATTTCGAACTGAACTTAGATTAAATAATATGTATTTTTAAAATAACATAATACTTTAGACTTTGGGCGGTGTACTTTAGAAACGTCTCGACGTAAATTAATATAAAAAAAAATTTTGTGCGAATATGATTAGGATTTATAACTGACGTCTAGTATAAGATTTTGGATTATTAACTTTGGTTTTTTTTTAGACATTAAATGGCGAAAATAAATTAATAATTATTACATATACATTTTACATAATTGATATCCAATAGTATTATAAGTTCTTTGATTTTCACATTTATTACACATTTTGAAATTAAACTATTTTTATCCGGATTAATCGCGTATGATATTATTATTCGAAAATACATTTTAGAACCTGACGTTTCGAACACTTTACAGTAGTCCGGTGGTCACAAGTAGTAGACTGAGGTGGCATTTATCTGTCATTAGATACAATTATTATATCAAACTACTGCCAACAATTTCTTAGTTGCCTCGCGTACTGCCCTGGATTCTTGCAAAATGAGCTGACTGTATCTTGGTCTCTGGTGTGATCGGATTGAGACTTCAAAGTTTTCAGTATTGGGTCCCGAGTAGAAAGTTTCCAACCGCATCTCTATTGAAATTAGGGTGTTTTTGTATTTCAATAGCCTCGCGGATCACCCTTGGGTTATATCTGTTCTCCCTAGCGAGAATATGAGGTTTATCAAACCTGATGTAATGGTTGGATTTATCCGTTGTATGCTCACACACAGCTGACTTCGATACACGCCCATTCTTGAGATCGGAGATGTGTTCTTTTCATTAGATACAATTATTATATCATACTACCGCTAATGTTCTCTGTGTTATCGCAGATAAACCTTGGAGATATATAGCAGATATAGCAAGATATTATAAGGGAAATGTAATATTTCTAAAGTATATAAGATATTTATAAAATTGTTGGTTTGATTAATCTGTAAGTCTGTAGCTCATAAAAGGAAAAGTTTTCTTAAAAATGCAGCAAATGACATTGATGTTGTGAGTTCATTTTATTTAATCATGTAATGGAATTGCCAAATAGTCACCATCTATGTAGAATTATATGAACGATAAGTAACTTATTTATATATATTTTAAGTAGTGTGTAATTTGCTTTTTTGAAAAATTAATAAATAATTTATCCTTCGTAAATATTGCTTTTATTCTTATTTTTAAATACTTAAATCTTTTAACATTATCGGTTAGTCTGTCTGAAGCGCTTTAGTATTATTTTTGAAATGTGTAATTTTTATCTTGTAGGATAAAATTATGTGCAATAGCTTACGTAGTGAACTGTAAACATATCAATCGACATGAAGGAAGAAAATTTCCTGAAGGGATGATACAGCAACAGCGACATATCAAATTAAAGGAGCTTGGAATGATGATGGTAATATATAATTTATACGAATATAAAAAATAAACCATTTATTTTAATATTTGCAAATGTTCAAATGTAATTAAATACTTTTTGTAGGTAAATCTGAAAACATTTGGGACAATGTGAGCTATAGGGTACCTTGTGTAGTTGTTGAGTCTCACATAGGTGACGTAGCTGCCGATTCCTATAACTTATACAAAAGAGATGTAGAATTGTTGAGAGAAATGGGCTTACAGTTTTATAAATTTTCATTATCCTGCACTCGAATACTTCCATCTAGTTTTCCTGACACAATTCATGAAAAAGAAGTGGAATACTACAATAGCTTGATAGATGAATTGATGAAACATAACATTGAACCTATGGTTACGCTGTGTCATTGGGATTTGCCACAAAAACTGCAGGGATTAGGTGGATGGACTAACCTGTACGTGATTTATTGGTTCTCGGATTATGCTAGAGTCGCTTTTGAATTATTCGGGGATATTGGATTACAATAAATAAAATACAACGTTTGCTATTTAGAGTATGGAAGTGATTACTTTTCACTCTTCCTAAACATGAAAGGATAATGCGGAGTATATGTGCAAAGAACATTTAATTAGCACACGCAAAACAGTATCACATGTATCATAATGTGTATCGATCAACTCAAGGTAGTAACATAGGTATTTTTATTTATACAAGTTGGTATGAACCAGAAAGCGAAGAACATGTCGAAGGGGCAGATGACCTTAAAAGTTTTGATGTAAACCCTTAATTATTTTTTATCCGACATGAGTTACTACTGGTCAAAAAACTTTTCGTTTTCATTTTGTTTTTGGCCACACCGTTATTTTATTATATACTAGTTAATGCCTGCAACATCGTTTGCGTAGACTTTAGCATATAGTACTTCCATTAACAACCAGTCGACATAAAATTTATTAGAAAGAAAAAACAATATAAACCCATTTCCTCGAGTAGGAAACGTACACACTCCACTTCCACTGCGCCACAATAGCCTCAAAGTTCAATGATTTATAATTGTTAACGAAAACTGTCTATCTTACTTAACAACTTTTACTAATGCGGCATTTATTTATTTCTTATGGTGTAGCTGGTTTGTCATTCATATTAACATGTCATATTAACATCTAAATTATTACGCTAAACAGTTTCAGTTTGCTTATTTCTTATCGTTTAGCTAGACTATTATGGTTATTCATCAGATGTACCAGGTCTTTAATTTTTATATGTCAACGGGTGATGTTCATCTCGTTTAGCTATCTACTGCAGTTCTACATCAGGTGTTCCACTCTTTGAAATTAATTACACCCTAAGTCCTGCTCAGGCCTTAATGTTATACAACAAAAAGTTTCATTCAAATCCGTCCAGTAGCGTGTACAAACAAACAGACATACAGAAAATTAGACACATTTTAAAACTCATAAAGTCATAAGTATTATATTACGGTGTTTTCATCCCCTGAATTATTTTTTCGTAAATATATGTACATTTACAAACATAACATTTTTACTGTTTTATTATAGTGTAAAGATAGATGTCCTGGTTAATTTTTAGCTTACGTAAGCTTTAGTAGAAATAAGTACTCGGAACCAGTGATATCTTATTTTTTTTTTTGGAATGAGCTAATTTTCTTTATGTTATTAGACCTCAATTCCGTGTGCAAAACGATGTTAAAAATACAACTGTATAAGTGTTCTACAGATTATAAAATAAAATTTTGGTGCATAATTACTCATCGTGTATGATATGAAAATATGTTCATCAACTATATAAAAAGCTGATGTTTCTGCAAAATATGCAAGAAAAAAAGCATGAACAGAATTGAACTTGAACAAAAAGAAAACATTTGACTTGAATAGTCTTCTTATATTGTTCTCTCTTACTTTTCTATTTTAATTTTTCTTAATAGTAGTGGGGTATGTATGCTGGTCCAATATTTTCAAATACTGGAGACTTTCCACTCCAGTTTTCTCGGTCTAGAAATACAAGTAAGGGCAGATTTCTTCGGTGTTAACCACTATCCTATGAGTATCGCATATAGAAACGAATCAGTATATGGCTTCTTTCCATCGTCTTCTTTCTTTGATGACGGTGAAGTATTCAGTTACTACTAACTAATCTACATTAGAAGAAAGTATCGGATTGTTTAAAGGTAATTATAATAACATATTTTTATACAGTATTTTACAATTCTTATTAATGTTTAATATAGGTAGTGCCTTCTGGCTTTTACAAAGGTTTAACACAAATACGTAAGCAATATGACATCTCACAGGTTTAAAACTGAAAATGGGTTATCTACGCAAGGCAGTCTTGAAGATGACGATCGTATTAAGTATCATAGACTATACCTTAACGCAATGTTAGACGCAAGCGAAGAAAGTTCTGATATCAGAGGCACGAGTATACAGAGGTACGAGTATACACTGCATGGAGTTTGATGAATAAATTTGAATAGTTGCAGTTATATACGTAAAAAGCTATTGAAGTTTTTTTAGTACATTCGATGTGGCCTGCCAATTGATTTTATCCGAAATGTTATACGTTTTCTAAAAACTTTTTTCGCGTACTTAGTGTGTAAATAACATTTATAAAAATATCAAAAATATTAATTACATCCTTCTCAGAATAGATTGCAAGATTTAAATGCAAAGCGTAATAATATTTGGCTTTTTATTGACACATTCTCAATAACTAATAACGAAGTAATAGGATATCCAGCTTATATTCAGCTAAAATCATAAACACATTTCCCTAAAACAGTGATTTTATGAGACAGTTTCTTCACAATTACTCCAGTCTACAAGTTAACAAATGTGAAGGTCTGAAAACTGGTTCCAAAAAAAGACTTTCTTACGATATTTTTAATAAATTTAATTTATATAAAGTAAATTTGGCTCAACGTATATTTATAAAAAGTGTTTTGGTCTAGTCTTACTTATGAATAAAAACAATTGTCGTTATTTGACCTCAAAAACCCTACCTAACTTCATTTTACTTTCTACCTTAGATTTATCGCAAAACATTGGCAAAGTAGTAGCTCAGAAACTTCTATAGAAGTCTCACTAACTTTGTTAATAATTTAATCGAACTGAGTCTGGATTAAAGCTTATAAATAAAGCTTAAAATATTGAATTTTAATTTGTTTCTATCATTTATATTGATATTAATTAATTTCTATTTCTATCATTAATAATGATAATTATTGTGCGCCCTCCCATTAACAGTTGGACAGCCTTGTTTTACAGTAAAATTACTTATAGAAATCCAGAAAAAAAGTTTATAACGTTTTTATAATAAGTGAAAGCAAAAAAAATTTAAACTCTTATTTTGATTAATATTTTTTTTTGTGCGAAATAAATTACTATATGTATTTATTTTCACAGGGAAAAATATGGTTTGTACGAGGTGGACTTTGAAAGCTCAGCAAAAACACGCATACCAGGCAAAAGTGCCTATGTCTACAAACAAATGGAATTTACTCGAACTCTAGACTTCCACTATAAACCGGATATGAGCGTTCCATTAAGTATTGATTCAGAAAACTAAAACTCTCTGAAACTAGCTACCTACTTTTCATAAATTAACGCTTATGAAATATTTGATTGTTGTGAATTAGTGAATAATAAATATATGTAAAAAAATATGGTAAAAGTTTAAAAACAGAATTCTTACTGTTCACTTTGTTAGAACTGAATTAACGTGTAATTCTAAAATAAATTTTACAAATCAAAATAACATAAAAAGGAGATTTTGGCTGTACTTTTTATTCATATAAAATCTTTATCAGAAAATATTCCTTATTTATTTAATTTCTCTTTCTAGCTAGGTTCTTCGTAGAATTGTCGATAACATGAATTCGTTGACATATCATGAAATGGTCGCAGTTATACGCCATCTTTCATTATATGATGATATAATAAAAATCTTGACATGTCAAAAATATGCCTCTCATTTTATCTCGTGTAATATATGTATAATGAAGTGTAACGTGTAATGTATGTATAATGTAGTTACTTTCTCTGCGCTCTACTACAAAAATGGTCGATCTTATAGAAAAATGCAAGGGATTTTTTCATAGATAATATTAAGTAACGTCGAGCAACGATACTAATGTCTTTTTTTAATATCGTTATTAAGACAGCGTTGTGACATTTTAAAGAACTTGCACAGTCGAAGCGCCATAACTAAAGAACTGAATTAACATATTTAAGACATATACTGTATACAAAAATGCAATAATAGATATACTTATCTACCCTAAAAAATTTAACCAATAGTTACATCAAGATCAAAACAAAATACAGGAACGTGTAAAGTTAAATATATTTTTAGCGAGACATTTGAGGTGAACTAAATCTACATACATATTTCTTATCCACATGCTTTGAGTGATTTACGATACACAGTAGAATAAACGTTCTTGCCCATTACACAATCACATCTGGAAATTTATTTTTACAATTTTACAGGTAAACATTGGGTAGATGTGTACAATATTCCAAATTGTAGGGAAACCATTTTACGACAAACGCGTAAACAATGAAATCGGTTGCTGAGAATTTATTTATATTTAATATATATATTTTTATTATGGACTATATCGATTACAATTGAACTGAAATATTTGTTGAGATATTCATATAGCAGGATAGACGTTGCAATTTTTTAGATTATAATTTAAATCCTGAATGAATTATATGGATGAAATTAACTAAAGGAAAATGAGTATTATCGCTTTTTTACCGATTAAATCAGTTCCATGAGTTGAATGTGAACCATAACATATATCTTGGCCAAGGGTCAACGAAATTAAACAGTTAGTTTTCTAAGCTTAGTCGAGCATCCACGAACCAATCTAATGATAAAGCTGTAAAAAATGAGAATGCATTACTTTTACGACACCAATATTATCCCACAAGTATTTGGCAACTCCCCAAGAACACTCTCACACATATAGCGGATATCTTTGGATTAGGATATATTCGCTTATGATAATTAAGACCTGTCTTCTTATTGTAACTAAACTTTGCCGCACAAATACTGGTAACCGTTCTCCATTGTTTAGAATGTTTTACTCCTACGATAATAACATCATACTATCGGTATTGCGGTGGATTGCGGATAAGTAAGTTAAACTTCTAAAATCTTGTCCAGTCAATCATCTTATGTATCTACATTTTATTCAACTCATTTGAACTAAGAACTTATTTTAACATTTATATGTTACAAAAATATCTGACAAGTACCTTACTTTACGCACATATTGATATTGTATGTTGGGTCTACAAATTCAATGGTGCTCGTTTAATTGTTAAACTGTGCAGAAATGGAAGCTATATTTTCGCTTTAATAATGGTATCAGATTTCAGTAATACTTTTTTTAATTCAAGTAGTAAGAATTTTACTATGGAGACCCATCTAATTATCTACATTTTAATTGCAGGGTGTTTTTGTGTTAATATTTTACGCCAATCCAACTATAACTAAAGCTTTGAACTGAACTGAAGGTACATGGTTTAGTTATTGGGTGTAATTAATATGGTGGCCTTCGTGGCGCTGACTGTAAACGCGATTGTTTGTGAGTTCGATTCCCACTTCTGGAACTGTAATGGTCGTGTCCGGAAACGTAGTGTCTTGACTAGGTTCTCTCTGTATACCCTGCTAAGCTTAAAAAAAATATGTGTAAGAAGTTTGTCATGGACTATGAGAAAATTTGCTATTTTATTTTGAAATATCAAATAGCCTCCATTTCAGAAACCTTTATTAAGTTCTATTTAATTTAAACACAAAATGTTAAACTATAATGCTGTTATTACAAAAGAAAATTAACCTAGATACGTTTTCAATTTATAATAACAACTTTATTAATAAACTGAATAGACTATGATCCTTTAAGATTTATATGTCAGTTGTAAATGTTTACACAGATCAGTTTCGATAGTGTAGCTAAAGAGCAATATTTGTCAGTGTAATGTTTACAAGATATGAAAAGCAGCGAATATATTTCAGACTGGCTAGCAGCGGCGGTGAGGTAAACAAACGTAATTTGGCCTCGAGATATTAACATTTTACGGCACATTGCTTTGTAAACTTTTATAATTTCTACAAGTACTTCTAAAGAGCTAACTAGGTGCGATATATGCATAAAAATGTTTAATAGAAAATAGTGATTTCGACATCTTAATACTGTTTTGAAATGAAACTATTTTAACCGGATTAATCGCGTATATTTTGGTATTCCAAAATACTAATTAGAAAACCCGAACCCGTTTCGTAGCCACCAAAACCAAAGATCTTATTATCTTGATAATGTAATAGGACACAGTTCATTTGAACCGTGTCATTTGTATTTACAAAGTGCAAACATTATATTATGTAGATAATTTCCAATGCGTAAAAAGAAAGTACAGACATAAAATTGAGGTGCGTTTTTATAGGTAATTTAAAATTGTATAAAAAAATAACTAGATAAATATTGAAATCGCTGTGTATATTGTTATAACAATATGATATATAACACATTTCTGCAACAAATAATCGGAGTAAAGCTTGTACAGAATAATTGCTACTCCATACACCATACCCAATATCAAGTGAAGAGAACCTATTATTACGTAAGACTTTTCGTACTTTACTTTTCGCGCATACTTGAATAAGGCATGTTGTATGGTTCAATGTAACACCATACCTTAAATCTAAGCAGGAGAATGTGTGGAAATCTAATCCACAATCAACTGCGTTTACGTAAAAGGATTAATTTGTTTTGCATTAAAAACCAAAACGTTATAGTACCGCGGTGCCGTGTTCATTAAGATTGTAATCGCGTGGGTAGATTTGTACGGTTGCCATGAATTTGAAAATTATTAACTCACGCTCTGGAGCCTCTGATTAAGCTCTGATTCAATACAATTCTTTATTTATGGAAGCACATAAAACGCAGTTCTATGAATATAAAATAGAAATAGCAGGATAGTCAGAGTTAGTTAGAGGCTAGTCAAGACATTCCGTTCTCCATATTCTGGCCGAATTCGAGACATTGCTTTATGAGTGGCGTACTTCAATGCCGCACTTTGTATTAGGTACCAAAGCGAAGAAATAAAAATATTAGTTAAATATTATACAAAAAGTTATTGTATCGGTTATTCTAGCATTTGAGAATAAAAAGACATTATATTCTCATGGGCATTATCGTTGATTACGAATGATATAAAACTGTATAATATTATCTTATATATTAGCAATAAGCGACCCGCTCGCGGTTTCGCCAGTGTGAACTATAGCTGTTTCGTATTTTCTGAGGACTTTTCACAAAACAATGAAATTTTGTTGTTTTGTTCATCCCAAGATCCTCAAGCATCTCTATTTAAAATTTCATCACAATTGGTTCAGCCGTGATGACGTCACGAAACGAATAAACAGAGTTACTTTCGCATTTATAATATTAGTATGGATACATAGTTTAATAAGTATTTTTTTGATACCTTAAGATTTTTTTTATACGTAAAATTTTGTTAGAATATTTTATTGTCATTATTTCTTCGTTTCACATATTTTTGTAATATTTTATTTACAACAATTATTAAAATATTTATTTTCAAATAAGCTCTGTTGTATTCAATGATAATTTGGGTGATTTTGGGTAGATTGGTGAGATTGGGTGGATCATGAAAAAAACATCTAAAATAGTGACTAAAAACGGGATGCATTTTTTATATAAAATGATGGGACATACAAAACAGCTCTGTTATAAGCATATAGAAAAAATCGATATATACTTCCACTTAGATTTCTTGATATTACCTTAACATCTCTCTAAAATCACACTCATCATACAAAGTAAGCATACTAAGCCAACATTCAAGAGAAAGCGAAAGTGTACTGAAAAGAGCAGGGACCACTTCACTGAGTCTCAGAATGTTTATCGACAAGTTGAAGAGCTCTCCTTACAACATCAACACTAAACTGCTTTTTAATTATAATAAAGCCTTTTATTAAGCCTATATAGGCTGTTAATATTAACAAATTTATACAAGATTAATATATTTGTGGCATCGAATGCCGTTATGACGATCGCGGAAGTTGCAAATTCCTACTTTGGGTGTGACTTAAACAGGAAAGCATGATTATAATGCTCACTTATTTTTTGCACTTCCGAATTTGTTAAGGAAAACAGGTCAGTGGAATCAGTCATATAGACCAGGCCTGTATGTATAGCATGTAAATAAGTGCTGATCAATTTTAATGCTGAACTAATAAAAAGTTCATTGAAGTAAAAATTACCTACACTTTGTTAATTATATACAACTAATATATAGACTACTGAAGACTATCAAAACAAAAAAACAAATGAAAAGAATTAAAGACAAAAATCAAATAAACTTTATGCTCAAGACGCTTGTGATAACAGGTTTAAATATAAATATAGATAGGCTATTGTCCAGCCGACTGCTCAAAGTAATGTGCCTATTTATAATAGTCTGTGAACTATTCAGTGGACATGGAGGACACCACCAGTGTCGCTCCATTTAACATTCTTGCATGCTTCATATGACTTGGTCCCGAGGAAATTTATTCAGATTCTGAGAATGCGTTTTCTCAACGAGTATCGCGATTTGCATCTAACTGTCGCTATAAATATATACAAATATGTTAGGCATTAAGATCTCTTGATTATTAAATGAACATTTAAAGTACAGGATATAGGAATTTCAACATTTAATAATTATTTACATAATTAAAATATTTTCCATATTATTTTCTTAACCTGTCGACTGAATACACCTACTAATCCTATAAAAAATAATTTAAATATCGGTACAATATTTTAAATTCCAGTGCGTTATTTATTATTTCTCTCTGTTTCATGTCCGATGCTTAGTCTTGCTATTCCATCGTCGATCATTTTCATCTGTTATATTTACCACCATTGTCACTATCGTTACAAGTATTTACACTCTTTATTATGTAGGTAGAACCTTTTATTAGGCTCACAAATGCAATCAAAAAAACGTTTTACACAATTTGTTGTGAGGCACGTTACTGGTATTTTATTTGATAAAAGCTTTTATTTGATAAAAGCCTCAAAATTAACTAAATAAATTGCATTATAGTAAAGTTCATTTTGCATTGCTTCCCATTAATTTTACATTTCAATAGCATTTACAAAATTTAATTTTTAATGCAAACAAGTCTGTCTATATTGAATTAAAAATATTATTAGATTTTCTTAAAAGGCAGTCAAAGATTACTTTTAGCATTAGCCGGTTTGCTTCTCTTCTGACGGTCTAAAGCCTTCACTTCCGCCGTTACGCTCAATGAATGACATCCTAGTCCACACGGCGAAAGAAAAAGCCGGTCTGTCTGCGCCTTTAACTCTACTTTGGATGATCAAGGAACCACTCTGCCGACCATCCCGCGGTACCAGAGCTCAATACCCGACATTAAGTTCAACCAAAAAGCTGTTTTCTTTGGGCAAGTCACAAGTCGAGTGGACTGGATGGCATCTCTCCTTTAGTACTCCGAACGTGTGCTCCTGAGTTGACACCGGTGACACGATTATTTCGGCACTCTTACTACTGAGACCTAAGTAAAGTAGTCTCTAATTTGTGAAAAAGCGCTATGATTAACCCCATCCCGAAGAAAGGCGATGGCTCTGATCCCTCTAACTACAGGCCTATCATCATAACCTCCCTGCTCTCCAAATAATGGAGGGCATCATAAACAGCCAGCTCCTGGTTAATCTAGAGGATCGACACATCTTTATCTGGATGATCACAAGTTTGGGCGTTAACCACTAAGAAACCTCCATTTGTCGTGTCGCTAGTTTTCGAAAACATTCCGCTTAGCTTCTCCGCGTGCAGTACAGCATTTTGGGCCTTAACGTTTTAGGTGATTGCCAGTATCACGATCATCTGGAAAGCAAGGACAAGGCCTCGAACAAGCTGGGTGTCAGAGCCAGAGCAAGACTTACGGACTTACTTACTAAGTACTTTACGCCAAAACACCGATTGGCCCTGTGTATGGCCCAGGTTCGGTTTCATGTGGACTACTGTTCTCATTCCTGGGCTGGTGCACACCAGTATCAGGTAAAAAAAATTGATCGGACATAATGTAGAGCCATTCGAATCGTTAAGCACCCCATAACTTGTGAAAATCTTGGCACTTTGGCGTTGTTTAGAGACGTGTCCTTGCAGTACATTCTCTACCGCATTTATCACGGGAAGTGTTCTAGGGAACTGTTTGACCTGATTCCTGCCGCTGATTTTTTTAAACCGCACAATAGAAATACTATCTTCACCATCTGGACACGAGGCACTTTAATACTGTGCAGTCTTGTAGGAGCTTCCTTCCACGTGTTATACAATTGTGGAATGGCCTACCAGCGGCAGAATTTCCAGTTCGATACGACATTGGTTTCTTCAAAAGGAAATTAGTTATTTCCACCTTAAAGGCCGGCAACACCCCCGCCAGCTACAAGGATGTACCTGTGTACACGGGTCGTAAACGGCGGCGTTCAGGTGACCCGAACGCTCTTTTGCTTAGTCTATAGTAGAAAAAAGAACTCACAACCACAGCTTTTACAGTCAGATACTGTCCTACCGCGTCAAAATGGTATGTTATTTAACGAGAAATACAAAAACGACTAATAAGTATTACAAAAATTAAAGATTATTCATGTATATATTTGTAATGGTGTCATAGAAAACATGTCTTTAGCGCCTATAAATAGAACATATTTTCTTTCTCAATGAACGAAACACTAATTCCACGAAACGGAGAAACGAAATGGTCCTCAATATGTAGTATGTTTAAAAAGAAAATCTAATATCGTATCCAAAAACAATAACACAGCACTTTAATTAAAAAAAACATCAAGCGGCAAAGATTACACAAACAATGCCACTGGCAATATATACGTACTAATAAGTATTTGAGGGACGCTCTTTTAACTGGCATTCGTTAATTAACGATGTCATTAAGCTGGAAGTTTATAAGCTATACGTTCCATACGGCGATAGGCCGGGCCGTTCTTGTTACTATATTCGTGTAGGCATTCGATTCGTGTAGGTATATATTTCTGTATATATTTTATTCGCATATTTTACATTTTTCATGCTATGAAAAGGCAAACTTATTGATTGGATACTCCATTTTCTACTTTCGCCACGTTTAGGATTTAACGAGACTGGATCTGACAATTCATCGAAAAAGTTCTTAACGATGTAACGATGACTATTTTCAAAGACATTTTACTATATTTTACCAACACATTTTATTTTGTACAAGTACAATAATAACTCGTATTAAATAAGTATAGACTTAGTTTGGAATATACCTTAATACGTCGTATGTACAATGTTATGTGGAGCTTCAACAAATATTTATATTAGTATAATGAAAATGCATTTGTATTATTTATCTGTCTTTTATGTTAATTTATTACACATTAATTTTTAATTAAAAATAAGAATTTTAGGAACTAAAATTACATATTCTAAATTTTACCTAATAACTTAAATTAAATCTCTGCGTACAGGAAAATGTTATAATCGCATAAGTTTCAAATTTCTCAAAAGAAAAGCAAATCTTAATTCCTCCTCAGCGTCTTCCTCCAGTTCACGTTTGGTTATGAAAGTAATATCAATTTCGCACTCATGAAAAAACACTCAAAATTATATATGATAATCACTGTTTAGTGTTGAATGGTGTTCAACAATACATATTATTAAAGTGGTTTGGCCTCCATTCAAGGTCCTATCTTATCCCATTCAATTTTAAAACAATGGGATTGAATTTAGGAACTCTTAAAATTAGTATTAATCTCTCACCTCTCTGTGAAAGTAACAAGTAATTGTAATAAGTGAGTACCCACCTATGTTGATGAAATTTGGCTGAATAGGTCCATGTAGAGATGAATCATTCCGATGTCTTCAAGTACCATTAAACAGGTCAATACATCATTAACATTCGGCTGTTAATATAAATCTCGTACACTCACTTATAATAACTGTTTAAACTATAAGATTACAGTCAAATATCAGATTAGCTCTAGTTGCTTTCACATTAACCCCGCCGTAGCGTTTTTGATGGGTTTAAATGTTATCACAGGAGTGCAAAAGGCCTGGAATCGACCAGGCGTCCCGCCGCGCCACTGAACGACAGCTGAGAGGCTCCCGGCCCGCGCTGCCACGCGCATGCGTACTCTGCGCTTTCTTAACGCCGCCCGCAACGTGTATCCCGAAGCTCCTGTCGCACACTTGCCTTCACATAGCTAGCAATATGCCGCATTACTAGAATTTTCAACCGCCGTTCCGAATCTAATATCGCACGTATACGAATACTAGTGGAAGCCTCGTAAATGATACCCCGACTTGAGGATTTCAATGTCACCTCGTTAAACCATACTATAGGTACGTCATATTGAATTTAAATATAAGTATATAAAAGCTCCTAGCTTGTATGAAAGCTCTATGGTAGTTCTATATAACTAAGTTACTATAAATTTATTACTATCACCAGATTACTACAGGCTTATAATTATTGTTGTAAATATTAATTTAAAACTATTGTTAGTGAAACATGTAATATTTTTATTAAAGTAAGTATTAGAGTTATGAAAAGGGCATGTATATAAGAAGCTAACCTAAGCTAAGCACATTATTATAAAAGGCCAAACTGTAAATAGAATAATACAACCTTTGAGCTCACTCATTTATTTCTACATATTGGAGGTCTTGCAAATTTTCTTTGATATTAACAGCGTTACAGTAAATCCGTAGGCGAATAAAATATTATTTATTTACAATTGTATATAGTAATGCTTTGTGAGATTAGTAGTTGGCAATTCGATCTGAAGAATTAATATTATTCGATACTGTCTACAGATCATTTAATTCTGTATTCACACACTAAGTTACACTTTAAGTCATTAGGCCTCTTTTATTTAAAAAAAGTCACAGCTCTTAAGCTGTATTACAAGGCCGTACAAAGAGAGCAGGTAGAGGTCGTTGTATCTAAAATGACATCTCTCAAGTCGTGTCAAATTAATTGCTTAGTGAAAGTATTAAACAAGTGTATTTAACCGCGCACGTGCTACGGCATATAATATTAGTTGTGTGGTTGGTTAGTCTTACTCATAATTCTACTGAGATCACATGGTCAAAGGAATATGACAACAAAGACGAGTATGAAAATTATTAGTATGTTTTCTAATAAGCTAGGTTTTGAAAAAGTAATATTTTTAAGAATATAGTGTATAATAATATTATGTATAATAATATATAGTGAATATAGTGTATAATAATATATAGTGTATAGTAATATTTTTAATTTTTGGAGAAATTAATAATCTCCAAGTTCATTAATAATAATTGTTCTTGTATAACCTTCTTTATTATATGAAATTATAACTGTTTTTCAGCTTTTTAGCATAGAAGGATAGTCAGCGAGAACATAGTGTCAAGGCTGTTCTCTACTTAGCGCTGACACCGAGATTTTGTGTTGAACAACGAAGCTGAACGCCACGGTTTGTCTTACCAAAGCGGAACAATTACTTATGCCTCCCGAGTGGGAATCGAACCCACAACCAATCGGGTTTACAGACAGACGCTGCCCCACTGCACTAATGGTCTAATTCATTAGAAATGTTTGTTCAAAGTAACCTTCTTAATTTTATGAAATTACGAATTATATTTTAATACACTTTTTGAGGATAGATTGAATTTACCTTATGTACGATAAATTATTATGTACGATTAATTACTGATAAATTATATTACAAAATCAAGATGGAATAATGTAAGAAATATATGCCTGACTTGAAAAAAACTGACTGGACAAGATGATGGTGGGTTCAAAGATCAAATATTTCTCAAGATAATATTAATAACATAGCTTATATATTTCCCCAGTCCGGTTAATGACTACTGAAAATGTAATACTTATAATGGAAAAAACACTTAAAAAAAGGAACCTTTTTAATATTATGTTTTATTAATATCTCCGTATAAAATTTATATTATATATAAATATTAACATGCACATTAAAAATTATTCAAAGTGTACATAATATGGTAAATTACAGCTTTGATGTTTGCTTTAAGGGAAGTCGCAATTTTTGTAGAAATAAAATTACATCATTTTAAAAGATTTCGCTTATATATTAAAGCACATATAGAGCACATATTTAGAATCATAGATCAACTTTTCAACAATATTACCTCTTTTTTCATTACTTCAACCACAAACAACAAACAATCTATAATTTGAACTAGCTGTACTATTCTTAAAGACTACCTAGACATAAACTGTATATTTCACATTATTTATTACATTATTTATCCAATTGACCTTTCTTAATTACCAAAAAAATATATTACGTTTTAATTTTTTATCATTTTAACAACAATGAGTAAGCTGATAAACGAACAAGTATGTAAACCTCATATATAGTACTTTATATAATTAATCAAACTATAATTATCTCAAGTTAAAAACAATCAATTCCTATATTTTTGATATAACTTTAATAAATCAATATTAAATAGTTTGTAAAAAAGTACTTAACAATATTACAAGCACACAATTCGTTCAGTAAATGCTCCAATTATGATCATATCGTTAGAGAGGGCAGCACGCATCACCTGTGGTGCAACTTCGTCCTTTACTCGTAAAGTAAATTCACGCCGCGTTGGTGCAGGCAAAGCGCCTCCCATAGCGTTCAGAATCCTTGACCTTCCAGCAACATCCAAAGGTGTACCCTCAGCATTATTAGCCAATACTTTTCGAACACAAATAGAACGACAAGCTTCTTTTTCTGCTTCAAATAGTTCCCTTGCGGCAATTTCAAAAGTTCGTCTCTTGTCTACACCGCCAATAGATGAACTTTTTGTTGTAGCCCCTTCAGAGACAGCTTTCGCTGCACCTGCTCTCAAAATGGCGGGTAACAATAGTTCAGCCACCGCGCCTACAGTACGTGATCGAAGAAAATGCAGTACTTGCTCAGCCTCTCGCGTTTCATCAAAAAGTCGCCTTTGTCGAGCTGCCGGTACCGGTCTCGCTACATTCCAAGCCTCGACCCACGGGTTTCCAGGTAAAAGCATCCGATCTCCTAAAGAACCGCCTTCAGCTGGTATCCAATCCCGAGGAGAATACCATTGAACGAAATCACATAATTGAGCTCCAGGGTTGGCAGCTTTAAAAGCCTCCATATCGGAGAGTAGAGAAGCGCTCATCATTTTTGCCCGAAGCTCAGATGCTTTTGCGTCATCCCCTAATCTTACCATAAGCTCGGCATCTTCTTCCAACTGATCTTCCGTTTTAGGCGCCGGATCCTGTATAATATAATAATAAAATTATCTTATCTTTATCTTTAATTATCTTATCTTTATCTTTAATAAGGAAAATACTGTTACTGAGAAACTGCACTGTTACGTATCCCTATTAATTATTAATATAAATCAGTGATTATGTATTGATGTTTCAGGTGGAATTCACGTGTACTTCAGTTAAGACAGATGCCATATGTTTAGTGCAAGTTGACAAAAGCTGTTGAAACAGGGATAGCGCTATATTTTTTATGACTTTAAACAAATAAAGAAAACCTTCAATAAATTAAAATATTCAATAAGAAAAAGTTTTTATTACACAATATTGTCCAGGACTAGAAATTAGTTAATGATATAGAAGTATACGGTACCTGTGTACGGGGAATATAAAGCGGAGCTCCATTTTTTAATGTTGCATCTTCGAGGCGGTTGTGCCGTCCAACTGGCCTATCCCAAGGCAATTGGTCATGAGTATCCTCGTCATCGGAGCAGTCAAAAAATTCCTCATCAGACGAGTTACCCGGAGCGCTGGCCGATCCCTCTTGCGCTCGTTTAATACAACAATTTAGTAGCTGAAGCTTTTGATGTAGGAGACATGTTCTTGCATTCGGTGCGCCATCTAATACGCTATAAAAATATAAAATATATTAATACAATGTATGTAAGTTCGCCTAAATTCATAACTTAGTACCCAATTTTAATTCAACTTTTTTAAAAATATAATAAAATATACAAATACATGACCTCGAATAGAAAAATACTAAATCAAAAGAATGCGCGTATGCTTGCACAAATTAGCAAAATATTTTCTCTCTTGGACACTCATGTTTAGGACGTTAAGCAATAAGAGATGATTTTTAAAGATTACTCAATTAACTAAGTTCAACATAACATTGTAATAGACAATATATTATTATTTGTAGGTTTAACAATATTAAATATTTATATTTTGTTAACATTTTTTAAAGTGTTATTCCCACACTTAGGAAATTGAAAAAGACATATTTAGAAAACGTATAAAAATTTGAACGCAGCGGGATTTGAAAAAAAAAAAAAAAAAAAAAAAAAAAAAAAAAAAAAAAAAAAAAAAAAAAAAAAAAAAAAAAAAAAAAAAAAAAAAAAAAAAAAAAAAAAAAAAAAAATTTTTCAATATTAAATATTGTTTGACTCTTTCTCATAACATTTTCCAATTTGTTAGATTGTATGCCATGACCTACAATCCACGCGTAGTAACTTAAACGCGCGAACGCTCCGAGAACCGTTATCATATTGAATTACTAATATGAAGCGAGACCAGATAGCATGGACAAACGTGAGTATAGCAACTTTTTCAAGATGCTTAATGTCTAATCGGTCGGTGAACCGTTTGTTTACGGGAGCCGGTGTGTCCACAGCAACCGTGTGTAGGTCAGGCCGTAGAGTGGGGACCGCGAGCGGCAGTCCGCCGCCGACGAGAGCCGCGTGCGCATCCATCTGGCAGCCATGGGCTAAACCGACCTTAGCCATCTTGACACCGTTACCAAAAACCTCCAGCTTGAAAGCTGCGAAAGTGACCTCTTTCCCACTGTTGTAAACTAAATATGTTAGACTCAAGTGTTACATTAGATTCCTAGCGTGACAGTGATTGTAAAAAGTGGTCAGTTTCATAGGACAATCCGAAAATTGAAAAGGATTTAACCACAAAATGGTAAGTAGAAAAATGTCTAAATGAATAGCAAATCCAAATTTAGTCGATTAGCCCATCTATAAAACCATTGTCATCAAAACAAAAATTCAAATTTGTTTTCTTTTTATATATAAAAAAGGGGAGGGATATAACATTGTAGGGAGAACTAAATACTACGAATATTATTTTCGATCTTTCGATCGATTCGAAACATCATCGCGTCAAAACTATTGAAGAACTATTATCTTGTCCGTCGAAGTGCATATTATAACTGATCATCTATGTCCTTGTGTATTGTGTTTTATTTGGAAACATGATGAAAATATATAAACATTGAAAAAATACAATATCGCAAGATTCATCGCCCTAAATTAAATTGTGTTAAATCAAAATTATATAGCCTAATAAAGAATTTAAAAATCCAGGGGCCTATATATGTTTCATATATAAAGAAAGCTTCGTAAAATTACATTAACAATCACAGACGGGCTGACGTCCTATACGCAGCTTCATAATCGCACGGAATCATACGGAATTCGAATCTAAGCAGTACTGTAAATTTTTGACAGGTGCTGCAATTATATAACATTTTAGTTATAAAAAAATAAGTTATGAATTTGATAGTTTTGATTTAAAATGACAAAAGAATACGAGATAGGAATCACGAAAAAAGGGCATTAAAAATTATATATTATATAAAAGCGTATTATAAATAAATATGTTTTCAACAAACTTTAAAATGAAAAATTATATGCGACTGTTATTATAGTAGACTTGAAATACGTTACGTTATATAAATAAATTTTTATTATAAAGCAAATTTTGCTGTTTCTTTTGTATATTAATCCCATCCAGGAGATCTGAACGGTCTGTTTATTCAATAATGGATGGAGCGAAAATAATTCTATAGGTAACTTATAATTTGTTGATCAAAATAGTCTTATTATTAACTACTTTAACAGTAGTTACCTTAACTGAAGCGAAATAAATAAGCGTGGTGTAGTTATCTATAATGATTTGGCCGTAATAGCTTGTCACTTTCAACTTGACACCAAAAAACATACAACTTGAACAATAAATCACGTTTGTATAGCAAAATTGGGTTAGAAATTTCAAATGTAACTGTACATAGAACTGTAATACTTACTTAATCACATAAAATCGTATCGTCGGTAAAAAGAAATTTGTTATGAAGTCTATAACAGTTTTAAAACGGTCCTAACTCTATGTTAAACGACGAGGTCAAACACTTCTAGTTCCGCGTGAATAACATCGATTTGCTTCTGTCGGTTATTAAAGAAACTTCCGCAGAATTTCACTGGAGATCAGAATGGATAAAAACTGAATGCCGTCGAACCCGAGACAATAAGGCTATAACTGTGTCGTCTAATACAGAAGCGATGACGACGAGTTGCGTACACCGTGAGAGCATCTTTGTTAATCATTTACAGCGAAATATATTCATTACTTCTTATTATTATCACGTTAACTTTATCTGAAAATCTAAGAAATACCAATGTGTTTTTTTAGTAAATTCTTTAGTTTACGATATTGCTATTAATACAGAACTAATGTAATAAGTAATTTAAGAATTTATAATCAGTGTATAATTTAATGCCCAGGAGTATAAGACCTATGAATGTATTTACATACATATAATTGTAAGTCCATTAGAAAGCACGTAGGTTAGAGTCCATAGACCCTATCGCCGATTAATGATATTGTTAGATAAATAAAAATAATATATATATATATATATATATATTAGAAACTTTCCCGGATTGTTAACAATATACAAAAGCTTTACATAATACAATACTTATTTAGTTACGTTATATAAATTCAGTATGAAAGTATTTTTTATGAATTATTGTGTTATATTTTTAACTATTTTTTTTTAAAGAATAATTTGCTCACAAGTATGATATAATAATTTTAATATATCTAAAGTAATATAAAATATATATGTGCATATTTATATAAATAATTTGTATAAATAATTCAATATATAATAACAGTATGCTGATATGCTGTAGCTGGGATGTATCGTCACTGGATACTTGCACTAGCTGGCTATAAGTGATGTTTGTTTCTTAATATTTTAGTTTGTCTTGGTTTTCAACCATTTAATTCTGAAATAACTTATTTGGGCGAAAAGAATAGAATGTAGTATTTTATGACTAGAAACAAACATTTATACAGCAAACTGTGAAGAAATTCGTCTAATAAAAATAACACAAAATACGTTATAGCAAAGGAATTCTATAATAGTTTATTAAACTAGACAGGTGCGAAACGCAGCGACATTCTTCTTCACGTCACGTGCCTGCAAGATTGATAGGCACTAGTCATTAAACCGTAAAGATGGTCTAACGTGGACCCCGTTACGGAGGAATTTCCAATAATTTATTGTACACATAAAAGTATCCGCATGGGTAGTCAAAGAGAACCTAGTGTCAAGATGTTCTGTCCTTTACTTTCCCTCCCGAAACGACATATTGCATGTTGAGTGGCGGAACTCAACGCCGCCCTTTGTTTTAGGTACCAATGGAATGGTTTAATTACCAAGGGAATGGTTTAATTTAAATTATTTTCATTTCCCTGTTAAGGAAAGATAAAGCATGATGTTGAGGCTGCTACTCAACTCGCAACGTCTCGAATTCAGGCAAAATTGGAGAACGAAGTGTCTTGACTCTATTAAAAGGCATTTACTAATATTTATTATTATTATTTATATCTTACCCAATTAACTACTGTATTTGTAGTGTCTACAGAATCGTCGCTATTATTACTACTGCCATTTAAGACATTTTCATAATGGTAAAAATATTCTTATTATCGTCTTGTCGCTTATTATACAACTTTTAATTATAATAACTTTAACGTCTAAATTCTAAATTTATCAGATGCTTATTTATGTAATGAGAAGTAACGACATCGGCTTTAAATTCCAGTCAACATAATGTGAAAAGATAATAATTCAATTCAAATTTCAATACAAATGAAAGTGGAATGACGAGAGCAGCGTCTCTAGATGTAATTGGCCGGTAATTGATAATACTAGTTTCATTACTTGTAGGTTTCTTGGCCGACAAACCAATTTGTTTAGTATATAGTCAGAGAAAATACTGTAATGGGTGATTTAACAGCTAAATCTAATGGAGTCGAACAATTGTCATTTTGCATAGTAATACGACATCGCCTTCGTGGCATACTAACGTCAACGTAAGAGTCCCGGCGAACGCCGTTTCGAGGTTTATATCGCTTTTAGAGTGAATATTTCCACATACTTGTATCTATAATAGAATTACTTACCCAGTCTGATTATTCAAAATACGGCGTAAGGACTTTCTTGTTAATCTTGTAATAATAGCAAGGATATCAGGTTCGTGCTATGAAAATATTGTATACACACCGGTTCCGGACATGTATGCAATTGTTTAAACAAATCGAATGACAGATAGTAACTCAAAATAGAGTTACAATATTTTATTACATTGACACACACAGTTCAGCAGTTGCATACACCCCACAGATAAAAGCATGTTATAAATAAATCAATAGATAATTATTGGTTGTTTTGTGGAACAAATGTCCGCGTCAGCATAGATATCTAGAATTGTACGGCAAGATGGTCGCGCGTCGCTCGGCATCTCGGCCGCGCTTTTACGTCCCCACTCGTCATTACGCATCACCGCATGCCGCAGTTTTTACTCACATACTTGAAACAAACTTGCTTGAATTCTATCTTCTTTATTGTTACGTTAACTTATATTTTAAGAATCAAAATTTGTCCCAAGATTTAAATACTATACGAACGATATCATAAAATACGAAATTTATCTATAAAAATCTGAGTATTTACTTTTTGAAATACAGTTGTAGCTTTATTTTTACACTTAATTGTTAATTTTTTAGCAAATATAAAACAAAATGAGCTATACATTAAACTAAAACTGACATAAAACTTCAAACTAGAACTACTATTATTACTAAAATCATGCTCCTATTTCACCTCACAATAAAATAAATCATAAAATGCGATGTCTCAAAGTTAGTTCAATTAACAGAGACCACTTATAAAACTATTGATAAAAGGAAAATGAAACTGTTGTATATACAATATTCTGCAAAAAAATAAATTGCCTACTATGGGTAATTGGCTTATAAAAATCGTACTGGATATTAGCCTAACCTTGCTGAAATCCGAAAAACTTCCCGTCAGTGTATTATACATAATTTGTGCGTTATCTTTTAATTTTACCTACATTTATATAACTACCGATTTAACAATAAATAACACTTTCGCCATTTATAAATAAATTGCCAGTTTCCTTCACAATTTTTCAGTGGTGGTTAGTTTGATTTTGAGCCAAATATAGCAAAAATGTTGTTTTAAGTATTTAATTATTAAACTAAGAAATAAGACTAAGCTAAATTAGACTTCCTAGTCATTTTTTTTTTTATTTGAAGGGCATTGACGTTTTCAATGTGCAATATAGAAAACATCAAATCCCAAAGATCAAATATACCCATATTAACAACAGCGTAAACGCCAAAGGATAATTTAACAGTAATTTTAAGTTTCAATAAGGTTTATAAAAAGCCGAATGAATATGTTGAGTGACTTTCTACAAGATAAGGCGTAATATCTTTTATCTCATACACAATGATGCCTTACCGATTTCAATGACATAAAGTTTACTAACAGTTTCTACACAAAAGTGCTTACGTGTATAATGTGACAGTGATACTCGTTAGTTTTGAGTTTATAATCAATTGGCCGAAAGCCAAAGCGATACAGCCATACTTTCTACAAAAAATAAATCATATAAAATTATTTTTATCTTTATTAAAATCAAAATAATTAACACTAAACTATAAAATACCATGCAATACTATCGTATGTATCATGCTATGGAATGTGATCGTCACGGTAAAGTATGTAAAGATTTTATCTCTAGTCGCTATTTGACAAATAGATATGTGCCTAAGCAAGCCTTTTTCCAAAATGCCCATCTACCGCAACTCCCTCTATCCAGAATTTATATGTTTATAAAATCATGTAGAATAGAGCTAATACTCTTCTAACTTTTGGACTTGAATACTTGAGTTGAAAGGGTAAAAATAGAGAACAGATTATTTTGAAATTAAGTTGTTCTATCTTGCTATGCGGGAAAAGGCATGAAGCTGTATTAGAAAAAAAAAATCATAAACTAATTCATTGGATCAAGTGATATTTAAAAAAGGATGAACTCTTATATATAAAGTAATATTTTTTTAACAAAACACAAAAAGTCATACGGAGTCTCGGCGATCTTTTATAGTATGTTATGTAAATTAGCGTTTATTTCAAAGGTCAATATATAATAAGAAAACTGGACGGTTATGAAGGTGAAAGTAGTGAGACTACTTCGTGTAATTTTGTTAAGCTTACTTTCTTATTATTTATATTTTACAGTAAAAATATATTCTTGTTAAGTCGCTATAGTCGCGTAAGGTTTAATTTTTATATCTTTTTCTTTATACATCTCTTCGATTTGCTTGGTTTGAAAGACAAGTGGAAAATCATATTTAGAAAACGTAAAAAATTTGAACGCAGCAGGATTCGAACCCGCGCCTCTTGAAAACCGTTCAACGCTCTGACCGCTAAGCCATGCGTTCTACATCCAGCTGCGACGAAATTCTTATACGCTTATTACAACTTATAATTGTTGTGAACATCTCTGTAGAGATTTTTACAAATTTCTGCTACCACTGCTGCGTTTTTTAAGCACCAAATAATTCATCAATGATTTTCAAATTCGTCTTTTTGAAAGGATAAAATGAATTGCAAACAGCTTATATGAAAAAGAAAAAAGGAATAAGGAGTTTCAGCGAACGACAGCACAACTGAAATGTAGTAGTTTACGAATTTATCATTTTAGGTGCAGGTTTAGGTTTAGGATACGGGTTTCAGTGACGGATGTACAATCATTTCGGATTATCCATTAGTTTCGGACAATTTAATTTATGGATATTAGATTAGATTAAAAAGATTAGATTATTTTTGAGGTATATTAGTAAATTTTGCCACTAATTTGCCACTTTCGGTTTAACTAACTGGTTTTACTACTTTCGTCAAAGGTGCCTTTATTTTTGAAGAATCTGTTATTTGCCCACATCCGAAACTTTTATTACGGTTAGGTTACGGACAGTTTTTTGTTACGGATATCCGATAGTTTCGTTTACAATTACGGAGCTGCATAATATCCCTACTCAAAAGCAACAAATTAGGAGTATAAAAACTAAATTTGAAATTCAACAATACGAACGTTACGTGAAAACATGAAGTTAAAATTTCAGTTTCTTTTATTTATTATTTATATTTTTATATTATTAAACTTGAAAAAAATGTTCACGATTCTTAATATATTACTATTATTTTAGGTTAAAATATTGAGGTAAATTTTGTAAATGTTGCTAAAATTTTCCACGAGATGGCGGTACAGTACTACAGAAATAGTCGAAAGTTCTATTAAATCAAATTGAGTCAAATTCAAATCTCGTTTAAATAATAATAATAATTTAAAATTAATTAATAATATAACGTATGTAGTCTTGTGTAGTTCGCAAACGAACTAGAGCTCGAAAGAGCCCACAGATGAACTACGCCAACTAGATCCACAATGTGTAGCTCCATAATTCACAAGCTCGTTACTGAACGAGTGAAGATGGCGCCAATCGAACTTAATGTCGTCTCGTTTACACGCAAAAATATATATCAATAGTTTATTCAATTTCTAGAGTCCTAAAATGTTAGGTAATAGTACCCCGTATATTTTGCATTTCTTAATTTTGTCACAGCAGGGAAACAATATCAAATAGAGCGATCTCCATTTTTTAAATCAATAAAAACTGCTCATGTATTTCCTGAAGGAGCTAAGAACAAACTAAAGTCAATTAAGATTAGTTACCAAGTAAACTGAGCGAGCTCAGTTGGGAACTATTTATAACAAATTTATATAAAATGGATCTTTCTTTTAGGGGTCAGAAGGACTTTCGCCCGCCTTATTGCGTAACAATGCGGTGGCGGACCTCACGCAGACGCGTGATTATCCCGATCATCATCCCCCATAAAACCTTTAGAAAGATCAAATTATTTGCAGTACTATCACGTCTTATAGTATTCAACTTAACCAAACCATAGCGCGATTCAGAATACACGCAACGCCATCTAGGTCTCAATTGTGATAACAATTTGTAAATTGACACGTCTTACATGATTTTTATAATATACTATTTTTGCCCTAATTTATTATTAATTTTAATTATAGGTAAGCATGGAGCAGTGGGACCGCGTCTGACTGTAAACGCGATTGGTTATGGGTTCGATCCCAACTGGGAGAATGAATTAATAATAAGAATTAATAAAATTAATAATATTTAAATTAATTGCATTGGTGTCTTGACACCAGGTTTTCTATGCCTACTATGCTTTTATATATTTGTTCTGCTTTTTTATATTTATTTTATTACCAACGAATATAGATATTAGTCAATTTTTTACAGTTGGACTCTAATAATGTTGTTTGTATAGCTTGTAACTAATAAATTAGTGTCAGTTTTTGTTATCAATATTTGTTTCCACTTGACCATTCAATAAAAAATTTTTTATTCATTTTCTTATCAGTTTAAATTTCTCACAAACTTTGGAGCTTGAAAAACTGTGGAGTTGTATTGATTGCGTTTTGAAAGCTGCTTAAAAGAAACTAAACATTATTTCCACATGAAATGTGATATCTATTTCGTCTTTCCAAATATTCAATATCTAATTGGCTACATACTTAATTATTAAAAAATATATATGGACATTATAAATGAAAAAACATTAGCTACATAAACACACCGATGGCTGCTTTGACGCAGATCGTCGTGTTATGTGTACAAATGTGTAATGTGTATCAATTAGACTAGTAACTAATGGTTCTAAGATCTCCGCCAACTCCGCCAACAAATGAAAAGTTTAGCCATTAACAACTCGATTACCTACTTGATTAATGATTATTAATATTTGAGACCAACAACATCTAAACGCACAAAATTAGAATTTACTTTCAACGTAAGCGTCAAAACGAAAGCGCTTCCAAAGAATTGACGGATCAACTTTAGTTAGCGCAAGAAAGTGAATCGTCAACATCTCTCTCACATTGCATAGTCACCTCTGAGCCAGTACCGTTATCGGCGAAATCGGATGGTGGCCGTCAGTTGACTCACCTAAATAGGCTAGTAGTACAAACTTTACGGCACCTTCCACTCGTAAAAGTTAGTAGAACTTGTTTAAAAATTAACAATTTACATGCTAATATGAATTTAAAAATACTTCTATCGTACCCATAATGAAATGCGTCCCAGATATTGTTCACTTAAACAACTGAACTTTATTTAAACAGTTACAGTTTTCGTTGAATAATCTTGGTAAGAATATACACTTGTTCAAAATATATAATAAAAAACTAAAATAAGGCTATATATGTTCTTCAAAACAAGGTCAGCGAATAAATGAAAACAAATTGGTAAAGGGCAATGGAACCCTCATTAAAAATAGCAATAGCATAGTCTTGGTCGGCTGCACAATAGTCACGTACTAACATTACTCGTGCAGGGAAAGCCAGTTTTCCGGGCTAGTAGCTCGTAGCGGCTGATATCCACTTCTCTTTGCAACGGTCCATGCACTGTTTGATTACTGTACGTCATTCAATAACGTATCTAGTCAATATCACGTTACGTAGTATGATACGGATTAATATATAATAACTATGTGTAAATCTTATACAATCAATATTTCACTATTTAGGCGAATATATGAATTTAGAATATTTTTTGTTACTGTAAAGACAAAGTACGAGGTCAAACTCACAGCACGGTAAAATGTTCCAAAAGCAGAGAACAATGATGTGTAGTTCTCCATTAATAATCTCATTTCAAGTTGTGACAAAAGATAATAACTCATTTGAACTCATTTGGATGCAATATAATTTATTTTCTCGCAAAACATGGTTATCTTTAACCTTGACTTAACAGAATAATTATATATCTCATAACTACTTCTAATAACTTTTTTAATTCACAGATTGAATATTTACAAATTCACCTGTTGATGGGGACAGTGCTGATAACTATTGTCCATTTCGCACAAGGACAATGTCCATGGAAAGATGTTCCTGGCTTACAGGCTACTTGTGTGTGTGCCTTAAATCTGGCAAGGCAGCTATCACTGCAATGTGATCAGGTATTGAAAGCTTTTTTAGTTATTATTATTCTATAATATTTTATGAACATACATAACCCGTGACATACATTTTCAGGTTGATTTTCCAACGTTATTGTCTACATTAAATGTAAGTGCAAGAAAAAACTCTATAGATCTCTTATATATAAATAATTCAACGATTCCTGTATTAAATAACGAAATGTTCGCTAATTTAGCTATACATAACTTACAAATATCTGGATGCAAAGTGAAAAAGATAGAAGACAATGCATTTAGAGGTCAAGGAAATTATTTAAAAAATCTTAACTTGCAAGACAATGAGCTGACTGAAGTACCTGTTAGAGCCTTGAGAGTATTAACAAGTCTATCCCTATTGGATATATCGAAGAATAAGATAACGTACATTGATAACTACTCTTTTTCAACTTTACAAGAATTAACAACTTTGAAATTGTCAGATAACAACATAACGTTGGCGCCTCAAGCTCTGTCAGGTTTAGAGAGCTCACTCAAGAATCTAAATTTAAAAGGAACTAAACAAAAAACAGTGCCCGACTGTATCAAGGGATTACGCAGTCTTGCTTTTCTAGACCTTTCACAAAATAGTATAAGGGAACTTCCAGGACCCGATGGCGCACTTACCTTTGACGGACTAGACTCATTAACTGCATTGAACTTAGAAAGAAATTTATTAGTTAACTTAAGACAAGACGCATTCTATGGGATAAGAAGTACATTAAGTTCATTGAGTCTTTTAAACAATCTTTTGCCAGAGTTCCCTACTGAGGCAATAGCTACACTCTCAGATTTAAGAGTGTTAGATATAGGATTTAATTTATTAAACAATTTACCTACTGATGCTTTTTTAAAGAATCCTTCAATAACTTTACTAGCATTAGATGGTAACCCATTACCAACTGTACCAGAAAAAGCGATGGCTCACCTTAACTATTCTCTTAGAGGTCTAAGCCTTGGTGGTAGATTTTTAAGCTGTGATTGTCGTCTTCGCTGGATTATTGAATGGATTCGTAATGGTGAATTGCAAGTGACGTCTCGAGAAAGAAATCCTCAATTTTGTGGAAGCCCACCTCACTTTCGTGAACGAGGATTTTACAGTTTTGAGCCAAATGAACTTGTTTGCGACAATGACTCAAAAGGAAATGAACCAACAACCATTTTTAATAATTTTCCCATTAACGAAAGTACATCCACTACGTCATCAACAACCTTGCAATCAATTACCACAACGTCAACAGCATCGTCTAATACTATAATTAATACCAGTGAAGCCACCACTCCTAAGCTAACGACGACTTCTCCACCGACTACTAGCACAGGCAAGACTAATCGAATTCCATCGGTACGTCCTGCTGCACCTACTTGGCGCCATGCACCAAATCAACGGCCACCATTAATAATGAATTTTCCTCAACAAAAACCTAATATAGATGATTCAAATGAAGTCATCGTTAAAAATGCATATAGACAAGAAAATTCAGTAATTATTCAGTGGGATTCAGATGTCGCTAATATACTTGGTTTCCGTGTAGTATATAGATTATTTGGAGATAAAAGTTTTAAGCAAGGGCCACCTCTTGAAGCAAGTGAAAGGGAATTTAAAATAAAAAATGTTCCATCGCAGGTATGACAATAATGACTATTACTTTAAGTTAAGCTCTGATTTAACATGGACGAACTTTATTATGTCATTTAAAAAAAACCGTTTACAGTTCTTAATAACATTGTATGGTTTTTTTCAGGAATGCATAGTTGTGTGCGTTATTTCATTAGAAGACGTTCATGTAAGCCCAGAAACAGTTCCCTATTCCCAATGCCGAGAAGTCCGGACAGTGTCTGCGGCTGCAACTAATATGGACAAAATCACTATCGCAGCCAGCGCTGCAATATGTGGAACAATCGTGGTTGCTGTTCTAGTATTTGCAGCTGCTTCCCGTCGTAAATCACGTACAGTCCACCGCTTACACACTCAATTACCTGAAAAAAATCCCAATCCCTGCTGTGGGGGACTCACTGGAACACCAAGTCCGAGTGGGCCATTGTCTTCGCTAGCTACCATTGGTGCTTTTGGAAAACAAAGGGAGTGGGATCAAGTGTCTGCTTACAGTGCACGATCGATACCACGCGCGCGATCTTATACTGAAACAGCTGCACCTGAACCATTACCTGGTCGGCCAGGGCGAGCGCGTTCACTAGCTGATGGTCAGTCGCAGCATAGCTACCCACATTCAAGTCGTTATGCACCTCCTGGATACGCAGGGAGCTTGTTAGGATCAAGGACTGGTAAGCATTGAATATATAATATACTTTTGATTGCCATTAATTAAGATTTACTATATTTAAACATATTATAACGTAATATTTCTCTTCTCTTACATAGATTTACGACAATCTCGACAATCATTGGGTGCAACTTCGGAACGAGCATCTCGTTTATCATTGAGTGGTGCAGCAGGCGGTGCCACTAGCGGAACAAACGGATCAAGAAGAAGACCAAGGTCTAGATCAAGGCCTGCCAGCAGATATAGTGTAGGTTCTTTAGGATTGGGCTATTGCGATACTTCTGATAACTGGACAGATCATGACATGGATATATATATGGCGCGAAATGCGACCACTAGAGGTGGATTAGTACCATTATAGCGTGCAATTAAACTGATAGAGAGCAAGAAAATTCACCGCTCGCCATTTGAAAGACATAATAAAATGTCACGGAGAAATCACGAGACGCCTGTCTGCCCTCGTCACAATAATGATTGTCATAAGCACTCGAAGGAAAGCGTTGTGAGCCGCAGAAGTTTTAAATGACATAATGCAAATTATTCTTTCTTAGATACAATACCTATAGATTGAAATGTTAATGTTAAATGTAATGTAAAGAGATTATTTATTGCATATTTTTTTAATTGGAAAACTTTATTTAAATAAATAACAAACTAAGTAATAGTTAAGTTTTTAAATAAATTACACTATTTTGTATATATTTTACGGTTTTGAATGTTTATACAAATTAAAACCCAATCCAAATGGTGCTATTTCAATATTTGTATATCACTATTTTTATAGAATAAGTTGTAAATAATATTATATAATTTAATATAAATACATAAAGTTACGTGGTGAAATGTTTTCATTTATTATTCACATACCTTCTTCTTACGTTTTATATTATGGTTATAAAAGTAAATTTAAGCTTAACAGAGAAATATATTTTTTCAGAAGATAAACACAGGATATAAAAAACAGTCTTACTTACCCAGGTACTAATATTCGATGTTCCCATCTGTATTGCAGCTCTTGTGTAAATTCATACCAAAAGTGAGCAAGGTATGGAAGTCCACCTGCGTCCATTAAGCGTGCAGAAGTGACTGACAACCTCCAAACAAGACCATCTTCAGGGCTTGTTTTTACATAGTTACATAATTTTAATTCAGCACCCTCCTGAAAAATTGGTCGAATAGAATTATGTAAGATAAAAAAAATGTATTGCCAACAGACAATCCAATAATATGATGCAAGGTGCTTGCAAAGATAGTGGGTACAAAATCTGAACTTCAGAACAAACTTTCTGCCCGAATTCGAGATGGATATGTCTTCCATGATAACAAAGAAATGAAAATAATTTAAACATTCCTCTGAGTCGAACCAACAATAAATCACGTTTTGGTCTGAACTTAAATATTTTTTGGTTTGAATATACAATTTTTTTTTTCAATTTATATATCTAAGTCATTTTTCAAACAAGATTTACACATATATGTATTTATCCAACATTATTTACTTAATAAGATAAAAGAAATCTCTCCTTTCCCACTTTTAAAATTCTTGTAAATAAGATATTATAGAAAGTAGGAAGAGAAAATTGATGAATAATGTTTTACAAATATGAACAATGTGAATGAATGAATGAACACAATGTAAATTTAAGCACATAAACATACCAGTATGGAAATCAATTTTACATCAATATGCAAACTTAACTGTAGCAGCAGTAAAAATTGTTAAGCAACTCATAAATAAAGATTTTCAACAATACATAAAAAGGAATTAAAAAGGAACTTGTTTATGTATTACAATGAGAATAATAGACATTCAAAAATAATATCTTATCACATAACAATATATTTTTAATAGTTCAAACTAAAATAAAGTACTGTTTATGTTATTGCATTGAATGAAATAAATGTACTATTTTATGAACTACTCCTAAAAATATTTATAAAATTAATGATTTTTAAAATGTAAAATAAAATATAAAATTATAAATAACTAACCTTTTTACTACCAACTTGAAGTTTTGAATAAGAAAATTTATTTTCTTCAACTGCATCAGGAAAGACATAATATAATAAAGGCATCAATAAATCATCAGTTATTGGTCCTTTGAACTCTGATATATGGGTATTTCGGCCAACAGCAGCCTTCACTAGTTTTGATATTGTAATAGGTGCTTCTGTTATTTTGTTCAATGGATTAACTAGACCCAAACTTCTACTTAGTCCCAATATATCCATTAATAAATTATTATTATCTAATAGGCTCATTGCTTTTCCAATTATGTCTGAGAGTTGATAGTCAATATTGTTTTTTAATTTTAAAGTTATTGTCCAAGTTGGTGCCATTATTGGATCTATATCAGAAAATGTTGAAGAATCTATTATAGCACTTTCTCGAAAATGAGGCCATATAGCATTAAGAAGAGCACTGTGTAGGGGGTTATTTTCAGAACCAAAAGGCAATTCAATAAGTTTTTTAACATCAAAACCATCAATTGATAAAAATTCATTGGAATTACTTCTTTTTTGCCATGCAAATGAATCAGAATCTTTTAACTCATATGAAAATTTTGTAGATATTACAACAGCATCTAGAGGTACAGGTGATGATATTTTAGATTTGAATAAACTAACAAGGCCACTGAGATGAGAACACTGATTTGATATTCGTTTTAAATGAATTGTGTCGTAATTCATTTTAAAGTCATTATCTTCATAAAATCCTAAATAAGTATTTTGCCAGTGCTCTCTTATTTTAATAAACATTGGAATACCACAATCCACATTGGCAAATGCAATATTTGCAGCACTTATGATTAGCTTGATTAGACTCCCATCTACAAGTGGAGTTTTAGAGTATAACATTAAATATCTTTTAAGGCCAAACCAATATGATACTGGAAAAGGACTACCGTCTTCATCATCTAAAAAATTTGCAGTGGCAGTCCATAAACCTTCCTGGACTTCTGCAAGTAAAGACTGGTCATCAGACTCTATGTCATTATCTAGACCTTTTACTGGTTCAAGGGCATGAAAAGAAAACGTGAACATTAGGCTATGATATTTAATTTCTTCTGATTTTGTGATCCATTTCTTTGTATACTCAGATGAGTTTTTCTTTAGTTTTGATTTAGATAAATGCCACTCAGTTATAATTTCTTCTATTCGCGCTATAAGTACTTCCCATTCTGAGGCAGTGGTAAAATCTTGATGGTAAATATCGTATTCGTCTATTTCTTCATTCATTTTCGTTATCTCAATAGTTTTATTTAGTACAATAACAGGCAACAGCTGTGCTTGACAGGTAATAACAATGACAGTGTCACTGTCAAATTGAAAAAATGGTAACCATAAACTTCTAATGAGATATATAAGAACGTTTCAAGGCGCCGAAACATGTAAGATCTAAAACCGCAAATGTAGGTAAATATTATTAAAATGAAACAGAATATTTTAATATTTTCTCATATAGGTAGGTAGTCTGTTATGTCATCATAACAAAATAGAAAAAATAAAATATAAATACAGAGTTTAGATATCATTGTTATATATTTTATTTGAAGTGTGAATCATACTAAGCAATTGTTCATACTGTTGATACGTTATTAAATCTGCAGCTAGAGTACTAACAGGCCAACTCATATATCGCAGACAGGGCTTGTAAAGTGGTATTTTCAAATACAGGTAACAATAACCTTGAAGAAACTAAAGGAGCTTAATAAATAATCATAACAAAGGTAATATTTTATATCCATATATAAATATATTAATAAAAACAAAGAAAACAGCAAAAGTCGGCTTTAACGCTAGGAAGAAGAGGTGAGGAAAAGGACTGTAAACGTTTTAATATAATTCGTTAATTACTATATTGCATATAATACGTTATTATATTTTATATACTTACTTTATTAGTCACATTAAAATGATTTACAAAGTAACGTAGTGCGGTGCGCGGGGCACTGAAGACCAGCAACACAAAGCGGAGCGACACGTAGCAGTACTTTTATTCGATACATGTATTTTTAGGTAAAACACGGGTATTTACTACGTTACCTGTAACTAGGTACGTTTATTATTTTTAGTAGCGGTCTTTGGTATCGATATGCATAGTACCTGTAAGCACCTTTATATATTTTTTATTTTATACCGATATAGATACACCGGTTCGATTTATCCAAATTTAGTACCGGAAAACAGGCCTGTTCGCAGAAAAGTTATAGTATTGGAGGTTATGCATATTAAAAAATAAATAGAGAAACAGACATTATGTCATAGCTACAAATTTCAAGAGTATACACTACACATTACTTAATAATTATCTGTTTTATTTGGACGCTATGTTACCAGGGCAACAAATACAAACAATAATCTAAAACTTTGTTAGTTACAAGTTTTGCCTAATAATTATAATATAACTATAAATCTAAGATAAAATGTTTAGAGGAGAAAATTCGCACTCTTTAAGTTATGAACAACAAGCAAAATTTATTCAAGATCGTATTACTAATGTCGAAAAAAATTTCGGTGAACTATGTGTGGGATTTGGTGACTATACGAGAAAAACTGCCAGGTAACAGGTTTATATGCTGATTAATAGTTTTTTTTTTAATTACAGAATATAAAATAATATAAAAGGCAACTATTTGATTTGACTTATTAATACAATTGCACTAATATTTAATCAGGATCGAATTAATTAAACAAAATTACACTATTAGCTATCATTTGACAACGCTTGCACAATTCCTAAATGCGCAATCCTGTCATCTTAACAATATTAAATCAAAAAGGTTTTATTTTCATTTTCAAAAAACGACAGCCCAAGTGCATAAAAATAATTATAATTATATTAATATCAATTTTTGTAAATACATATGATTTACCATTTAAACCATCAAACAGATGAAAAAAATACAAATATAAATATAATAATGTGTTATACAAGCACTGGATTAACGAAAATTCAAAATAATCTTCGTATTTGTTGCAATTGTAGTGCATCGCATCCCGCATGAGGGCAAATATGAATTTTGATTTTCCCATATATTCAGTCTAATTGCGGCGATACATTCCACAACCTGAGACACAATATCTCTGAAATAAGTAGAAAGGGGAGAACAAAGAAGATACGTGCTAAACTGTTCTTACCTACTAAGCACAGTTCAGGTGTAGTTCACAATATAACTGATGAACTGATAGGGACTGCAAAATTCAAATTCAAAATTCATGTTATAAACTCACATGAAGTGAGGAGAAAGGACATGTAGACTAAGCTAAGAAGCTACGAATATAATATTACTAGAAGAAAATTACAAAGAAAGTAAGTTTTAATTCCAGATTACGTGACATGGGAGATGAGCTTGCTAAAATTTTAAAAGAATACTCTAATAACGAAATTGTTAATAAGTCCTTAAGCGCTGGTCTCGAGAATTTATCCATAACTCTAATGGCTCTAGAAGAATATAGAAACTGTGCAGTGCAGCGTTTGGAAGCAAAGGTAATAATTTTGTTTAAAAACAATAATTTTGAGTAAATATAGAGCATGAATAAATTAAAAAAGAAGACTGTGGCATGACAGAAACTTTATTTTTATTTTTATTGTTTTCATACTTGTTTATCAGACACAAGAATTCAGTTATTTTTCTATAGCTATCGATATAACATGTTTTAAATTTATCAATAAGTAGGTACTATAAATTTCGACTAGTACGTAGTGGTACGATCACGATAACGTTTTAGGTTATAGGGGAGCTCTGCCAGTATGAAACAATTTGTAAACACGCAAGGGAAGAAGTGAAACATACTATGAATGTAAGAGAGAAGGAAATGGCAAGAAAGAAGGTATTAGACAAAGCCAAGGAACGCCAACCGTTTAATAGACAGCAAGTTGTATGTTTGGGATTATGTTTATTTTGTCTCACTTCCAAAATTGTTATCAATGACCTAATATCTTACATGTTAACATTATTCGTAAAAATTAAATAATCTTGAAGTTATTATTATTTATTGACATACTTTGGATTAGAATTATTCCCTTCTAATCAAATTTACACTTCCTTACATATAGACATACGCAGAATCGGAATTATTAAAAGCATCTGCGGAAATGTCTCGCACTGCAAAAGGATTAAGCGAGCAAACTGAGTTCTTTGAGAAACGTAAATTACAACAACTAAAAACACTTCTATCGGATTTTGTAATGACAGAAATGACGTTCCACGCAAAAGCTGTGGAGCTTCTGACCGTTGCTTACCAACAAATTACCGATATCAATGATAGAGCTGATTTAGAAGTAAGTACTTGCATAGTAACCTTATAGCACGTTAATTTAAAATTGGTATCGATATTGGACCTTATAGCACGTTAATTTAAAATTGGTATTGATATAATTCATAAAGATATTATATGTATTCGTATGATATACATACTCATGTTCGTAATTTTTTTTAAGAATTATTTGTCTTATCAATAAACATGTAAATAGATGTTTTTTTTTCAAGCTTTTAGTAACAGGTCTTCCAGATCAAGAGGATGACACGGTAAATACGGTTTACACAATAATTATATAAATATTTTTCTCTTTTTTTATATACGTTTTACAGATAAATTATATATTTACACCTTAATTTTATGCTACTAGAATTTTAAAAGAAAATTAAAATCTCCGGAAAAACAAACAAACACGGCAATATCTGTGAGGTCATCTTCATTGGCATCTCTTATGAATCAACAGTCATCAAATAGAGATGATGAAGACTCTATGGTAAGTTTTTTTTTTATATGATGCAAAGCTTCATGTATATATTTATGTGAAGATAAGACTATTGTATAAATTCTTAATGGTCCACTGCTCATATTACATATCACTCCTGTTAGATGTACGTCTTGCTAATTTTATTACTTGTTTTAAAAGTAAATGAAAAAAGAATACATCCATACTATACTAAAATTATAAATGCGAAAGTAACTGTCTGCCTGTGACGTCATCACGGCCAAACCGCTGAACCGATTGTGATGAAATTATATAAAGATTCTTGAAGTTCTTGGGATGAACTTAGGCTAATATTTATCTCCCATATTTTTAGTTTTTCCTGGTATATCGTTGTTTTATGAAAAGATCGCCGAAAATACGAAACAGCAGTTCACGCGGGCAAAGCCACAAGCGCGTCGCTACTATTGCCATCATTTCTCTTATTTGTTATGATAATATCTCCATAGTCCACCAACTTTATGCAGTGTACATATAATTTCATAATATGTTTTGACTTCCCCATTTCATAAGTATTTTATGTTATTGTGCTACATGGTAAGTTTATAGTTCCATTCAAACAGCAACATTGCGTGTTGAATATCGGAACAACGACTACACTGTCGCACTGTGATCGTGTCGGGAATGGGCCTGTCATTTAAACAAGTATAAATATTCTCACAAATGGAAATCGAACCATATATAATTTAATATGTATATATAGTATAAGCTTAGGTATGTACCTAGCTACCTATGAACCTACCTACTTTTGTATAGCGAAAAAATAGAATAATATTTTAATCTGCCGACATTTAGGTATTAATAGGTACATAACTGTTGTAATTAATGTAAGTTATAATAATTCAAACATTTTATGGATCCAGAGTACGGGCAGAATGCAGTCACCAGAAAAAAAATTTGCGAACAAAAAATCGACCTCGCTCGCAGCTTTAATGAATCATTCGCCCCCTAAAAAAGAAGAGGATACATCGGTAGGCTATATATATAAATATGAGTTTATATTCACTATCAAATATCAAAAAGTACAAAAATTTTATATTATCTTATGTTGTACTTATATTATATAATATAAAAGCAACTTTATTCTTTTTTCTGTTAAGAATACTTAGTGTCAAGAAACTCCATCTTATCCATGTTCCGATCGAATTCAAAGCTTTGAGCATTAATTGGTAGAAGTCGACACCGTGTTTTCTCTAACGGGAAGGAAACAAAAATAATTTAATATATTCATTTTCTGGAGTGTAGTGGACATTGAACACACTATCATCGTGTATAGGCAGTCGCTGTCGCAGTGCGTCACAATGGCCTCGCCTATCGTTATTTTAGGAAATGAAATCTTTGTTGTGATATTTTTTTGTTTATAGGAATCTGATGGCTCGGAAGAACAAAGTACATCTGAAGATACGGAATCCCGTTGAAACACACCTTTTAATTGTTTTCACACTTTCTGTGTATTATCCATTTATAGAATTACATAACATTAAATAATTATTTGATTTAATAAAGAGGTATTTTTATTTTACTAAATAAGCACTGCACTGTATAGTAACACAGGAATCTATATGAGAATCTCTAAATCAGAAGTTTAACAGAATTAATACACCAAGGGGTGCAACAACGCATCGTTCTATTCGTATTCAGTCATCACTTTGGCATAGTATCTTTTGTACGTAAGAATTATATTTGAAAATGTTTCTTTTTAAATATCACTTGTATGTGTTACACGATTAATCTTTTTACTTTGCCAATCTAGATTATATTTTTAGGAAAGAATATTCAAACTCGGATGTTTAGAGCGTTCTTATCGTGAAATAAAAATTGCAGAATTATTAATATTTCAATATATGTTAAAAAAATAGTTCATTAATAAGTTTCTTTTATAATATTTTGACAATATTTATAAAGGTTTCTATATTGTATGTAGCAAGCTACAAAAAAATAAAAAAAAACTACGTATTTAATATTTTTTTGTTATTATTAAAATACATATATTCATAAAACTTAAAATATTCCCTAAATCCTCTTACATACTATATTTATAACGAAAGTAAAGTATAACCCAGCTACCGTAGCGCAGTGGGACAGCGCCTGAATATCGACTGTAAACGCTTTTGGTTGTGGGTTCGATTCCCACTCGAGGGAATGATTATATTGAAAATTATTTTCATTGACGGACAGACGTGAAGCGACTGAACCAGAGTTGAGTTCCGCCAATAGAAACGCAACATCTTGATTTAGAGAGGAAAGTGAATAGAGTATCTTGACACTAGGTTCTCTCTGACTACCCTGCTATGCGGGAGAACGGGTGGAGTTGCTTTATTATTTATAAAGTGTAAAAAATTCGATAGAGAAATAAATTTAAGTATTATGGAAAATTATTAACTATAGAAAAGTCATATTATAAATGTATATTCAAGGTATGGCAACTGACACAGGCTGGAACCAATTATTGATTATGAACTGTTATAGTTCCCCTGCAGTACCAACATGTGCCATCTTGGGTTTACCCCAATACAAACTAAGTTATTGTAAAGAAAATTTTAATATAAGGTACAATTTATTTATATAATAAATCAAAGTACAAACAACTTATCTCACAGGCCACATAGAACATCTTGCACTGAAGTTACAACTTGTATGAAAATTAAAATACAATTTTATTTTATCACATTAATTCAAAGTTCATTCATTTCATAAGATTCAACGTCAAATATTTGTTTTGACATGTTTAGTAAGTATAATTTGAAATATTCATTTATTTTTATATTGTGGACAATTTTTTAAAGCAATTCAGTTTTACAAAATTAATGCCACTTGTTCCAACATGCAATATATATATATATATATATATATATTGAATTCTTAATTTTTGTATGCAATCCTATTTTTATTTTCATGTTTGTGTAACCTCATGATTAAAATATGAATTCAATTTTAAATATTATTAAAAACTGTGATTTTACCCAGCCAAAAATGTTAAAATTTGGATAGGCCCATTGCTAAAAAGGGTTGCTCACTCAGGCTGTGTAATATACTATTGGTGTATTTTTTCAATAACATAATACTAGTTTTCAATTTCCTGTCTTAAGAAAATATAAGATGTGTGTTTATAATAAACATAAATAAAAAAGATGTATAAAAAAGTGATGTGTGCAAAAGACTTATAGGGCACTAGGGCACAAGACTTTATTAAAATAGTAATAAAACATGTGTATAACCAACTTTACATTTTCATTTACCTATTTCTATTAATATTGCTTATTTTAATCTTATATTAAGTATGAAAATCTTGTCTTAATTACATGTAAGGCTAGTTCTGGTGTTTACAGTCATATAATTGACTATCATGAGTCATAACTTGGAATTTTAGTATTGATTTATTTATCATGATGAAAATTTATTAAAGTTGGGAGTCGCATTTCATTGTTACAATCTTTATTGTCACAATTTTAGTGTTAAACAAAATGCTACACTTAAAAGTATCAAAATATTAGTTCTGTTTATCTTGTTATAATTTCAAATACCTAATTATTATTCAAACTTTATGTGATTTGGGTTAATCTAACATTACTTACTGTATTATTTAATCAGAAATCTGATTAATCTAATAATCCTATTTCAGGCACAAAATTATTAAGTGTTGGCTATAAAATTAAGCAAAAGGCAGACATCAAAAATATAGTCTTTTCCTACTTTTCGTTTTCTACACCTGCTTGTGTCATAAGATCAGTGACATTTTTTTCTAGTTCATCAACTCTTGAACCCATCTCATCTATTCTATTAATTATTTGATCTGACATACTCTGGAATTTGTCTTGCATATTTTGTAGTAAAGACTGTACCTGAAAATAAATAAAAAAAAATAATTGTATATACATTAAAAATATTAATGAGTAACGTATTTATTTAGATAACTTACATATTGCGTTACTTCTTGCATGTTCTTTGGATCATTTGATGGTGCACTATAATTACTGTCAACATCAGTTGATATGGGTTCTGCATTTTGTTCAGCCATTACAGCAAGTGTTCTCTTCTTTTTTTTAGCCTTTAAAATGATTGTAATTATACGAAACAAAACTTCAGCAAATGCAAATAAATAATTTGTTTACTTTAAAATATATTCTTATTTATGCCAAAAAAAATATTGGACTGTTTAATAATTAAATGAAGTTGAATAATATAATTATTCTAAAGATGAAGTAACCTTAATTACTTCAATGGACTTCACCTAAGCAACTCTCGTAAGTAAGGTGCTATGTTGTATTACTTCTACGAAGATAGGATGACAATTGACACTCTGACAGTTTCTTTAGGCATTTTTACCTTGCTCAATGCTAGTTGTCTGTCTCTTGTGACACTGATAAGCTTAAATGTGTTACCATAGCTACAATTTTTATGACCACAGCTTATGATCATATGAAAAGGGGGCGTACATTGTAAAAAAATCACTATTAAAGTTTCTTTTTGATGAAAAATAGATAAAGTTTATGGGGTAATCACTAATTACTGTATACAAATAAAGTATAAAATATAGTCACAAATTAAGGCCTTCAAGCAAAATAGAACAGTGATTGTAAGCAAAGAAAATGGAGGTACTGGTTTCGCCACATACACGCGTAACATCATGAATTCGAGCAGAAAGCGCTATCTTGTAACTTTTGTATTTTTAGTTACAATTTTATAATAGTTTAATAAATTTACTCTCACTTTACATAAATATATTTTTTGTTCCTGGGGTAATATTTTTCGTAACTTTAATTCTTTTACTTTATTATACAATTAAAAAATTGAAAAGTAATCACTACGTAGTATTGATTTATTGATTACCAATGTCATAACTTTCATGTTGACAGTTGACACAAGCGTCCAATATATCTTTTCAAATCATCACCCATTAATAAAATCTATCTTACTTTCTCACTTTAAAGTATACAATACTCTATTAATGTTTGTAAAATGCTGTATTATTTTTAAAACATAATTAATAGTATAATTTTATAATGCAACCTCTACTTAATACAAAAGGTGACATACAAATTGATCTGGATCAAGTGAAAATAGATATTTTGCATGGTATCAGGGAGTGTAACGATCGTGGACTGATTCAAACTGCAAAATGGTTAGCAGAATTAAACTTCGCTTTAAAAGATCATAAAATCAATCAAAATGAGATTTCTAATCCTGAAGATGGAATTGTAGTAGAAGAAAAAGAAGCATACACTTTAGCAAAAAGTTATTTTGATTGTCAGGAATATGACAGGGCAGCACATTTTATTGAAAACTGCACAAGTCTAAAATGTATATTTTTACACAGATACTGTCAGTACATGTCTAGTGAGAAGAAAAGATTAGATAATGTTACAGACACAGGTACTGAAAATATGGAATCAACCCAGGTCCTATTGGATCTGTTATCATTTTTTAAGGTAATATATGATGTAGTTATGTGATAAAAACTGCTGTATATATGTCAACAAGCATTCCTATAAAACAATGTTATTTTATTAAATGATAGATTTTATATCTAAGACTCATAATTTGTTTTAAGCTGGTAGAAAAAAATTTAGTACAATAATGAATTCATGTTTCCAGATGTCTATTTTTCTTTTTCTTTCCTTAATAACTTTTGTTGTAGGCCAATATTTCCATTTAATTAATATTATAATAAAAATCTCAAAAATATGTTGCAAACTTACAGGCAAATCGCAATACTCTGGATGGATATCTCTTATATTTAGAAGGGGTAGTTTTAAAAAAATTAGATTTAAGAAGTCAAGCAGTGACAGTGCTTCAAGCTGCAGTTGCTGCTGCTCCTACATTATGGGCAGCATGGGTAGAACTAGCGGGGCTAGCTAATGAATATGAAGCTTTAGATTCCCTTCAACTGCCAAAACATTGGATGATGTACTTTTTTGCTGCACATGCTTTTGTTGAACTTAAATTGTCTGAACAAGCTCTTGATGCATATATGGTTCTAGCAGCTGCAGGATTTGAAAAGAGTACTTACATTACAGCTCAAATGGCAATTGCTCATCATGACAGAAGAGGTATATTTTTCTCAGTATATTTTATAAGCAAAGTAATTATAGTTCTTTTGATTCATAAAAAAATCTTATTACAGATGTTGATTCATCATTGTGCTTATTTAGAAACTTATATCAAAGTGATCCTTACCGATTAGACAATTGGGATGTCTACTCTCATTTATTGTATCTTAAAGAAAAAAGGATGGAACTAGCAAATTTAGCACAAAAAGCAGTCTCAATAGACAAATACAGGGTTGAAACATGTTGTGTTATAGGTGAGTTATAAGTATTCATAAGTTTATTTATATTCTTGCTCTTTCTCTCTGTGTAATCAGTCCCTCATGTCTGAGGATTGTGATAAGCATCAGGGTTGTATCTGGAGCTGTGCAATGTGGATGCTCTCAATCACAATCTGGAGCTTAGAAGATTCCTTTACTTGATCAGTCATAATTATGGTGAATAACTGTGCAATCTTTTGTGTTTGGTTGTCGCTTCAGCACATTATGTGGCCAAAATATGCTGAATATATGCTATTAGAATAAATATGCTATTAGTAATATCATTTGACTGAATTGGATTAATTGGTAACCATTTTTATTGTGAATGTAAATTTTGGAAACAAACAATAATATTTTTGTAAAACTACCAACAAGTCCATGGTCCTGGTTTCAGGTAATTACTACAGTCTAAGAAATGAACACCAAAAGGCAGTATTATATTTTCAAAGAGCCTTGTCCTTAGATCCTCAATACTTATCAGCTTGGATTTTAATGGGTCATGAATTCATTGAATTACAAAATTCTAACGCTGCAATTCAGTGTTATAGACAGGCAATTGGTAAGTTTTTTTTCATTTTAAACTTAACTTAATTACAACACTAGTTATATAAAAAATATGATATCAAATAAAATATTTAATTTTTGAAATAAATAGATCATTTCAATACAATATTTTATTCTTTACAATAAACAGTCCAATAAACATTAGTCAAAGAGAACCTAGTTTCAATATCCATTTTCAACTTCCTGCCTCATATCGAGTCATTGTGTTGAACGCTGTAGTTTGTCTTACCATGGTGAAGAAATTGAATATAATTAAAATATAATATTTCCCCCAATTTGGTAACAAACCCACAGCCAATTGCATTGACAGTAAAATGCTATCCTACTGCACCACAGCCTCAATGATTAATAAACACAAGATTAGATTGAACATTTTGATAAGTAACAAAGCCTTTATTTTTCGCCTTGGTTTAGCCTCTAGCTATAACATTTTAATACAATACAATTTATTTCATTTATTGTAGACGTCAATCGAAATGATTATAGGGCATGGAATGGTCTCGGACAAGCATATGAAATATTAGGTCTCAATGGATATTGTATATATTATTACTCAAGAGCAGCACAACTGAAACCAGATGATTCAAGAATGCTAGTGTCACTTGGTGAAGCTTACGAAAAAATGGATAAAATACCAAATGCTCTTAAATGCTATTATAAAGCACACAGTACAGGAGATATTGAAGGCATGGCACTCTTCAAATTGGCAAAGTGAGTTTAAATACAATGATGGTAATGTTTTTTTTCAATAGATTGTTATTTTTGGGAACAATATTTTGCTGATTATAATTGTAATAGTATGTGTACATCTGACTGTAAACATAATAGTTTGTGGGTTCGATCCCTCTTCAGTTTTTATTTTCCATTTTAAGTATACTTTAAAATAATCATTGGTTAGTAGATTTTTTTTAAATCTCTCAGAAATTCTAACAACATAAGTAAGTTGTAATAAGCATATAAGAATTTCTACGCAGCCGGATGTAGAACGCATGGCTTAGCGTTCAGGGCACTTGCACGGTTTCAAAGAGGGTTTGAATCCTGCTGAGGTCAATTTTTTATAATTTTTCTAGAAATGTATTTCAATTTACTAAGTGTGTAAATAACACTTTAAAACTATTTCTACCTCCACTCAACACGCAATGTCCTCCACTCAATTCGAATGGGGCAGATAAACCTGAGAACGAAGTGTCGAAACGCTAGGTTAAGCATGTAATTTGATTTATTTCTGCACTTTATTTCTTTCTAAGAGGCTTTGTTTGATGACACTTGCCAGGCTATACGAGAAGTCGAGTATGCCTAACAGCGCGGCGGCGGCGTACACGGCGGCGTGCCAGGAGCCCGCCAACGCGTGCAGCAAGGAGTTGCCGGCCGCGTTGCGCTACCTCGCCGACTACTACCTGCGTTTCTCGCTGCTCGACCACGCCTCGCACTACGCGTACAAGTGCCTGGAGCACGAGAGCGTAAGAATTACATACGCTAGTCTATTAACATATGTAAAAAATAAATAAATTAGAGTGTCTGTTTGTGTAATATTAAAATAACTGCTTTTTACTAAATGTGTATGTATGTAAACAGTGTACATATAACAAATTATTTTTTTAACAATTTTGATCTGTCTGATTATTCCGGCTAATCTCTGGAACGGCTGGACCGAGTGAATAATTTATAAGAAAAAAATTGGGCTTACGTATTTGTAAGATTATTTGGTATTATTGTTATTTATTGCGTTGGATTCTATAAATATTTCACTAAAATCTAAAAAATAAAAAGAGATTAATTTTCGCGTTAATGGGTAACCTCTATTTGTGTATATCTGTGAAGATAAACTACTATATATATTTGAAAACGTCGCGGATTAAAAGAATTACGTGAACTACTATAAAACGGGTGAACATAGTTTAATAAAAATATGTTTATATTCTAGGAATCGGAAGTCTTTTAAAACCAGAAAATTAGTATTGCATTATTTTTAGAAGCACATGTCTTCCAAGAGGCGCTGGTTCGAATCCAGCTGCGTATAAAATAAATTTTTTACTCTTTCTAAAAATGTGTTTCCTATCCTAAGTGTGGGAATAACATATACATATATGTCAATTTATTTTATTTTTCTATATATATCATCCTTAATATCGAGATTATTGAATAAAACTAGCAAGTGTAATGATATAATAACTAATTCAATTCATTACAGACAAAAGAAGCTGGGAAGAATATATTGAAAATAATATCAGAGCAACGTCTAGCAGCTTCAGTGTCCCAACCGGCAACCCTTCCGACGGACTTACCAGAGTCCATTAACAATGTTTCTACGAGCTCAACTTCAATCAATCAAGTTACCAAATGCCTTTTCCCAAGCCCGTTTTTTTCTAGAAAAGATATCAAATACAAGATGTGACTTTATTATACAAATGTACTATTAAAAATAAAATTTTCATTTTGTTATTTAATTTTATTTCATTATTATAAAATTAAATACACAGTTATATTCTGAGCTGTGCTTATATATACATATAATGAGAATTTCTATTTTCATTCCTACTGAGATACGGCCATTAATGAGTTCTGCCATTCATCAGTTGACTTGCAAACTATTTAAAAATACGGTTAAATGATTTATCAATATGTTTACACCGTCTCTAAAAATATATATACGCATAATATGTATAGGTATTGCGCATCGTGCAATATACAGGCTTTAAATCCATTCATATTTTTGGGTATAAACGATAACATTCAGTTTTTAGCGCTTTTTGCTGCATAGCAGGGTAGACAGGAACCTTGTGCTCTTGCCTTGAACTCTTGACACCTAAGCGGAGAACGGTACGGTACGGTGTGGTCATCTCTCTGCGCCTAGCAGGGCAGAGAGGGAAACAATATCAGGGCGAGACCCTCTGAACGTTAATATCAACGCCACCCACGAATATGGGTGGATCCCTGGGTTAGGCCTTATTGACCTGTAGATGGAGTTGGTAATCCGAAAAGTTCCGGGGGAAATGTCGGGTGAGGCCAGACGTACGTTTTTTAGAGGGCTACACTCGTGCGCAGCGGCAGAAGGGATAATCTCGCCACCCTCACGCGGAAAGTTCTACCCGATAGGAAGGCGAGAGGACCCTGACAGGCTGACGAGGAATGCCTGCACGGATCATCTTGTAGATTAGACCGGGGTGCTAGACCCGGTCAAAAGCTCGGGCAACGTCTAAGGAAGCCGCTGCTGTGGCTTTACGTTTGTTGGCTGCTGTAGTGGCCTGATAGATGACCCTTGTCAGCTGTTGAGTAGTAGAGTGGCCACTTCGAATTGCTCCGGACGCGGTTCGAGTTGAGAAATGAAAATAGGTCAAATATAATAAATCCCAGAGTGGATGAAATCCAATGATAATCCCAAATGAAATCCACAACCATCGCGTATACAGAAGCTGCGTGACGATGGTCTCTGAATATACGCTATTTTCAAATTGATTAGTTTGATATGAAGGTAAAGGAAAGATTTTATCCGGAACTAACACATGAATTTTATATGTAAAATATTAAAAATATAAAGTTCAATTGTTTTTATTGAATGCGTAAAAATGACACAAATTGCACAATTATTATTAAAAGAAATGTGTAGTGTAGAATTTGAATTTACAATTTTCACGTGGGTTGACTGATAAGAACCCAAGTAAGTCATCTTATAGCAATAGAAAGATTTTTTTAAGTATATTTTAGCAGCTTCTCGCATAGCAGGCGGGTAGTCAGAGAGAACTCATCTCAGTCCATTGGGATCGAACCCACAATGAATAAGCGCCACTGTAGCCTCAAATTGTATAAATGCTATATGTAGTTTAAAATATCTGACTTTACACACATTTTATAACACATTATTGCATAAAACTTTTGGTAAGGAAATAAAGAAATGGAATATAAATAAAACAATGTTATAATTTTTTATATTTTATACAAATTAACAGATCTCAGTGCTCAAAAGTAAAAATAATTAATAATTACATTAAAATTATTTAATAAATAGTCAAGTGAATGATTTAAAAGGAATAAAATTGTTCAAATACGCGTGAATTATAAATAAAATTAATAAAATCACAGACAAAGCACGAAATTTGAGAGCTCTATTCAAAAATAAACAATCTACTGTGTTATTTGTGCAATATACATTTTTGGTTGGTGGACGGCTTAAGACTTATTATTCTATTAAAATTTGCGCTATTTTTTTTTTAAGTTACATTGGCTTGTACATATACAATAGCAATACAAAATATCGTAATACGTAAAGTTCTTACAAATTAAAACAAGCGATAGAACAAAAATAATATGCAATAGCCTCGTGTCTATCGTATATCAGATCGTAATGTATTCGTGCTTTTTGCGGCTAATGACATGATTAAAAAATCATTTGTACCATTTTTTTAAAGAAAAGCTACACATTTGTTCAACATAAGCTAGGAAATAATTATTAAGACAAGTTTCAGTATAAGCTAACAAGTTTAAAAAAAGCGCAAACGATTTATATTCTAACTTCTATATAACAATAAATAGTGTTGAACCAAGTGTATTGGCTATTATACAATTTGTTCATAAGCAAAGCGTTATCTTGCTACTTTATTGACTCATACTAAACCACACCTATAATGACTACAAAATTTTGGGTGTTTACAATCAGTTATCATTGTATGCCAAATACAAAAAAAAAAACAATAATAAAATTGTCATGACAAATTTTTCTTAAGGCCAATGTTACAATTTACTATATACTATTCCATTAAAATTAATAAAGCTAAGACCAGCATATTTAACACTATCCATATCCATACATTCACATACTAATTTAAATTCAATGAACATTTTAAATATTAATTAAACATTAACAGCGCATATAAGAATATATCATTTTTAAAAACTTTCAATGAAGGCAGATTGAGGCACTTAAGTTAATAACCATAACAAGCCTTTAGTTTATCACTATAGTGAGTTGTAAATACATATTATATAATATAATCCTGTTATTCAATAATAATTGTAGCATTGTTTGTGCTATCTGTTGCATAAATTTATCTTTGTGTTGGATCCCGCATGGACATTCAGATGTTATCAGAGGAAGGGATTCTTGGAATTCACAAAAGCTCCATTGTTCACTGGCTAGAAAACAATGTGTATTATTTTAACATACATAGATATGTTATCTTTGAAAATTTCATTCATGAATCACTCACATAATATACATATAATATTCAAAATAAATGATAAGAGTTCTATGAACTTGTGATAAAAATGTGGGTGATTTATTAAAATATATTTACAAGGAAATATTTTTATACCATTACTTTGATATAATTGGTGATTGTAAAATTAGACAATATTTTTTGTCTAGCTTCACACTTTATCCTTCTAAGAAAGGTAGACAAAGAGAATCTGGCATTGAGACACTCCATTCTCTGCTTTTCACCGGAATTCGAGATATAGCGTGTCGAGTGATAAAAGGCTATACCACACTTTGTCCTACCAGAAGGGGGAAATGAAAATATTTGAAATATAATAATTTTCCACTACGTCACAATAGCATCAAAAATATAAAATTTAATTAAGTACAAATATAACTTATATTTAAAGCAAACATTAATTTAAATAAATATAATTAAGATCTGGATATTAAATATTTAAATAATGGTTTTCATTTTGTTTTTCCTATAATTATTTTATTAATATACCTTAAAAGGATTAACTGGAACTGGTGTGGCAGCAGTACTCCAGCCCCCATTAAAGAAAGGATTCTTATTTGTAATTAGGTCGTTAGTAGGTTGACTTTGAAAGGGGTTTTTGTTTACACTATTATTTTCCTCTGTAAAATTATCAACGAATAAAATATAAATCATCTTATGTACGTAAATGTGGCTTTTGAATTTTTATACAACATTAAGGTATAATAATTTGACTAAATATGTATAAAGGGACAAAGAACTTTTAAACTACTCCTTTTACGTCTTCATAAAATAATAAATAAAAAACGACATAATTAATATTTAGATATATATCAATTTCGTAGATATATCATAGAATAGTACCTGATATTAACAATTTTTCAAATACTTTATTCTTTTCCGTAGTAACATGCAATGTTGATTTTCATACAACAACACTATGTTCCCAAGGACTGTAACACAAACAAGCTGCTATGCGGAGTTTTCAAAATAGCTACTACTATAACCATAAAATATGACTAATTTGTAAAGTGTTAATATGAGGATATATAGAGTCTTGATTAAAATATCTATATGCCTTTTTAATTAATCTTAATCTTTATTCACTCTCAAAAGACTACATCAAAAGTTAATCGTCCCATGTACACATTTTTTTTAATTAGAGCATAAAGGCAGAAACATACATATAATGGTAGATTAGAAGATCTTCAAAATTGCACACAATATTAATGTAATTGTGATAATAATTGTTAAATAGCTTGGTCTATAACATATGCTTGTGTTGTATGAACTTACCCATATATTTCATATTTTGTTGCCGTAAAGCTTGATCCAAATCAGCTAATGCAGCATAGCGGTCATCTGAAAATAAAAGTAATTACAAGTAAATATGTTATTACTCTTAATATAAATGATCAAACATGAATACATGAATGTTATTTTAAATATAATAATATATCTCACTTGAAGAAGCTGTAGTAGATGAATTGAATGCATTAAAAGTTGGAGTATTTGTAGATATAGGTTGAACTGTTACATTATTGTTCATACTGGTGATGGTATTATTATACTGAACACCATTGTAAATATTTGCTGTGGTAAAATCAACAGGAAAGCTGAAAACAGTATCATTACAATATTTATTTGAACAAGAATATCCTAATTAAAACTATAGGTAAATAAATTAGACCACATTATAATTTAAAGAAATTTACTTACTTAGGTACTGGGACTGGATTTGCAGCAGCTGGAATAGCTGGTATTTTATTTAGTTGTGTAGGAACAAAATTATTTGCAGGCCTTGGTAGTTTAAGGCTAGATTCATTGCTTACTATTTTAGCTGTATTGATCACACTATTATTATTATTATTGTTGGCGGATTTAGAGACCTGAGGTGTAATCGATATTAAAGAAGCTGTACCAACATGACTACTCCCTGATTTCGTATCTCTAATTTTATTTTTTGCATATGCACTACCGTTTGTAACCGTAACACTATTAATAGATGACTCCAGGTAATATCGTTTCTTTTCATACTTATCAGACATAAAATCTTTAATGCTTTGTTCATCTGTAAAGTTAACACTTTCACCCTCGTAGAGACCTAACCACACGCGTCTGCAATAATCGTTTCCTCTTACTTTTATAAATTCTATTTCTTCTGGCGTGAATGTAGCCATCGAGATAGATTTTACACGATGAGGAGGTGTAAGGCCACGCCTGAAATGTAAGAAATGAATAATATCTGTTTGTTGTTTTACTACAAAATAATGTTAAAGTACTTACAACATTCCCGAACATTTTGAACACACAAAAGAGCCAATCGTAGTATTAACATAAGTAGGACCTCTTTGATTGCAGTCTAAGCAATATTTATTGCCATTCAAAGATATAAGTTCACGTAAAATTTCTAAATTTTTGTCATCTTGTTTGCGACGGCTTGCAGCCATTTTCGATGTAAGTTATGATACAATCTCTTTGTGAGTACTTTTCCTCTACTCTATGGTTAGGAGTAACTGTCAATATTTACAACTGTCATTTGACCATACTTTTCATTAATCTATACTATACATAGAATTAAACTGTAACTGATCGCTGTTTGTACAAGAAAGATATGAGAAAAAATATTAATGACATTTATCAATGTCATAGAATAGATTGTATTTGTACGCGCAAATCTCAGAAACGGCTAAACAGATTTTAATGCAATTACTATTTTATTTTAGTTAGCTTCCCCTAATATTTTGTGTTCATTTTATTTCAATGGGTTCATTAATCAAAAAATTACAATTTAAATTATAAATGTGAGTAGTCTAGTAATAGCAACTATCATATCATCATGAAATGCATTTATTCTCTTATATTAATAGTTGTGTAAACTGCAGGCCTACTAAAAATTTATGAATGTATTGAGATTGTGTCGTTAATTCACTAGCTTATTAGCGTAACTAATTTTACAAGATATTTTTTAAATATTTTAACATTTTTAGCGATACCTTTAGTCACTCACAAAGTACATTATATAGATAAAAAAATTATTTTCATACAATATTATATATATATATATATATATATATAAATTATAATAACATTTTATTACCATACAATATTATAATAAAAATAGCCTTATAACTAGACGTTGCACTTCTTATGCTAATTTTAATTTGTTTTTTTTATTTCTGTAGTGATTATTTATATTAAATAGATGTAATAGTCTTGCTTAGTTTTTGTCTGTATTCCGTTTATTGGCAAAGGCCTCCCGCAATTTCATCATTCGCTAGTCTCGTCCATTTACTGCCTGCAACAGATTTTATTCCGTTTACCCATCTCCTGGGTGGCCTGCCTAATTTTTCTGTCGCGGATGAACCAGAACATTATTGTCCTGGACCATTTCACCATATTATATAATATAAATAGATAAACTAAAACCAATGTCTACTCATAAACCTAACACACTATATGAGGGAGATGCTTACTAATGTAAAAAATATACATAAAATATCTAATTCATTTTAATATAAATTTCAGTTTAATTTATCATTTGTTGTTACAAAATCAAGAGCAACAGTCAAGAACGTAGATAATTGAAATAGCGATAAAGAAAAATAAAACATTTATACTAACTCCGTTCACATGACGTGTGGCATATACGAATGGGGGAACTCAACGCCGCGCTGTCTTGTCACCAGAGTGGAAAGAAAATAATTTATATATAATAGTCTCCTTAAGTTGGAGTCGAACCCACAACCGTCGCGCATATGATGCGACGGCCTCAAACGTCTTAGTTAATGATTTTAAAATATATATATATATATTTATTATATATAAATAAAAATAAATTAAACAGTATTTCTACTATATTGCTTTTTTTCCTTATAGCTACCCTCTGTGTCCCGCATAGTATGTTAGTAATTAAAATAATTTATTTGTATTTCCATTTCGAATCCACAAACATCGCGTTTACAGTCAAGCACAGTCCCACTGTGACAGCACTGAACTTTGATGTAGTAATACCACAAATTCAGGTAGTTTTATATTTATTTTATTAGTTTAATGTATATTTTAATGAATTATAATAAAAAAATATCATATTTCAATATATTTAAAAGATTTAGATATATCATTTCCTTTTTCTTTCTTATTTGCTATCCTCGATCCAAACTGTAGAGCCCTTTTAGGAAATGTAGCAACATCTTTAAGTCCCAGATAATAAGCTACAAGTCTTAACATTAGTTTATCTCCAATCCCACACTCTAAATTACTGCTTGGAAAACATCTGAAAATATATATTTTTTTAATTATTAGAAGAATAATAAAGTGAGAAATAAAATTAATATATTGTTTAAAATATAAAATAAGATTATAATAATGTTTACAATTTTAAATAATTAAAAGTAATGTAGAATAATTAAAACACCTATTGATTTATTTTAAGATATTGAGATCAAGAGAATTAAAACAAATACATAATTATTTTTAATTAAGTATTTACTTTAATTCTCTTGCCTGTCTCAGTAGAAATATACATATATGGTTGAAATTAGTAAAAAAAAAAGTTTTACTAAACATTACTAATTATTTAATAATAAACAATAAAGAAAGAACAGTCTCATACTTAAGCCATGGCTTCAAATTTAACACAAAATTAGTAAAGTCTTCATCAAGATATGGCATCCTTGGTTGTCTTCCATGATCACAAATGACCCTGTTATCTCTTGCAAGATTTCTAAATGATATTCTTTTCCAATCTAGTGACAATTCCTTAGACAAGCCTGCCCAGCCATTACGTTTATAAGCATTTCTATGCCTGACATAACCACCAAATAGTTCATCAGCGCCTGATCCTAATAATAACACCTGCTTGGAAATATTTTATTATCAAACATGTTTGGCATTTCAATACATAGGCAAGGAAAGAGTAATAAATAAATATACTTCATTTTCTGGAGTTTCGTTAAATTACAGTTTTTAGTTTCATTAAATTACAGTTTTTAGTTTCATTAAATTACAGTTTTTAGTTTCATTAAAAAATCATTAAATTACAGTTTTTAGTTTCATTAAATTACAGTTTTTAGTTTTATTAAATTTCAGTTTTTAACCTACTGCACAGTTTTTCCTATAACGTCCGAGGCAACAGCTCTAACTGTAAACATCAATGGTTGTAAATTTGTTACCCACTCAGAGGAATGATAACAATATACTTCACCTGACCATCTTGAAGTGACATTCACAATAAATTATAAATTCCAACAAGAAATGTTAATATAACCCTTAATACAAATATAGTATTACTGTTTTAATTTAGAAACAATTTGTAGTAAATTTCACTTCCACTTACTCTGCAATTAATTGAATTTTCTTCAGTTTGTCCTTGTGCAGCAAACCATAAAGCTGATCCAAGACTCTCATCTAAAATAGTGCACCTTGGATATACTAAGTCTGCAATCACTGATGACTGGTATTCTTCAAGCTTTACTCTTGATATATTTATTTCCTGAAAAACCCATTTCCTTAAAACAAAAATAGAACCTTTAAAAATATCGAAAATTATCTATTTAGTTTTTTGACAGGCAAGAAGAGAGAGAATTGAATAAAATGACTAAATGTAAGAACCTTGAAAAAATCAATGGCTATTAAGTTATTTTAATTCATTCTTTAATAAATAAAAAATTGTCAACATCAACATTACTAACCTTGATGCACAAGTTCTTTTTAGTTCATCAAAAGATATTCTACCAGTAATTCTATCTGGGACGTCATAAGGATTATTATTTGTTGTTTCAAATGCAACATTTATAAGGTCAATAGGTTGATCCACAGGGACATATTTATCAGCAATATATGCTAAAATAGTACAATCCAAACCACCTGAAAATAAGATTCCTGTGGTACAATGATTGCACTTGGTGTCAGATGTAAGACATATTTTGCATTTACTTGGCTGAGTTTGAACTCTTATTTGTACACTTTTATGTAATAATTTGACTATATTTTCTACAGTGTGTAAAATTTTTGGGATTCCTAATAATGTTTCAAATATTATTCTCCTATTTTTATATTTTTGGGATACATTTTCTATTATCTGTAGAATTCCATCCTAGAAATTAAAAAAAATATGTAAAGATGAATGACAAACTAGGAAAAATTTGTTTAATATTAAATTTGTATACATACTTCATCATCAAAATTAATTGTATCATCAGAATCAATTAAAAACTCATTGTCAGGCAGACTTTGGTGTTCTTGCATAGTTTTTACCCACTTATTAACAGAAATAGGTGCCACTATTTCTACAGGTTGTTTCCATGAGTGCAACTGAAGCTTATTATCATTTATGTTAAGCTCATAAATATATGCTGCCGGTATTTCAATGCTTGGATATTTTCTACCTTAAAATAAATATTTCTTTTATTAACTATATTATAAAAATAATAAATCATTAGGATATACCTATAGCAAGCATGAATAAGTTGATAAATTGAAAATTCATACTTATTAAGTTTAAATATGATCTGTTAATTGTGTTTTATCAAAACAGATATATTTTAATACTTTTTTTACCTAAGCATTTGATTTGCTTGAATTTTTGATTTAGTCATATATAAAAGAAATCCTAATGTCTACCAACATTTGAAAAAATGTAATATACAAGTTGACTTATCAACCTATTCACACCTGGAATGGATATTATTTAATTTTATTAATAATTTTTTAACATCGTTCATATTTTATATACCTTTTTTAGTATGGAACTTATATGAATGTATATGAATTTGAATACTTTAACCATTTGAATATATTAGACTTGACAAGGATACTTACCTAGAACACTACTTATTGCAATTGAATGTTTAGATTTGAAAAATAATAATGAGTTTCTCCCAATTCTGTCCCTTAAGAAATATAGAATATTTTTAATTTTGTCATAATATATTAAACTAAAGGGCCCTTTTAGTGTTTTCATTTGAGAAATAATTTGCTCTGACGATTTACACTGAAGATAAAAATAGCATATTAAACATAATATATTACTACATTTTATTAATTAATATAGATTTTGATTGATAGTATATTTCATACATTTGCCAATATCTCCATTATTATATATGTATCACTTATTTTTCTATTCCAGGTATCATCAAATATATCACCATTAAATAACAAAATACACTTTTCATTTTCTAAAGGTTGTGGTGTCAATTTTAATCCTTGCATCCATAATACAGAGCCATAGAAATATAGGCTTACACCATGTAGAGCAACCTTAACGCTATTTATACAGTCAGGCCCTCGGTTTTTCAATCTTTCAAATATATGTTTATCCTAAAATGTTGGAAATTTGATAATAAAATAATATTTAATTTTAAATTATTGTTTATCGTATATAGCTTTATGTCTTACAGATGTTATTGTTTCGTTATTATATCTTATTTCACAAAAAATGCCACACATTTTATAAAGTTAATATTTACGCCTTAGCTATGATTTATATTTAAGTAAATAATAGTAAGAACTTTATGTGTTAGTTTAATTATTTAAGCACACTGTGCATGTTTAACATCAAAAAGAAATACAATACAGATTCTTCTTTCTAGCTTCTCGAGTCTCGTAGCACGCTAAATTTAAAATGACACTTTTAAATTTAACATGCCTGACCAGTGTAGCCACCAGTGGTAACTAGTCAAATATAACACGAGACAGCTGGAAATGTTGCATTTTTATTTTTTTATTACAAGCCGTACTATTGGCTTTCGCTTTTTTGTGATGATCAAAAGTAACATTTAGGATCTTGTAACATAAAAGTATAACGAGAGAGTCAAAAGTAACATAATGTCTTACAGTTTTAATTAGCCCGCGGCTGGTACAGAATAAAACATTTTATATATTCACTTTAACATGATATAGAATTTTTTTTAAAAACTTTATTTTCTATTATTTATTAGTTAAATGAATTGACTACCCTTGAATTTATTTTGTGTACATATACGTCTTTGTATATATATCCATTCATCTTGAAGGTAGTTTGAATACATATATATCACATATACATACATTTCCACATGGAAAGGAATATAATTTAAGAAACATATCAAATATCAACTTTTATTGATAAAATCAAAAAAACTAGAAAATTACTTCACGGGAAGTCATCTAAGTGATAAATAGTAGAAAACAAAACCTTTTAAAAGCCTGTTAAAGATAATTGAACAGGTTAACAGAAAACAGAGAAAACCAAGCAAAATCTCTGTATTATATTAATTATCTATTATTACAACTAGCGATCCGCTCGCACCTTCACCTGCGTGAACTACATGTAACTATTGCGTATTTTTACTTTTTTTTACTTTTCACTTAAATCACAAACTTTTTAAATATATAAGGCGATTGAAATGAAATAAACACTAAATGTTAAGGTAAATAATCTAAATATTCACAATTGCATTTATCGGCTATACTGTTTAAGAGATTAACGTGCACTAAGAAACAAATAAACAGACAAACAGAATAGAAAATTTAAATCACTGTTTTGGTTTTATTACATTGTTAAATGTCCTAAATATTTTTGTCATATATCTTCCATCATATATCTTCTTATACAGGTAGCGATAATTTACATTTTTATTATATGTGCAGATATAGATATTTTTAAGAAAATAAAATATTTAGAAAACGTATAAAAATTTGAACGCAGTGGGATTTGAACCCGCGCCTCTTGAAAACCGTTCAAGCGCTCTGATCGCTATACCATGCGTTCTACATCCAGCTACGTTAGTAGCTATAGATTATCTGTGATTTATTATGTTGGTGCTACTCCATTCTGACTTAAGGTTATGACGTTGACAGCTTCATAGTTAACAATGGAATATGAATTGGTATTCAGTAGTATGACGTTTTAAACGTATCATTATAAAGAATAGAAGTCCTGTCTATTGTATCGTAGTGCTTTTATACTCTTTGGTTAATAACGTAAACATTAACAGCTAACATTATTGTTATTAGTATGATGATGAAATATAAATAGGTAAATTTGATTTTCAATCTACAAAATGTCTTCTAACGGCAAGGATGTGGAGACAAATGAAGAGGCACCTACTGATCAACTTTCTTCCCAAGATACAGAAGAAAATGAAAAAGCTTTGCTCTCTGAATACGTATCTAACCTAGAAATGAGAATTAAACAAAAATTAGAACTGCGAAATCAAAATTTGAGCTGTGTGAGACCACCGGATAACTATTTTTCCAAATTGGATTCTGGTTTAAAAAAAAATACAACTTTTGTAAAGAAACTAAAATCTTTTAGCGCTACACAAGTGGATGCCCTTTTAAAAGATTTAGGGGCTCTTAATTTGACAAAATATATTTCTGAAGTAGCAGCAGCAATAGCAGAAGCAAAGCTTAAAATGTCGGATATTTCAGCTGCAATAAATCTTTGTTCTGTTTTGCATAAAACGTACGCCGAATTTGCATCAAATTTTTTTGAAAACTGGCAAAAAATATTGACATTTAAAGCAACAGACAAAATTACTAACTCTTCAAAGCTAAGAGTGGATTTAAGGTTTTATGCAGAACTTATAGCTGTAGGAATATTTACTAACAAAATAGGACTTCCACTCCTTGGCAATGTACTAACAGTTTTAATAAATATGGATAAAGAAGAACATAACAATATTCCAATATTATTAACATTTTGTAAACATTGTGGAGAAGACTATGCTGGGTTAATCTCAAAGAAGATTAAAGATACTGCAGAGGTAGTTTATAATAAAATAAGTTTAATTACAAAACAATTTTAGAATTACCAATACATTATGTGTTTTTCCAAGACTTCTTTTTTCAATCTTTTTTTATAAGGTTCTAATGATTATTTAATAAAAAATAAAATAACAAAATGTATTTAGTATATAGCAACATATGTATGAAATTTTGAGTATAAAAAATTGTAGCTGCATCAATTGCTGAACAAAACTGCAGGTCTTTGTTTGTAATAATATATAGCTTATTTTTCTTTAGAAATATAACATATCTGTACCAAGGAATACATTTTTACCAGCTGAAAAGCAAACAGCTGTAAGATCTTTACTTAAGGATTATTTCTTATCACTCACAAAACACTTATTAATTGAGAGAGCTCAGTTACAAGCTCTTCATACTGCTAACCAAAGGACTCTTCATACTAGAGGAGAACTATCTCAAGAAAGAAAAGATCAGCTAGAGCAACATCAGGTATAAAAGAGAATATATATTGAAAATCAAAGCTGTAACCCATAATGTAAATAAGAAAAAGATATGTATTTTTATTATTCTAGGCTACATATGACAAACTATTAGCAGGAGCACAAAACTTTGCTGAAGTTCTTGGTGAAGAATTGGGAGAGGCTGGAGAGCCTCCTACTCTATCACTAACTGTGATTGAAACCCAAGGGACAGTGACTATTGGTGGCAATGAAGAGTTTATAATGCAAGCAGGTACTGATCCCTGGCAAGATGAAGATACTAGAACATTCTACACTAGTTTACCAGATTTGAAGGTGTTTATGCCAAATCACCAAATGAAAGATGTAAGTTGTTATTCTTTTAGTATATTTAGCAAAATAAACAGTTTATGTGTACAATTGTTTTAAGACATATAAATTTTATTTATATATATTAATAGTAACTTTATGTTTTTAGGCTGTTAAAAGTAAGACTGAGACTTTAACAGAAGAAATGTTGGATGAAGATTTAAAAGAAGATGAGCTCAGTGATAGTGAAGAGCCACCAACAGTGCCTGAGGTGGAACAAGAAGAAGTTCAACCCACAAATGTTTCTAACAAGTTTGTTGAATTTCTGTCTAGTCCTCAATATTTTTTCAAGTACAGTAAATTGAGTATGACAATTTTACAACTCTAAAATATTAATTGCAGGTATGCTCTTGATGCATTTTTAAATGAACTGCCAAACTGTATAAACAGAGAACTTATTGACAATGCTGCTGTAGATTTTGTTTTAAATCTCAACACAAAAAATAATAGAAAAAAATTGACAAGAGTTTTGTTCAGTGTTGCAAGAACCAGACTAGACTTACTGCCATTTTATTCAAGATTTGCAGCTATATTGTACCCAGTTCTGCCTGATGTATGTGTAGATCTTTGTGCAATGTTGAAGCAAGATTTTAAGTATCATGTCAGGAAAAAGGATCAAATAAACATTGAGTCAAAGGTGCTACACATCATGTATATATTTTAATTTTATTATATTTTATCTACAGTCTTCATTTACTATTAATGTTCTTTTTATATGTACTTACGAGTCGTATTTAAAAAATAAACTTAATTTACACATTGCAGATTAAAGTAGTGAGGTTTATTGGTGAACTTGTAAAGTTTAGCCTATACTCCAAAATAGAAGCATTGTTTTGCCTAAAAGTACTTTTACATGATTTCAAACACCACCATATTGAAATGGCTTGTAACCTATTAGAAACTTGTGGCCGTTACTTGTATTGTAACCCAGATACTCATCAAAGGACCATGATATATTTACAACAAATGATGAGAAAGAAGGTAAAATTATGTGGTAGCCCAATAATCAGTGATAAGTATTTTATTTAAACAATATTTATAATTTTCTTTCCATTTTAGACTGTTTCAGCTTTGGATTCACGATATGTAACACAAATTGAGAATGCCTTCTATTATGTTTGCCCTCCAGAAGCTCCTGCACAGCCAAAAGAGGAAGAGCCACCAATGCATCAATTTGTCAGAAAAATCTTACATGAAGATTTACAGAAAAGCAATGAGGAAAAAATTTTAAGACTCATGAGAAAATTAAATTGGGATGATCCTGAGATCTCGTCTGTAGCAATACAGCACTTAGCTGGTGGGTGGAGAGTTAGAGCAAGTGCAAGGAGAGCTCTAGCACGCTTAACTGCTGAATTAGCAGCATGGCAAGAGACGATTGCTCCAGCTGTTGTTGATACTATTTTGGAAGAAATACGAGTCACTATGGAAGACCCTCACCCTCGGTATAATCAGCGAAGAATAGCCACTGTGAGATATCTTGGAGAACTATACAATTATAAACTTTTAGATTCACGAGATGTTTTTACAGTTCTATACTCTTTTATAACATTTGGTGTTACTAATGACCATAGTAATGTATCCTCATTAGATCCACCAGACAATGTGTTCAGAATAAGACTGGTTTGTGCATTGTTGGAAACTTGTGGAGCATATTTTAATAGTGGATCAAGTAAAAAAAGATTAGATTATTTCTTGGTGTTTTTTCAAAACTACTACTGGTTTAAATGCTCCGACCCATTCTGGACAGATGAGAACAAATTTCCAATATATGTTAAATATATATATCAAGAATGTTTGACAGTTTTAAGACCAAAATTGACTTTGCTTACCAATTGGCAGCAATGTAAAGATGCTATTGAAGAGATTAGACAAACTTTGTACCCTGAATTAGGTGAAGAAGAACAGTATGATAATGATGAACAAGGAGAGGATAGTGTCGCTGATGGCTTAAATACTATAATTGAAACTGATGATGAAACTGATAATCCTACTATGCCAGGGGAAAGTTCTGACGAGGACGCTATTACAGAAAGCGCCGGAAACGATGATAATGACGTGCAAAATGATGAAATGACTGCTGAAACGCGAAGACCGACACCTAAACCAGTATGTTTTATTATACGTATCTTTCATATTAGTTTTTAAATTTAATGACTTACTATTGGCGTATTTTAAGGTGGAGGATGTAGAGTTTGAATCTGCATTTGAAAAAATGGTAATGGAAAATATAGCTGAAAGACAAAGGGAAAACAGACCGCAACAGAGAGATATAGCAGTCCCAATGACGTGTCGACAAACGACGAAAAAAACATATGAACAGCTGTTGGTATGTTTATGTGATTCATATAATTATATATATTCTTGTATAATATCAAAAAAGATAGTATATTGTATTAACAATAAAATTGTATGGATATCTTTGACAGCAAGGAAAGGAGGGTGTGGAATTTGTGTTAATGGTTAGGAAAGGTACCAAGCCACAGTATAAATCCTTTAATGCTCCTCCTGAACTGGCTAGCAACTTACAACAACAAGCTTTAGCTGACAAACAAGAAATGGAGAGAGTAAAACGGTAAATATATTATTTTTATTATTTTAAAAAAGCTTCACGCTTCTTGACAGAATAAATATCACATAGCATAGCAGTTACGCAGAACCGTTGACATACTTTCTGATTGACATCGAGACATTGTGTCTGGCGAAACTCCCGCACTTTATCTTAGCAGGGAATATTAAAAAAATAACCATTGCTTCGATTTGGGATAAATTCCTTTAGTGGAGATAAATCTGCAACCAATCACATTAGCTAAAAAACTGAATGAACTGAACTGAAAAACAAATTTAAATATATATATATATATTTAAATTTAAATTTGTTCAATAAGGAGGGATAGGAAGGAGGATTGGAGAACCGCGATAATGACTACAACACAGTTTTGAACTAGAGTAGTTATTATCGAACTATATTTACTATAGTACTGTGTGTGTGTAGTATTTTCTTAAGTTCCAATTAAGAATTATTTATTATTTTATTTCTTTTCATAGAACAAAAGTGTTTCAATAATCGAGCCAATTTATTTTACAGCTTGACACTAAACATATCTGAACGTCAAGAAGAAGAAGAGTACAGTGCAGAGAGTGGCGGCGGGTCGGGAGGCAGCGGCAACCCTAACAGAGGACAGCATGTACGTCAAAAATATCAACACCCCAAAGGAGCACCAGATGCAGATCTTATATTTGGACCCAAAAAGTTTAAATAAACACTATATTTTTGCTATATTATATCACTACTTAATAATTTATATACACTATTTTCATTTTTATAGCTTGCCTATTGGAATTGGTAAGGTAACACAATAGTAATAAATTTTATAAAAGTAATTGAAGTCTGTTTTATTTTCCTAATTGTAATCATTGGAATCACCTTGTTTCCATGATATTGGAAACATGTGTTCATAAATATGAAATATAAGAAAACATAAACGTGACTATTTTGTTAAGACTAATGAATAACAGAATCTTTTAAAGATCTGTTTTAAACGACATTGTAAGCGAATGTTTCTTAAATATACAGAAATAGAGTTATTTTGATTGCTCTCCTAAAAAAAAACTAATATTATCTATTATTGAACTGAAAAACAGTAATATACTTAATAATAAATACAGATTTTGCTTGGTATTATTTTTGCCTATTTTTCGTGAAAAATACTATATCATGTTAAAGAGAATTGAATAAAATGATATACACTTTTAACATGATATACAGTTTTTTTAAAGGCTATACTCTACTATTTGTCATTTAAATGACTTTCATTGAAGTTATTTTGTATAAAGGGAATAGAAATAATCCATTTTATCAATAAAAGTTGATATTTGATACATTTCTTAAAATTGATAAAGTAATTCTAATGGTGTCACTTTTTTGAGTACTGCTATAAATAACAGTAAAGTTTATTTATTATCTATGAATGTTTTTACATATTTTGCGGCATGCTTATGAATTATGTCAATTATGAAGTCTGTGGCTATTTGTCAAAGTCAATAGTTGAATATGACATTTTTCGGTTATTTCGATCTCGGCGCGTTTCCTAAACATTTTGGTACGAATTTGTTTAAGGCATTATTTTAATTAACATTTTACTTTAACTTTATTTTGAAATATATAATTTTTTGTCTTGAGAACTAATGATCTATAGTATACGGCATTAGAGCTATATTGCAAATAGTACCAGTTTTACTATAATCTATTCATTTGGATCTGCTATTACCCTATAAGAATGGCAGACGACGATTTTAGTAAAATTTTACAACAAGCTGAACAACTAACTACAGAAATTGAAGGTAATGAAGAATTACCAAGAGTTGAACGATCTTTAGGTCAGGTTCTAGAGGCCTCCCATGAGCTATATTCAAGGGTTATTCAGTCTGGCGCAAATGATATTCAAGCGTAAGTAAACAATTTAAAGTTTGATTTCTGATAAGAACATCTGTACTGTACTACAATTTTCATTTTTTTTCTAGGCATCTCTTATTTGGGTCCAAAGGATTAGATCTGCAACAAATATCTCAGAAGCTGGAAACATTATCTTCCAAGAGAACATTTGAGCCTTTGCAACCAATAGCAGATTCGGATATTGAAAGCTTTCTGAAAAATGAGAGGGAAAATGCAATATTATCTTTAATAGATGAAGTTAATAAGAATGTAAGTATATATTTGAATATATGTTAATTTTTAATATTATAAGGTTTACAGTCCTACATTAACTTCATGTCTATTATGTTCTATAAATTATTGTCTGCCAGATGTTAATCTTACATGAGAAATGCCTTAAATTATATATATAAATATTAATTATAAATAAATATAGCACATATTAATGCAAAGTACATATTTTGTAAGTCATATTCAGTAGCTAGATTGAGTTTAAGACTTCCATTTAATTATTGGAGTTTATAAAAATACTTTTCATTATTGCTATTATTTTATTTGTTATTAATTGGTATGTTGATGTAGGTGTATAATATTATATATAGAACATATAAATAATTAATAATTTTTGTTTGATAATGATATAATTCTTAATACAGTCATTACAAACTACAGAAGATCAAAAGTGGGAACATATGTTATCTGAATGGAATAAAGAAAAAATCAAATTAATGAATGCAATGATTGGACCATCACAAAACTGGCTTGATCTAAAGCGCACACCGGAGCCGCCAAGTATTGCAGATACTCCTAAGAAATTTGGTCATTCCATGCTTGACAATATTGAAGCAGCATATGCTAGACAAGTACAGCAATATAATAAACTTGTATTCCAAGGAGCTAAGTCTAGGACAGCACTACATCAGAAATTTTCACAAGTTGTAGAAGAGTTAAATGATCAAGTAGGTTCATCTTAATAAATGTGTGTTTGTTATATTAGGGCAAATTTTGTATTATCATATGAGAGTGAGCTTTTGCTTATAATCTTTTTTTCTCTATATTATACATAATTTAATAAATTATTTTATTTTGTTTTTAAAATGGTTAAGATTTTGAATTTTGTCAATGCTTATTGTAATAGTAATTCTAAATAAAAAAATGTTATTTTATTATTAAAAAAGAAGCTAATTGGTGAGATAACTTAACCTTTTAGTAACTTTATTAAATTTGTCTTTATTACAGAAAGTGAAAGAAATGTGGGAAATAATTAAAATTATGGCAAATATACCAGCACTTGTTAGAGATGAAGATCCTCTGAAAGCTAGAGGAAATCTGACTATACAACAATCTCTTATTGCACAAGGAAAAAAATATCTTGAGAAAAGGTTTCTTTGTAACACATATATTTTTACACAAAAAAAGCATACACTTAACATTTTTAATTAAAATAGATTACTTAATTAGCTGTGAGCATTTATTTTTTTAGTTTTGCTTTAAACAAATTTCTTGGAATTATTATAAATATATAATATAGTTTAGATGTCATTGGGTGCAGGTGAATCTGACATGCTTAAAAAATATTATTGTATATTTAAATATAATTTTTTCTATTGGGTAATAATTATATCTACAACACAAAGATTTCTTTTAATTTTATTTTAATATATCATTCAGTTTTAGTTACTAGCATCCAAAACTACTAATAGATATTTCTTTACTTATAACAAGTCATTATATTAATATGTTAAGAGAACTTTTTTAGAAAAAATTTAAACATTTTTAAATTAAATACTCTTTAATTTAGCATAGTTAAAGTTTATATTGAAAAGAAGTGAAGAATGAAAATATATTTGATAATAAGTCATTCCATATATATTGCATGCACTTCTATGTGTTTAATATACACTTTTGAGTCAGACATAACCATAAAACATTTTGTACATATTAAAATGATTTCTGTGATTATTCTTTTTAGATACAAACTTTATATGAGTGATGTAGTACGAGCTAATCCTGCGGCAGCTATGCGTGGAGGTGAACCTGGTACTTTTCCATTGGTGCGTGGGTTTGTTGGACTCAGACTTCAGACCCAGAACATCCAAGGTCTGTCAGATGGTGTGATTGAGGATCGCCCTTTATGGCCAATGGTTTATTACTGTTTGAGAAGTGGAGATGCTAATGCAGCGTTACATTGTTTGAAGAAAGCTGGGTTTGTTTTGTATTATTTAAATATATAATTCAATTATGTTGATATGTTATACACAGTTAGAAATTTGCAAGAAAATTGAGTTTAAAGTTTCGAAACCATTTCTAAAAAGGTTTTTTAATGACGTAAAGATGAAATATTATTATATAATTTTAATTTAAGACAAATTGATTATGCATTTTATTATTTTACAAATAAACAACTGAATAACTTCTTATAAAAGTAATTTCATTGAGGCATAGCTGACTGACTGTTGACATGGTTATTATCTTCATCCATTCATATTTTCAATTATAACAACTGACATTAATTTCTTTGTCACTAACATTATAGACGTGACCACGAAGAATTTATAGCGGCTCTAGAAGAACATATCAGGAATCCAGAAAAAGCACTAAGTGATAAATTACAAACGGCCATTAGCTTCCAATACAGGATTCAAGTCAGAAATTCTACAGATCCATATAAAAGAGCTGTAAGTACGAGTTTTATAATATATGTCTGACATCAGTCGTATTTTCACTCATGCCATTGTTAATTGTGTAAAATATGTAAGGTAGAGATTTTTTTTTCATTTGCATGTTTGTCTTTGCTTGAAATGCTTTAGGCTTCATGTTTTAAAATTAGGTAAATTATCCTTTTTAAAAATATTGTATGAATATTTCTTTCTATATATTATGGCTGAAGTGTTGTGGATTAATGGGTCCTTTAGAGTCTTGACACAAGTGCTACAGTGACATATTAGTAAATGTTAAGTAACGAGACCAACCTATTAAAGGTTGATCTCGTACTTAACATATAGCTAAAGAAAATGTGAAATTAACAAAACAAATATATTTTTATTTTATCCTTTCTGTTGGTATTACATTTATTCATAAAATTCATTAGTACTAATAAAGAGCCATTATTACATTTTTAATTAATAATAACTGCCCAAAATGTTATAGTCATTACTTATTAAATTTGATGGAATATTTTTTATTGAATAAACTGATAGTTTTAAGTAGATAATTCGGATTCTCCACTATAAGAGAAGTAAGTCCTTAGCATGGAATGAATTTGCTGTGCGGTGCATCTACTAGTTTTATATAAAACAGCGAAATATTTCTCTTCCAGGTGTACTGTGTTGTAGGATGCTGTGACGTCAGTGACGAACATTCAGAAGTGGCGCGCACAGCTGATGACTACCTATGGCTCAAGTTATCAGCTATAAAGACACGCTTAAACAACGAATCTGAATCCTTTACATACTCAGATTTACAAAAAATGATTTTAGAGGAATATGGTAAGTAATTATTATTAACAAAGTAGCTTCACGCATTTAATATTTTTAAAGTGTTATTCACACACTTAGGAAATTGCAAAACTTATTTTTGCAGTTTCCTAAGTAGAGGCGCGTGTTCAAATAGTTATACATTTTCTAAAAATAAGCTTTACTCTTTTCCTCGCAATCCGGGTAGTCAGAGAGAACATAGTGTCAAGACACTCCGCTCTACACTTTTCGCCCAAAAAGCGAGATATTTTGAGACCGCGTGTTGAGTGGCGGAAATCAATTCCGCGCTTTGTCTTAGGTACCAGAACAGAGAAATTAAAATATTTTAAATATATGATCATTCCTCCGAATGGGAATCAACTCACATCCAATCTTGCTTACAGTCAGATGCAATTAACAAAGTGATTTTAAAATATATTTTTTCAAAATGTAAAATGGCTGTTTAATAAATGTTCGTAACTCATCTAATGAAATTGAATATATATTACTGTGGGGTTTTAGAACTGACGACGTAGGTTGAAAATTAAAGATAGCAATAAAAATTACAACTTTATATCTTTTTAAATTTTGTTTTTGCATTTCAGGTGAAACCCACTATCATGCTTATGAAAAGCCACTAGTTTATTTCCAAGTGTTGACCTTGACTGGTCAATTTGAACCTGCTATAGAATTCCTGTCTAGGATTCCAAGGTACCAAGTGCATGCTGTGCACATGGCCTTAGCCCTCCACGACGTATACATGTTGGGGACTCCTCGTAACGTGCAAGCTCCGTTGCGTAAGTTTTATTCATTTTAATATAATAAGATATAGTAATTTATTGTGAGTATATTGTTTATTGTGTAATATTGTTATTGCCTTATTTATTTTCTATAATAAATTAATTTGTTTTTGTATTTGTTAATTTGTGTTGCTTTTTATATGTTTTGTATCAAAGTTAAAGATATTTGTATATATTGCACTATAATACTTTACTAAACATATATAAATATGAATTGTTGAATGGAAAGATTATTTTGAGTCTATCGTGGTACAGTGGGGCATCATCTGAATTAGGGTAATTATATTTGAATTATTGTCATTGAGTTCCGCCACTCAACACGCCATGTCTCAATTTCGGGTGGAACGTGGAGGATTGTGAGTCTTTACACTAGGTTCTTTATCACTACCCTGCTATAGGAGATAGATCATAGACGTGATCACTGCAATAAAAAGAAAAATAGTCTATGTTATTTGACCGTTATTTAGTGAACATATTTCTTTATGTTTCAGTTTCTGTGGACACAGACGATCCTATCCCGCTTCGTCGCTTGAACTTAGCGAGACTTATATTGCTGTATGTAAGGAAATTTGAACTTTCTGATCCATCAGATGCATTGCATTATTACTTCTTCTTAAGGTAAAAATGGTTGTTTTTAAAGTTTTATTTTTAGATAGTACTTGGCTTTCACTCATCTTTAGTGTTAATTTTATTTGGTTTTAATAAAAGAAACAATATGTTTCCGAAATAATGTTTTTTGTGTTTAACAAATAGACAGAATAAGAGACAAGAACGAATTGCTTTTTCTTTCAGAAATCTTAAAGATCCTAGCGGCAAGAACTTATTCATGTGCTGTTGTACTGACCTCGCTTTGGAGAGTCGAGATTACGATTTACTGTTTGGTGTCATGGATAATATGACGAGTATGCGAAGTACCGGATTGTTAGATCAGTTCAATAATCCACATATTGATGGCAAAGTAAGAAGATTATCCTGGTGTTGCCATTTTATAGATTTTTTTATGACTGTACATTATTATTATGCATATTTGTTCTTGCAGGTTATCGCCCTTAACTTGGCCGAACAACTAGTAAATAAAGGTCTTTTCGAGGATGCCATTATGGTTTATGACATTGCCGGGGTAAGAAAAATTAGGTTATTATAATTATTATCTGTGGTTATTCCTTTTTTATAAAATAAAAAAATACAATATTAGATAGCTTTTAAAACGCTAAAAGGTCGAAAAGTATATTGCACTAGCTGAATAGGATAACAAAAAATATTCTATCACAGAAAAGTAATTACACATACTGAATTACTCTATTTTCGGCAATATTGATGGAGTCTTAGTAGTGCTTAAAAAGCAAATATTCAAATAACTTGTATTAACTATTTTCTAACCTCTTTTATGGAATCTAATATAGCTTTATTATATTGTCAGAATTTAGAAAAAGTATTAGAATTGTTTTGCGTGTTGCTCGCGCAAGTGGTGAACAGCGGCGGCGGCGCGGGCGGGCTGCGCGAGCGCCTGTCCGCGCTCGCGCAGCGCGTGTCGCGTCGCCTGCGCGCCGCCGACGCCGCCGCGCCCGCCGCGCTGCTGGACGCCTACAACAAGCTGTGCAAGCTCATGACGTTCTTCGACCAGTTCCACGCTGAGAATTATGAGGGCGCCCTCGAGGTAATTATCTTTTTTTATTGTAAGTACTTTATAAATTATGATTGTTATCATTATTGCATATGTAGATTTTTTTTTAAAAACATGTCCTGCGTTAATAGTACTGTTAATGTGCCTAATTTAGTTCTTTTTTCATATCTTTTTATATTTTACAATATTATTTTTTTTTAAATGTTTTATTAACTAAAAGATGTTCAAACGTTAAACAATAATGTTTATTTTAATATTAATTATTATACATTGTAATTTTGAAGAAAAATTATTCTATTAAAGATCTTCGTGACACAGTAAGGACAGCCTCTCATCGCAAAAATCAATACATAAAAAAAAATTACAATTCCCTGCTTTGTAAAGTAAAACGCTGCGTAACACGCAATTTCTCAAATTGAATAGAGAATCAAGTGTCTTCATCCTGTTTTGTTTTTTATTACTTTGCAATTAAATTTTAATTTATAGACGGTGCGTGCGTGTGAGCTTGTACCGTTGAACGCGAGCGAAGTAGAAGCTCGCGTGGCAGGAGCGCGCGCTGCTCGCGGGGAGCTGCTACGTGCTGTACCCGCCGTATTGCGTGCGCTTTGCCATATTCTTGTAGCTCAGCGGCAAAAGCTGAGGGCTGCTCAGCCTACTCTCCCAGCACACACCGCTAATAAGGTTAGCTAATAATAAAATATCAAATAGTGCCAATATAGTGTTAATAATGTTTCTATTATCTATCTATATATTAATTTCTTTAATATACACTTTTTTTATGTGTAATAATATAATAGTATTTTCCCAATGTGCACCAGAACAAAATTATATGTGTATAATTTTTTTTGCAGCAATTAGAGTGGTTGAGAGAACAAGCAGAAGTGCTAAATACATTTGCTGGCAACATTTCCTACAGGATGCCCGGAGATACATACAGTCAACTAGCACAGATGCAGATTCTGATGCATTAATTAATTTTGTTTTCATTAATTGTTTGTGCAACTATAATAAGAAAATAAATAAAATCTTATTTGTATACAATTTTTTTTAATTTTATTATATGAATAGAATTTGTGATGCAATAATAGCTACCCATATTATTGCATCACAAAGTTCTCTTTAAATTGATTGCAAAACAAATGTAAGAACTATAATTAATACACCAAAAGATAAAAATATATATTGGCTATGATTATACTTAGTCCCGCCATAAATATTGTTACGAAGAAAAACAAAATTTTTATTATAATAAATGCTTTATTACTATACAGTGGTAGGGTATACATTAATATAAGACTTAAAAATATATAAAGCTTGTTTGAAGTGGTCTCTATTGGTGCAGCCAATAGAGACCACTTCAAATAAGCTTCCTTTAAACATTAAGGGCCTATTATCAATAGCAGCACTATGGGAAAACTCTTCACTGCCAATCGTATGGATAGTTTGAAGGACTTCAAATTATCATGGCGTTTAGAGCAAGCCTTATTCTCTAAAACTGACCATAAATCATAATCATTATTTATTAGGTTGAGATCAAGAATAGATGCACCAAGGGTTGGTGGACCGAGCTTATGGCTCGGCGCCAATCTTGCTGAAAGTCTTGGTTACTGAAAATGATGTTAGTAAAATTAACTATCTTCTCAAGAATTGTTGTGCCGATGTCTTGATACCCTTTTGATACGCCCAATAAACCACTAAAATCAGATATTACCCACATTACTCTGTTGACTAATTGGAAAGCTTTAAAGCTTTCAACATAAACACAGTCATATTCTTTTTTTTAAATATTGCTGAATTATAAAATGTTCTCATCCGTAAACAAAGAAATTCTGGTCATGAAACGTATAATAATAATTAATCTTTGATATTTATTAATAGAGTAATCATTTTTATTTTATCATGTATGTGGGTCCGATCCCTATTCAAAGAAATGTATTTATAAATTATTTTCATTCGCCCTTTTCTTAGTAAGTCCAAGTCGGTTGCGCTTGCGGCGTTGAGGTATACATTCGGCTACTATGCAATTCCTCGACCTAGCGAGTGTTTATCTGTGAAAGTGTAAACTAAGCTGTCACGAGTCTCAACTCTTAGGAATCACAATTTCAAACTGTCAAATATCTTAGGAATATATTGTAGAATGTAGGTTATGTGAACGTAAATAATGTGTATTGAATTATGTTATTTCTTAAATACAAATTTCCTTAGAGTATAGAGTGCTAGTGAGATTGTAATTATATTATATTTTTAATAAAAGTAAGATAATTTCTTTAAAAGCTTGTTATTTGTTTTCACATCAGGCATTATAAATAAAGTAATACATTATGGAATGCTCAAAAAATTTACATCGTGAATTATTTTGCGTTCTGTTTCCTGGTTATGTTAAAAATGAAGAGAAGGCTATACAATATATGGGAGGCATCAAGGGAGTTTCACAAGTACATTACTCATTTTTTATTTATGAATGTAAACCTAATAATAATAACACTTATTTACAAATGAAATACATTTTAGGTTTATTCACATGCTAATAAAAAGAGATTAGGGATGTCCTTTCAACCCGAGAATCCCTTTATTAAAAAAATCTATGGAGATGTCAAGCCAGCTGCTGGAGTTCTTTTAAAGATAAAAATTAAAAAAACAAAATTAGGTAATGAACTGAAACGAGAAGTTGTTTCTACATCAGTCATTGGATCAGTATCACAAATCATTAAATTTGAATGTAAGTTACTAATATTTTTTTTCTTTTTATGATTGTATTTTTTATTTTTATTTTAATTTATTTTTTATAAATTTATACTTAGGTTTAATTTTTTGCAGCTTTGTCTGATTTTCAATATATGCCAGTGAGCACTCCTTTATCTGGAAAACCACAATGCATATTAGAAAATATACTTCCAAGTGGTGTTGATCATTTCAATTCTTTATTGTAAGTGTCATCATTTATTGTGTAATGTACTGTGATTTTTGTGACTTATTTATAGTAAAAATTATTATATTATAGCATTCAGTAACTTTTATGTAATTTTTTTTATCATAACACACAGGGAACCAGCACCAAGTTATATAACACCATTTATTTTTTCGCGATCTGATAAAGCTACCAGTTATTCTTATTCAGACAAAAGATATGGTACCAAGGATCTAGTCAAAGAAGAAACTGATGCAAACAATGATGAAGTTCATAAAAGCAGAACTGAACGAGGGCTGCCTATATCTCGATATGTATTCAATCTAGTAGATGATTTGCCCGCAGAACCTAATGAGTACTATATAAAGCTTAAAAATACTAGACTTTCAGTCTATCCTAAATTAGAAGAAGAATATCAAGCTGTTAAAGAGGTGTCAATTATTGTGTAATTTTTCAAATACTATCAATATTCAACTTTAAGCTATGATACAATATTTCCAAATTATAAACTGAAAAATATATTAAAGCAGTTAGTTAAACTGTAAATTAAATAAAAAAGTGTTATCCTTAAAAGTTACACAGTGAAATATAGATATATATATATATATATATATATATATATATATATATATATATATAGACACATTTTTCTTCTAGCAACATATATCTAATTATTTTTGGCAATAAAATAATGCCTAATATTTTTAATTTTAAAAGAAACGATTTTCACCACATTACATTAAAAATCAACATTTCGTCTTCACTTTACATCAGTCTGTGGTCACAAGTAGGTAAGCTAACCTGTGACTGCAGAATTAATTTAAAATGAAAATGCAAGGATCTTATTGTATTTTTACCCAAACACTATTCACTTTTATACTATATCACATTTAAAAAATTAATGAATAAAGGCGAAATAATTTTCTTACTATATATTTTTGGTTTGTAGCTGTTTGAGGAAAGGCCTATATGGTCATTAAATCTCGTCAAATTCCGTACGAAGATAAAAATGGCGTCTCTGAAAATAATATTGCCCTGTATAGCATTATACATGAGGGAAGGACCTTGGCGTATGATGTGGGTAAAATTTGGCTTTGACCCTAGAAAAGAACCAACTGCAAGGATATATCAAACCTTAGACTTCAGGATGAGACACTCTGGTATTAGTTTTTATTTAATACAGTGCTGGTTAAGGTTTTGATATTACCATAAAAAATATAAGAAAACAATAATATACAATGTATTTATTTTGTAAAAAGATAATTAATTTTATTAAAAAAAAGACAACTTTCCATTTTTAGAAACCATATAAAAACTTGGATGTAGCAGGAACTGAACGTATGAGGATTCGAATCTGCATACGTTAATTTGGCGGTCAGTGCGTTTGGACGGCGTTCCAAGCGGCGCAGGTTCGAATCCGCGCGTTTTTCGTTTATGATTTTTACATCCTAAGTGTGTAAATAACACTTTAGAAATTTAAATAGCAGCGATTTACAAACAACTAAGAACTGTTCGTAGGAACTTTTATAAGTAAGAAAATAAATTAAAAGTATATTTTTTTTAAACCAATATTTTTTCGACTTATTTTTAGCATGCGCTTTCATTAGATATACATATTGTAGGAAATTAACTAGTCCGCCATCTTGGGTGGTCCGCCATGTTGGGTTTTGTCATCAAAACTAAACGTGTATGGGAAATTTCAGCTCAATCAGTTTTTATACCTATGCTTCAAAATTGAGTTGCAATACTCGACTCGAACAAACATATAATTGCAAGATTGCAATTAAAATATTGAAATAAAATGAGTAAATTAGGCTAAAATATATAGCTAAACTCTAAAATTTTTAAATTAACTATGTGTTTTGTTCTTTTCTAATGTCAATAGATTTTTAAATCTTTGCTATACTCATAGCAAGTTAGTTTACTCATAGTAAGTATTGAAGTTTTTCTTGGCAAATCCATAGACAAATATGATATGAACAATTGATTACGCGAGGGGGAGGTGTAGATTTTGTTTATCACTCCATAGTATTAAGTTGTCTTAAAGTATTTAGAGATAACATAATATTTTTACTATTCGTATTAAACTTTGGATCGATAATAAATATGAGTCATTTCAATTTTATTACTACATTGTTAGAATTATATAGATAACTGTTTGGAAATAGTATTTAATATAATTATATGAATCCTAAAGTTAAATACAACGAATTTAACAAATTGGTCAAATATTTAATGCCATAGAAAGAATTTAAGAAATTGGTCAAATATTTAATGCCATAGAAATAATTATGCTACCGAAATATTAGTTAGTAAGTTTTTAGTCATGGCGTTTCGAGCATGCCAGGTGAGCGCAAATCACTTCCCCAGTGTAAAGTTACACAACGGTAAAAAAGAAAGCATTACACAACAGTTTGCATGCTAAAACAAGATTAATGTAATAATTATAGTATATTAGGACAAGTAGACCTCATTTCGAATTTAATCCAAATTTAGCCAGTTTTCAATTTTTTCAGCTGGAGTCCATGTGATGGTAATGACTCGTGACCAAATAGTGCATGGTAAGAAAACAGATCGAGTGCGCAGTTTCAAAAAGAACACGTCAGATGAACTCTCCCAAGACGACATTGTGTATGAAGGAGCTGTGTATTTCAAACCTGGAATGACACCAACTCAAAGACAAGTTTACTATCAGGTAAGTTAGTAGAATCATATTGTTATTAATACTACGAGTTAGCGAAAACGCACTTTTTCTGTAAGGCTTGTCAAATTATTGTCAGATCAAGTTGAAAATGTAGTCCCATAATAATTAATAATGATTTTGTAAGTTATTTATTTAATAACATTCTAAATTAACATAAAATGTAGTGTTTTCACTCGAGATCAAGATATAATAAATTTAAAAGTATAAGTATATCATATATTTATTTTATATATCTTGAATTGATATTACACTTATGAAATGTACTTTCATAACATTTTCAATATTACATGTTTGATTAAAAAAAATGTTATCGATCACTGTTCTATAATTTTTTTTAATGTCAATCGTGTATTTATTAATTATACTTTTATTTGTTTCAGTTTTGTGACGTGCAACTGCCAGAGGTACAAGAGGTAATATCTATGGAGCCCCCTGCGGGGTACCAGTGCCACGAGAAGCGCGGCTGGCTGCCCCCCGACACTGACCAATTGTGTCGAGATCATATATTCCGATACGTCAAACAAACACTACTCGCCACTCACCAAGCTGATCTGAAGTTTGATGTTAGTTTTTTATTTATCTTGAGTTTGCTGTAAAGTTGAGGGTTGTAGGTTCTATTCCCATTCATGTAAATGATAATATATATTGTTTTCATTATCTCGATCCACTAAGACGAAGCATAATGGTACATGATAACACTAGGTCCACACTTCATCACTTCTGTGTAGGAAAATAAAAACTTGATTTGGTTAACATTTGTAACATCAGGAGAAATACTTGTATATGAAAGAATATTATGGATTAAATAAAAAATCTTAGGATTATATCTCATCTATTATTACTAGACTATATACAGTAAATTACCATTATTATTATTAACTAACATAATCTGTGTAAGAATTGCTATGTTTATTGAATCTAATGGCCAAATAATGTTATATACAATTTAAGTTGCCTATATTTGTTTTAGGATGGCAGCAGTGGAGATGAAAGTGTTTCAGATGAAGATGGCGCGAGTACATCTATCATGGAAGTAGATGAATCTCTTAATATACCATGATTTAGAATTTTGTTTCACTGTTTTATTTTTAAACATATCCTTATATTGTAAATATTATGAAGTAATAGGTTTTATATATTACTATCTTAATTTTTAAGTCATATATACTTAGGCGTCCGCCATTAATTTACTACGATTACGACGATGATTACGTATTATAAAAATCAGAATTCAGAATCATTATATTAATACGTGAAAAACTTTGGATGTCTTTTATACGAACGGAGGAGTATTAAATTACACACATTAACTTAATATGGTTTTCTTTCATATATTCATTTATGTATAATTTAAGTTAATATGTAGAAGATGTATAAAAGCCAATACCTTCCATTATATTCTATTAGAATTAATATAACTTTTGACATACACTTATGTGACATAAACGTTGCTATGGTAACGTGTTTTCTATGCCATTAAATGGGTCGACTAGTAATATTTATTACGTAAGATGCTCTCAAAAAATTTTTATTCTAATTTTATGTTAAAGAATTATTAAGAATTGCCAATCTTTGTAAAAAACCATACGACATGATCGACCTCATATATTTTCACTCGTAATAAATGGATTTAGCTGGGTAGGCAAAAATAAGTAAAATATCGCACCAGGAAACAAAAGTTGAACCCTTTTTTCATTCAAACATTAAGCGCAGTGATGATAATTTTTGACGTATATAAAGTAATATTACGATCTGAATACATACATTATAAATTATTATAACAATAACTTTGTTGTATAACGCATATTGTATAACTTTTTGTTTGACTCATTCTAGTACCTTGTAAAAATACAATCTACATTGTAATAAATCAGTTCAAAAGTAGTATCGCGTGTAATGTCATAGTTATCGCCATTTTTGTTTTTGAGAAGGATGTATAAAAAATGTGAAATTAAATAAATAAATATTAGAATTTAATAAAAAAAGAGGAAACGATAAGTTTCGTTATATATTTAATGTTTTGAATACATTGTAGTTTGTACCCGGGGCATGACTAACAAGTAACAACAGATAAACGTACTTTGTACCGATTATAGACATTTATAGTTCATAGATTTAAACTATTAGGTACAAAATAAATTGTGATTCATATATACATGTGCATAATTTATTTTATGTTTATTTATCAATATTAGTGATATTTAACTTTCTGTCCTCCACCGTCCGAGTTAATTTCGTAAGAAGGAATAGAAAGATTTTTCCTTCACGTATTAATTTACAGATTATTGCCTCTCGATTTTACTTAACACTCTTTACTATAGAGACAGTTGTGAGTTCACATTTTGCATAAATAGTAAAGATAAACGTACTTTGTACTGGTTATATAAAATTATAGCTCTTAGATTTGCACTATTAGTTACAAAATAAATTGCTATTCATATATGCATTTTCATAATTAATTTTATAGCTATCAATATTAATAGTCACGTGGTAAACACATATTCATGACTCTAATTTTATTTTATTAATTTAATGTATCTAATGGATTATTATGAAAATATTAGCTTTTTGCACTTCTTCTCCATATACTAACTATGTATACCGAACTGCATACTCCACATACATTTCGTAAAAAAACGATCGGAAGGTTTTGCTTTACGTATTAATATTTAATATATTATCGCCATGTCGTTTTTAGTTAAGTCTCTTTACTACAGGCATAGATGTGAATTCAAATCTTGCACAATTTCAAAAGAAAATTGTTAATCATACTTTTAGTTTAGAATCGACACTTTACGTATAGGTAAAGTCAGCGTCAAAAGAGTCTAAAGACCTTAATGGCTTCGAAGCCATTAGGGTCTTTAGCCTCTTTTATAAAATAACCTTTATTATATTTTAAAACAATTATATGGATTGCTGCATAAGTATTTAATTCATATGAACCCTGTTATAATATTCTTGAATAATATGCTTTGTTTTCATATATGTTTTTTCAGTCTGGTTAGCCAGAGTTTATTGTTGAGTCACTAAGTGCTTAGAAAGTGTTATGATTTGGCTTTACTAAAACCTGAACTTTTATATAAAAGATTATTCTTTGTCTTTAAATTAATTGTTTGATTTTGAGGTCATCGTGGCGTAGTGTGGCAGGGTCCTACTCTAAACACGATTGGTTGTGGACGATTCCCACTGAGGGATATAATCCATATTTAAAATATTTTCTTGCTGTTTCCTCTCTCTGTTCCGTCATTCAACACGTAATGTCTCGATTTTCAGGCGGAAAGTGGAAAACGGTGTGTCTTGAACTGGGTTCTCTCTGTCCCTGCTTTGCGGGAAAAGGCGTGGACCTGAAAAAATATATAAATGAGGTGCAGGTTTTATCTGTATCTTGTAATCATACTACATTCACAGCTATATGTATGTATGTATGTATGTGTGTCTGTGTATATATATATATATATATATATGTATGTGTGTATCTATGCATATATTTTTTAGGTATGTATGCGTGTAAATATGTATTTATAATTAAACCGTTGGCCTTTGTGCATCTACACTTTTATATTCCACATGACAAGGTTGGTTGGTACAGAATGCTTCTTAGCGTTAAGTCTCCCTTTTGTACACTTTTTATTTTGTTGTAAATTGTGTGCAATTATATATATAAATAAATAAACATATACATTTTTTGTTTATTTTTTGTTTTGTCTCTATCTAAATGTACTCAAACATTATAATTAAATCCACTCCTACGTATTAAGTTGCAGCGCTTGGCGTTCTCCTTAATTAGGATAAACGAAGCCGACCAACCAAAAATACAAGCAGTCAATGTAAAAACTATCTAAGTATCTTCCTGAATCATTTACACACGTGTCGGGCTCCTATAAAAATATAATATTTTCTTAGAATGAATCTGGTGTCTTTGCAAAGATGATCAGGGTATTGAGAAAATACTATATAACGTATTTCTTTTCGTTGCGTTTTGTTTTCGATCTGTTTATCAGTACAGTTTGTCATAAATATTATGAAGAATGAAAATAGTCTAAATAGCATTGAATATTTTTAATATTATTAGGTATTAATATATAGTGATAGAGTCTTTATAGTGGAGGTAAGTATTAAGTAATACAAAAAAGGATAAATGTGATTTAAGCATAGGTGTAACCTAACTTGTACATCTTTTAAAAAAGATAATAAATAAGTTGAACTAATGAGTATATTTATACTTATTTTTCCACTAGTTGACATCAAGATTTTCAGATAGAACGATTGATTTCATGTGAAGCGCGTGTTCCTATTATTTATTTAGCCTTATTTTTAAATTTGACGTATTTCTTTTTGTTTTCGTTCGTTATCATAACTTCCGTCCCTTAGTGACCTCACAACACAAAGAGGCGCTAACTCTAGGGGGCACAATGTGCCGGCGTTATCAGGTATGTATAAAACGGCAGGCGAGCTGCGCGCGCGCACACTCGCTTCGCTATATCTCACGCTGCACGATCAATTTCCCGCCCCTTTGTCATTTCCACTGGCGCGAATTTCTACTTCGCGAGTGAGGTTAGTGTGTGATTTTCACAATATTCCGCTACTTATTTCGTGAACAAACTAGAGCGTAGCTTTACTAGTACGGCTGTGATTTGTACCTAGTTCTAGTGTTAAAGAATAGTACTATTTAACGTGCCTATTTAGATATATATACTTTATTCTTTGTTTTAATATATTTGTGTTGTTAATCGTTTTTAAAATATTTATTAGAATTGGAGTAAATGTGGTAAGAATGTAAATTAGTATAGAATAAGTGTTTTTTTTTGTTTTGTTACTGACAACTAAGACAGACCTTTACGTTTTATAAACTACGCAAATGCAGCGATCTCCAAATACTGCGTGTCAATCAATGCAACTTATCTGATAGCTTAATCTTAATAAAAATATCTTCATTATCTCTTAAGATTTTTAAAGAGAAAGAAAAATAAACATATTTTAAGCGGAAAACTAGAACAAAACAAAAAAGTGTCAAATTCATGAATAAATATGTAGATAATAATTATCTATTTACTTTAAGTCCTTGAACAATAGAATCGAATAACAAATAAATTGATTGTTTTTCTTTAATAATAAAAGATAGTATAACTGCTTTATAAAATATTCTTAGTATGTAAATAATATTTTAAAAATGTTAAAATATTAAATATACCTACTAGGTATATTTATTTAGCTATATTTGTGTAAAAAAATACATATTTAAAACTCAAAGATTATTAATAACAAATGCATGTGATCGGCACAGTCCACTGTGTCCAAGAAAGTACATTCAATTCCCAAACAATTCTACACATTTAGCTCTACCGATAATTAAATACAACTTTTAATTATTAGTAAGCATGTTTCAATTGTGGCGATGTTCTTTTTATAAGCGTCACTATGGTTGATAGAAAAGTGTAAGACTATATGTATTTTTTTAATATGCATCATATTATAGCTACGATTGGTTTGAAACGGTATCAACCTCACGTTCTTATATTTGTCTAGATTTATTTTATCTTAATTATTACAACAACTTTGCACAGTAACTTGCAACTTATCTTTCTAACTAACTATGGTATATACTAGCACTACCAAAAAAGAAAGATAGCGCGGCGTTGAGTTGAGTGGAGTACCAATCAAAGTGCAATGTCTTGATTCGGGCGGACACTTCTCTTTGACTACCCTACTATGCAGGAAAAAGTGTGAAACTGAAAAGAAAAGTCATAATTATTTATTATAAAAATGTTATGCCTATAATAAAATGTAATCGTGCGTAAGATTTAAAGCAAAACATGAAACATACAATATATAACTTACATTTCATATATTATTTAAATATTTAAATCTATAACATTTTATTTATTAAACTTTCCAGTTATCACTTGTATATTTAAATAAATTGATTGTAATATAAACTTTATCAACGTTTTTAATATGTCAATAATTATTAAGAAGGCAACTACTTTGACTAACTTCAATAATAGTGGCAACATATTTTAAAATGTAGGTACTTACATTAAATTAAAATAGGGTAACAAATTCATTATATTAGTCTTCGATGTACCTACATGTTATAATTGAATACGCATTCTATATTAAAACTAAGTCATCCGAATATGTATGTATTGGCAATTCTTTAAAATATTAGATTTTCATAGATTGATACGAGTATGTTGTTAACAATATATATTTTCGAGTATATTGAAAATAGGAGCACATTAAAAAAGTTCATGGATAATAAATATAATCTAAAATAACAATTTAATGTTTGTTTACAGGTAAAGAACCTAAAATGAGTTCCAGTGAATTTAAAATCGAGAGAAATGTGGAATTATCAGACGAGACTAAAGCAATTGCTGAGAAGGAACTGAGGGAGACTCCAGAGAGAGTGCGTGAAGCACTAGAAAGGCTCAGAGAACTTCTTAAGGAAAACAAAGATATATATTTCGGTGATGATGACGAATTACTAACAATATTTTTGCGTCCTTGCAAGTGGTATCCAGAAAGCGCCTTGGCACTCGTAAGTGTTTTTTAATGTTTTATGCAAAATAAATACCTTTTAGAGCGCCATGTTTAGTTTAAGTTGACTCAAAAGTAGTTTATAATATTATTATCTATAATAAGAATTAAAAATAAACTAATCATTTAAGTTACGCTTAAGAAATATAAGAGAAATTAGGATTTTTTTTTAATTCCAACAATAGTTAATGGACATGTTTTTTTTTTAAATCTATCAAAGATAATATAGTCTGTATTACTGTTTTAAATATGAATGTACGCTAGCGCTTCTATTTGGTACCGACAGAAAGTAGATATGCATTTGCGTAACTCAAGATGGTACAGTTTGAGCAACTCGGTAGTTATAAGCACCTACGGCTATTCGTTTAGTTCGTCCTAGACCTCTATTACAATCTTTTTACGGTTTAGCATGACATAATAAGCAATAAGATTGTTATTTTAGACTACAGTGCAATTAAAGTCTATATTAGATCTAAGCAAACGATGATTATCACTTATGTAATAAGTATATTTTGTAAAAAAAAATCCGACGTCTTTTTTGTTTGCAAGGGCCAGACAGAACGTAAAAGCTTATTATTATTTTCAAGACTTTTCAGACTTGTCACCTATTTGAAGGTCTAGATAGTACCTGTAATGAACCCGTTAACTCGTAAAATGAGCGTTGCTTTAGAAATGCATATGTCACTACAAATGTGAAGGTAAAAAATATATGTTAGTATTGTAATTCCTATTTTTTTTTTCTAAATATATAAAAATATTGGCTTCCTGCGCTTCTTCTCCATACAATACCATACCTAAAGTTTGACTATGAGTCCGCATAATTGTCGTAAAAATGCAAAGGTTTTCTTTCATATATTAGTATATAGGTAGATTGCGTGTTTTATTATAAAACCTGATGCCATATTTTGTTTAATAAGACCTTTATTTTAAAAATATATAAGTCTTAAGTATCGAGTTACGGACTACGCAATTACGATATTTTGCTTATATGGCTTCATATGAGTTTTGTATATTCTATAAAATAAAATGATTTTTATGAATATGAATGTTTTTACCACGATAATTAGAGAGAAAGTTACATGTTTTGGCGAAATTGTTTTTTTTTTAGTATTTACTTTTGATGATAGCCTTATGTAAAAGCTCATAAGGTCCAAAGCTATTACTTTTTAATAAGTAAGAGTTTGTATGTTTAGAAATTTTGTAACGCCTCAGAAGTTAAAAGCTAACTAGATTGCACTAGTTTTGCTAGTTTTTCATATTTTTTATAGTACTTTTATTAAAAGTTATAAAGAACTTGTAAACAGAAGTAGTGTAAATAAATTATACAACAATTTTGCATAAAAATATGTACTACTTTTTATACATATAAAAAAATATATAAATATTTAAAGAAATAAAGCTTCTGTTGTTATAACAATGCGTGTGGTACGCATTGTTATAACTTGAAAGGTTAGCTTTGTTAGGCGCACTACAATTTGTGGTAAAATAAAGCCTGACATAAATTTCAGTAATTAAAAAATATTCATTTAGGTCATATTCGTTTTCATTCATTTCATGGAACAAAGAAAAAGTTTGCTACACTTATAACGATTTTATTGTTATGAAACGTATTTATCATTTATTTTTTTATATTTTTAAGTGACCGCCAAATTATAGTATTTTATATGTGTAATAACTTTTATATTCAATTATATTTACTAGGTGGGTATGTGCATGCAAATAACAATTTTTCTAAGTAGCTTAGAAAGCTGGAGCTTTCATACTTTCTTGAATATTATAGGGTATGAGAGTCATGGTTGAACCGGACTTCAATTTCTCTAAGGAGGGGAATATAATTTATACAAATTTTATGTCACTATATAAATGTAGGTACATTTAAAATGTTTAGATATGTGCTACAGTTGCCATGGCTACGTTCTTATTAAAACTGACGGTTTAGTGCCTTTGGGAACAGCGTAAAATGTTATAGAGTCTGTTTGAAATTGTACATATATGAGGTACGCTCTATTATCATAATTAAAAAGGATTTATTAGATAGTAAAATATCACATAAGAATTTAAATGAGACAGATTAAATATATGTTTACTTGGTATCAGTAAAATTACGAGATAAAAGAATTGAAAGTGATTTTTAAGTGACATTTATTGGTAATATTTTTATTGCCGTATGTATATAACGTATTTATGTATATTTAATAGCAGCTTATAAAAAAGAAAGCATAGATACTTTTTTATTGCTAATTATTTTTTTGTATTGTTAAATGTGACTATTATTTCAAATTTATAATTTTAAATTAACCTTCTCCATTTTTAATAATAACATATTTACATATAAGTAAATGACTGATATTTGGAACTGGAGTTCATTGATATTGAGTGAATAGATAGATACAAATATATGTTTAAATACTTACGTTATTATAAATATATACAAAAGAAAAAAACTGCTTATTGGAAGTTCCTATTATACTATAAATAGATGAATTGACAATATTTTTAAAGACACGTATTCGGTACTTAACGTACTATTTTGTAATGAAAAGAATAAGCTAATTTATGATAGAAATTTACTTTTTTCGGATGGAAACAACAAACTAAAGATAGGCTAATGGGATAATGTCAAAGGGCATTGCATCATATCAGCGGTGATAGTGTTATCAGCATCGCCGTGCTGTGACATTAGGGGGCACGAACAAACTGTGCATTATATGGCTTATTGACAGAAGATATGTATATTATAAAAAGAATTTACTTAAATACCAGTACTAATTTAGCAACCATAGAAAAGTTTAATTTAATAAGGTATTTGTTTGTATTATATAATATTTATAATGAGACCATTATATCGCAGTGACATGACTGTAAACACGTTTGATTGTGGGTTCGATTGCCACTTGGAGGAACGATTATATTTTTAATTTTCCCACTCTGCACGACAATGTCTTGAATTTAGGCTAGATATGGATCACTATGTCTTGATACTAGGTTCTAGAGAAGCTGGCTAGAGCCAGCTGCTAGACTAAGCTGAAAAAAAAACGTGAAATAAAAGCTAGTAGGTAAATAAAATGATTTATTGACAAAGCACTGTTTAAAGTAAGTATAATATGAATAGTACATTTAAAATATCTTCTATTTACGACTTTGTCGCCGCGTCAAGCATAAATATTGCAAAATATTTGAATGTTGCTTGGCTATGGTAAAAATATTGTTATCTAAAATAGTTATATATATTTTTAACATAGGTATATTATTTTTTTCTTAACGTTATTTGACAATGACTATATTTTGGTTTCCATTTACATGTAAGTGGCATGTAAATGAAAATAAAAATATCATTAACCGTTTATTGTGTTATAAAATCGTAATAATTGTGTATAGAAATCTATCAATACCAATTACAAATAAATAAGATTAGTTTAGTGCACTTTGTACATTACATTATGTTATCTGTATTGTTTATCACTACTGATAGTAGTTGACCAAGGTTTGTCTGATAACCGAGATCCGGTATCCGGACATTAGAAATAGAAAATAAAGAAATTACATAGTTATCTCGTATTTAATCATGTCATTGACATTTTTTCTATATTTTTACATAAAATTATATGATTTTATGCAAGTTTTGAAAAAAATATTAAAAAATTTACTTAGGTAATGAACCAAGTTACAACTTATATAAGACGTTGCCATACATCATTGCTTAACGTTTGTAAGTAGCCTAGTAGGTGCCCGTGTATTTACATAATTTGTTATTTTTTATTATGAACTACTACTTATACTTGTTATAAGTATATTTAGTCAATATATATGTAAAAGTGAATTTTATGTCTAAATCCCTTGGAAATTATATCCAAAATTTCTCGTTACACATTAAATAATCTAAAATACTTATTTGTCTTGATTTGAGTCAACTTACTGTATTTATACGAAATTTAAACAATTTCATCACTGCTTTGTTTTCAATCTTTTAATAAAGCTATTGGTTATAAGTGAGATTGATGGATAAATTCCACTCAGGTTGTCTGCCGAAATCTGACACTATGAATATAAAATTGGAATTACATTGATCTATGTCAGCGTACTTCAAAGTAGACGGTGCGTTCTTTCTGCACTTTACAATGAAGACAAAAAATTATAAATAAATGGCATTAAAAAAAAATTTTTGTAGGCAACAATATCTTCATAATTCCAATCATCAATTCTTGTCAATTCTAGCCATATATTATTTATATTGTCTAACTACACTGGGGAATTATTATCAAAATAAGTTAGTCTAGCGGTAATTTCAGCAAAATGTTTCTTGTATAAATTTGACACTGACATGGCCTTTATTACACTAAGAATGTATTATTCATGTCGTATTAGATTGTACTGTCATCAACAAACATAGAATTTGTTACCCATTACTACAGATACTTACTAAAATAAGATGATTATGTCAGCTAGAGTTACACCGGTTTAAGATATGAGAGGCGAGTTAGACGGTCACTAGTCGCAAACGCGTTGTGTTACTTGTTTATCGCAATCTGTCGTTAACCTGGCTCTTTGGTAACTATAATGCATGCCGTTGAGCACTGCTTCTTGAGTACGGCAGCAGCATAATTATAAAATTAAATTGCACGTGCTGAAGGTCATTTCGCTTTCATATACTGCTATTGTTTTATAAATGAACGACCTTATTTATTTGCCTATTATATTATCCTACGAATAGAAATTTGTGTAGCATTTTTAAATAAACAATAAATTTTATGCAATTCATCTAAATGTCATGTGTAACGCATTACTTTACTCATCTTTATTCGTATATCCCACGATAGACAGAGAAACTCTTTAATTATTTATTTTGTATCTGTATTATATGACAGGAAAATGTCAATTATTATATATTGATATAAACATTCCCCACGTCACGTTTGAATACATAACCGTTGCTTGCAATCAGATATGTTACAATTGCGCCACGTTGAGCCCGTTTTCTGCGATGAAATAAATTCATCTGCATTACATATTCACGTGCTTTCCTAGGTTCATTATGTTAACTACCGAAGACATCTTTAAAAGACTACGAGGAAATCATGGCATTTACATGAATTACATAAAATTTCATTGTTCATTTAAGTTGGCCATTGTGCATAATGAATAAATTACTCTGCAGTAGTTCGATTAAGATATAAGTTTCCAGATTATCGGAATTAACAAGGAAATGGGGCATATTATGTGTAAATGGCAATGTAAACTGTTCGATTGTTATGATAACACAACTTTATACTAACATCGGTCTGTTATACTCGTATCACTTGTCAATATTTTTTGTTTTAGAACCAATCAGATGGCAGAACTTGTTTTACAAATCAATGCTTATTTAAGTTTCTTAGTGTAGAGTTAATATTGCAATTTGATTATTTGTAAAAAATAAAATTAATGGTGGACATTCTAATTATGGCGTTTTTTGTTTAGTAGCCACTGTGAAATATAATTTTGAATTTTTGCTAACGACGCTAATTTAGGCTTCTTGATATCAATCATATAACGATTAAGCAAGAACAGACACGCGAATATGAAAAGGTATATAACGAAGGTCTCTTCACAGTTTCAGATAATAATAATATTAATAATTACGAAGTGAATGAATTTCCATGCTTTTTCGGCGCAATTTTATTAAATATTATGGTTAATAATATTAATATAAAGATTTTTAATATGTTCGTCCTCGTCTTACAACCGGTCAATCGCTAAGAATCGGTTCTGCGACGTCTATTGTAGCTAACTTCCGTCCGTTCAACTTAGAACGCACGTACTATACTGTTTACCATATTTTTGACACTAGTGTATAAAATGACATATACACGTTGCTAAGGAAACGCGTATTTTACTCGTCAACGATAGCGGCGTCAACCACCATTACTTAAACTTTTTTGTTGGCACCTTTAATTTAATATTGCTCAATACAATAAACATTTTTTAAAATCTTTAACATATTTAATACATGTTTCGAATATATTACATAATCATAATACTCACATAGTACATAAAATTACAATGTACTAGACAAATGTATTATTAATCACCAATGTTAGTGTCGTTGTTTAAGTATTTTATATTTTTGTTTATTTTCTAGATGCGTCGCATCGCAGAGTTTAGGCGCGAAAACGCGAGCCTCTTGGACGGATTACTTCCGGAGCATGAAAAGGTTGCTTTTCTTGAGCATAAAGTTGTGAACGTCATGAAAGGGCGAGATGATAAGGGAAGAAGAGTGCTCATCGTAAACGTTGGAGGTGAGATTAATTGATTGTTTTATTTCCTGTATAGATAGTGCGAATCTTGTTACCTTGGCAAGTTGATGTAAGACGTTGGAAAACACTACACATTACAGTATGTGTTATATGTATTTAAGTAAATTCAATTACACTATAATCATATAAGGTCACGAACCAAATGTAGAAATATATTAAATGTAGCTTAATTTTTGTAATTAGTTTTCTATAAATGCACTTAACTATATTAAGTAACCATACTATAGGTCTAATAGTTTCAGTATACGTATACTGTTGTTACATGTACGGTGTACCTACGTAATTATAGTTATTAGTATTTCGCGGAGACATATTCATTAATCTTTATGATGCATTCACTTATCTGCCGTTAACTTTAATTATATTGTACAAATGTTATTTATTTAACGATTTATGAAGCAAGTGGTAAACAGTGAACATAATGGTTTCCCATAAAATCCTGTTTAGAATTGTAATAAAAGACAAGTAGCGTATATTCAAATGAATGACCAATATTATGTGTTTAAATTGACAAAAAGAGATGTACCGAACCTATTCCTCCTAAACAAAAGATGATAATGATGATATGATGTTCGTTTGCCAAATTGCATATATTTACAATTACTTTATACAAATATAAGATACTTGTGTACGTGTTATATTAAGAATAAAATATAAAGTGCACGTTGGCTTAGAAAAGTTTGCAATACGAGTGGTTCTATATCCCATTAGCGTTAAAATGGCGGACTATAATTAATGATTGGTCACTAGCACTGTTAAATTTCTTTATTCCAAATGACTCTCCCAGATCAAAATAATTTAGTAAGACATGGTAAAGCCACCTAAAAGTCTTGCTATATATGTAGCAAAGCAGTAGAAATGGCTTAACATCTGTTGGTAGGGTAAAAGTTACTCCTGGATGGCTGTCAATACTCATGTCGCCATGACAAGGTGTTGGATATCATACGTGGACTAGTTAGTCTTTCAGTAGCAAGAGCGTCTAGAAATATAACTACCAACAAATGATTAATAAAGTTTGTGAAAAAAGGCTCGTCTAAAAATCGATACAAAAGCCTTACTTAATTTCAATCAGCGTCCGATTGGACTCACATGATAGTTACATATGAGAAAGAGTACAAAATACCTGAGGATGTTCGTATCATCATCCAGATCGGACATTTTTCTTTACTTTAGAAGCCTAAAACGTGTAATACTCATCATCACCATCATCACTTTAAAGTACACAAGTACAAAACTTACCAATGAACTGACCAGGTTTAGAGTTAATTTGTGAGTGGCAGAAGCAGGCACAAGAGGTATATAGCATACAGTTGGGTCCCAAATCTGCAACACGACGGAACCGGCACCAGTTTTTTCAAATTATTTCTCATTTTAGGTATATGGGACCCCAAAAAAGTGACAGCAGATCAGTTGTTCCGGCTGTTTTACTTAATTCACGAGGCAGCGATGTTGGAACCTGAGTCTCAAGTGCGCGGAGCCGTCGTCGTTATGGACTTCCACAACATGGGCTGGAGTCAGGTAGGTTTTTATATATTACATTAGGTTCTTTATAGTGTATTAGAACGACAGTGATATGAAACAAGCGTTAGTTACTATTTGGTAATTATTTCACGATTCCTTTTCTCACCCAGAGGGGAGAATATACAAAAATTATAATACAAAAATGCATAAAGTCCATACAGATTTATATTTATATTGTTAAATTATATTTATATATGATTTTGTGATATTTTTATGTTTTTAATTTTGAATTCTGTAAGTTTTCACCTACGTCTATTGCTTCACCTTGTATGAGAAAAAAGAAGTTATTGTCGTGATTATTTTACATTGAATTTTTGTGATGAATATTTTCTCTCATTGGAATCATGTAAAATAATTAAAATAAATGCAGGGTCCGAGATACTCTAACTAATATTAATTATTAACGAATATCTACAGTCTATCAAGCAGTCATACGATTCATTTTAATTAAACGATGTTTGTATTATTTCAACTTGAAGCGAATAACGCAACAATGTTGCCAAATTGTTAACCGCTTTTAAACAAATGATAATTTTCTTTTATTATTGATATTGTTGTATTGCACTTGAAGATTGGCTCGATAAGTTAAACGTTTAATGTTTTAGAAACTTTCTTGAAGGTTAGTATTTTCATAATGCATTGTGATCATAAAACTTAAAATTACTATAATTATTACCCTAATTTGTAATTAACTAAGGTAAATTTTAGTCTTTTTCTTTTAAATCAAATGTTAATAAAAGTATAAATTAAAAAATATATTTCTCATCTATTAATAAAACACTGACGTTCTCACTGCGCGTGCGCCAGCGATTGCAAAACGACACACAGTTATCAATACCTACTTGTGTATATGAGTAGGTACTGTGGTGTATACTACATACGAATATGTTTTTTTTCGAATTTCTAGTATAAAATCCAAATATGCGTAATTATTTTGTATATAAATAAATCTTTTGTTTAAATCGATGACCTTTAGACGTATGCAATGATTCATAGTTCGGTTGCAGTGTTAGGGACAAGCAAAGTATGATGACAAAGTAGGCATGTTTTAGGACAAAGATGCAGATTATACAAAGGCTCTCCATTGTCTCTTTATCGTCTGTTGCGTAGTTACAAAACAATTGTTAGATTTATTTCTATTCTGGAGCACGTGCTTTGACTTCTATTTGGACTACTTATCGATGTGTAAATGAATACATTATTATAGTAACTGTTTGTTTCTTTTTAATAAAAATTTAAATTTTTACTTACGTGCCTTTATAATTTGCGGATGAGGCCGATTAAAACTTGTGAAAGATTTCTTCACTTTCTTTCTTCTTAGGGTGTCGGTAACTGAAAAATGTATTATGAAATTGTATAAACCAGTAAACTCGTTGACGCATAAGTTACGCGTTGCCTTAGCAACGTGAATGATTTTTTTTGTACTGTCTGTCAAACACATGGCAGTCTTTAAATATGACCTAAGTAAGTTACAATTTTTTTTCTGTACGTATTAAAATTATAAGTACAGGAAATTTTTTATCATCAAATGATGATAATGCATAATTTATTAAAAATATATATTATTAAAATATAATATTACAAGTTTAGATGTATAATTTAGTATTCAGGTATAGCATATAGGATCTGATATCAATTGCCTTGATTTTTAGTATGATCAACATAACTACAAAGAAACAACGATTATTAAAATATACTGATTAACCTTTATCGTTACACCATTTCGTGATCGTGTCAATGTACCAACTTCTTTTGAGAGTCATGTTATTAATAATTGTTTTGATTGATTGTTAATAAAAGCTGCAATTTAAAAAGGCAGGTTAAAAATAATTATTTATTAATATTACATATATTACATTTATTTACATATGTACATTCATTCATGTTTATAACATATGTATATTTTTCAAATATACATAATATACTAAACCTTATATTGCAATATGTCTAGATAATTTGCTTATTAATACAAACAAAACGTCAGCTCCGCCGCCATTAAATATTACGAGCTTAGATATAAATTTTGCAATCTACAACTGATTATTGTCTCGTTGTCGTAACCCTCTCTATATAATTTAACATCGCGCATTTGACCTCACTACTGGCGCAGTGAAATATCAAGCCATACAGTCTTATCTGGCAGCTTGGAATGGGTTGCTTTAATTAGATTAATTTCGATGCTATTCATGTTTAAAGTTTTTGTCCATTATTGATTGAATACATTAGAACTAATGTCACTTACTTCCTCATCTTCATCATATTCTTGTTAGGAAATTAAATGAAAATAGCTTTCCTCCTAAGTATGTTGATGTAGGGCTCCGTAAAGTGTTTAAAGGAAAATTGTTTTGGGAGGTTTCAGCTCAAGGGTCGTCACGTCCGAGGTTATTTATCAGTTTTATATTCTTAGAACGTGTACTCATTTACTTGTACAACTTATCTCGCGGTCATTGGTATTTATCGGGTATCATCCTCTTATAGAATGGCCGCAATATCAACCTAAATAAGAACTTTTTTTTTTATTAAAATCAAATTATATATCAAATTATAAATATATATTTTTTATTTAATTCAGATTATATCAAAACAAAAAAATATGGTATTTTTTATATAGGTATATACATATTCTTACAAATTAATCAAAATATAAGAATTCTCACAAGCACTTTCGAATCGTCAATTATCATTAAATGGCAGTATTGGCAGTCCTACCGGAAGCTACTCGCCTGCTCGGAAGGCAGTTCTGCTGAGAAGAGCCGAGCAGAGAATAGTATTTCTGCACATAATAATATACTTTCCTTAATAATATGTTTTTAATTTTAATTTTAAATTGTTCAAGTGGTAAGTCTAAAATGAATTGTGGAATTTTATTATACATACGTATGCCTTGTGACATAAATGATTTATTGCCCTTTGTAGGTGTGTCTATCACTGTTTTTAAAATAATAGTGTATATTTTTGTGGACAAACAAAATATTATTGTAGATACAATGTGATGCAACCGTAAGGATATCCGTTTTATTAAAACTTCTCTCAAAGAATCCTCCCATGCTGTAAATAGCCCGCACTACTCTTTTTTGAATTACTAATATTGTTGAAATATGTGCAGCATTGCCCTAGAGTAATATGCCATAGGATAAGATACTATGAAAGTAACTAAAATAAATAAATTGGGCCGTATTAACGTCTGTACGCTGTCTAACGTTTCTAGCAGTGGAGCTCAGTCAGAAGACAGGTAGGTGCCCCATTTAAGCTTCAAATCCAGAGTGATTCTACAAATACCGCAATATCTATAAAATTGATAATTTCATTATTGAGACTTAAGTTAAGCTTTTGTCTCGACACATTGGGTATATTAAATTCTATGCATTTAGTTTTATTTTCGTTCAATACCAAGTTGTTAAAACTAAACCAGCGAATTATTTGCGACATTGCACTATTTACGTCATCATAATAATCTTTATTACAATCTACTTTAAAAATTAAAGAAGTTTCACCAGCAATAAACATAATATCGCATAAATTCTTAGCATAAAATAAAAGATCGTTTATATATATAAAAAATAAGAAAGGTCCTATAATCGGTCCTATCCTTGCTCATCCGTAAATAGCAACGTTTAACCTTTTGACTTTTCTCAAGCATTATAGATGTACTTTAGAAGCGCAACGCCTGCATCTGCACTAGATCTGCCTCTTGTAACCATACTGCGCATAATGAAATTTTGGCTATTAGTAATCAATTATGTGCATTAAGCCTAATAGAACTCTACAAGTACTCTTAAAACATGGTATTCTATAATATAAAAATAAATAATTTCAACAAAATTATTTATTTTTGCAAATGACTCAGTTTTCAAATATACTAAAAGAACTATGTACCTAAGTAAAATTTCTTTGAAAAAAAAATATAGACAGGGTTTTGCCGCATTTGCCGTTTACATACGATAATAGATCAATATTTTAGTCAAACTTCCGCTCATTGTCAATATATGCAGGATACGGAGTTTCCTTGGGAAATGTCATTGACAAAGTTAAAGCAGTTTGTGTTCTATGCCGTGCCTGCACATATAGTACCTATGTACATCCGATCTCTAGAGCTGACCTCTGTCAGCCACAATTAGGATAACTCTCGTGTTACAAATGCCACGTTTCGTCTTAACGATCTAATGTTTTTGTTAGGGAAATGTGACACCGAATCATTACATGCAAGTTGTAGACGATTTATTGTAATAAATAACGGTTTCATATTTCGTGTTATTTACATTTTAATAAATTTAATATTAGCTAAAAACTTTATGCTAAGATATAAATATTTATATTCTAAACTAGTTGCAGCCCGCAACTTTGTTTGCGTGAATTTTATGAACATTGCCATGCTTTTTTATTTAACAATTGCTGCCGTTATACATTGAAAATTGAGCTCAATTTTTTAACCAATTTCACCACATGAAGTTGCTGGCAGCTTATGTTATTAATACAACAATAAGAGACAAGAATTGGGACAATCATATTTTATTAATAATTTACAAACTATTTTTTTTTAAATATATACAATGTACACACACTGTTTTGACTATTGTATATAGTTACTACACGAAATAAAAAATCTATATAATCATTTGCGTACAACTTTCTGAATAAATCAAAAGATATGAATTTATAGAATATTTGGTGACGTCAAATTACGATTTATCGATTTCTCTTATATGTGATTTGATAGGTTATGTAACATAATGATTTTAACTTTTTATTTTTTATAAATTTTATTATGAATTGGCCCTGTAATATGTCCAATCCAAATATTTTACACTTTCTTTACAAAACAATAATTGTAGTCATCATTAGGATAACTTCATAGTCATCCGTATTGAAATATAAATTAATGATATTTCTTCAATGTTATATATGAATTATAAGACAGCTAATTTAGGAATATTATTTCGATGACATTAACCATCAAATTCTTTCTCAACTTACAAGGTATGAGTGAGTAATGAGTGTAAAATTTACATTTCGAGTCAGGTTTTAAAGGACTACTTTTTAAGACGTACAAATTAAAGATGCTCAAGGGAGAACATGTTTGGGAAACACGTTCAAAGATACGATAACGGATACGTAAGAAGAAATCTTTAAAATGTAAACTTTTTTTACAGCCTCATGCTTTTTCCCGTATAGCAGGTTACACAGAAAGAACCTAGTGTCAAGACACTCCGTTCTCTACTTTCTAAATTAAATGAAAATGTTTTAAATTTGATCACTCTCACGAATGGGAATCGAACCAATCGCGTTTACAGTCAGATTCTGTCCCACTGTGCCAAGATGGCCTTTTTAAGCCTATTGTCCATTTTGTTTATAAAACATGCTTATATATTTTTTTATTATTTACAGACCATGGGGCTTACACCAGCATTCTCTAAACGCCTGCTGACTTTCATCCAAGATGCTTTGCCTCTTAGGTTAAAGGAAGTGCACTTCGTAAAGGAGCCCATGATCTTTAATGCTGTATGGAAAATGTTTAAGCCTTTCATTAGAGAAAAACTGAAGAACAGAGTAAGTTCTTGTGTTGTTTTTTTATTGTTACGTAAGAGTTTCTAGTTACCATTAATATAGTTATGATTAGTTTTATGTCACATTTTGATGTTTCGACCTGTAAAAAACCAAATATGTCTATAATTCATAAGAAATTTTGAATGTATGCAATACTAACAAATTTTTAAACATTTTTAAATTCAGACACTTAGGAAATTGAAAAACGGGATTCAAAGCGCGGGTTCGAATCCCGTTGCAATACAATTTTTTATACGTTTTCTAAAAAATGTTCTTGTTTACTAACAAACATTCTAATTTCCAGATATTCTTCCATGGTTCAAAAATGACATCCCTCCATAAGCACATAGCTGCCACTCACCTGCCCTCAGATTACGGTGGTGAGCTAAACGCCATCGACTACTCTGCCGCTGACTGGTATCCCGTCATTAACGATGTCCTTCCCCATATACACAATTGGAATTCTTATGGATTTGTTAAGAAGACGTAATTGGTTATGCCGAATAATTTACCAAGGCCACCTTTGTGATTACGATTACTTGAACTCAGTTTTTTTATATGAGCTTTCGGTTTTAAAATTATCGGATGTAAGTTTGTAAATTTACTCCAATAAATTTTCAAAGACTCATAAGAAATATAAGGCTCGACTATCAATACCAGCGTGACACACTTTCCCCTTCTTTGCTCTGTGTATAGAAATCTACTGTATTTAAAATTAGGATTTCTTTAAAAATTTAATATTAGCTCATTTATAGTTTTGAAGTTGTCTCTGATCGTAATCACATGGCAGATAATAATTTTGATCGATCCATATATTAGATAATTATTGAGGTCTTGGTTCCTTTTAGACTTAGGTAGTAGCTATTTGCCATATTTAAGAAGCAAGCAAAATATGCATACAATTTTATTGTCCGTATAATATGGTATTGTACGGTGCAAAATCAAATTTAAAGAGTTGAGTGAACCTGTTATGTGCCTTATAAGAGTTGATTAATAATATTGTTAAACAAATGACGCATGACTGATAAGAGCGTGTAAAATTTTATGTACAAAATACTTTTTAAATTTATTTATATAAGTTGATTGAACATTTTTATCAACAATATTAGCTATAGTGTCAACTAAAAGATTTAGTGTATTCCGATTATAAGCTTTCGTTGTATAATCGCATAAGTTCTTTTAGTTTTGGCTAGTGAAACTAATTTGAAATTTCTAATATATCTCACCAATTTATCGAGTAGATACCTATATTATCTAATGTTTTTGATGAATATTCAAAATTATTGTTGGTTTTTCAGTGCCAATTGTAACCAGAAATTATTTATTATAGAAGTGGAAATCAATTTGCAATTGCACCAGTAATTACAGAGCTACGTGATAATATGATTGTAATTATATATTTCACATTCTCTATTTTTCAAAATATTATAGTGTTTATAAAAGTTTAGAAATAAATAGATATGTTTGAAAATAAGTAACAAGTGGGCGAATATCATGACATTTTGTATGTGAAAAATTAGCATTATACTTTTTACTTTTAAATTATATATATACGTATATTTCATTTGATATTCTATTGTGTATTAGAAAATATTGTGAACATCGTGATTTTGTAACATTTCTTTAACGTGTGTATTAACGTGGTTTACTTTAATAACCAAAGATTTTTCAAATAATGTTTACATTCCCATATGTCATTAATTGCTCAAGGAGAATGTTTAACTTCATTTTGTTTTTGTTATTTTTCATATATAATAAAGATATATATATACATATTGTATTTTTGACTACATCAGCATAATGCGATTTTTACATAATAATATAACAAATTGTTTAATGTACATCTATTACGTAATATGGAACAAAGGAAAGAAGACGTTGAAATACATCGTAAGTAATTGAGCAACTACAACATTATATATTATTTTTGTCATTCTTTATTTTATAGTTTTTAGGCGTGTTAGTTGAGTACAATTTACTTTGCCAATGTCACGTAGAACGGAGAAGACACGAATTAGACTGGTTAAATAGTTACAAAACATACATAAAATAAGGCCATCGCGGTGCAGTGTGATAGCGTCTGACTCGAAAGCAGTGGGTTCGATTCCCACTCTGATGAATGATTATATTTAAATTATGTTGATTTCTCCTCTCTGGTGACAAGACAAAGCGAGAACGGAGTGTCTTCACCAGGTTCTCTCTGCATGCTCTACTATGCTAGAAAATCCGTGAAGCTGAAAATATAAATAAAACACTGAAAATGCAAGCCAGCGATCATGATAACAAAGCGCTTGTGCCATCCACATCCGAAACTATAAATACAATTACTGATAAATAATACCGATCCACATCTGATTTAATATTTGCAAAAATAATATTAATTTCAATAGTTTGTATTAATTAATTTAAATTAATAAAAAAATATAAAAACACTTTTAATTATGAAACCTGAGTTCCCTTTGGACACAATTAGCCTCTATGGCTTCATACTTATAATTATGCAGTAGGGGCTTTAAATAAAAAAGAAAACATGAATGAATTAAAGCAAGATTCAAAATCTACTATGTAATTAATTTAAATTTTAGATTTTTGTTCAGATTGGTAAAACTTTAGTTATAAGATTACTAACCGCCTGTTAAAAATGTTGATGCAATATAGTATGACTGGAAACTTATTGTGAAAACAACTTATAAAGGCCAAGGGGAATGACACCCACGTATCATTCCCACTCGTGAGAGTTATTATATTTCAATATTTCTTATTTCCACAGTCTGGTAAGATATAGTGCTGCGTTGAGCTCAGTCATTACATAATCGACATATGGAAATAGAGAACTTATTAGATTCTATTGTTATATCCATGTTATATATATATTCTTATTCTATATTATTTATGTTCTTATTCTATAGATTCTATCTTAGATGCCTAGACAGAATCTGAAATTGGTATTTTTTATAACGTTTAAAATTTGAAGCACCTGTAATTAATATTTGTAATTTATAATGCACGTGTATCAGTTTCTTTCATTCGATTTAATTTTTTATTAGTTTACAGTACACATTTAATTTAAAAATAATCTCAAAATAGAAGTAGACAATTTTATTTACTTTTCAGTGCATTTTATGATTTATTTTGCAATTACATTGACGACATCATCGAAACATATTTAACTAAACGCAAGAGATATGTGGTTGCCTTCTTAGTGAATGAAACCTCTGGCTAGCGCTAACGCTAGCTGGCCAAGTTACAATATTGGGTTACGTTTACTAGTACATATAAACTGAAGTTTATTATTTCTTTCTTTTCTGACCAATCTTAGTTCCGTTTTGAAAACAGTAAGGAATTTAATGAGTAATGAATAAACACTAAAGATTTTTTTTATCGAAAATGTTTTGGAGAGCATTAATTATTTAACACTTGTTACAAATCTTTGCATGACCCAGTGTGACGAGATCAGGAGGATTTTTTAGCTACTAATATGGCAATAAACTGCATTATGTAACACGTATGTGAAGCGAATTATCTTCTTTTTTAATCTTTCAAAAGCCTTAATGTGAATTGACCTATGACAATATCTTTATTAAGTCATTAGTGGAATAAACATAACATCTGTTTGAGAAGCGCATAATACTAATAGTCTTAATGAAGGCCAAAGTACAAGTACACGGTCGTATCTGTCAAGAGTAAGATTGTTAAGGAATGCTTTATGTTTGTTCCATAAACGTGATATTTACATAAAATATTGAGCTACTCTTTAATATTATTAGCATGTGTATTTATATCTATTAAGGACGAAAACTATATGTATTTTTTATTAATTTATAAATGTCCTTAAAATCTTTGTAATTATGTCTAAAATTTAATAGGATCTTTGGTGTTCGCGATTTTTACACATTATGAAATAAAACGATTTTTATACGGATTATCTACCTATGATCATGGACTCTGTAAAATGTCCGAAACGTCGGGTTTCTAAAAATGTATTTTTGAATACCAATGATATACGCGATTAATCCGGTTAAAAATAGTATCGTATATATTTTTTACAAATATTACCATATCTTTGTTTTATTTTCTTGGAAGTAATATAATTTGGATCAAGGTATACATATCGTTATCGCAAATTTTTTGTCTTTGTTCATTGTAGTGTATTAAGACAAAGAACAATCGCTTAGCTGCTACTTAGCATTCAATTACTTTCAGGTTCATGCTCATCTTTAGGATTTTTTGTTCAACAGATATTAAAGTGTGATGGATAAGAATATTTCTTTTTTGTCACTATGATAAATAAAATGATAAGACAAATTTAATGGTTATTTAAAAATATTAAAATTATAGGCCATCTTAGCACAGCGTTCGACTGTAAACGCGATAGTTGTGGGTTCAATCCGCCCTCGGGAGAATAATTAATAGCTTGACGCTTTTTGCCGCTTAGCAGGGTAGTCAGAAGAAACCTAGTGTCAAAATACTATGTACTTTCCGCCCGAATTCGAGACATTGCATTTTGAGTACCGCAATGTCTCTGAAACCACAAATTAATTGAAAACAACGAAGAGTATTAATAAAAATTTGAACATGATTATTTCTCCGAATGGGGATGAACGCACAACCATAGCTTTTGCAGTCAGACATTGTCCCACTGCGCCACGATGACTTCAAGAGAATAACTATGTAAAAACAATTATTATTAATTTCCTGAAGCTGTATTTTCTAAATTCATATTATCTTAATGTAGATACAGCGTTATTTCCTTTTTTTCAAGATATTGATTTTCATAAAAAAGGAAACAACATTTTGTGAAGAATTAAGAATTATTAGCTTGTTCCTTACCGTACATATAAAAAAACATTGCCACGCCCGGCTTCACTCGCTCGCGGTTCTAGTTTCAGTTGAAACGGTCTATTATATATATATATATATATATATATATATATATATATATATATATATAAGCAAAGTAGCTTAAAAGTATCATCCAGAACTTCTATTATTTAGTGAAAAGTAGATGTTTTAGTCTGTTTTACTCAGTGCCCGCGTATATAAATGTCAAACATATTAACCAGTTATATCTTACAATATTCTTTCTACTTACTTCACAAAAGAGGGGGTTTTGGGTCACAGTATTTTGTAAATAGTACACAAATTATTTTTTTTCAACTTTCCCTATATAACAATTACTAAGTAGTTACACTATGTAATTTCCCATTTAATTTAATTTATTCTAATATTTAATATAATACATTTCCCAGAGTCACAAAAAAAATATAGTATACAGTTAACTTAAGCTACACGTGCCTTACAGAATAATTTTAAAATAAATAATGATTGCAGATACTATTTCGGCGCAGTAGTCAGTCTAACTACAAAGAGGGGCGGGGCGTTGATTTCTGCCAATCAAGAAAAATGTGATGCTACTTTATTGTTCCCTTATAAAATGCTTATTTTATTTATAACTGTTGGCTGTATTTTAAGAAATCGGTAATAAATCGTTGGTGATAAACATAATATATTTTCTTTTCGTCCTTTAGTACTTTATATATTTTTATATGTATAATGCCTTCGTATTATAGTATACATTTATATTACTAACTATCGGGCAGAAATAACTGTGCACGCGATAAAATTAGGTTGGTCATTTCTTTGGTCTGGTAGGAGAAAGTTTGATTTAAGCCTCATCTCTTAGAGCATAATGCTTCAAAATTGAGCAAATAGGGGAGCAAATAACGAAGTGAACTAACTCTAGCTTCTATCTACACTGCTATATACATACAATTTAAAAAACACGTTAAAAATAAATACATACAAAACATTCTTAAATATCTTAAAAATTCACGAATAATAATATGCTAATACAAAGTTTATATACTGTTGTCCTTACTTAGAGAAGTAGGTAAAGCGCGTGAATGGTGCTTATACTTCAAAGTGGTGGGACAATCTCCGTTAAGCTGAATACGCGGTCAACCGGCTATCAGTAGCGCGCGAGCTTCTTCTTGCTCTATCCGCACATTTGTTACTGAATACTGTTTATCTACAAAAACAATGCATTGAATAGATTACACGATCGTCATCATCGTTATTTATATCATTAAATCTATAGATAAAAATAATTAAAAAATCATTCACATTAAATCGAAAAACTTAACTTGACCGAAGTTACGTGACGTGAGAGATCGTATAGTGAAATCTGTGCCAAATTGCCTCATAAGAAAAAATATAGTGATGGGTGTACTATAATATTGTTTCATAAGCAGTCAAAGCTGGTTTATTACATCTATTGACACTAGCTTACATTTAGTAGAACAAAATTCTAATATATTTATTTTTAATATTTTATGGATAAAGTCGAATTGCTATAAAATGGCGTTACAGTTTGAGTCCGATGGTACTCCATATGTTATGTGGGCAGAACATACTATTAAGTTGGAAAAATCTAAAATAACTGAGGCCTTTTATATAGAAAAAGCAAGAACAGAGTTAAGAGAGGCACCGGAAATTATAGAAAATGGTCTTACAGAATTAAGACAACTCCTCAAACGTAAGTTACAATTTAATTAATAGTTTTACATATGTTGATTTTCAGCAGCAGCAACACATAAAGTTTTTTTTTATAGGAAATAATCTATTACAGTTTAGTGTTTTAAATTAAGGTTTTAGCGAGTAATTGTAAGATGTGACAAGCACTTTTTATCATGTATTGTACTTACAAAAGACTTCTGTAATTTAATGATTAATATGATAAAGGTATCTTTTTACTATCTAATGAAATAATTAGTTGCGCCACCAGTCACAGGTAGCTGTTTGTAACACAACCAGCAACCTACTTTAGATGTTAAGAAATATAATTTTAAAGCGCCGTAGATGTGTTACGGATTTTTATGAACACGCTTTGGTATGTATGTATCAATGTAAGGTAATCTTGGACCGCTATTTGACCCATTTCTTGTTATGAGATTTTTTGTTAAGCTGTACACGTGACAGGGTCCGATGACAATCTAATATTTTTATAAGAACCTTACTTCTTTACTAGTACGGCCAGGAAAAAATAATTCCAAACGTGTTCGATTTGCCCATTTTTTAAAAGATTTTGTTTTTTAATTACAAATTTGAACGTTACATTTTGCCAACAAATTTGTACTACTATGCCGGTAATATAAAAACTTGCTTAAACATTATAATTAACACTTAAATCTTAATTCTAAATTAATATATTAAATCTAAGTACACAGTATAACTCAAATCATATATGGCGACGGAATAATAGCCCTACACGTACAATATAAAGTATGATAAGAAAAGAACATTGATACAATAAATATTTAAGTATCCACGAACCAATATGCAATTAGACGTGGGTTCAATTCTCGCTCAGAGGAACAATTATCTCCTCCGCTTTGGTACCTAAGACAACGTGGCGTTGAAGTCCGTTGCTCAACATGCAATGTCTCAACTTCGGGCGGACTGTAGAGAACGAGAACCTAGTCTTTGACTATCCGATTTTCAAGAAAATAAGTGTAAAGAAAAAAAAAGTAAATATATAGAAATGATATTATAAAAATATTGCCCAAACCTTAGTTGAAAAATCACTTAATATTAGATATTATATAATATTAATAGGTAATTAATTAACCATCTTTTTGCCAATGTAATTATTAAATTCTATTTGTATACAAAAACTTGCATTTGATAAGGATATAGTTGAGGCGAAAATAACATATCTTTAATACTTAGATAGTTCGTTCGGAGCTGACATGACCTGCAAAGATAAAATTTATACAGTTAATGTTTCTATTCGAGATAGATCCAAAAATAGATAAACAAAAAGTAAATATCCGGTGTGGATTCATTTGATCGCATACAACGTAGAGCCATTTGAATCGTTAAGGACCCAATAATCTGTGAAAGGCTTGACACTTTGGCGTTCCGTAGAGACATTTACTCTCTGTGCGCTCTCTACCGCATTTATCATCATCCTGAGTTTTGCCGCGGAATTTTCCAACCATACAAGTACGTAAACGACTGAAATACCATCCTCACCATCTGGATACATGGCACTCTACTACTGTGCTATTTTATAGGAATTTCTTTCCACGTCCGACTCAACTGTGGAATGTCCTACCAGCGGCAGTGTTTCCAGGTCTATTCTACATGGATACCTTCAAAAAGCGTGTCTATTTCCACCTTAAAGGCTGGGAACATCCCTCTAGCTCTTCTGGTGAACACAGGGTAGTGGGCGGCGATGATCGCTTACCATAAGGTGCGAACGCTTGTTTGCCTTGTCTATAGTATAAAAAAATAAATATTTTCTAACTAGGGCTTCAAATCCCGCAGATTTGTTCTCTCGATATTTACGGGATTAGGAATTTTCAATCCCATGGGATCCGGGTACTTGCGGGATCCCGCATATAGACAATATTACTACTTATATCGGAAAAACTACCATAGAATTAGTTAATCAACGTAACTCCAAATATATTTAAGTTTAACTATACATATGGTCAGTCAAATTATAACGTTTATTAATCACAGAAAAAAATAAGATTATCTACTACAAAATATACGATTTTTAGTTAGTAAACTTTTAAACATACGTCAACTTTTATACGGACCTTGTTTGTTGATTAAATCGTTAAAATTAAATTGAATTTGAATTTCCCATTTTTCTTCTTCTTTTTGTCTTCTTTCTTCCCTCTTCGTTCTTTTGCCAGTATGCCGTGTCGACAATCACCGAGAGGTCGCGCTCACAAGAGGACCATATCGAGCATGTTTCTTTCTAGTCCCGCAAATTTCGCATATCCGCAAAATTAAATGTTTCACATAATTTTGTTATGATAGTACTAACTTGATACCATTACTTGCTTACAAAAATAGAATACGTTATGTGAATCTGCTCTACGTCAGTTAGGTGAATTATTTGTTTAATATTTGGTTGAACAGATGTTTTAAGATTCACTTCATGCTAATTTTATATGCTTTATAAAAAAGCAGTCCTAAAAACTATTTTGTTATTATTTCGTCCAGGGATTAGTATGTCGGCCTTATAGTTAGGCTGTTCGTCGCCTGTCTCTTGTCCAGTTAGTTTCGAAAGAAAGAGTTTCAAGTATACGTTCATATGAAAATGTAATATTTATGTGGGTATAATCTAGCCGACAATAAAAGAATATATTTTTATAATTAAAATATAAAAATATTGTTATTAAATTTGCATTGTTATTTTTACAAAATAATTTAACTAAAACGAAATTAAATGAAGCTCACATCATTTCAATATGTGATAGTACTGGATGTTGTTAAGAACCTGGATGTAGTAATATACGAGACTAAAAAGAAATTATGGTAGATTGTATGCTAAAAAAACAAAAATAGAGTATTTATGATACGTCAATGTATAATAAAACACATAATATTTATCTACAGACTTAATAACGAAATAATTAACTTAAACAGGTTTTTTTCTCATAATGTCATTTGCACGTCTACACAGTTAATTACAAGTAAACTTAGCGTTTCATGTACCCCAATGTACATAACAAAATTATTACACTAATAAATTATGCTAACATTGTTATAATGTACGAGTAATAGTACCTCACGAGGATGGTTGTGTGCATCTTGAATATCAATTTGTAAAGCTGTATGGTGATCAGATACAATAGTATCTTTAGCTACAATTGTCCTAGAGAGCGATATATTAATATTAATAGCATAATTGCAATATTTAAAACATTAATAAAATAATTGTTATAATTTTTTTTATTACAGGTGAAACGAATCTTGTCATACCTATTGAAGAAGATGAGTTCCTACTGAAATTTCTCAGACCTTCTAAATTTTACGCAGAAAGTGCATTCAAGAAAGTGAGTTATTATTGATTTCTTTAAAATGAAGATTTCTTTTATTATAGACTAGTGACTCCGCTCGGGCGGCTTCGCTAGGCCTTTTAGTGAAATAATGGAATTTCATCTCCATCCTTTTTTCGCTCCGCAAAAGGACACTTCGTTCTCAGCATTGCACCCGCATTCGAGAGGTTGCATATTGATATTTTAATTTTTTTTTACTAAGCTAAGCGCCCATTTTTATAATACCGGAGTTTTTTTTAAAACAATAGAAATTCCCTGAGGTGCGAATCGACCCGAAAACTACTCACCACACTGAACAATTTTTATTAATGCGGCATTGACTTATTTCTTATAGTTTAGCTGGTCTATCATGGTTCTCGTCTGATTTTCCAGATCTTTATTTTTTATATGTCAATGCAAAATGGCTACCACGTTAAATAGTTTTTGTTACGGAAACATTTTCTATTTTCTAATAGTTAAGCTAGACTATTATGGTTCTTCATAAGCTGTACCGTATCTTGAAATTGTATATATGTCAAAGACAAATGCGCATCACACTAATCAATTTCTGCTAAGGCGACATTTTGTTATAGTTTAGCTTGGCTTATATGATTCTTCATCAGATGTTGAAATTTTTTATGTTTATATGTCAGCACCAAATTCCTCATCACGGAAAACAACTTTAGTTAAAGTTTCATTGCTTTATTTCTTATAGTTTAATAGGTCTATTATAGTTCCATATCAGGTGGTCGACTCTTCGAAATCAATTTTACCCGTCCTGACCAGGCTTATATTAGATAAACAAGAAAAACAGTCGGCCCAAATCTATCTAGTAATTACGAAAAATGCCCGTATAAACAGACAGACATATAAAAAAAATATAGATTCATATTCTGTTACTGTTTTTACATCCTCCTAAATAGTTTTTAGCGTATATGAAAAGGTTGATGGCTGTGGAAAAGGTAAAAGAAGTATGCAGGGACTATAGATTTGCGCTTCGTTCTCTCTGAGTACTTCAACGGGGATAAAGTGTAAAGTTTAAAAAAATTAGATAAATCATAAAAATGTGACTATAATTCTAATGTATGCAAAATAATGTAATATGCTTATAAATGAGTTGTCATCTACATGCGAAACAAATCAGACACAAATATTATACGATGAACTTGCAAAATCTTAACAACGTTTTTGTGTTTGTTATGTAATATAAAACTAATTTGAATGTTGCACAATTTCATGCATTTACTATTACGTAGAAACTTTGCCTTTTACTTTATTCAATTTAAAATTTGTAAAATTAAAGAATGGAGTGTTATGATACAAGGTTCTTTCTGCCCAGCCCGCTGTGGGAAAACAGGAAAAATTGGAAAATTCGTCGCAGTAAAGTATTTTTTTGATATTTATTTTCAGATTCAAGCGTATTATAAGTTCAGGTTATCACATCTTGATTACTGCCGGGACCTGTTTCCCAGTAACATTCAAGCGGCATTCGACCATTCTATTATTTCTATTCTTTCGCCGAGGGATCAACAGGGACGTCGCATTATGTTTATTGAATCTGGTGGTAAATTGTTCTGTTGACTTATATTTAAAATATCTCATTTCATAGAATACAAGTTTTATTCATTTTATAGTTCATCTCTTACAATTTCTTTTTATACTACAGACCCACACGGGGCTTTGCATGCGGAAAGTACACGACTGAACTATTTCATGGTTTCACCCGCCGCGTTCCTACTTAAATCATAAACTTTACTTAAATTTATAGTTTAAATGGTAGTAACTATTTTATTTTTGAAATGAAATAAACACTAAATGTAGTAGTAGGTATGTATGTAGAGATGTTTACCAAAATACAATAATTAAAACTACATTTAAATCGGTTTAGCCGTTTCTGAGATTAGCGTTCAACACACGACAAACAAACAGAAATGAAAATTAAAAACCATTGTTTTGAGTTAAAGTGCGTTGATAAATACTCCCAATAATATATTTTTTCATATATATTCCATGTACAGACAGCGATCAGTTATATTTTTATCATATGTATAGATTATATATGCATAGCCTAATAAGTTCAAATGAATTTTATTTTAGTAATTTATGCCTTTTTTGTAAGAAAACATTAATGTTTCAAGAAATTTATGATATATTGAATTAACAGAATGAAATATGTAGTACGTGTAGCTCTTTCAAAACAATAATGGTTACGGATTCTAGACTCAATTAAACAAGCATGAATCTTCAAAACGAACGGAAATATTGCGTCATGTTATACATAAGTACTGTAATTATAACTGAATAAGAAGCATTCAGAAAATCTTTTAGTTTAGAAATGCTCATCTACCTCATTCATTCACAATATCATTAATATTTAAATTTTACGTTACTTGTGTCTTAGCGAATTTAAAGTATTGAATAAACGGTCAATTTTAATGTACAATGTAGAGTGTTGAAAACAAAATGTATAGTGTTGAAAAATGTGTTTCTGATATTGCTTTTTTTTTTTAAAGTTTTTATGAAAAAGAAAGACGTTTAATAACTATATAATGTTTAATAACTACAAGTTAATATATTTTTTTGCTTAATATATTTTAGAGCGCTGGAATCCACGAGACGTACCTTTGCGTGAAGTATTTCGCGGTGTACAATTGGGTCTGGAGGCCGCTATGGTAGAACCACGCACTCAAGTTTGCGGCGTTTCCGTTATAATGGACATGAAGGGGTTATCTTTCTCGCATATCATGCAGTTCACACCATCATTCGCAAAGATGGTCATTGATTGGATTCAGGTTATTTTTCATTACGTATAAAATATTTATTTATATATTTCATTTAACCTTGACTTGGTAGAAAAATAATGTTTGCTGTTAAGGAATATAAAAGCTTTTGAATATGAAATACATGTAAACTATATATTTTGTACTAGTTGTGCTCGCGACTTCTCGAAATTCTAAAATTTCTAATTTAATAAAGAGCGTTTAGATTTCATCGTGTCGCATTTGACACTACCTGGTTTAGCGCGATCGTTGTAAAATCGATTTTTAGTCGGAGAATTTTTCATTTTTCAAAACGAAAAATGTACTTATGTACTTAATAGCTTTTCTCTACCCGCATCATACAGGGCTCGGATGAAAAAAGAATAAGTAACATAATGTAGAGTACGACACTAAAATCTTCGACGATGTTTTTTGCCGCCCTCATTCCTTTGTGGATAAGAAATTTTAAAACTGCACTTTGCATCTTCAACATTCAAATTCTAAAGTTTATCTATAAATATTATTTGTATAGATAAAAAAAAATTAATAAGTAAGCAAAATGTGATAATTGCGATGATTTTAGAACCTAACTATTGGTTATGGAACACTTCCTGTGTTTGTTGAACGTATAACAAAAAAGTATATGTATAAACGTTATAGCTATTACAAAACAAGGTCTAATTTAAAGTTTATACTTTACACAAAATTTTAATATATGATCGTTTATAAGACATTTTGAGCCTCCGTGGCTCAGTGGAGGCGTGGACTCTAACTATATACATAAAGATTTTGGGTAAGATTCTCATTCGTAAAAAAAAATATTTATATTTTTATTTCTTCGCTTTGGTAAAACAAAGCGCGGTAATTGAGTTCTGTCACTCAGCAGGTAAAGGCCGGCGGAAAGTGTAGCACGGAGTCTTTACTCAAAGTTCTCTCCTGTCTACACTGCTATGTAGGAAAAAGGGTGGAGTTTCTTTTCATGTATTAATTAGCATAATTAAATATTGATGTAAACGGAACATATCGTATGATTTTCTAACAAATCTTTTTACAAACCTTATATCTTATAAATCATCAGGAGATTATTCTCCTGATGATTTAAAGCCAACTGTATAATATGAATATTTTACCATATTTTTTGCAGCTTTACGTTTTTTACTGAATAGTAGGGATAACCAGAGAGAACCCAATGTCATGGCACTTCCTTTTAAGTACCAGAATAGAGAAATGAAAATAATTTATAAATAATCATTACCGCGAGAGGGAACCGAACCCACACCTATCACGTATACGATGAGACGTTGTCACACTGCTCACCGATGGCCTCATTATTTTAACATAAAATTGTAATATTTGCCAAACTAATTATATTATAATTTATCGCAATAAATTTTTTATGGTGTTTGAAATATCTTAGAGGCCAGTTAGAGATTGCAATAAAATAAGTAAAAACAAAACTAATTACGTGCAGTTGTTTATATTAACAAGCAGACAAACGTGAATTAAATAGCATTTTTTTTCGTATTCATATTTTGTAAAATAAAGCGTATAAATCCAAGAAGGGTTTTTGGATTAACATCGATTATATCCCCAGGATTGCATACCGATTCGTTTGAAGGCAGTACACATCATCAACCAGCCCTACCTCTTCAATATGCTATTTGCTATATTTAAACCGTTCATGCAAGAGAAGCTTAGATCGCGCATTTTCTTTCACGGTTCTGACAAGAAATCCCTATTGAAGCATATTAATGCTGAAGCTCTAATGAAGAGAGCAGGTGGTGTCTTACCTGACGGTGAGATATCTGGTAAAGTATTATGGAACATGCTACACCATTATGAAGATAGTTTTAGAAGTGAGTATTTGTTTTCAATTTTACACTTTATTGGGATAAATCTCTCTGCTTACATTAAGCTAGTGCCATTACACGTTTCCGTTTTACGTCTGATTTTTAGTGGCGGTACTCAACGCTACAATTCATCTAACCAGACAATGGAAGTAAAAATAACTTTAATTTAATCATACAACTTTGATTTAATTAAGTCATTACCATCGCATTGACAGCTAGACGCTGTCCTCAATACGCAAACATTATGTCAGCTCGAAGATATGAATGGCAAAGTATATTTTCTGAACTGTTATATTATATTTTCAGGAGCTGATTCATTTGGATACATAACAAATAATAACAAATAAACATTTGCTAACGCACTTTTAAAAGGATTTAATATGACGTAAGTTTTAAAAGTTTATTATTATTAGTTTCGTGTTTCTACTAAATAATATGTGCCTTCGGCTCGAATGCGATCTATAGAATAATGATGCATTTTATAAGCATACTTTAAGGCTTTATTTATTACATTTAGTAAATATTAAAATATTATTGTAATAATTGAACTTCATATTTTCAAGTAAAAATTCTTTTCAATATTCAAATACGATAAAGTTGATACTTAACAATATATTTCATTTTTTTGTTAGTAATAAATATTAAATTTAAATATTATAATCTTGCAACTTAATAACGTAACTTTTTATATTTCAGATAAAGTTGTCAGCCAAGCGTTATTTAAAAAAACTTTATTACCAGTATTCTAGATTAATTTAGTTTTTATACTATGACATTTTGTGAATAAAAGACTGTTCAGCCGGTTGCATGATATAAAAACAACAAATTTATTTAATAAAAGTCTTTATTTTATATTCTGTATACATAAATCATTAAAGTTAATTAATTTACTTATTTCTTAAGACTATGCCTACATACTTGTTTGTATATATAAAGAAAAAACTGATTAAACTTAAAAATCTGTGATTTAGTTTTTTTATATTTGTAACTTGGGCAAGAGGTATTAATTAGGTTCTAACAATGATATTGTACAATAATAAAATTTATGAAAATAAAAAATAAAAGATTATTTTATTTATTAAAATATGATAAGCTATAAAAAAAATAAAAAAAGGAACAAAGATTTAAAATCTAATACTTTGAAATATAGTTTAAGAAGTCGTAACAAAAAATAAGCAAATTATATAGTACATACAAAACTGCAGAATATTATGACAATCAAATTCAGTCAACAGTTCAGACAACTGGAGACGTTTAAATTTTCTTAATCACACACAAGCTGTTTTAAAAGAACTTACTTGTAAAAATAAAGAATAAAATAAAAAAATACCTATGTTTAATAAAACACAAACTTCACATGCTTTTTAATACCAAGTTAAGTCTTAATTGAATTTAATACAAATTTGAGCGGATACATTACTCAGTAGCTAACAACTGTCGCTCTCGAGTTATAGCGAATTACGTAATCAACGATTAATGAACTCTGAATTAGCAACAATTAATACCAAAGTCCGTGTATCTACTATAACTATGCCAAGAAAATGCAAGATTTCTTAAGAACTCTTGGCAAAAGACAAATAAGATACCTTGTTTAAAGTTCCAATAAATGATAGTATACGTTCTAATGAAAGTAGAAACCTATTGGGTTCTATTAAGCATGTGACTTTATTTTCTTAACTATAGCTACTGTTTTAACAACTTATGACACTATTATATAACGTGAGTTTAATTATTAAAATTTTAACGTTAAACATTAAATACTTAGGTATAGATGTAGCATTAATTCATTATTTGGTTGCGGTTGGCATGTTTATTAAATATGTCTGTTTTAGTAAATTATATAGCATACTCCAAAAATGTTATCAATGTAATGTAATGTGTATGTAATGTAATTTGTTCAAGAAAAATCCACACCATTAAAAGTAGAATGTAATAAACACAACACAGCACAAATATTAATTTTACATCGAACCATTCATATCAATTAGGGCACTTCATGCATTCCTAAGAGTTTGTAGCATTCATACATTTGACTATTACATACATAAACACATTATACTTATATGGCTATTGTAGAAACTAGCTGCTTAAAAGAACATTTATTAAATTCTCAATTTCTAATAGAATGTAATCAGTATTTAAGATATCACAGCCAAAAGGCGATAAATGTTATAAACATATAATAATACATACAAGTGTTAATTAGGTCTAGAAATATACGCTTCACGAACTACTCTCAGTAAAGTGTACTGTTTACACTAAATATATGCGAGTAAATGTAAGTTTGTAAGTTTGTTATTACATATTTATCTAAAATAAACATTTAATATTGAAAGTATTAACTTACGTACTAGTAAATTATCTAAACTACACCGATCAAGATGATGAGAAGATGATGATGCACAAATTGCATTACAAGAATATGAACCCTTCATAACCTTACAGCTAGTGTTGCATCTTAATATGTTACGGTAAAATATCACATTTCCTTTCTTAATAAATTTAGCAAAGTAACCTTACTTAAAAGCTTACTTCTTCTTATATCCATATTTGTTGATTTCTGAAACAAACGAGGAATAATATGAAAAATCAATATTCAATATATTAAGTAATATAATATTATAATTTATTATAATATTTCTATAGTTGGTAGTATAATTGGTGGCTATAATAGTGTGTTAAGTGGAAGAGGGCATTACTAAATTAGTTTAAAAATACATTAAAAGGAACATGCTAGAAATTGATTCTCCATGGCACGGATATCGGCTTTATAAAAATATTTTATCATCGACACACGTGTGTAAATTTTGTAACAAATTGAACGTGTTAAAATAACATAATAGTATAATATTTAGTAGCAAGAAATAATATTTATTATTCCTTTTTATTACTTAAAGTTTTAAATAAAATAAAAAACATCTTATCTATAGAGATAATAAGTATTAATAATGTATTAAAATTAAATTGCTTCAATAGTTAGTAATAATAGCGATTGAAACATTTTTCCATACACACATATACATAAAAAATATGAATCTAATTTTACTGTACCTATCTATAAGGTAACGATTTATTAAAGAAATAAGATAGGGTGTGTCAATGTCCATACACCTAAAGTTTATACATCTACGTAAGTATCATATATAAAAGTGTAAAAAAATAACCTAAAACGTAATTTATTTTTCAAACCGTTTATATTAGTTTGTGAAAATAAAATTTCTTTCTTCAGAGCCGTGATGGCTTTTGCACAATAGTATTATTTTATTACTATGTAAAAAGTATATAGTTATTTCAGCAATTTTATCATAAATAGGTACTTTAATAAAATGCTGTATTGCCATATAAGAAAAATAATACTTTTATATCATTTGTAAATTTCCATATATCGTTATGAGCGAAAAGAATACACATAAAATATGTATCATATAAATCTAAATATTCCCCCAGTGGAAGTTAATTGTTCATTGAGATACCAGAAACAGAGCCATGACGGAATTGTAGTTAATCATTAATACATTTCAATAAAATTTTGACAAAAGAAATATTCTTATTTTCACAAAAAAAAAATTAGAATTTTAGTAACAATATAAAATATGTACAATATACGTACCATTGAACTCCATATCGCATATTAATAGTAATTCAAGCCACTGTGGTCCGCTCACATTGGGTATGCATAGTGTACCCCCATAGCAGTCTGGAAGGCATTTTGGGCTAATGTATTTGTATAGTATATCTCTGTCGCTACCCATAAACACGATGCGGGAACGAAGCTTTTCCTTCAACAGCGGCTTGAATAGTTGGAATACCATGTTGAATATAAACGGTTGATTGATTATGTAAAGTCCTTTGATTCTGAGTGGAATGCTTTCCTGTATAAATAATATGGTTATGTGGGTTAAATTTTCCGGAACAAGAAAAATGTATAGATGAGATACTACGTTACCCAGTTTTTAGTTTCAGAGACATATCGTATTAAATGGCACAACTAAATGCCTAGCTTTGTCTTAGCCACTATACCATAAGGGACAATAAAAAATAAGCTTAATTTGTAAAAAAAAATTTTTCTTATTGTTCATAAGTGTGTAAGTCCCCATATTTCGCTTTCAGTAATGTGGATGGATATTTTTTTAATTCATCTCTCGCATATTAATTTTATAACTAATATTTAAAAAAGTAAACTGTTAATAAAAGGAGGACTAATGTATTACCTGTAACCAGTCAACGATTCTCTTAGCGAATTGTGGAGTGAACTGCCATACTTGCTGCATGGACAGACCATCCATGTCGAATATGACAACAGCTCCGCATATCTGCGTTTCAGGCTCGAGCATTGCAGCTTCCAAAAACAAGACGCATCCTTTGAACACCTCATCCAAAGAGCACTTATGGTGGTTCCATTTTTCTGAAATTATCATTATAATTGCAATTTAGTACATACAAATTGTGTTCAATAGCTTACTTTGTGAGGTTGATATAAATAAGATTATTTATTTAAAACGAATAAATGTAGTGTATTACTATCTATTCTTGTATTTATACCTAATTATATTAAAACGCGAAGATAAAACTCAAGTCCCCTTATGCTAAAGAAATATGCCGGAATATGTCGGAAGAGTATGAAATTTGGCATAGGAATACAAAGCTTACTTAAATATTTCATGATATAATATAAAAAACCCATTAAATCAATAAAATGAATATTACAAATACTGTCACTGTCATAAAGTCAACGGGTTTTCTAGTTATAAAAAAATCGATTATTTTCCTAATTCCACCAAATGTCATAATACATAGGTCAAGTTAACGTTTAACAATAGCGAATTATTCTCTAATTACAATGACATTAAGATAAAAAGGTTAATAGTAGAAAAGACTTATGTATCCGTAATAATGATATCGTAATTTGCAGGATAATCATTGTGTGAACATATAGTTATAAATTAAACTCTCGTACGTAATTACTATGTCAAAGCTACGAGAATGAATGAATTTGAATGATTAAAATAATCAATGCAATTAATTTCGATGCGGCTTAGCACACTATGCTTTCATAATAACTTAATTATAATTCACTCATTTAAAATACATTAGTATACTCGTAAAAAAATTGTTTTTTTTTTTTTTTAACTATTAGTAACAATTATTATTACACTTCCACACTTACAACAGGCACACTTATTACAAAATCTTGTATATCACCCAAGCTATCTCTTATTACTATTCATTATTTATAATTAAATTTAAATTCCATTAAAAATCAAATAAGATGATTTCTAAATTGTATTACTTAAATTTCCGTATTTAGTTTTTATTTTGATAAAATATAAAGATCCTATAACTTACTGCCTAATTCCAGGACTAGCACTCTCCTGCCATGCTGATCGCGATTAGGGAGAACTCTAAGAACGTTTTGATTAAAGACATTTTGTTCCTTGCTTGGTGTGAGCCCTTCGTAGTGTTTATGATGTTTCAATTTAAAGGCATAATACCTTTTTATCTGAAAAAAAAGATAAAAATTAAGATTTAACGAGTTGAAAAAGTTATAACTTTATCTATAAAAGGTAATGATGACACGACTAGTTGGTTTAAGATAATAAATGATAACTTATCTACAAATTAAACGACTTTTTTTAACGACACATTCAACAATAAAAGAAAAATTGCTCAATAACGGAAAAATATTTGCAATTTGTAGAGAACAGTCAGAAAAAATTGCTGAAATAATCATTCATTAACTACGAGATTTCTAATAATATTTGTATAGCTATTAGCTAATAGCTTTTGTGCTTTTTTATCGAATGTTGACATTTTTAATTTTTTTTACATTACATTTTTTACAAGTGCTTCTAAATTAAAACTTACCAAGTCGTATGCACTTTCAGGGTAGAATTTGCACGGTCGTAGGAATCTAATCAACCAAGCGTCACTTTCCAATGGCACTGACAAATCTTCGTCCGCTAGAAAAAGACAAAATGTTTGAAATTCAGTTATTAAGTACTTCATGAAACGAAATAACATTGGTGATCATTAAAGTTAAAAATCATATTATAAAAAGTGTAGTTAACTTTTATTTGTCTAAAGACAGGATATAAAAAAAACAAAGCAAAGCTTTTATCATGCTATTGACTTAACATAGTGTGTAAATATTTAAAGTGGTTAATACGTAGCTTATGCATATTCATACTGTATATATTTATTTATTTTGTTTAATATATTAAACAATAAGTAAATCACACAATCCGAAAATTAAAAATTAAAGTTGCACAAAGTAATGCAATAAATAATTTATATATAGCGACATTTTACTTAGTTATTGATATTTCTATGATAATGTGAAGATGCGAGGTATCGAAATTCAATTGCAGAACTTAGAAAAAACGATCGCCGATTTCATATAATACTAGTTCCAAAATGTGTGGTTAAGAAGCGATTAATATTATGAAAATAAAACGATTAGTAGAATTTGATTGTATGCAAATAAGTTAAGCAGAGGTTAAAAAGTCTAAACTCACAAACATGTCTACATATTTATTGTTTTTTATACATCTCTAAATATAATGCTTACTGTTATTAGTTCCATCTGTAAGTATCGACCTGACCTCTGTTATTTTATTGTTTAGTAACTAACTACCGCAGGGTGATAATAATTATACAAAGTTACATATTTATTTCTGTCCGACACTCCCAAGTAGATAAAAAGAATTAAGTGACTGATTTAAGAACAATCTCAATTTACTGACAGGAAGCTTTTTATGTATAAAAAAAACAATATTACCTTCTAAGAGTCTTCTTAGCTCTTCAACAGCTCGCTCAACAATATCTGAAGTCTCACGTAATTCGCGTCTAGCGATCTCTCGGACAGATTCTCTGGGTTCCTCTAATTCAAACTGCAGGAGAAAGTCACCCAATTGCACTCCAGGCAACGTAGTGACTTCTGATAGCATATGCTGCGAAACTGAAAAAAGTTATTTATGTATATAGTACAGGGGTTTACAAATTTAATAACCTATTATAATGAATTGTACCAAAATTATAATCGTTACAACTTTAGGTATAAATCGAAGAATCTGAGCGTTAAAAGGATACCCACTCGGAGAAATGATATATATATTTTTTTATTTTTCGCTCAAAAGTGGAATGAAATCTCTTGGCATTAGTTTTTCTGCGACTACCTGCGATAAAAATGCGCGATAAATGTACGAAAAAGAACTTGAATTTTTTTTATTAGGAAGAACTATAAAAACAGCTGTCGTAAATCTTATCAGTGATTAAGGGGCCATTAATCAATATAATAGAAACCAAAACAATGTTTTTAAATTTTCTTTTCCGTTTGTCTGTCCGTTTGTGCAAGCTAATTGTAGAAACAGCTTAATCAATTTCAATAGAGTTTCGACTATTGTATTGTGGTACACTTTCGGTTCATAAATAAAAAAATTACAAACATTTAAATTATAAATTTAAGCAAAATTTGTGATTTAAGTTAAAACGCGGGCGGTTAAGGAAATTAAAAAGTTCAATAAAGACATAACTGAGGTTTTCACATTTATTACACACTTTAAATAAAATTATTTTAAGTAAATTTATCGCGTATAATTTGGTATTCGAAAATATAGGGATTAATTTCTCTGAAACAGTCTTATTTAAAATAAAATATAGATAAAAAATATATATAGGTATTAAAAGTGGTTTTTGGTTAACTCATTATACCTACATAATATAGTGCATATTTACAAAATGTTTGTTCGAACTTCAAAGCAACAAAAACAGACGCATCTGCAATCAAATTTTATGTTTAATAACAGTTTTAGAGATCAGATACACAAATTTACAGACATATTTTGCGAACAAATTGCACGAATGTAGGTATCATATTCATATAACTTACGTTCAAATTAACGAGGTGAACTTAACTGTATATTTTATAATATATTAAATAGTATCGACCTGCTTACGTTTGCCTGCGTAAACTACAGGATTAACGTATTTAATTTTTTCACCCGCCTGCTTCTCACTTAAATCACAAACTTTGCTTAAAATTATGATTTAAATGTTTGTAATTTTTATTTATGAACTGATTCAAATAAAATAAACACTAAATGTAAAGGGAAATTTTGGCAAATTACAATACAATATTTAAAATTTCATTTAAATCGGTTAATCCGTTTCTGAGATTAGACCGCACAAACAAACAGACAAACGGACAAATATACAAACAAAAGAAAATTAAAAATCATTGTTTTGGGTTCTATTACTTTGATAATACCCTAATAATTTATATTTTTTATATATCTTCCATGTACAGACAGCGAGCAGTTACATTTTATTATATGTATATATAGAGATTTAGCAATTTTAAAAAGCTTGTCTATTATGAGTTTGTACAATTTTTATTGCATGATTTTTTTTCAAATTTATAATAGAAAAAAGAAGGATATTAAAACATCTTAGAAGCACGTTAGAAAGTATAAAAAATGAACACCTTGTTTCTAAGAACATTAATAACTTATTACAACATGTTCTGTAATATTATTTATAACAGTAATTAAAAGATTTAGCACAATTATCACATGGATTATGTATATTTTATTTCTTCTAATTTACATTATAGTCTTGAAAATAATGTTATTTTCAAATATAATGACGCATTACCATCATCTTATCTCTACAAATATTCCGTGGCATATTCTTTTATATTACTTTTTACCTATTGGATTACCTATATGGAGCAGTGCACCACACATAGTCGGAATTTGTTAAAAACTGCGGAAAAGACAATATTTTGAATGAGATTTGACCTTATACTTATAAAGTACGGAAGGTTAATGCTTGAACTGGTGATTAAAGGTTAGTCTTTTAAAGTAATCATTCAGTATGATTATTTTATCTTAAATAAAACTATTTGAAAAAGTTTCGTTTCATGGCTATTTTTTAAATTGACTCATCATTCAAATTTTACTGTATGGACCTCAGTACATCAGGACTTTTTCAATTTCATATCGAACCAAAATGTATGAACATCTATATTTTAAATATCAATATTGACGCAAGTGTTTGATCTACACCAACCGCATGCAATTATATTCCAGAGTATCACGACGACGATGCGGCATCCGACTGACGATTATGACACTAAGATCGTAAAAGTCTGGTTTCAACAGGTACTTGTAACTTATTTTAACCTTGAACTTTATTTAACACGGAACTTTCATGGCTTATTTGGAAATGTCGTTTGATTCATTCTTGATAATTAGGAAAAGATCGTTTAAATTCAAATATAATTATTTATTTATTCGCACCAAGATGGTTACATATTTATACAAAGTGTTCCATATTAGTGAAATCTTTGGAATAAAGTATTATTTAAAGGTTACTTTCAATTTTTGATTATCAGGAAGACAAAAATGTTTAAGGTAAATTTGATATTTATATTTTTATGTACGCACGCTCGTGCATACATAAAACTATACTTTTTTTTGTTGGACCAACAATCAACTACTAGTTAGTGAACAAACCGCTTTGACAAGTTTAGTAAATAAATAATGTTTTTATAAGTTTATAAATCTATATAGTTATAGATTTAACAATTTTTAAACTTTAATCAATCTTCAATCTTTAACTTTAACTTTAGATTTAAAATCCTTATCTAAATAATTTACTACGGTAGGTACTAAGAATAAATGTAAAAATTGATCATCAAAAACACATTTGCTACATATCATTTGGTCTCATGTATAATAAGCTTTTATATATTTTTCATTCCTTAATATGAGATTTTAATATTTGAAATTTAATATTACATATCCTTAGGTTGGAAAATTTTAGTTAAGTATATTTTTTTAGTACTCGTGTTTCCGTTGCCTGGTTTTACAAAGTTATGGCGTTGTTTCCGCTAAAAAAATTACACTGTCTGTATATGGGTAGAAAATCTATTTAGTAGAATTAACTTAGAGTGAATTGTCACGGGATTCGCTGTGGCTCCGCAATGTAGGAGATATTTATACAAATAAATAAAATTGTAGTGTCTGTTTATGTACATGTACTTAAGTGTATACGGTACACTAAAATGTTTCTTTGTACAATATTTGTCTGTCTGTTGAATTGTTCCGCCTAATCTCTGCAACGGCTGGATCGATTTTGACTGGCCTTTCACTGGCAGATAGCTGATGCAATAAGGACTAATTTACTTTTATTTTAGAATTCCACACGGACTAAATCGTAAGAGACGTGGGTACAGTTAGTGTAAAAATAAAAATAGTACCTGGGTGCTATCATTATTAGTCTAACTAATTTAGTATATGTTGTAATAAATATTATTTCTTTAATATTAAAACAAAAAAATATGTGGTAATCGATGTTTGCAAAAATTAGGTATATGAAGTAATGTAAATATTACAAATACCGATGTTATTCCAATATGAAGTTGACATGACCTACATGACATTTTACAATATGCATTTTAAATCTTTAATCATTTTATAATTAGTTTCTAGTTATGTTATAATTGCAAGACAATTACTATATTGTATTATAAATTGTGACTTGTGTGTGGGATTTATAGTATTTCCTTTCTTTCACAAACATATACTTTTAATAGTTGAGTTAGTATCTACGTAAAACATTTAAAATTCAGATGACTTTATTACACTATAATATTTTACGTTTTTGTGTTTTTATGAATATAAGAATAGTAAAAGCATAAGGGTTTAATATTTTATAAATCTGTTAAACGCTGACAACTCGGAAAATTGTAAGCTTGACGATGACTTGACAGTTTCAAAGAAAACAATGGTTGGAAACCCACAAGAAGAGGGAGAAACCCTTAATGACAGGGTTTCTCCCAAATCATAATTTATATTTACGAAGCCGTTTTACCTAGTGTATCAGCAAATATGCGTTTATAAACATTTACTCTAAGGCTGAGATTTGAAAACTAATTGTCAGTGTAGAATTAAATAATAAATATAATTGGCACAAAAATGGAAACAATGCGAGCTGCACAAATAAAGCGAGGCTTCTACCTACAAGTTTTTGTTTATTTAAGTAATAATTTAAAATGCTTATTCGCATATTCAATTAACACGGCCAAGCCCGTGATCCACTTCCTATCATTATCTCATCTTAGGAGCCCGATAGCGTTAAATAATATGTTTGCACTAAATTCATCTGTATTTATTAAAATGAAAACTCCTTAATACTTATGAAATAAAACTTTCACTTACCTTTTCCCATTATTAAAATACAAAGCTCACTTTCAATGATTTATTAACTATTTGCTGCTAAATAGCGCTATATTATTTTGAAATATTGGAATACACTTAAGCAATAAAGGTACGGCAGTGACTACGCGTGTGACCAGACTGCACAGTCGAACGAGCATCCGTGTTGATTTATACGAGTAATATCGGTAGGCCGCTATTACTCTAACATTTACACTCTTGAAATGTAGGTACTGACGTGGTGTGCACAATTATGTGAATACCTTTAGAATGAGTAGGTCTTTAAACTAAAAACAGAAACACCAAGTATAGACTGTTTATTTATTAAGGAAATTATTTTTCAATTTAAATTTTTTTCAATACGTTCTTTTATATATATATGTATAATTGATTTTTATACATTTATCCAATGACAATGTGTAAGTGCCTAAACGGTTTTGTAAATATAGCAATAGTTTCATAAAATTTAAAATGACTCATTTAGCTACATAAAAATGCTATCATGGTGCTACAAGTCGATTTTATTATCTTATTTAAATATAAAATGAATGAGGAACTCACTACTATAGACAAAACGGTATCACATATACCATGTAAGCGTAGCTAGCTACAAAGTGGCATTTAAGTTGGTCTTATTAAAATCATAAATTTTGTAAGGTCTATTAAAAGAGACATATTTAGAAAACGTATATAAATTTAACACAGAACGCAGCGGGATTTGAACCCGCGCCCCTTGGAAACCGTTCAAGAGGCGGGTGTTTAAATTTTTATACGTTTTGTAAATATGTCTTTTTCAATTTCGTAAGTGTGCGAATAACACTTTAAAAAATGTTCAAAAAATAAAAGGTCTATTAAGTTAATTAATTTCTTTCAATTATTAATAAAATCATTATTTTAACAAAAAACCATTAAAAATTGTTTATTTTGCTTAGTGGACGAATAAAATAACAATAACATTTCCAAATATGTTAATGACCCATGAGATCAGTGGGCGAAGAAGTACGTTGCCAAATATTGTAACATAATTAATGCATTTTTAGACTCAACTAACGGTATATTGCTGCGTAAGAAACGCTTCAGAGAATCTTATTGCTTGCATAAAAATACGCATATCTTTCGCAGTTATTATAGCTTTATTTTTTTTTTATTTATTTATACACAAACACACTTATATATCTTCTATTAGTTCCCTTTGAATAATATAAAAATGCTATTTTAATATGTTAGTAAAAAAATTATAAAAAAATTTTAATTTGACGTAACCGCAAACTCATTTGTTTCTGCTAAAATATTGAAATACAACATTTTTAACAAATGTTAAGAGGTATGTATGTACCTGAGACAGTAACATTATATTACTTAGTCTTGCTAAAAATAATGTTACAAAGACAAGCAAAATATTTTACTGTACGTAACATTTATTACTATTAGTGTGTTAGTTTAATATATTAATATAAAACTATTAAAACATATAAAGCTTTTTCAAAGTAAGGATGCAATACAACAGTCCTTTAAAAGTTGAGGCCAGTTATCAATAGCAGCAAGCACGCACTCTTTCTTCACTGCTAATCGTATGGATTGTTTTAGTCACTCCAAATTATCATGGTCTTCAAAGCAAGCCTTACTCTATAAAATTGACCATAAATAATAATCGAGTGGATTAAGATCAGGACTAGATGACGGCCAGCTCTGATGAAGTCCGGAACGTTCGTTTCTAACCAATATTGGGTGGATCGAGATTTATGATCCGGCGTCGAGTCTTATTTAAAGAAGCATTCTTAGTTTTTGAATATGGTGTTCTTGAATATTGAATATCTTGATATGATCCAAATAGATCCAATGATTTGATAACTTTTTCACAAAAATATGGCTCAGTCAATGCTTCATAGCTAACAACCCCACGAAACCATCACTCTGAAGTCATATAATGGCCACGTTGTTCTCTGTTGAAGCGTATGGAGGAGTTTAAAAACTGTAACCTATACCCACAATACCTACTTTATGTAATGCAATCACAGCGATTCGGTTCCCTTTATCACCCCACTCCATTTAGTATCATAAAATATTTCACAATACATTGCCGCAAACATAAGAAAACACAATGAACAATCCTATAAAAATCACACATTCAAATTCAGAACTAATATTTTGTTCATTTTTAATTATAACAGTATTTATGGCCAGACTTATTATATACTAACTAATTTTGTTTCTACGTCAAATGATGTTTGATTCAAATGTATGGACATAGTTTTAATACACCATTCAATGTAACAAAACGTTCTTTTTATTTATTTACTGGCAACGTTATTTTTATTTATTTCTAGCCGCTCAATTTGCCTGATAATTTGAATACGTGTCAGTATCTGATGACAATACAAAATAATTTGTTATTTTTTCTAGATTATAATATTTCAATGGGTAATTTTATTTACTTCAAAAATTGAATTTAGAATTATCCTTTTCTGTTGGTCTACATCGTGTCATTTTCTATAAAATATTGTGCTTTTTATTAATTCTAAAATAATTATCGTCGTTTTTTATTGATACTGATGTATGATATAAATAATAATTACAAAGTTAATTAGGCGATTTTTTTGCTTCATTATGAGTTATATATTTTTTTTCTAAATACGTAAAGCACGATGGTGATGAGTAATATTTTTTTTGTTAAATTTACTAATGACATTCAAATACACAACATAAGTTTCTTTTGTACTCTGCATACTTATCATACAAAATAATCTTAGCACAGTTAGACAGTGTCTGATAAAAATCGCGATTTATTGGGGTACGATTCCTACTATTTTCATATCTCCGCTTTGGTGGCCTAGCAAGCAAGGCAAAGCCCGGTGTTGAGTTCCGCCTCTCAACACGCAATATCTCGAATTCAGGAGGAAATTAGAGAACGGAGTGTTTACTACACTAGGTTTTCTCTGACAATCCTGCTATGTGGAAAAGAGCAGAAAGAATAATTATTTACCATAGTATAGAATAAGGTGAGTTACAAACTTAAACAAATTAATTTTTTTAAGTTTCCTAATGTTTTATAGAAGGTTCTTATGGTGAAAATATTTAAAAAATTACATAGAAATTTTCATTTTCTTAATGAATATTTAAATTCATAGACAGCTCAACGACGGTCACGTCAGCTCGTAATTAATAAAATTATTGAAGCACAAAACCAACGAAGTTACAAGCAAATTTCTTTAAAAACCATCTTTTAAAAATATTTATACAATATTATTTCAACAGCGCCATCTATCGCGCTAATCTAGTACTATATTGTTAAGCGCGTCGTTTAGTTTTATTACTTACTAACAGAGAGAACTACTGTTGCGCTTGATTATCGAGAGCTTTAATGGATTTTTTTACCTACACGCTTTATCCCGCGAAATAGAATAGGCAGATAGTACATAGTGCAAAGACACTCCGTTCTTTACGCACGAATTTAAGACCTATCTACGGCTGTTTTAACGGTTGAAATGAAAATTATTAAAATATAATCATTAAGATGTATTATTGAAATAAATTTATTATTGAAATTTGTTTACAATGTTTTGCATTTTCTTTAATTGGTTTAAACAGCTTCGTATACGGTAATACAGTCAATGTCACCATGAAGCAGCAAACGATTATATACGTTTGAAATGTAATGGTTAATCTCATTTCAGGGAAATAATTATATTTTAATTATTATAAAATAAACTACGGCACTCGCAGTAAGTTTCGTCATTCTCGCATGAATAATTTGGGACGTCTTTCAATTGCAATTTTTAAAAAACTCAGTCATTTTATTTTCAGTTTCATATTTCAGTAAACATTGATTGATATTGACGTTCAAATAAAAAAAACTACTCATCTCCATATATCCAATAAGTGCCAATGTGTAATAAACTAAAAATTACTTATTTTCCAAATGATCTACTCGGTAAGTTGCGATTTTTTGTATTAGATGATTTATAGTTTATAACTTTTTGTGTAATATAAACATTTATACCCTTTTTTAGATTTTATTACATATGGGTATTTATTAAATAATTCTATTGTATACATCGTATTTTCCTCCTTTACGGGGTCGGACAAAATTAAATATTTAAATATCAATAAAATCTGAGCGACATCGAATTCACATTCAACGCACGTGTTTGCAAAAATTATGCTAACCCGCTATTTATCGCACTTGTGTGTGTATGAGTTACATAAATATATAAATTTTATTCTTTAAGCCAAAACTCGTATATATTTATATATATAGATAACCATATCGACAAGCGAATCAACTGACGGAACCACAGAAACTTTCTGCTTGTACCTGACCTAGAATTGCGGTAGTCACTTTGAATGCGCCTTATATGTAAAAGCACATGTTTTTATTTCGGAATGCTGTGTTATGGCTACATAACATTCTTTATATATCAAAGTATATATGTCATAATTAAAAAGATAATTTTTAATACCAGTAATATAGAGGTCAAAATAATAATATTTTTACTTATAATTAAGTTTTTAAACTATATGATTAAATTAGTCATAAACTTCAGTAGACTATTTTGTTCCAATAAAGATTAGGTGATATCGAAGGCAACAGTAGCCCTGTCAAGTACTATTTCGTGTAACTACATACAAATAGACTATTATATGCAAAACATTCTTCGACAAATGAATAATTCATATTAATTAACATAAGTCTTGGTTGCCTTTACCTACTTTAAATTGTGAATAAAGAATCGAGAGGACATAAAAATAACCTACGATAAATAACCCTACCGTTATAATTTAAGTGCTTAATGACACTTCGCGCCAAATTACTTTTTAATCAAGTAAGATTAATAAATCAGCAATCGTGACATTTGTGAGAAATAACTTAAAACACGATAAAAATGATGATTTATATGTATTTAGTATAATTTGCTGTCGTCATTCTAGACGTACACGTGTTTGTCCTATTTGCGCTCTGAGCCCACCTAGCTGTAACTGTATTATGACATTTTATCCGGCCACGGCCCTTGTCCGCACTTGGCTGCTCTCACTGCATCTAGATTTGTATATTTTGCAGAGTATTAATCGATTCGACCGTGACTTTTCTTTTGACACTATTTCTTAATATTCATTTTATTTACTATTATAATATGAGTAATTTAATATTGAATTTAAGTAATTTTCGACCAATTTCGTTAAAATTTCATAATGCAATCAATAATTGGAAAAAATCCCGTAACTATAGTACTAGCCTGCCGATGTGAAAGTATGTAAATTAAACTAGAATATCACTAGATTTTTTTTGACTTATTATAATGCGTAGCTTACACATAAAATAATGGCGATAGGAAAGTTTTTATATCAAATTATTTGTCATATTTTACTATATAACTGTTCCAAAAATATTATTTATAGGCAGTCATATAAACTTTTTACTCATTTGTAATACCACCAAGCTGACAAGTCAATTCCACTACTGTTCTACATGATAAGAATTAGAGGTAATCCTAAAATCTATTTTATGGGTTATTTTTACGAGATATTATATTTTAATAATGTCGAAATAGATATGCTCAATAAATAGTAGTTGGAGCATAAGTTATTAAGCATACAATACTTTATGTATTTATAGTAAGTAATAAATTAAATTTATTTATGGGAATCTACGGAAGTTTAATAATATATATATATAAGAATCTTAGTAGGACTTAGTTTCGGTATATTTTACCGACAAACAATTTTACGGAACATTATAAGAAATTGCAAATATTAAAGATCATACAAAAGAAAACCTGACAGATATTGTCGCTTTTTTTTTAAAAAAAAATTGTTGCATATTATTTATAAAATAAATCATATGCAAATTAAAACGAATTCTAAATTGTTAATGAAATTACTTCATCACTTTCAGGTTCATTTAACAGTTTAAGAAATATGTATCAATTTTTACTAAATAAGAATAAAGTTTTTGTACAAATTTTCAGGGCAGAAACTTTTATTAAACGTTCAATGGAGATCTGAATTTTAATAAGTAAAATGTAACATAAACAATATATATATTAAGTAGTTTATATACTTTGATTTGACGTCATATATGCACGTGTAAATTTACTTTGCATAGATAAATTTAAATATAGTATCGTACTTTGTTCCTATTTGTTTGTTGAGATTTTAGAATATATGACTGATGTTAGAATGCATTTGAGCCTATTGAGATTTATCCGATCATAGTAACACATATTTGGTACTGGGCCAAAGTAGATAGGTTATTAACCGGCTGCACGTGCAGTTATTACACTATTGTAAACTAAAAATAAACTTTATCCTAATATGTAGGTGATGTGTAATGATAACCATATTGGTACCTCTATGAAACATCTCTACGTACAAACAAATATTCAGATGTTTTAATTTTGTGACATATGAAATACAATATATATTTATTAATATTGCTGAATATAAAATAATTTTGTAAATACAACATTTTCTACACTAGGTACAGGTAGAAATAGCTTAGTTGGCGGTTGAGCTCTATATTTCTACTTTATCTATTTATTATTTTAGGATGTCTTTATGTATTTTTGCAGACTGAAAATAAACTATAATGATCTAAAAAATTAAAATTTAATCTATATATATACGAGAGCCCGAGGAATATTTTTTCACTGCAATATATTTGTTATTACAAAAGAATTTAAATATTTTATGCATTAACTTAAAAGCTTTTATGTTATAAGAATGCTTTCGCGATACATGACGTAAGTAATTATAAGTATGATAGTGAAGTTTATTATAAAAATAAATCTATGTATGACCAATCCAAAATAAAAAATATATATGCGCGTGTGCATCTTTACTGATAACAAGAAAAGACGCGTGATTTTAATATGAAACGTGCTTATTTATTATTCATTTTAACATTTCGTTTTTTATCTCGATTACTTGATAATACCGAAATCAGTTGTTAAACAAGAGATTACGAAATTATTATATTATAAATAATATATTGTCTCAATACGAAACGTTTGTCAGTTCTATCCCAGATTCAAACAGTTAGGTGAGGTTCGAATGTAAGGTATTTTCCCCTTATTCTCGTCAAACAAAGTATAGCATTGAGCTATATATGATAGTGGATATAACTAAATAATCGAGTGGATTTTTTTCTACAAGACGAGGGAATGACCATATTAGTATTGGTCTTATAATATTATTTACATTTACAACCTTGACTTAAGCGTTTGCCGTTACAATTTTTTTTAATTAACCAACGTGGCCGTCATATCGTACAAAAATGTGAGGTAAACTTATGTGCAATTAATTATTTCATATAGCGATTACCTATGATCTTTGTAAGAGATAAGTGAAATACCTTAACTGTTTTCTTTCATTACACAACTTCTTCGATAACAGCAGAAAGAAAGAGATTTTTTCTCTTCATATTAAGTTTAAATAAATAATAATTTTAGAACTGTCTAATTTTATATAAATCAAATTTGAAATAATTAGCATTGATAAAATGTCTAATTTCTAGTCATTAGAACGTAAAGAACAAAATATATATTATTATAGTGCAATAGTTAATTGCCGACATTAGCCCTTAAAAATTATCCTTATCCTCATTCCTTCCTCCTTAACCAAGACTATGACTAAGCTAGAGATATTCTTATTCCACTAAGTATTTAAATTATTAAATATCGTTTCCATCCTTTTATTTTATATTATACTAACTGACCCGGCGAACTTCATTCCGCATCAGAATTAAATAATGTGTCAAAGATAAATAATTAAACATTAACAAAAAACCAAAAAGGATACACATTCTATAGGAAAAATTACATATACATGTCATTCCATGGTAATCAGATGATAAAGGACACCTTCGCAGACTTCCAACGATTGGCTTAGCGATTTGTGTATTGCCATCGCAAAGGCCAAACACACGGTAAATTCAATACACAATGCAAAAAATGGCAATGGCAATGGTGATTAAATTAATGAAATATTTGCTCGTTGTCAAATACTTATTGTGTGTTAAGATAGATACATGATATAGCTACATAAAAAACGGTCGGTCTTGATAGTAAACTAAAATATAAATAAAATAAAAGGGCAAATGAGAGATCAAACAATTAAATGCACCATTTATGATGGGTCTTTTATTTTTTTATTCTATAGACATGGCAGTTTTATATACCATTGTCTAAGCTGTCTAAACTATCTTAATTGCTTAATATTTACTATTTGATTTATAAACGCGTCCTCCCGTTTGACAGGTACGAACAGTCTGTATAGGAAAATAAAATTGATTTACCATTTTCCTAAAAACTTCTTAATTTTTCTCATCTTTTAAACTTTACTTGCACTTTTAAAAATATTTCAACATTAAAATTAGCCAAATCGGTCCAGCCGTTCTCGAGTTTTGGTGAGAGTAACAAACGTCATTTAATGTTAATATATAGTCTAGTTGATCCGGCGAACTTCGCACCGTCTCAGAATAAAATTATATGTCAAAATTCAATAAAAGCTAACATAAATCAAAAATAAAAAAAACGTGGGTATATTCTCTACGAAAAAATACATTAACATATAATTTCCATGGTGATTGGTGGGAACAGGACAGGGGAGCTTGATTCCGAAAAATTTTCAACGATTGGCCTTGCGATTTGTTTGTCGTCACCGTAAATGCAGGGGATATTGTAGGCGTTTAAAATCAAATGGTAAGTCCCTTGGAATCATCGGTATCAAGACTGTATTTCCTGAAGATGTTGCCTCGACGACATTAGGTTTTTCACAGTGTCTTGTTTAAATGCACAATCAATTCAAAAACTCTGTGGGATAGCTGACTATGACACCCTGGTTTATAACTAATAATGAACTGATAATTAAACTGATAATGAAAGAACTATCCCGGTGAGACCGGGTGGTGTCAATTCTCTAATCGTTGCAAATTTGTTGAAAATAAATGACATATTTGGTGTCAAGTATTTAAAGTGTGTTCAGAAACTTTCTCCAATTATTAAAAATTAATTATAATATTAATCTAAGCATCTAATGACCGGTCAAGCTATTGAATGCGTAAATTACTAATCAAGAAACTATTGAAAATGCATAAATTGTATATCAATTATTATAAATCATGCGGTTGAATTTGACTTATGCTAGTTTTACTAGGGCTTTTAATATTATTAGTCTTCTAGCATCCTGTTCGACAGCTACGCACAGTTTGTATGGGAAAATAAAATAGATTTTTTTACTATTTCCCTCAAATTTATTTATGTTTTATTTTATTAATTTTAAATCTTCCTTGGACTTCTACAAATATTTTTAAAACTCCAAGCCAAAATTCTTAAGTTTCAGCGAGACTAACAAACGTAGTTTCATTTATATATATATATATATCGATAAATAGATATCATATCAATTCACAAAATCAGAACATTATATTCTAATAAAATAGTAATAACAATAAAAGTCCAACTTCCGTTGTTATCGAACTAAGTGTAAATAGAGCAAACAACAGAAAATTATAACGTTTTATAGATAAGCGTTTATTAAAAGTAGGCCAGTCGAAAGTTCAAATAGATTGACAAATTATGCCTTTATTAATTTCACAAATATATAGATATTTTCAAATATGAATACTTTAATTTCATAGTATATTCGTAAATAAATCAATTATGCTTTAGTTCATAAAATCAAAATACTTTTTCGATTACTCCGCTACTCATACAACGTACGTACGTCATTTCCTTTCAACATTCCTCAAACCTTTTTCAAGTACGAAATTGCAATGCACCTTGTAAACAGCTAAAACCCCTCTAGAGCCTCAGTTCAATAACCGTGACCCTGTTTCAAACTCGATCGACCACAATGTTACAGCTCGGCGCTCTTCCTCAATTTAGTATCCATTTGCCGCTGTCACACATTCTAATAGAACTTTGATTTGTGCCTTACAAAATAAACTGGTCGATTTGTAGTGTTGTGTAAACAAATGACATATTCATTGATGTTCATATCTTAGGACTAAGAATAAAGCTAAATAAAATTTCAACAAATTATTTAAAAACATTGCTAATAGGACAGGGTAAGATTACCTACTTCGGGGCGCCTATATATATTGAAAAGAAACAATGTATTGACCTGTATTATTTTAATTGGAGTTAGGCAATCATTTGTATGGTTAAGACAAGAATTGGCTATAAATATGTTAGAGCATATAGTAGTTTTTATATCTATATTTTATATCACGTGATTGTAGCTGTTTCTTTGTAAGAAAGCTTTACTATATTAACAAGGTTTATCCTATTTCTATATGTCAATATGTACAAGTATTTTATACTTTAAACGTGATATTTTGTACAATATTACTTGTCACGATTAAATCTTGATTATTTCGTTAACAAAAATTTACAGTTTTGATTCCTGATAGGTGTAATATAATGTTAACATGCAGAAGAATTAGTGTACCTTGTAAGTACTGACAATTGTACAATGCACGTATTATTATTATTATTATTATATTTATGGTAGATGTATCAAACTTTGACAGCTTATGTCAGTGCTTTAAAGCAATACTTCCTCAATTTGTTTTCATCTAATCGCAAAGACATTAGTAAAATGAACACTATTCACCAGGTGATTGTATTATAATAGCAATCCAAAGGATGGCATAAGCCACAAATAATATATGCACATATACCGTTTTAGAGTCAACGTGTTATGTACATTTAAGCCATCGCATTTGTGACCTTAAACGTTCATTCAACTTTTTACTATTTTTAATTATATATACATATATATATATATATATATATATGTGTGTGTGTATAGTTTTTTTTAAATTAATACCTTAGTAGAGCTTTAATAATGGGATACCCTTTGGAAGAAATTATATCGGTAAGTACAAATATTCAAATGATAGTATTTCCTTAACAATGATAATATTTATTTATTTTATTATCCTTATATTTTAACCTTTATTACAGTGCCACAATGTCTTACTACTTAAGAATTTGCAAAACTTTATTGTTCACTTGTGTACTTTATAGTCTATAAATTCCAAAAGCTTCTGCAATTTAAACGGGCGCTATATTTATAGCGTTTTATAGCTTGATTTGAACATCATTAGTGAAACAGAGTACACTTATGAATTATGTCATAGTAAAATGAGACATGCCTTAGCTGCATTACTTAACAATAACAGAGGTATTAAAACAAATTAAACAAACAAATGCATAGTTTAACTAGCAAGGAAAATAGAAAAATAAATTATATTAGACCAATTACATCAGAAATCAAATACATAATCATATTTTATTTCTAAATATTTTTTTAAATATTTCCATGTTGCGAGATTTCATAAAAATGTATATTCTTACGACGAAAGATATAATTTGACACATTGGTTTTTATTTTGTAACCCAACGAGGGGACCGCTCTATATTTACTTAAATTTATGATATCCGTTTAGAAATATGTACTTGCATCAAAATTAAATGTTGTACTTTCTGAACTATTAAGTACTTTATTACATCACAATCTGAGTACTGTAGCTGATGTTGCAAAATCAAAATTTCATAAGTAGTCGTTTCTATAGAAAAATGTCTTACCTAATTTTCTATAAATGATAGTGTGTAAATAGAGCAATATAATAGATAATTATGAATTTATTACTTTTAATTGCTAAATGAGCTCATTTTTCACGTTTTATCCCATAAAGCAGAGTAGGCAGAGAGAACCTAGTAGTTCTAGATATTGCGTGTTGAGTGGCGGAACTCAACGCCACGCTTTGTCTTACGAGAGCGGAGAAATGAAAACATCTTAAATGAAAGTAACCGTCCCTTCAAGTGGGAATAGAACCCACAACCATCGTGCTTACAGTCCGACGCTGACCCACTGGCACGATAAAGCTTAATGCTGATTATAAAATATTATTTAATATAATTTATTTTTGTTATATAATACTATTGTCAAAATTACAAGCATTATTTTAATTAATTTATTTATTATTGATGTCAACTGTATTGTGTCGTAATTTTTCGTATTTGAATTTATATGTTTCCATGTTAAATAGTACATAAAGACTAATAGATGTGTATCGATTATTGTGAATCATGACAATGTGGTTTTATGCAAACAAAACAATAACAGCTTATTAGTACAGTTATATTGAAGCTTTATATAAAAGCTAGCGACTTTTCGTAAAACATTGAAATTCCTGTAAAAGCTAAAAAAATGGGAGAAAATAATAGCCAATGTTCATCTAAAGATCCTCAAGTATCCTGAAGTGTAAGATTTTAACTGATTTCAAATAGTAGGAGGATCTCAATTCGACTGTATTTTTTTTGTGTGTTACCTTATACCTTTTAACTGGGTGAATTCATATTGATGATTCTTTTTATATATGATAGCTAGTGCTTCACACATCGTTACGTTTAAATTTCGTGAAGATCTGACAAGTAGTTTTTGAGTAATTCGTAGTATTACTTAGTAGTATTACTACCTGGTTGGTTGGTAAACGCACGCCTTATACTTTAAATTAACTTTTTTGTTAAAATTTTTCAAACAAATCAGAGGGAAAATGTTTTTTTGGGAAAATGTTTTAAAATAGCGTTAGTTGGTTTTCTTACATTGGTTAGTTATACGTAGTTGAAATTAATAAAAGCGCTTTCAGAAGAAGAAAATGTAACCGTATGAAAATGAATTTCGATGCATATTTTACTGTTCAGTTTATGAAATTCAATAGTCATTTAGGTGCCTTTGTTTGTTAAGTATTCAATGATTAAAATAATTACATATTCAATGTAGGGCATTTGTGTATCAAGTTCTGACTCATTTCTACAATTTATTATACAAGTATAGTCTAGTTTAGTTTTTTCCTACGAACATAGTATATATGTACCCCAAAAAAAACGTCTATTCCGCATTTCGTAAAAAATTATTATACATAAGAATAAAAATTTCTATATTTATTGAATATTATTAATTTCCTTTTTACTTATATATATATAATACAATGACAAATTACTGTATATGAGCAATATACCTATTTACAACTTTGTTACAAACACAAACAAAAGTTTATCATATTCGAAAACTCTTTTATTAATTACTCATCTATCAGTTAAATAATATGATATTATCTTATTAGTTATAAGTGATTTAACAATCCACTACATACTTGTTTAGTTATTGCCAAAAATTGTGATTGAGCTTAAAACCTTTATTATGATACGGGCAGTACATTTACCTACGTCCGGGTAACGATGATTTGAAGGTTGCAAAAGATTTATAGCTATATGATCTATGCTTTATTGCTTTCATACTCTATGCAAATGTTTTGTCATATGACATAATATTATAAAAATATATAATTATCGAAATATACTACGAATTAATTTTTAAGTAACAAGTATATCAAAGTAAATATTTTATATCTTCATTAATTTATATTACGTGTTAAAATGAATATTATATAGTTTTAGATTGCAATATTAATTGTGTACTCACTGTCAGGTGTAACTTCCCGGAAAATAACTTTAGTTTGAGCTTGGGCTGGCATCTTGAAATTTGCACTACTTTTAGTGAATTAAAATGTCAATCTTATTATTAATATTTTTTTTATTTTTTCATTTACACTAACAGCCACACTATGGAATTATACTTTGACACAATCACGTATAACTTAAAAAAAATGAAAACGGTACGTGCTCTATTCGTTAGAGTTGGTTCGTGACTGGCAGGACTGGTCGACTGGCGCACGGCTTTGGTGCCGCGTGCTTCGCTTAGATGCGACAATGTATTCCCATATTTCATTTATAAGCTCATACTAATGACGTTTTTGCGTCATAGAAGAAAGTGCATGTACATTTGTATTATCTTGCAATAGTAATGGCGAGATGTGATCTCCCTTCCGTTTTTTATTGACAATTGTGAAATTTCATTGTTTATTACTAGATGACTAGACCAGATTGAATTGATTTTGATGATATTTTATAAAAGTTATTCAAACCGTTAAATTAAAAAAATAAACAGTAACTTTTCCGGTCACTTCAGTTGTTCATGAAAAAAGTGAATTTAGTTCATAGTAGTGCCATTTTTAACTTTTTGCTTGTTATATAGACTGTAGCTTGCTGCGATGTCATCATAATAAATTACTTAACTCTGATAAATTTCAGTTTGGAATAGAGATAACTATGTAGCTTTATATTGTTTTGAATTTTGTTTCATATAGTAAATATTTTTTTACAAGCAACGTATATAATCAATCTACATATATTAATAAAGAATAAAAAAATAAATTCTGTACATGAAAGATTTTAGAAAACGTTTAAAAATTTTAACCGCAGCAGGATTCAAACTCTCGCCTCTTGATAACCGCCCAAGGACTCTGACAGCCATGCCTTAAATCTAGCTGCGTCGAAAGACTTATACGCTATTTACAATTTTTTTGTTGTTTGCATCTCTGTATATGCGCGTTCGAATCCCGCTGTATTCAAAATTTTTATACGTTTTATAAAAAAAAATTGAATTTACCAAGTGTGTGAAAATTCAAAATTTATCCCTTTACTATAACTATAACAAAGGCGATAAAACTGCTCTGTAGATTTTTTATGTCTGTCTGTCTGTTCCTTTGATCATTAATTCAAGTAAAAATTATTGGATACTCGATACCAGTTTTGGCATGGAAGTAGCTTATAGTCCAGAGGAATATACGGACAGACGCAGCTTTCGTACAAAAAATTAAAAAAAACGAAAAAGTCGTAAAAGAAGTCAGTTACTATATAAACTGATAACTACTGAATAGAAATGAACGATTTTATGCATGTAAATACCTTAGAGACTAAATAAACATACAAGATAATTTTATCCTGAAGTTTAATATGTGGATTATGAAAAAGCTCAAATTATGTCGATTACTCGCAAATAAATTTCCAGCCTGACTAAGCCTGACATTATTTGAAAAATAAAAACAATATAAAGAAGATATATGCACAATTATTTCATACGATTTATAAAATAATCGATTTTAAATTTTAGATATATTTCATCGTCCCATAAAGTACACGTCGCGCTATCTGTTATCAAATGGGTGACATTGGTGTTTCTAAGCAACATGCAACAAATGCGATGGTAAAAATAAGATAGTGACACCAAATCAAATGACTCTTTGGAGTATTCCCCATTATATCGACGGTGGAATACCAACAGAGTATCAACGTATATCCGTATGCATAAGGGTTCTAATTCGTTTGTGAGTTTAGGATCATCGACAATTCGAACCATAATACCCAGTATTAAATAGAGTACACAGGCTGTATCAGCCTGCCAGTTTAAAACGAGAGCATACGTCTTGAGCATAATAGGCGGAGCAGGTACCCCCTACTAAAGTTTACACATGTCCACAATATTTATAGGACACGAGTCTCCAAGCTGTCTAGTCGCTGCCAACAGATATCCCTGATATGTCCCTAACGTACTCGTACATATAGCTTAGATTCACATTTAATAGCCAAGGTAAATTATACACTAATTTAATTTACTATTAAATAAAGTAATATTTTTAAATTATTTAGAGATAAAAATGGTTATTGTGAGTCAACCTTAGGGAAATAGATACATGCCATTGCGGACTTCTTTGTAGGCCTTTTTAGTAGCGATAGTGGGATTCAGAAATTAAAAGCAAAGAGGCTTTACACTATTTAAAAAAAATATATTTTATCAATTGACTCAATATTGTTTTTATAATTTAACAAAATTATAAATTTGGGCAAAGTTTGTGATTTAAGAGAGAATGCGGGCGGGCGAAAAGACAAAATAGCTATTAGCCATATAGTGTACGCAGACAAAGCGAGCGGGTAGCAGCTAATGCTAATAAGCAATACGTGCACTCAATACACGTGAATAGTAAATTACACTCATTTAAATTATAATACAATAAAACATTTTTTTATGAGTAAAAAAAATGATGTAGTGGAGTCTAACTCATCGTTTCCTAAATATCGCATTACTTACAAATATTCAATATCTGTATCGTACAGCTCAAAGCAACACTTAGTATACTGTAAAAATAATATAATACTATCGCTATAAGTATTATAATAATAAGCGGAAATTGAGCCGTAACTATAAACTACAGCTGTACCTTACGTATCTTATTAGCTATCGACAGCGAATGGATTATTTGTATGGAATTGAAATTAAATGGAATATTCTATGGTTCGTATATATTAGAATCGGACCTCGCAATTAGATAAAAAAATCAGTAAACATTTATAAAAACCTGATTATCATAATAATAATTCTATGGCATGAAAAAATTAAGTGTCTGTGATATTTTTCTGGAAAATACGTGATCAATTAATTTTTTATTCGCTTTAATTAAGAATTGGATTACTTACATTTTCTTATTTTTTTTAGTCTTACGCTTTTCGTCATAGTACTATTAAATAGTGTCATGACACTTCGTTCTACACTTACCCCCCCGCACTCCACAACATTGCGTGTTGAGTTTTGCGTTTTGTCTTGTCAACGGAGCTCAGAAATGAAAAGAATTTTAATATTATACTTATTTTCCCGAGTGGAAATCGAACTCACAACCGTCGCGCTTACGATAAGACGCTGCCACACTACGTCACGATGGTATTCCTATTATTTGATATTTTTTTGTAATATTAGTTTATGATTTATAATCTTGATTATGTTTTAAAATTATTGTCCTATGTTCTTATTTTTGATTTTTTTCTATTGTTTAAATATACTATGACATTACAGATACATGACCCGTATCCTTATTCTGTATTTTGTTTGTATTAAATCGAGGTGATTGATTGACGTCTAAAGATTTTGTTTTCTTGCGTACCTTTCAGTTTATAACCTGCCTGGAACCATATTTTAACTTAAAATTTCGTACGCATGTTAATTTTCTTCATATTTAAGTTTCTAAATTTTTTAAATGTATCTTTATGTATCGTTTCTAGTTTTAGAGCTTGCTTACTCTACTTTCTACTATAAGGTTAGTTAAAATCTACAGTATTTTAAACGAAACTTTAGACACAAATTTGTTACATTATTTGTAACGTAATAATAAACATGCGCTTTTTGACCTTTTTAGGTAATAAATAATACAAAGTTTCTTTTCAGTTCTCATTTACATGCAATCGATCCATTTACACATTATTTTAGCCAAGGCTTGTGAAAAGCGACATCTAGTGTACAATAGCTTAACTACGATTACTACAAACTCCAATTTTATTATACAGATAAAGTTTTGTTTTTATCACGATAGATAGCGCTAATTCAAAAGCCAACAACGAAACGTGTGTATGTATCTGTTTTACACATAGTGGTGAATACAAATCTGTACAACAAATTATAAATCGATTTTTTTTTATATAATTATGTTATAAAAACATATTGAAAAACAATATTTTGTGCGTTTTATACACTATTTCCGTATATTATACACTATTCCCCTATACGGGAATAGTGTATACTGTAGTGGGCACGGAAAACCTAGTGTCAAGGCTCTCCGCTTCTTAACAATAGTGTAATTAACGTGAATCAAACACTATTTGTTATGAGGTGTTTGGTTAACCAGTCTAAAAAAGAAACACGACCAGGAAAACATGGCTGACCTGACGGTCTATAAATACTAAAGATTACCAATTTTCTATCACAACGCATTTTTTTCTAATTTTACTGAACAATAATTGGTTTACTTCATATAATTACCAGCTAGAAAAATTTTACATAATATTAAAATTCGGTATTATCACATGATGTAATAAAATTATCGATTATAGAACCTTTTCTACACTATACATCACACATGAGTTTGGTTTATTTAAATTTTAATATGATTAAAAATAATAAAAAAACTTATTGTTTACTTTAACGAGATATTATTCCTTTAAGGTTGGTTGTTGTATTTTTAATGATTGCTAAAAAACGACGTCGATACTACTTAAATAATGCACTACTAACATTATTTAGATACCTAATACCTATACATTTTTTGTAAGTAAAATTATATGCAAATATTTCTTCACACTTTTCAAACACTTTATATTTTTATAATAATTGTCCGAGACAATACGGTACGATTTTCCTACCTGCTTGTATTATCTTTTTTTTGCAGTTTCACGCTTTTTCTCGCAAAGAAAGTTAATCAAGTCAAGACACTCCGTTCTCCACTTTCCACCTGAATTCGAGACGTTACGTATTGAATGTTAAACTAAACGTTCATCTTTGACTTATTGGAGACAAAAAATTAAAACAATATAAATATAACCATTCCCTCAAGTGGTAATCGAACCCACTATCATTGCATTGTGTGCCGAAAGAGAAAAACATTTAGCTGGAAATATGATTACAAAACTTTGGACAAGAAAATTACAATCTTAAAAAATGACATTTTATTTTGAATGTTTTGTATGTAACAAATATTATACGAATACATAATTACAATGTTTTCTACACAGTAAAAACTGCATTAAAGTCCGTTGCTTGGTTTATAATAAAAGAGCTTGGAAAGAGACAGACAGTGCCGGCTTTGTTTTATACTATGTAGTGACAGTGACATAGACTTTACAGCACAAAATAAGGAAAAAATATCTTGTAATTACCTCATATACCTAAATAACACAATCATGTCACAATTTTGTCTATTTTTGACTATAATAATTATAATTTTTATAAAAAAATCCGTTGGTAATTTTAATTAAACACAGTATGGCATTAGGCTTCGCTTTATTGCAATTGCTTTTATGACAAAATCTAGGTATAAATACTGTCGTCTTACAAAATATATCAAATAAAAGTAAATAACTAATCATTTTTTTTTGTTTGTATGGATACCTTATGACTGACTCCCAGTTTGGCCAATTTATGAGCAGTGAAAAATTTATTCATACTCATTTATTTTTTTCAGAACTGAACATACTTCCATTTTTAACATTTTTTCAGAACTTAACAACCATTCTAAAATATCATGAAGATAATTTCGACAAAAAAAAGGAAAAATTATTTCACCATAATAAAGTACTCGACTTAAAAATTGTTTAACTCGAAAATTTGCGAAGTCTATCGCTTTTGCAAGAGCTTATGCGCGACACAATTAAACGCAGAAAAAGATTCATGATATATTAATCAATAACCATTTTAGGCCCACGGGCTCTCGTACTATTATTAAAAAATTACAGGTTGAAATCATTCAAATAATCAAATAACGTTCTTGGCTCTTGTTCTGGGCTTATACAATGTTTATTATTAATGTTAATAAAAATATTCATACAAGTATGTCTTCAGCTTTAATTTTTCCATATTTTCATGTACATACGTGTATAATATAAGTACCTACCAGTAAATAAATATTATCGGAATTTATTATATTTAGCTATTTATTAAATAAATAATCTATACTTAAAGAACAAGCTATCCTGATTTGGTGACTGACTGATTTATCATCATCGAGCGTAAACAATTGTAGTTAGATGTATGATCTTTGGTCAATAGTGTTATTTTGTCAATAGGATTTTTGGTAAATCAACCCCTATGGGGGCGATATAGAGGTTTAAAGTTTGTATGAAAGTCTATCATGTTTGATAGTAGAAATATGAAACTTTGTGTTATGGCTACATATGAAAAAAAATAAAATTACTGCGTCAACGTTTATGCAAACTTTATTCTTTGTGGGATGAAGTTAAAAACGCGAAAATTTAATAACCTATTGTGAAAAGTCGAAAAGTCGCTTAAATAGGTATGGATCGAACGTTCGGGGATTCATTACAGGGATAATAAAATTTTTCGATAGTTCTATGTAGCTCGTTCGAGAGTAAGCTCTGCGAGCAGTCTGGTCATTCTAGTGCACGAAAGTGGAACCACGTACGTATATAGAGGTCCAAAATTAACATACCTAAATTAATTAAAATTTCTAAAATTAGCTAGATACATCATTTTATAACGTTTTAGTGAATATAAGCTGTATTCTTAGCAAGCAAAGCCGCGGGCAACAGCTACTTGAACAAAATGTCACAGATATTTTACAGTTAAATAAACAGCTTACTAAAACAAACTTACATAATAAATGTAAATATATGTTGAAAATGCTTATTAAAAGCTGATCTTCGGTTTTATATTACTACACAAGAATGGTAGAATTTTCATATGAATGCATTGTACATTATAGAATGCAAAGGAAATTTATATATATTTTAATTAAAAAAGTAATTAAAAAATTTTATAAAAAATTTCATAAAAAAATTATCTTCTCGCTTTTCTAACATACCGTGCAAATGTGTTCTCTATTTTTTATTTAGTTATATTGCATTTTGGGTGTCAATGCTCGAGGCCGCTCTTTGTACAACCAAAGTGTTGAAACACTGCCTAAAATAAGTTATTTACACGATTATAGATCCCACAACTATCGAATACACAAATTGCACATCGGCGATAATTATAGTTACGGTAACAGAGGGAATTAATTTAACACTACATTACAACCGTGATTTGTTTTCATCGAATAGTGTATTATGAAAAGACAAAGAGCTAAATAATATTCATGAGTCATGATTGTATATTATGGACTACATATACAAGTGTTGATGTAGGTAAAGTATAGTGTACGAGTCAGCTTCAATATTATGGAAACAAACATTGGCGTCGCACTGCGCACGAGTGCTCTGGATGGAGTAGACGTTCCGATTAACATAGCTTCATAAAACTTGTAAGTCCTTTTTGCTTAAAATTTTTATCCAATGAAATAATATTTCAAATTACTTTTGCAAAATTATATAATAATATTTTTTTTATTTACATATTTATTTATATTTTCAAAAATTCCGAACATTTTGGGAAACTAATATTTTCTATATTTTTAAACCGAGAATAATATTAAAAGCAATTTGTGACTATTGATATATAAATTGATAATATTTTTTTACTTATCCATTAACAATAGCTTCCAATTGTTCCAATACTGTGCCAAAAAAAAACTTGATTGTAATGTAAATGCATTTAAAATATTTAAAACGTCTACCGTCATGAAATAATGAGTGAAGTGATAAAATCGTTTGACGAATTAGTATTAATTAGTGCTTTTATTTATTTTTATTCTAATACATAAATTAAACAAAGTCATCATGTCGTCCTTAATCATAATATTATGAAAAGATCATGAGTAATTAGATTTTTAACTGTAGGTTACTGGCATTACAAGTAATAATAAAACCCTCCAAATCGAGTTTCAGTTCGAATAAAGTCGACGTTCCCGTGACCTTGACTCTGCTTATGCACGCCTGTACTCGTATATGAAACATTATAGATCTATAGAATGCGTCAGCGCAGAAATTTAACGCGATTTTCAACTACTTAAGTGAAATATCGATGTTTTCAGAATAATTTATAGATATATTTACTTAAATTTTATTTATTCTATCTTCAATGAACATGACATGCTTGAGCTTTTAGTTATATAACACTCATATGTTTTTTACGGACTTAGTCTGTATTTTACCCGTAATATATTAAAGTTCACGTTAGTATTTTTATTATTGAAACTTCACAGTGATTATTTATTGATTTAGTTATTATTCATGATTTAGTTTTTCTGTACGTTATGACATTTTCCAGTCCATTCCAGAATATTCCAGTTACGAAAATAGATGTTCTTTTGTATTATACACGTATTTAGACCTTTACTATATTTAATGCCCACAGTTAGTGACACATTATAACGTTGTCCAATTTTTTTCTTTATGAGATATTACGTATTAATGGTGAAAGTTTATATTTTTACTATATAAATACACTTGTGTGTAATACAAATGTGTAAACAGAGTACTTCAGTGAAGCCACAACTGCGTCATTTCTAATTCAAAATAAGTTTTATTGTACAATTGAAGAATACACATTGTTGAAAATTACAAGTTTTCTCAACAAGAAACCGATGTGTATTCTAAATACACTACTACCAGAAAACTGATTCGGATATTAGCTATAGTTGTTTAAACATGTATAGTTAAACAAGTGAACAGAAACACCTGTTGCGTGTGTGCGTTTGGCAGTCAACGATCATTACCTTGACCACCGATGTATTTGAAGCCGGCTTTGCATAAGCTTTAGCTGCAGTAAGCCCCTATATAGTAATATTATACAAAGTTATGGCGATAACTATATATATACAATTTAAGTAAATATGTATTGAATTTCTTAGATTTTATGTGCAATGTGGATCAAGGAATACTTAAAATCTCTTAGGAATCTAAGTGTTTTGAGTTTATTTAATAAAATTTATTGCGTTATATATTACGTGGTAATATAAAAAAAAACTAGCTATAAATTGTTTATTTTTATAACTCACTTTGGTAATAATTTTTATTTGAGACATTAGAGATTAATAAATATTAAAAGTTTTCATTATTTGAATCAAAAAAGTTTTTATTGAATGTCACTCAAGTTTTTGCACTAAGTTCCTTAAGAAATTATACCTATATTTTCTTTCCACGCTGTGGGAGGTAGACAGAGAGAATCTAGATCACCGTTACTTTGATCTTCATTATACATCTAGTTTAATCATTACGGGATGGGAACCTGAACCCACGCGAACTGCTTAACGATTCTGAGACAATGCATGTGAAGTGGCGGACCTTAACGCCGCACTTTGTCTTGTCACTAGAGCGAAGAAAATGAAAATAATTTAAAAATGTTATATCCTTCCGAGTAAGAATCAAACCCACGACCATATACAGTTGGTGTATACAGTCAACCACCTCAGCCTTATATGTATATATTATAAATATTAATATTCTCTAAATGAAATTCGAAACCACAATAATTGTGTTTAGTCAGGCGCATGGCAGCTTGCGGCACAGTGACATCAAGTTATGCGATACGCTAAGGTTAAATCTATTAATCGATTATGATATGCTATAAAATTGCTTAATCATACATGAATAACGGAAAATTGTAAGCTACATTCTATTTTTTTATTTTTTTTTTCTTAGAATATAATATAATATCTACCTGTAATTAATATAAATAACAAAATTATTGTTCTCTGCGATGTTCATTTAAATATTTGAAAAATGCAAGCAATTAAACGATAATAATAATGTCTATTGTCTGTATAGCAGACCTTAAAACTCAAAATAAAAAAAAAGTTGTATTACACTATGGTCATTTAAATATTACAAAAAAATGTTTCAAATTAAACTGAATATTAGAATTACATAGACAATTTTAAAATACAAATATTACACTAGTGTACACACATTTATGCTGAATTATTTTTTTAAGTTTAAATCTTGAAACTCAAAAAAGAAACAGTATCTAATTATTATTCTATTAATGTATACGTGGTAGGAGGTCAAAATTAACAAAAAACGTATGAAAGAAAGATAAATAAAAAATGAAGGTCACTTAGGTTTCTAGTTTAGGAAATAACACGGAACATAATTATAGAGGCCATCGTGGCGCAGTGGGTAGTGGGTAATGATCAGTGCTTACTCAAGTCCCTTACAAGCTATATCATTTGAATTTCATAGAATATTATTCTATTCCTTATGCCATGTCAGCTTTCTGAAAGATCCCACAGAGAGAGACCACCAAGTAAGCTCAGTTCAGATCCAACCTATAACCGCGGCACTAATGGTTTTCTTAATTCAATATTAATTATATTAAATATATAAATCAATATAACTCTAAAATAAACTTTAGTGATTTAATTATATGTTTTTTTTAAAACCCCCGAACCCTGGCGCGTCTTAACAGTTCTCTCTGACTACCCTGCTATGCAGAAAGTGTGAAGCTAAAAAAAAGCTAAACTACGGAAATATCTAACATAAGTTTGTTTTTTTTTATAACTATGTCACGTTTTTTGACCACACGTGACTTTTGAAAAAAGAATACCAAGTGAATTATCATTAGAGTATAAATATGTGACTTTGATTAGACATATTCATATAATTAAAATTTCGAGTTCTTTAGGACATATGCTTTAAAAAACCGTAATTCCAAACTTATTTATTCTATATTTATAGTAGTAAATGCATAATCTGTTTTTAATGCCATTAGTAAGATTTCTATGAATTTTCCTTCAATTACTTATATTAAGCTTATTCATTATTATGTAAGATTAGCTACCTGCACATGCGTCGTAAGTTCTTAACACACGTAAGGACGTCGTCTAGATTCAAGTTGTGTGAGCAAATGAACTCCAAAACCTTTCCCAGAATTAACTTCAAAAATAAATTTTAATTAGCGGGGGCCAACATATACAAACCAGGCTTTTATAATAAAAGGCGTTTTAAGATATATGGGCTTTATTGCATTTTTATTACAGTCAATATATATTTTTTAACATATTGATGTCATGTTTTAAAGAATATGTTTGCAAAGAAGACGTGAATGTCTCAATTACACAATCATTGGCATCCCTGAAGATATTATACGATTTGATACATTATTCGTAACCTTAAATTTTTCAAACTATATATTGTTTTTGACGATAACTTTAAAAATTAACTATGAAATTACTTAATATTTTCGTATTCATAAATGGAGTCGCATTAAGTGATTCGTTACTTATTTATGTTACAAAGGAAATGCAACCCAACAAAATTACATTAATTAAACTACGTATTTATGATGCACACATCATTTATTGAACATTTTAGATATGATATAGATGTATTTGAGATAGTCGCTCCTCACACAAAGCTCCTCTACCGGGCTGAAAACCTCTCATTGAAATCGAAAAAAATGGATACCATAAAAGCGGCATTAAAAAGAGTAATTTATTTTGTTTTTTTTTTGTAATTATACGTCAAATATTTGACAATTGCATTTATCGCAAATGTAGTTTATATATTAATACGTTAAGGAAAAACTTTCAAACCCATTTAATGAACTTTTATATGAATTCCTACGCATAATTTTCATAATTTGGTTTCCAATTTTCATAATTTTCATACTTTGGCAGAATTTCATAATTTGGCTAAGTCGAAATTTAAACTAAACGAGAAAATGAGAGTGTGTAGAGTCTCACTAGTTCTAAAAGATATCACGTCCGTTCAAGGAGAGATATGATTTACGTTATTTGAGTTACCAAACATATACGCATAAAATACGCATTGCCTTAGAACGTATCTGTCGTTTTATATAAAGGCGTATACAAAGCACATGGTAATGTGTTATATTTATTTGTTATTACAAAAAAATGTCAAATCTTTGTAATTTTCTTCCAAATGAACTTTGATTCTACCATACTTTCTGCTCCCCCATTTGCATAATTTTCGTAAAATCCAAGACTATGAAAAGAACATGTATTAGGCAACATATTTTAGTTTCAAGAAAATAGATAAAAAATAATATTTTTACATATATTATGGTTCCATTCGTAAGTTTTAAATAAATATATTTCATAATGCATACAAGGAAACTATTAATAAAGTTTATAACGTGTTATAAAAATGCAGGTGCAGTTTCAATTAAATAGCACAAGTAATATTCTGTTGCGATTTTGCAGATAGGCATAAAGTCAGTTCACAAAATATGTTTTATATCAAAACCGTAGTAGGGTTCCTGCGAAACTTAATACCTCCAATAATGTTATATTCGTTAACATCTCAATATTTAGTTTTATAAGGGTCTAGATAAATTGCATAAGATATTATATGAACTCATCAGTCATCTCTCATTTCATAAAACATTATCGTATCATTTATTAATTGTAAATGACCAGCCAACCAGAGATATTAGTACCTAACCAGAGGTCATCGTGGCGTTGTAAGATAACCTAACTTGACTATCAACACGATGGTGGTGGGTTCGACTCCCATTGAAGGAAACGATTTTTGTTTTATTCTATAGACAAGGTAAACGAGCGTTCGGGTCATCTAAAGGTAAGAGATCACCATACCCACGACCCCGTGTAAAACCAGAAGAGCTACAGTGATGTTGCCGGCCTTTAAGGTGGAAATAGACGCGCTTTTTGTAGGTACACATGTCGAGTTGACCTGGAAACACCGCCGCTGGTAGGCCATTGGCACGTGGAAATAAGTTCCTGCAAAACAGCATAGTAGTAGATGGTGAGGATGGTATTTTGGTCTGTTACGTACTTTGCGGTTGGAAAATTCGGCGAAGAACTTATATTATTTAGTTTTTTCGCTCTACTAAGCTAAAACACGGCGTTGAGCTCTGCCCTGCAACACTCAAGTTGTCTCGTGTCTCTCTCTGGTGATAAGGGATGAAAATAATATTTTGACGGTAAGTTCTCTATGTCTATTCTGCTATGAGGTAAAAATATTTTTTAACTGAAGTAAAAATTTATTTAAGTTATATCTTTATTTGTCCTTTTAAGCCACCTCATTCTGACAATTTAATGTAAAAAAATATACGATTTAGATGAGTATCGATATTATTTTTTATGGAAATCTTATTAAAAAGTTAATGTAGCTGTATTAGTTTAATATATTAAGAGTAATTATTAAAATTAATACTTTTTGTAAGTTACGACAGAATTTAGTGCAGTAATTAAAATAAAACGAAAACGACTACTATGTGAGATAAAACATTATGCGAAATTGTATGCTCCTATTCTGGTCCCGTTTGTTCCTTTGTCAGAGTTGCCGAACAAAAGCTCTTTTTCATCCTCGTCCATTGTTCCTTGCGAAAAATGAATACACCCTGCTTAGAACGCTCTAAATACTAGATGCATATGCTATCTATACACACATAGAAGTGTGTCAATTTTTTAACTTAAAATTTCACAATTTTTTATATTGTTTGGTTTTTTATTTTTATTTATAATTCTCAAAATTTAAAACCCTCCTAATGTCCACCATTCTAATTTTTCATCAACAGTATGCATTTCACACAGCTGCTTATGCAAAACGTATTTTAAAATTAACCTGTTTTATTTAAGTTATTTATTAAGGTTACAGTTTAAAGTTTAAAAGATCTGAGTATGTGAAAAGTTCAAGGTTTTTTTTTGCCTGACTCAGAGAGGCCACCAATGTAATTGTTCAATTTTGTAGGCTAAAATGTCGGACTATATAAAAAATTCAGTCTGTTTTTGTTTATATTTTAAAATGTTACTTTGTATTGAGGAAATCTTTGTTCAACTTATAAACGATTTTTTTATAATTTTGTTGTAAAGCTCTCCTCCTGACCTGTAAAATTAGAAGAACTATCACAAATAGGTAATAATATGAAAAAGCATGGGATCGTGTAAAATAATCAGACCGTGACTGGTCTACACTATCGACTTGCGCAAACCGGTGGTGAGTGGTGTCCTAACTCTTCCACTTTCTCTAGGCCCTTCGTCATCCGCCCTATCGATTAATTGCGTCGATTATACGGTACACGGCTACAGAAAATAGCACAGTTAAATTTACAAGCTTGAAATAAGCAATTGAACAAATATTTTTGTTCCAATATACATGCATTCGCATCGCAGTGGGACCGAGTTTGACTGTAAACGCGAATGGTTGTGGGTTCGATAGGTTTGATTTTATAATGATACTACGATTCGATTTTCGTTACGTAATTGGTTGAAGTCGTTTTCTTATGCATGCATAACGATTTTTGAAGAATAGGTATATAATATATATAAGTCGTATATAATAAACAACAGTTTTAGAACCTGTATACAAAATCTTCATCGATGGTTAAACGCGATGGTTGTGGGTTTGATTTTAACTGAATAAACGTGGCACGACATCTGGGTCCGCCTAAAAACAAAAATAGAGTTCGGAAAAGAGAGAAATCAGTGTCTTAAGGCTTAGTTCTCTCTGTCTACTATAATTACTGCACGAGCTAAAAAACGAAAAATAATTGAAATACTTACGTATGTTTTATGGGCGTTCTTTATTTTATGGTTGATGTCACAATTAGATATTTTCGATTGTAAGGTAAATGTTTGCCAGAATAAAATATTTTCTGGATACTACGTTTTTTTTACGTTTCGTAGCATATCATATAATTTTATTCAAAATAAGATGTTACAAGCTTATTTTTTTGAACGTCAAACATTTTACCACCGGTTCATTAAAGCAAATGCCACAGACCTGAGAACAACCGGCGCAAGAAACTCAGCGGGACTCCTTTTTTTTGAATTCAATATTTTACACATTTATTAGTTACAACCTTATATATAGACTGGAGTGATATCTTTGATATAGACTGGAGTGAGCATTTTATTCCCAAGGCGTGTAATCATTTATAAAGTCGTTAATTAGGTAATAATCTTTAATACACAAACGACAAATTTACAAATTGTGATATAGAATATTCTCGGACTTTTCTTATTTTAAACGGGTTCTATTGTAAAAGCGTGCAAATTGTCCCATGAAAGAAATACGTTTAACGGAATCGAGTTACAGGCGCGGTAAGTTTAAACCTATTTTTAGTATTAATATTATGTACGTAACCAATTTTGGTAAAATCATACATATGTTAGTTTAGGTACATAAAATTTTCAAATATGTATTGAGACGCAACTGTCAATATATTTATTTCCTAAATTTTTTGCCTTAAGGATTCTTTCAGGTCTAAGTTATAGATTTCCAGAATTACTCTCTTCTCTTTCTGCAAAACTAAAATTAAAATTATTGCGGCTGCATTAATCCAGAGCTTAGTGCCATAGGACATCATACAATATTAATAAGTAAAGCTTATTACTCTGTAGAAGAATATATTTAAAAGATAAAAATGTAGTAGTATAATTGAAATATTTTTAACTCTTCTCAGCACAACTTCCTTCCGAGCCGGTGGTTGCTTTATGTTCCTTCGACGATTCAAAAGTACTTGCAAAAGTCTATTTGAATAAAGGATATTTTGAATTTGAATATGAAAGTAGCTAAAGAAAACATGGTGAGCCGGTTCAAGTGTCAAGACACTTTGTTCTCAGCTTTCCGTCCATTCGGACGCATTCGCGTGAGATTGCGTATTGAGGTGTGGAACTCAACGCCACCCTTTGTCTTTTCACCAGATTGGAGACAATTCTTGGAAACCATTTTTAGAAAATTTAGTTGTGTATTCAATTTCCTAAGTGGCTGAATAACACATTAAAAATGTTAGAATATGAAAATACTTGATATATCTTTCCCCAGAATTGGAATCGAACCACAATACTATCGCGTTACAGTCAGATCCTGCGCCACGACTAAATAATAATAACAAGTAGTTAATAATCTGGTTAAGAATTTGAGATATACGAGTTAATATGTACTATGTGTATTTTCTAAGCCTCTTTACCTCTTTAATTTTTATTCAAGATTAGCTATAGACGTCAGAGGTGAAAACTATACTGACATAAGAGACGACAGTATTGTCGTCTCTTATGTTTACATTTCCTTATTTACAGGTTAAAACAAATAATTCTCAAGTAATAGAAAGTAACCGACTATTATACAAGCAATAAGCTTAAGGACGGTGTCATTTACCTAGTTCTGTTACGTCAGTTTTGTACATCCAAGTGTTTTTGTAAATATTAACTGCGACAATAAAATAGACAAACAAAATTGTAAAATATTTTTGAATACTTTTTTTGACATGTTTTTTCGCAAATGAGGGTTGGCTTTATAAAGCGAATGCTTTGACACTACATTGTAAGTTATTACCGGAGTGGAGAAACAATTGACAATAGACAGAGTGGATAATCATTTAAATATAATCATTTCTTCGAGTGGGAATCGAACCGAAAACTAGCCGAGTCTATTGTGTCATCGCTGTCCGATTGTGCCACGATGGCCACAACAATGGTTTTTTTTCTAATATAAAACGACAACTTCAACAAATTAAAGTTATAAAACTAACATATAAAGACACATCCTGCTTATTGACTTCATTTCTTAAAATTTCAATCGTATTTTTTTTTGTTTAAACTGAACGTTTAATTACATTTTTGTATTTTTTGTACAAAATCTAATAATTAATACAAGATTTTAAAATATTAATCAAGAATTTATTTGTCGTAAATTTGTTTCTTTTCAATGTAAATATTGATAATCCAATGTTAAAAAATGTATGTACATGTTTTTCCGCATAACATAGGTTGGGATTTTTTTTACACGATTTATCTATATTTGAATATGACGTAAAAAATTTGATTGAAAGTTTTTTTTCATATAGTTCGTATTTTCTAAATTATTTATTATTTAATTATTTATTACGACCTTTCTATTTTTATACCTTTTATAATATTATTAATATTTTTATAGTCTAGAACCTTGGTATAGCATGAATTTGATAAGACCATGAGATAATGTTTTAACTAACGACATTTTATATTAAAATAATATAAGCGATTATCGTGGCATTGACATGTGAAATAAAATATATTATTTATTTACGTCAATTTGACTTAAAGCCGTACAATTTATGATACTTTGTGCGTGAAAAAAACGATATGACCTCACATAACCTTTAACACAAATCTAAGTTAACGACTCTTACGTTCGTTAGCCTTGTGAGTTGTTGCAACCATGTATATTCCCCTGGTCATTAATTAGTAACATATTCAAATGCTTTTTTTAAATATATTTCTTTCTTATAATAAGATAATTTTATTCAGTGAGCTACTCAACACCGAATTTTTTTTTGCCTAGCGGGGAAATTAAAATAAATAGAATAAGTCATAATCATTTCCCCGAGTGGGATCAAAATCACTGTGTAATGAAATGGCCTCCAAAATCGAGTATAATGATTTATTTTAACTATGAGTACCTATAAATATGATAATTACACGTTTGGTAGCACAAAAAAGATTACGGAATAAAATAATAAACTGGCTTTGTGTTTACATCTATCCAGAATACATATAATGTATTGTTATTTTGACCTCAGACGACAATGCCTACACCGGACTACAATGTTGACCTGGATCTTGGTGAGCCGCCACCGGAGTTACAAGAATATGCTCGTGTCCAGTGCGGGGAGGATCCTAACAAGCGTCTTCAGGCCATATACGAGTTAAAAGATATGATATACGGTAAGTTTGTTTCACTAGTTGTTAGGTATTTTTTTGAAAATTTTAAAATAATATATGTCTAAATTTCATTTCGGAACAGCTTTGTTTTAAATTACGATATATTTTTTATTTTACCCAACAATGTAACTATATTTCATAATGATGTAGTCCGACAATGAATGATGTTTTATCATAGTTAGTTAACATTTTTAATGCTGCCATTTACTTTTGCTATTAGTAGCTTGTAGTGATAAATATGATTAATGTCCTTGCCAGGATAGCAAATAAATACTTTTAAATTTTTTTTAAATATTTTATTTATGATTATAGATTATTATATATATAACTACTACTATATGCTCTACTACTATATACTCGTACATATATGTGTGTCACTTTGTTGTTTGATTGTAGGCCTAGTTTCGGATCGAACAGCCGCAACTCACTTGATAAGATATCATTAATTGTACACAGTAAAATGCTGTTTTCATGAGCAATAATATTAATATATTTTACCTAAACGTTACAAAAAAAGTTGATATCATTAGAGTAGCTTATTTTGTTAAACTTTTTAGTAGTTTTCCGGAAAGAATATTTAAGGTGAATTCTATTAGCGTGTGTGTGCTAACATGACAATATGAACAATGCGGTTCGTACTTGAAGGACATGTAAACACATAAGTAAATATATTTCATTATTAAAATATATAGGTATTAAACCTAATAAATTCATTAAGCAATATAAAATATCGCAATTATTGTTTATAATAGCAATAATGTTTATGGGATTTGACGATTTTTTTAGATTTACCTATATCTATCTATTCATCAGGGAACGCCATTTTGATTTAATTTATTTCCATTTTGAATGATTTGCAATGATTTTGCACACATGTGATGACAATACAATATTTTTATTGTGTGAAGTTAATATACTTGCCAGACGACCAGAATAACGATTTTTTTAAATAATTATTTAACAATTTATTTTATATCTTAGCACCATGTTTTTCCGTTTAGCAATGTATGTTCTCCATTTTCCGCCCGAATTCGAGAACGCCGCGCTTACGTATTGTAATAATAAAATTATGATCTTTCCACCTAGTGGGAATCGAACTTACAACCAATCGTGGTGTTTGATAATGTTTTATGTCACATAATTCATAATGCTTTTATTAAAATGCAAAATTTGATATTTAATTAGTATCCTACGATAATAACTACTTTGATTTTCGCCATTTTTTTTTCAACTGACTTCTGTAAAGTGTTCGAAATGTGGGGTTCCTAAAATGTATTTTCGAATACCAAAAATAAACGCGATTAATGCTATTAAATAATTTCATTTCAAAATAGTAATCTACGATTTAGTGCACAGTACCAAGGCCAGCTGGTTTTAAAAAACTAGTTGATATTTAGGTTATACTAAAACTTGACTTGTAAGTTGATTCGACACTCACAGCGCATTAGAAATTCAGATAGGTGGGAAGACGCATGATTCCAATTGTTTTGCTATTGGTGTCAAGGTACACGAAGTCGTGTAGCAAATGTAGCAGCGCATGTCTGTAGGGCTTTTAAAGGCAACAATTGAATTGGATTGGCTCCAATCTCTTAGTAATGGAACTTCAAATGGCGTAATTTCTTTCTCTACAGATAGTGCAATAATTACACAATATAATAGATTAATCAATACAATAGATAAATCGTTTTGTGATTAATAATCATTTCTGTACGTTAATTTTTCTGTTAAACTATTATTCAGAATTTGTGTTATACAGTACTAGTACTTAACGGTACACTCACCTCCCACCCACCTTTAAATAAAATAGTATTTTCAATACAATCGCAGATGGATAGCGTTTGGCTACAGCCAAATTACAATCCTGATTACAATCCTGAATGGCGGTGGGTTCGATTCTCAATGATCATAATTACATAATCAAATTTTATTTCTCTGCTCTCTGGTTAGTAAGTAGATAAAGTGCGGCTTTAAAAATATAGGACGGAGTGTTCTGACACTAGGTTCTCTCTGCCTATGTTCTTTGCTATGCGGTAAAAAACGTGAATCTGAAAAAAATATTTATTATAAATCTATTACTTAATATTAATACCCAAGGTAAAATTTAGAATTGAAATTATTTTTAACTTTAGTCTCAAGGTATCTACTAGTATCACGTGTTTCGTTAACATTTTTAATTATTAGTGAGTAAGGTCATGAGAATATAAAAATTATTGCGTAAACTAAACACTACCAATCAAAAAAATTAAGGAAATAAACTCTACCGCCAACCCAAATTCTACAGCTAAAACTAGTATATTCTATATAATAGTCTTAGACAATTTTGGTTATTATTTATGAGCATATAACTTTTTTAGTTAATATTTAAATCCATCATTAGCAAGATGTTAAAGTTTAAATGATTCAGTAATGTATAGTCGTTCGCTTTTTATTTTCAAATATATTAATTTTATATTTTTGAAAAAAGAACATAAATGCGAATATTTATTATTATAATTTTTATAATAGAATAAATTTAATATTAAAATGGGAGAATAGCTCGCAGCTTACGTCACGTCATCTTTTGTCATTAGTCTAGTTAGCAACAACAAGTAGTACAAGCATATTCCTCGAGGCACATTGTTTTAGTGGTAAAAATAAATAAATACAGTAACACAATATAACTCACTGTTGCATTACATTATACATACAAATCTTCTTTGTCGGAAATTAGCAAAGTTAGAATTTGTATTTTTTAAATCTCATTACATGAATTAGTAATTATCCACAGAATATGAACAAAATATATTTTTAATTTCATTGTACATTTTTAAATTACAAACTAGCCAAGTGCAGTTTTCAAATGGTATCATAAATTGTCAATTAAAATAATATCAACCGTGTTGATGTGTTGTGTTTTTTTATACGTTATTGAGTTTCTCGCCAGCTTCTCAGCATCAGCAGCAGTAGGACTATTGCCATCCTGACTGCCATTTTATGTTAATTGAAGATTGGAAAGTGCTTATAATAAGATATTTTAATAAAGATTATTTTAATTAAGATTTTGTCATGTTATGTTATATGCAATGAAAATATAATATAAATGTTTTACTTAAAACCACATGCACCTAATATTTTTCAAAGGTACAATTTACTTTCTTATTTCAGAGCGAGGTGTGTGAATGTACGCCTCACCGAATGGATGACGACTTCTTACTAAGGTTTTTGCGGGCCAGGAATTTTATACCTCAGAGAGCCCATAGGCTGGTCAGTTTAAATAATTTTAATAATAGTTTTTATCCTTAATTTTTATAATTAATACTTACTTATATTTACCTTTTTTATAATTTGAGTGGCTATATACGCTTGGGATTAGAAAAAAAAATAATAAACTCGACCTTTTGAAAGAGATTTAAATCCGCCCACTTGAATAACATGATTTAAGCCAACTAAACCATATGCTTACTGAAACCGCAACATTTGTAAGATATTAATATTTTCATCTATAATATTATTCTGTAAGAAACTTGCATTAAAATCCATTGCATTAACGACAATAAAAACAGTTTCTACGCTTTTTCACGCTGTAGTTAAAGAAAAAAAACTCCACTTTCTGCCCAAATGAAAAACGCATACAAAATGTAATATTAAAAAAATTGCTATTGCATTGTAGTGCTGACGCTGTAAATTTAAATAATATTTTTCAACATTACTACGTAATCAGTTACTTTTTATTAATTTTATTCCTTATCTATTGTAAATATGTATACACATACTTCCCATACAGACTTGTATCCACGACCAAAATATGTAATTTCAAAGATATTTGACAGATTATAAAGAACCTCTTCAAAATTTTATAGATAAGTGTACTTTATTCATGGTCAAGGTAATAAATATACTTCTCTTAGCTTATTTTGAATCTATCATTGAATATACTCGTAAATATCTAAGTAGGTAGAATATAAAGATAATGTTAGAAATCTTAAGTCGAGCAATAAAAATATTTAGAAATGAATTAGCACATGCATTATCAAAAACACATTTTTACACTTTCATATATAAATTTAGGAAATTATTGTGCCTAAGTATAATATGTGTTAGTTAAAAAAACTAAGAAATTTTAATATAATTTCAAATATGTTTTGTGTGTTTAAAAAAATATTCAACTAATGTTGATTTGTTGATAAAAGATTAATCAAAAATTATTAACTTCTTGGCAGATGGTGAATTATTATGAGTTTAAAGAAAAAAATCCGGAATTATTTGAAAATGTTTATCCTTTGGATTTACGAAGAATCGGTGACACAAATGTGATCGCCGTACCTCCATATCGTGATCAGAACGGGCGAAGGCTACTTCTATATAGAATTGGTAAATATAGATTTCTATATTTTATCTGCATACTATACATTTTCCATATAGGTTTTCTTTTAAATTGACTCATCCTTTCTTTCATTATGTACAATTAAGAATCGTAAAAAAAGGTATATTGAAAATATTTATGAAAAAATAATTCAGGGAAATATAACAACAGTAATGGAATATTAAACTATGATTGTCTGGGCAGAGGACTGAAAGTATAATTAATTTCGAAGAGTAGAACACTTGATGTAGAACCAATATACCCGCTACCAGCACCAACACCAGACTAACCTAACACCAGCTAAACTAGAATATATAAAGCAACAGTTTCTAGTGTGATGAATATTATCCGTTGACATATACAATTGAAGAGATGTGAATCGAGACTGGAACATCTGAAAAGCCATATAAGTGCACCTAAAGTACAAAAAATAAGAAAATGTAGTCTCAGCAAAAAGTACTTAACGCGATGGGACGTTTCCATTGACTATAGACTATATAGATTTTTCAAATAATATATTCAATTCTACAATTGAATCTATAAGAAATAAGTAACATAAGTAAAAGATGTATAGTATAAGTATGTTAGGCAGTTGTCGTTTACAAATTAAAATCACAGGCCATCTTGTAGTAGTGGAACAGTGTCTGAATGTACACGCGACTGTTGTGGGTTCAATTCCCAATCGACGGAATGGTAATATTTATGTTCCTTTCATTTTCTACCGGTAAGATAAAGTTAGGTGTTGAGCTCCGGCATTCAAAATACAATGTCTTGAATTCGGGTGTAAAGCGCATAACGGAGTATCACTAATTGCAAGGTGAACAGATAGTATATGGATGTAGTATGACATAAAGTCATGAAGTCCACGCCAGTGAATTGCGGGCATCAACTAGTAGAGTAATAAAGAATTAAGGATGCATTGGTTTTTGTATCTATATTGGTAATATATCTAATTTTGCCCACGATTAAAATACATATAAGTATTTGTAAATATGGTTTTTTTGGTAACGTTCCATTTGTACCTATTACATTTGGCAGTCTCAGCATTAAAGTTGATATTCTCTTGCATAACTTATAATAAGATTAACCTCTAAATGTCTAATTACGAGGCATTTACTATATAATATGTTATAGATAAATTGCATAGCACGAGCGTTTCGTATTCGTGTGGGCGTGCCTGCAAACCATGAATGAGTAGGCCACGCTCACGTTCGCCGAGGTCGTAGTATTTACGTGAAAAATATACTGGAACATAAAGGGTATTACTCTTTTTATAAACATATACGACTTGTTTCCCGCAACTTCACTTGCGTAAATTTTATAATGACTATTTCCACTTCTACGTATATACAGTTTACCGCAAATATACCAAATTATAACTTTGTATGCCCTATAGTTTGATCTATGTATCATTTACTCAGTGGAAGTAACGGAAGAGGTTAATACTTAAGTTTTTCATTATGAATTTTAATGAAGAAAATGAAGATTTTTTTAACATTTTACAAAGTGTCATTCGCACACTTAGGAAATTGAAAAATACATATTTAGAAAACGTATAATTTTTTTTTATTTTGTGTAGCAGAAATTTGTAAATATCTTTCTCTCTCTCTATATATATATATTTCGGCGTCATATACCCGACACTATTTAGTAACGCGGTGGAAGACATCTTCAAAACCCTGGATTTGATCGACTTTGCAGTCATGTAAACGGCGAGTATATAACGCACCTCAGATTCTCCGAAGATATCGTGATCATTGCAGAGTCGCTGGAACAGTTACCCGAGACGCAAAGACTGAGTGAGTCTTCGCTGCGTGTCGGTTTCGGTGTGAAATTGAGCAAGTCATGTTCAATGAGCGTCATACCTTGGGTTGGTAGGAACAACTGCGAAAGGGAGGCTGATCGAAGAACCTAGCTGGGTTAGCAAGACTTTGGCAAGCTGTGCTCATGATTTACGTTTCGGCACTAACAGCCAGTCTAGTCAAGAAATTTAGAGTCGTCCAACGTGCTATGGAGCGATCTATGGTCGGAGTCTCTTTAAAGGATAAAATCAGAAATTTAGGTTATCCGGAGAAGGACCGGATCTACTGCTCACAAAATGAGTATGTTGAAGTGGCAGTGGGCTGGACCTTCAGTGGGCGTATGTCGAAGGACCGATGACGATGAGCAGACTAGCCCTTGAGTAGAGACCGCGGATCGTAGGGCGCCCACCAGATCGATGGGCCGATGACCTGAAGACGGTTACTGGGATTGGCTGGATATCGAAGGCGGAGGAACGGGACCTCTGTTGCGCCCTGGGGGAGGCCTACGTCCAGCAGTGGGCATCAAACGACGGTGTCGGTTTTATATTTTTCCTATAAAAACCACATTGACCTTTATGATAAGATTATCCTGTATGTTGATGCAGACTTTTAGCTACTTACATGCAAAAAATCATTAATTTCTATCTAGTACTTATCACTTACAATTAATTATTTGACTGTTTCAGTTTTTTATTTTTTCCTACGAAACCTATATCGGATGATAAAAACTATCATGTTTATAACCTACTACCATATGGTATCTTAATATATCGATAAAAGAAACTTAAAACCACTCAGTAAATTTTTGTACGTCTGCCTGTTACTTTGTACGTCAATACGTAAAAATTATGTAATGAAATTTTTCTCAAATCTTTAATGTACAGAATAGACCTTTCTACTCGTTTATTATATGCTAGCGACGCGCTCGCGACTTCAACTGCTTTTTTCGCCCTCCCGCGTTCTCACTCACAAACTTTACTTAAATAAAAGCTGTCTCTTAGATTAGCGTGCACAAGCGCAAAGACGAACTGATAAGCAGAAACAGAATAAATATTGGATTGTTTTGGGTTCTAATAATAAATGCTCCCAATATATATTTTTTATATATAACTTCCATGTACATACAGCGTTCAATTAGATTTTTATTATATGTGTGCAGACGTATAGATAAGAACTATTTATGAATGAGGGCAGTATTTATAAAATAATTTTGTGTACAACACCAATTATTATTTGGCCCCCAGGTTGCTGGGATCCGAAGTCGGTAGCCATAGAAGATATTTTTAAGGCAACGATTTTTGCACTGGAATTGGGCATGCTTGAACAACGCACTCAGATCTTGGGCGGCGTGGCTCTGTTCGATCTGGAGGACTTGAGTACTTACCATGCGTGGCAGATGACACCATCTGTGGCGAGCAAAGTCGTTAAACTGCTTGTGGTAAGAATTATTAACAGTGGTAACAATAACAATAGTTGTAACTGTACAAATAAATAAAATTGGAGCATCTATTTGTAAAATTAAAATAACCGCTTTTTACTAAATGCACATGTATACACGGTACATATACCAAAATAACAATTTTAACAACTTTTGTCGGTCTATCTTTTTGTTTGTTTATTCCGGCAAATCTCTTGAACGGCCGATAGACTATAAGAAATAAGAAAATGCCACTTTAACAAAAGCTCTTCAGTAGCTGTTTTCGTTAACAAATAAAATCATGGGATAGCCTCTGTCTGTAAATGCGCAGCCTGTGGGTAACATTCCCACATTCGACATTCATTCTTTGTTTTTATAAGAAATTACGAAAATGTGTCATGAAGTAAGGCAAGAAAATTACTACCTTAACGAGATTGTATTTTTGGGTCCAAATTTCAATGTCAACACGTGGTAAATGGAAGTAGTATGTTATAATGTTATATAATTCACGCATAATTAGTTAAAAATCACGGTTTATTCCTTTATTCATTACTCTTAAAATAAGTAATCACAAGTTTGTGAAAATAGAGAAATAGAAACCAATTAATAAAATTATTAAGGATCCTTATTAATTTCGCACACCACAATAGTACGTGGGCGCTAAACGTGTGTGGTCAACGCACGCAAATACTCACAATCGTCCTCAGATGGCGTCCGCAAATTCCTTTGTCAAAGATTTTTTAATACAATAAACATCAAAGTATACCTTAAACAATAATTTCTTACCCAAGGCTTCATTTTATTTGATAAAATTTAAACTTCAATAGTCTAGAATTTTTATGATTTCATCAATAATGGAAGTACTTCAAAATTTTACTTCCAATTTATTGTTTTACTACCTTTTTATATAGTAAATACTTAATCAATGTTAGATTGATTTTAAAATATTTTTGATTCCTCTAGAACTCGCATTTCAATTTATTATGTATAAATAATGTTTCAAATCCTTACATTACTTTTAGAAAATAATCAATAAATCAAGAGTAAAAAATTAGATATATATACAAAGCATACATTGCAGACGTTTGTATTAATTAATAAAAAAAATATATAATTATTTTAGTGGAATACTCATTGCAACACTAGCACTGGGCGGGGTTTACCCAGGTTCAAAAAATCCTATACATGTCGAAAAGGATATTTAATACACATTAAATATCCCTTTCGACTACAAGCTTTTTTAATATTAAACCAAGTCTAAAGCTAGAATATATTTGGACTTTATTTCTAATTTATTTTAATTCTTTTTACAGTCCAGTTTCCCTGCAACAACACATGCTATACATGTGCTAAACCATTCATGGACGTTCGATATCATGTACAACATGTTCAAACCGTTTCTAACATCTGACATGCAGTCTAAAATCTTCTTCCACGGATATGACGTCACTTCTCTACACAAACACATCCAGCCCGAGTCCCTACCAGAACGTTACGGTGGTATATGGCCCGACTATTCTTACACAGTGTGGCTTGAATCATTAAAAAAGAATTATTTTGTCGCTAAAGAAGTTTTAGCATGTGGATACAAATTCCGCGAGGAGGAGATTTGCCCTGAAGTAGTTAGACGACTCAAGCAGGAAGGCGTAAAGTTTTCTTGAAAATATAATATTGTAATTTACCTCCTTAATTTAAATCCTTATGTTATAGAATTATATTAATTGATCATCTAGCTGGATATAATTTCCAATACTGTTTGTTACTCGGGTAGGATACAGGTATAATATGTACAGGTGAAATGTTTCTTGTTGATGTTGTGTATAGATACAATTCCCTTATGAGATGTCTTCTTTAATCAAATTGTAAATTTATATTTGTAGCTTGTAATATTAGTTTGATTTTTATGATATTTTGTATATTTTTAAATATAGTACATAGTTTCAATGCTTAGAATATAATTTAGTATTATTATAGTATTTCTAGAGTGAAAGTCGGTAGCGTTTTATAGTTTAAGATTCGTCAAAAATCTGTGATAAAGCTGTTTCTTAAGCATGGAAGTGTTTCTATTCATAAAATTAATAATCTATGATATAATTTTATTTTTCCTGCTTAGAAATTTAGATTATAAAGTTATTACTCTTGATTAAGTTAACATTATAATTTAATAGATAAAGTAATATTTAGATACATATGAGTATGTACGTGGCTTACTGATTGTATTTTTTTAGAAATAAAATGTTTTAAATATAATATTGGGAATTTATTAAAAAAAAATGCAATGATGTATCGTTGCATTTACGATAGTTAAAATTCAATCAAGTATGAATAAAACATTACAGTGTACTTTACTTTCTTATTTCTTTTTTTCTCTCATTGAAATTGTAGGGAATTTAAGTAAAGTTTGCTTGTACAATCGCTGTCGTATAGTGTTTCATTTTTTTTTCAGTGAAAAGAAAACGATTTCATATTTAAATTAGCCTTAATTATTGTGGTAGAAGAGAGCATTTCTGTATACAAAGTATTAGTTTTCTAATACTCTGCAACATTCATTTAATTTTATAAAATCTATTATGATTATATGTAGGTATTAGGTAAGGATGTATGAATGTGTAGCCGTGAATTTAGTGTTAAAATTTACATTAATAACATGAAATAAATAAGACAAGACAATTTCTAAAACAACTGAAATAATGAGTATTTAAATATATTACATTATTATGAAAGTAATATATTTAAATAGAAAAATAAAAAAAACCCATGTCCGGAATCCATTTCGATCATATTTGGGTATAAAATGTTTGAAACTACCTTTTTGTCTTCTTTGAACTGCTTCGGAAGTGGTTATCAGTACAATTGGACTTTCTTTTAAATGTTTCGTCTTTAATCTCATCTTCTGCTACAGTGTTTAAGCGAGAGGTATGATTTATATGTCTTTCACATTGGGGAAATTTATAATTGGATTTTACTTGTACCATTTCTACATCATAATTATGGTCAGATATATTTATTGTTTTATACTTTCGAAATGGTTTCAGTATACGAGAGACAAAGCCCTCTCCGCTAGATTTAGGGAACGGTAAGATTTCATGCATCGATAATGTCGTTTGTCTATTTTCAAGACGCCCTTGTGAATTGTGACAAGTCTTGCTTAAATTACAATGGGTTTTAAAATTTGGCTGAGCTTTAGTCTTAGTACTAAGGGCTTTTTCTTCCAGTCGTTTCTGAAGAAAATGCACACTTGCTGTATAAAAAAGCCCCACGTCATCAGGCTTCGTTAATGCAACATCGACATGAACATCTGAATTTCCTTCTTCGTCATTTGAAGAATTCGTTAATGGCTGCCGTTGCATGCCTCAACTTCTACAATGCACTTAATTTTCATTTTTACACGGGCCTGTGCGTATTTAGAAGCATAAATATGTATTTAAAAAATACGTGTCTAATTTATCTTTCAAGTTGTTGTCACTGTCATAAACATAAGCTGTAAGAGCATGTGCAAAATTAAACAAAGTGAAAAGAAAAAATATATTTTTGCTATACAATCTTTTTAGTATGAACCTACATAGTCTATAATTTAAAATTACAAACTTATTCAATCTTGTATTATATACTATAGACTAGTACTATCACCTAACCACGCATTTTCAAAAGTTATCGGTTTATCCATAAATCTCTCAGGCATTAGTATAATCGGCTCAACTATTATAATCATTAGCTCATAATAGTTGATTATACTAATAACTTTTAATAAAATATGAGGGGTTTTGTATATCTACTATTACATATCACTCTCTTTCGATTTATTATAAAATTTATATTTTTCTGTGCAAATCATAGCGCCTCCAGCATTTTGTTAGGTAGGTACCTTATTGCCAAGTCTTTCCAATTTTACATTACGTTATGTGCCATTTTTTATGTTAAAAATATAAATGATTTCACAAATTGAATTAGGACTTCCAAAGTAATATTGTTTTAATTTGTTTAAAAAATATTCATATAATTGTTATAAACATATATTTACATATATACAAATAACATTATTAAAAAATTTTATCGTTAATTTCATCAATTCTATTATCTTATTTTACTATTGTCATGTGTCAATTCCGGACTTACTAAGGACACAACCTATGCACTTTATTGTCCTGCGTTGAATGTCCATGCATTCATTCATTGTATATGAATTCGTAATTCTAGTTTCTATGATCTACGCCGTAGCAGGCAGTATGAAATACATTCCAAACATAATCAAAGTAAATGCCTTAAAACTAATAAACAAATGGTAAAAAAGATATTATGCAAAGATATCATCCAAATCACAGAAAAACCTCTTATTCTCTCTTGGTAAAACAAATATATATCCCAAGGGTGATCCGCGAGGCTATTGAAAAATAAAAACATCCTAACTTTAATGAAGAAGTAAGAAGATTAGAAACTTTCTACAAACTGGGACCCAATCCTGAAAACTTTGAAGTCTCAAACCTACCTCACCAGAAAGCAAGATACAGTCAGCTCATTCTACAAGAATCCAGGGAACTACGCGAGGCAACTAAGACATCTGACCGACGAATGCCATCACAGTCTAATCTGTGACCACGGAATACTCTAAAGTACGAAACGTCCGGATTTCTAAAATATATTTTCGAATACTAATAATATACGTAGTTAATCCGGTAAAAGTTTTACGGATATTGTGGATGTACACCACCTCTATCAACAAAATGAATGAATATAAGAAATTCTATTTAAATCTTTAAATGAATTTATATAATTATTTAACATGAAATTACAATGAATGAAATATATTTCACAGCACATTAAAGTGACAGTCAAAAAATACGACTTCGTGTAAAATAGTAAATGAAAATGTTCAGTTCAAATAACTCGTGGGCCCAGGTAGTAAATTCTTCTGCGGATATTAACTCCTTTTAATTGGACATTGACCTTTTAATTGGACATTGACCTCATGAACTCTAATCCCAATAGATTTGCCATACTGAGAACTGGCGTAACGTGATAGTTCTCATTAAGATGAGAATTTAATTAAATCGTAAATGGTATAATTCGGTATTATTTTAATCGAAATTTCTATATGTGTAAAGTACAGGCCCTCGTACTAAATCGCAGACTTGACGCAGACATGGATAGACTCGAGTGAACAATTTTGTTTAATATTGCCGCTCTGGCGAGACAAGACGCGACGTGGTGTTCTACTACTCAACACGAAACGTCTTAATTTTGGCCGGAAAACTGGGAAATCACTCATTTCCCTCATCTTGACGTTGGGTCTCTCAGTCTACCATACTATACGGGAAACAATGTGACGTTATTTTCTATGTATATTATAATAACACATTTATGTTCAACTAACAATCTCGAAACGCCATAAGCTAAGAAACGAACTGAACTGAAATACACATTGAATATAAAAATCAAAATGTTGTTGAATTGACACGTCATTGCCAAATTGAATATTTTGTTTAAACATTTGTCAAAGATTGTGCAAAGTGGATAAGATTGATTAAGAGCGGATAAGGCAGACCCTGACTAGGCCGGGATTAATGCCAAGTAGAAGGCTTTTTAGGTTCATCAATTGTTAGAAATAAATTTGAATATAATAAGAGGTCGATGAAATGAAATGAAAAAATTCATGCACTAAAAGTAAAAAGCGATTCTATTCTTTCACTTTGTTAGTATTGATTGATCGTGTACTGATATTTCCATTAAGATATGTATATTTTCTGCATCATCAATCATTCATCCTAAAAGAATAAATTGTTCTTTAAAATATTGCATGAACAATTAATATTGTTATTAACATATAAGGCATTGTCCTTTCTGTCTCGTCAATTTTTAGTTTTAATTATTATACAGCTGATACAAATATTTGTATACTATTTAATGAATAGGTATATAAATAGTTTCTTTGGAAAATTATCATCCTTGTTCTTGTATTCATTAAGCCATGTTGCAGTACAAACTTTGACTTCAAACTATAACACCTAAACATCAACGTATTTTATTATAAAATCTGATGGATTCATATTGACTTAATTGACTATTTGACAGAACACTATAGGTAAGTACTATTAAGATTTTACTACTTGTTATCCATAATATACGTATTTCTTATTTATTACTGATTAGTTACACGAAAATCCCAACACATCCATCAAAAACATAGATGACTATTTTTTGATAATATTTTAAACTATACAAATTCTAATAATACTTAGTAAACTTACACGAGTTACATTTGCACTATTGCACTTTTTATAAATTTGTCAATTATATTTCTTTATCAGATTTTCCAGATCTTTAATTTTTATATGTATATACTAAATTTTTATGTATTACGAATAATGTTCATCAAGCCGCACAACTTTTGTTAATGCTTTCTTTCTGCCTTTTCTGTCGTTCTTAAACTTTAGTTGGTCTATTATGGTTCTAGATAAGGCGTTCCAATCTTCGAAATAATTTATACCACCCAAAGTCCTGCCTGGGTTAAAAGCTATACAACAAAAAAGATTTCATTCAAATCCCAATAACTACGAAAGTGTGCGCGTACAAACATTCATTATTATATTCAAAGACAGACATTCAGATAAAAAGACAGACAAAAATCATAGATTCGTATTCGATTATTGTTTTGATCTCCCTAAATATTTTTTTCGTATAATATATTCAACGTATAGATGCATTTTGAACTGTTATATTATACATAGTATAGATAGTATATAAATTAGCTATTTATTTTACGTTCTTAAATTTCTCCTACTCTTATTATATACATGTAACTTGCGTATATTGTTAAGTACTTATTAAATAAAATATAATGGCGAATACTAATTTGTTGTTTCCCTCCATCGTACATCGGTTCATTTCAAAGTTCAATTCAAAATTTTATAAATGTAACAGATTAATCATATTCTTATGTTTTTATTTTTAAACGATGTATTAATTTTAAAACAATTAATTAAAATATATAAGAATTATCGGTTGCCGATTACTATTGGTTAATTATCGAAAATAAATATTCCATTTTCAACTGAGAATTGCAAGTACATTAAAGTTTGTTTTGGTGTCTATATTTGACAATTAAAACTATTTAACAAGAATTTTGTATAATAATTACAGAATTCCACAAGATATTTTAGTATTTAATTACGAAGGAAGGAATTTTGTTCTGGATCTAAGAATGAAAGGGTTGAACCATTGTACGAATAAAAATCAATGACCCTTCCATAAACAAATTTCCCATTAAGGTGGTTCTTCACGAGTGAATTTGAAAGTAATTTATTTTAATTACTTTGCTTAAACACAAAAATAAACATTAAAGTACAAAATATGAGATGAGAAATTACTACCGTATAATTACTTGAAAGAACTTTCAAAGTGATCGTAGCTCGTATAGATATTCGAGCAAGGGCAAGATTACTTGTATATATTCATTAATAGTTTGTTGGAAATTTAAATCTCTTGATTACGATTCAGATGGAATGTCAACGACCTATCATTGTTTTGACAAATAAGGTTTTTACATATGAAAAATAATTTCTGAAACATTTCTTACACAAAAATATTATTAGTTTTTTTACCTTCTGCTTTGAGTTTCAAGTAGGTATTATTTTTGCAAAGGCTAAAAGCTTAAGGTCTATTTAAAATAAATTCTTACGAAGAGGAAGTTACCTTTAAGGAAATCTAATAGAAATTATACAGGTTCAACGCAGTTCAGTGCTCTACACTCCGGCGTTGAACTTTGACCCCGGCACATTGCATCCGCGTTTGACACGAGAATTTGGTAAATATCCTTTAACAATTTATTTAAAAAATTAGACCTTATACTTCAAGTATGATGATATTGAAGTATCGTACATTACAAGATTGTGTGTTTGTTTTACTTAGAACTTGGTATTCAAAATATTTTCGTTTCGTTTCAATGTTTCTGAAATAGGTGGAAAGTGGAGAGAATAATGGGTAATTTTTATTATGGATGATATACGCTTTCCAACACAATTTGGTGTAGACGGTACGGATCAGATCTTGCTCGGGGTTCTATGAATAGTAGCATTCATCAATCATGTACATGTTTCGTTGATTGTACCAGTCAGTAGGCAAAACAGATTAATTATTAAAAGGGTTCTACCCATTTGCTCTCAAAATAAGAGAGATGTGCTAACATATAAGTGATTTAAATCAAGTATATTAAAAAAAATATAATTTTTTTTTAGTTATTTTTCAAAATTCGATGAATATTTGGAATACTTGGAGTTGATTAAGCAAGCACATAAAGAAATTCTACTATAAGACGATGTCTGAAATAATATTGCGGTTCTGTGTATTTTTTTTATTTTCACGATGCAGTGGGATAATGCTTAATAAATGTGATGATTATGGGGTTCAATCTTCACTTGGGGATTTTATTTACTCTCTCTGGTAAGACTTTACAGTTCTGTCATTGATCACGCATTGTCCTAAATTCGGAGTATATTGATTGTAGTTTTTCTCCGGTTACCCCACTATACCTGTATGCGTTAATTTAGGTATTTCATTAAAACAAATAACTTATTTTTAGCTTTATCAGTAAAATAAGGATTTTAGTGTAACTGATTATTTGAATTTTAATACAGAAATAACAAACCGTAACTCAATTAAGAAGTCTTATTGTTAATCTACACAATTCTTATTAGTTGGTTTTCTGAAAATAATATTTTTCGCAAAAAAAAACAAATTGTATTAAAATTTTACCAGATATTTGTTTCAAAGAAATATCACCAATATCAACATACTCTGAGTTTAATAGTTTAGTAATCTCTTAGATTTCGCTAATCTACGAAATCTAAGAGAGCTCTTTACAGTAGCTAATCTAAATAAAATGCTATATGCACTAAAGCTAAAATAAACTAATCAAGTTACTGAAATTTTATAATGGAATTAGAAGTAATCAAGAGGATTTTCAGTTTTCTCTACGAATTTAAGAACATCATTTCGACGTAACAAGTAAAGACTTGAAGGTTCCTCAAGCTGTAATTTTGTCATTTTTCAAAACAAACAGTTTAAATTTTACTACACGTTATATTGTATGTAAATAATTGTATCATTCGCTATTATAAATTTTGCCTATTTTGAGAATAGGGCCTATTAATGTAAGAATAGGCCTATATCAATAATATTTGATATTATAGTTGAACGATTGACTTATTAAATTATGAAGTTATTTTATAGGTGTGAAATGATAGTATAATAGTATAAATGCGTACAGTTATTTTGTAAAACCTTTATTACATTTATAAATATATATAGTCAGTAACTCAATTTCTTTGTCTAATGTAATATTATAAATAAGAGTACAAAATACTGTAATAAATAATACAAAACAAAATGCTTATTTTTTGTAGAAAACAGGTAGTAGTTTATTAACCTTAAGTAAGATCCATATAGGATACTAGATTAGTAAATGACGGTTTTGTTTTAGCGATGTAATTACGATGACAATACTAAAAGGTCCTTGATATTTGTAATGACTACAAGTATTATATGTTATTTTTATTACACATCTTTGAATTTTACGATTTAATTATTTTTTGTTCCCTTATTTCTACCCGTTTTGAAGACATTACGTTTTGTACAATACAACACTTTATTGAATCAAATTATTACAAGTATATTTATTTATAAAATATAAATTTATACACCAACTGAGAATCGAACCTATATGAACCCATTACGAACATAAACGAACTTAAAAAATGTTTTAACCTTTAAATACGCATTTTTTATGGCAAGTGCATAAAGTACGCGAATCGTGATAGAAGTGAATCGTAAAACTTCCACTGAGTTTTTAATTTTAAAACTGAATACTGTAATATTGATCTTTACATGAATATTATCAATATAGATAAATACAATATATAGCTAGCGATAGCTATGAGTCCCAACGTCACCACCACTGCAACCACCGATTCCACCATCTCCATCATTACCATTACCTACACCATGTCTACCACCAGCACAGCTACCATAACTTGGAATTATAAAATTCTATTTAACAATATTTATTATTTTAAATGTTATTTAACAATATTTATTATTTCAATATTTATGTATTTTATTACGCACTGATTTCCCACATGACAAGGTTGGCTAGTAGAAAATGCGTTTTAGCATCAAGCCCGCCTTTTGTATATATTTTTTGTAAAATTTAGTGCAATAAAGGATAAACAAATAAACAAACCACAAAGATCATCATTATCGATTACCAAACTTGGTGACCATAGTGGTGGCGACAGTGGTGGCGACAGTGGTGGTGGAGTTAAAACTATACTCATAATTATAGATATACCTTGAACATTAGCATGTTGCTGATGCTAACCCGTAAGATTATCACCAACTAAAAATCACCTAACAGGCTTAAGGGAAATTGTACTCAATAATTCGAGTTCATGTAATGTTTTTCGTCACCTTCTAATACAGATAACTAAATTTTAATCAATGCTAAGGTGAATGAGAGCAACAAATCAATTACCACTTTATTTTGAATAAGATAAAAGACGCTAAAAATAAACTTTATATCGAGATCAGTGGGTAGGATTTAATTGATTAAAAATAACTAATTGCGCATCAGCCGCAATTTTCCGGTGACTTGTTTGTTTTCACGAGATATTTCATTGAATTTGACATTCCGATATCTTCGTCATTCAAATATTAGGTTATAGATATTTTTATGCTAATGATAATATCATATTGGCTGTGCTTCATAAATTAAATTATTGAATGATTTATTTCAATAAATAACTTTATTCGTTACATTTAATCGATGTCGGCGCGATAATGTTTTTAGTATATCTAAATAATTTTATTTCTTTGCCAAACATATAGTCTATAGCACACTGTATGTATTATATTATTCATTTAATATATTAAATGCATGCAATAAACATTGGTATTTTCCACATAATCACCATATAAACCGAACCGTTAACCGAAACCGTTAATCGAAGCAATATGGACACGAGGAATCATTTCCATATTGTTTCGGTCACATAATTTTCTTCAAAATAAGGTTTTCCATTCATGAAAATTTACTTAAAATACTATTATAGTAACCTAAATAATTTACATAAGTCACCTGATACTGAGAAAATGAAGACGTGATCCGAGAACATTAGTAGCTTTTTGGGTTATAATCGAAACGAGAAGAAAATACTCTTTTTTTTATTTATAATTGTAAATTTTTTATTCGTAAATTCATTCAAACGTTACAGAAAACTACGAAAGGATCCGCTTAATTTAGACCGTCAAGTGAACGCGAAGACAGTTGTTATTGGCCTTCCTCGTGTAGATCTTCTGTAAATGACTTTGTTTCTTTCCACTGTTCTTTTTATTAACGGAGTTTACCTTAATTGTCTATTTGTCAATCTATTAATACCTCTTTCGTAGAAGCGAAGCTTTTTTAAAAGTATACCGTTTTTTTGTTTATTTAACAAAGTGCATAATATAATCGAATAACCTACAATAGTAATTTTAACTTTAAAGTGTCCTGCACCTAGTGCCTTAATATTTAAAGCAATAAAAACTTTAGTTTGTACAATTTTTTCCCTGAAACGATTGTGAATGACATCATTCATATGTATATGGTCATATAGGATATAAGAATATTTATTATAGTTTCTTTTTGTGGGCAAATATAGACTTCTTGTATTTAAGCACCTTTTCTTCTCTACAACGAAATTTAACAAGTCTAAAACAAATTTTCTTACAGAAATTTGTTTCTTTAATACTACTTTTGACAACAACAGCCATTAATTTCTTATACAATTTTCCTGATGAGATGAAATAAACTACAACTAAAATATCTTCTTTACTTTATGATATGTTTATTGAAGTAAATTTCGTTTCAAAACTTCATATATTTATATTTAAATTTAAATTTATATTTATTTATTAGACAAATATGGGTTTTTTTATCATGCGGTAAAGTTAATAGGTATGCAGATTACTAGGGGCCTGCTCGCGGCTTTGTCTACGCAAACTATAAAAACACTGCAAGAGCAATTGATTTATTTTTAATAAGTATCCCAAGCATAAAGTTTCATATTTCTAACATAAAAAATGTCAATCCATAGAAATTTATAATTATGTTTCCCTCTAATTTCATAAATGGTACAAATTTATTTAAGAATAAATAATAATCAGTAACCAATAAACAAAGTTTCATATTACTAACATCCAAAATGACGGACTGCCATACAAACTTTCAATCTCTATTGCGACTAAAAACCATGCGTATAAGTTAGCTTTTACACGCACGCACGCTTAGCGTTGATGAATCCGATACCACCGAATTCGTTAGCCAGTGAATCAGGACAGCTATTTTATGTAGAAGATAATCAAGGTAAGTGCTAAATTAGACGTCTCTAATGTGACCTAGAGACATCAGGATGATCGACGTATTAATGAGCAAATGATACATTATATCATGTATGTTTGTATTAAAAAAACAAATGTGTGACCTTTTTGCGGAAGTATAAACGGCGCCAGCCAGGATTAAATAGACGTTGTTAATCTTACTACTTATGTATGAATATAATACTCTATTTTGATTCCTGTAAAATTAAAATAAACATTCATTATAATTATTCATATAGAATCGACGCTAAACTATGTATGAACAATTTTTATTTATATTCTCTATTTTTACTATAAAACAATCTTAACAAATTCCCGATGTCATCGTTTCGAGGTGTGACAGCGTCTGACTGTATACGCAATGGTTGTGGGTTTGATTTCCACTAGGAATGAAGATTATATTTAAATTATTTTCATTATTCCGCTCTGGTGACAAGATAAAGCGCGAGGTAGATTTCAGCCACTCAACACGCATTGTCTCGGATTCTACCGTCGTCCTGCCTGTATTGTTCGCCCAATTACATGTGAAACACATAGTAACATATAACCAGGCCCCTGCATGTAATATGTTGGAGACTTTTAAACATGAACAAAAATAACTCAATTCTCACACGATAGCATTTCAATCAACTTATACAATATATAAAAGCATTGATTGTACAACAATAACACACCTCGGCCTTAATTACGTGGTGTTAGGGAAATGTCATTGAAACGTAAATTGTAATTGTAACTGATGTATTTATTGGTTCTCGTATTCAGCTTATTCGATATAAACCTTTGTTAAAAAAAGTAGCACACGTATCGTAAATATTATATAAATTTTAACAAACTTAAATACGAATTAGAAAAATATATCTAAATCAAATAAGTATAAAATCATTTTATAACAAAAAGTATAAGAAAAGGTTTTATGAAATAATACAAAAAATATCTGAATCACTTGAAATAGGCTTTACTAAATAAAAAAGGCTATAGTAGAGTACTTGGTTTGGTACGTCGACCCCATTAACAACAACAATTGTTAAAGTCGGTTAATATATGAAAAATGTTATAACATAATGTTATGTACATAAAAATAAAAGTTATTACCCAGTATTTTTAATATTGCTACAGTCTAACAGATAACTTACTGTTTAGCTTATCTAGATGACAGATTCAGTCTGGTAGAGATAAAGAGATAACGCATAACGATCGCCACTCAATGTGTGAGGCCGAAACAATTAGCTGATACTACAAACGTAAATAAACCCTTTTCTCTAACTACAATGTCAACTAAATAACGTTAAGTAAACATACATTAATTCAAACATAAATACTAAATTGAAATATCTAGGAAGATATATAGTTTATTTCAAATAACGACCTTACAAAACGTTTTAATGTTGCGACCTTGAATTTGATCGCGTGTGTATCATCTTCGGCTATTTATCAGCACTCTGTCAATGCTAACTATTTTCACAATGAAGGCGATCGCTAATTAAACTCGCGAAATATATAAGCGAATATAATACGACACTCTATGTCAGTATTAAAGTTTACACTTAGTGAAGGTCTGTCGTGGAAAATATCGTTCGATCGCACGTTATTCTTTTCTTGTTTAAAATTTTATGAATGACTCTTTCTAGATAGTTTATGAGTCATATTTCGGCACAAGTGGATTGTAGTTCCGCGATAAGAAGAGCAGTGTTTGTTTTGATCATACGCGCTTCATTTTAATTTCTCGCGAAACATCAACAACTTAATATTTCCTCGAAATGTTAGTTTTATGAAATATATAATAATTTAGTCAGAAGTATATTTTCCTCTTATCCCCTAAAAGATCAAAATATGATTACTGGTAATAATTAAATTCTCAACAGTCTTTAATAATATTGTTGCAATTTATAGTTCGTCATAGAGATAAAAGTTTCATATTTTGAACGGTAAAACAACACATTTAAGAACTAAACAGATTTCAGATATCAAGGATCTCTATATAAATAAAATTTTATTTCCGCGTTAATAGCTACACTCGCATGTTTTTATTTCGCACATTCAAGAGCGGCATTGAGACCTAAACGTAAACTAATATTATACGTATAGTGTCCAAGAAGATTAAAGTATTAATATTCTTTGAAGATATCATGATGTCTTTCACATTGATTCTAACACAATAGTGGATACGTTGCGTAAATGCACACAAGGCAACAAACAAGGTTACATAAAAAAAAGCTTTCCGTAAGCTTAAATCTTTAATTAATAAAAAATATATCACAATTAAATATATATATTTTCAGTAAGTCCATAGCCTATGGACGTTGTTTTAGTCCTATTTTTATTGGTATTTCGGGAGTGATATAAAATATGAATAGGAAAGGACTCAAGGAAAACTACGCATGGATTGATTATTTCTCTTCGCGTGATCAGTATCCATAAAATATTTATTAGTTCCCTGTCTACCTAACGTCCTTGCGAGAGTAAAGTACCATATCAAGATTTAACGATGATGATATTATAATATGATAGTTACATTTCAATACTGCCAAAAAAGATTGCGAGAGTCCATACAGTAAAGATATTATCTCTTATCACATATGAAACTGTGCACATAGAATATGCAATTAGATTTCTTTTATTTGACAGGTGTTAGTAGGTTTTATTTGACAGGCGTTACATTTATGAAAGAACGACACATGCTGAAAGAATTAATGATTACAAAAAAGGTAAACTAAACTCGGGGGAGAAACGCAGCTGAACTTCCACTACTCTGGCACAGGAGAGATCACTTGTAATGTACATAGAAGAACAACAGAAGTGTACATAGAAGAGGTAGATGACAATGATTTTAATAAATTACATATAATGGTAAAGATAACAGAAGAAAAATAAAGCTTAATTAGATGCTAAACGTGCCGTCACTTCATGTGTAATAGGTATATGATAAAATGAGTGACATTTATCTTGATAGGAATTTGGCAAAGATGAAAAAAAACAAACAGACAGCTTATAGATTTTTACTGAAGAATATCTTCAAACTTTGTTTTTTTAGACTATATATATATATATTTTGTAGACAATATATAAACAATTTTTCTGTAGACATTTAGCTACAGTAGGATTCGAGAATATTACATAATAAAGATAAGAATTTTCTTTTGTCAGAGGACTAAACAATTTTGAAATAACTTTGATTAAATATGTATTGAACTTTCATGTGGAAATTCATAGAAATTTCTTTTTGTCTGAGTGTTACAATTAACAACTATACACAGGGCAATGGAAAACGGAAGGTCAATAATTCTATGTCTATGTACCAAGACATGTTTACATAATAAAATAATTTAATAATTAAATATAATAAAGACCTCCCTTATATTTTTTTATTTATCATATTAAAATAAAATAAAATAAATCATATTTATCTTGATCTAATTTAAGGAGTTACATAATTTTAAATTCGAAAAGTTGTAATGAATGAAAAGTTGACAAAGTAGTTAGTTGGACGTATTACAAATTTTATTTATAGAAGTCTCGCTTACACATGCTGGAGCTTTTCGTGTGGTGACCGTTAGAGCACAAATTGCCCCATCAGCGCTTAATGCGTACATTTGGAGCTTGCTGTGGATAAATATTAATTTTCATAATAACATTTTATAAGTATAATTTACTAACAAAAGCATTGTCGTAATTAGTTTATTATATCTCGTAGTTCGCCACACGCCAAGTTTACTTACTTTTCGGTTCTTCACTTTTCGGTCTAACCCATGGCCCATCAGTCTTTTTGAAGTAATATTTAATAACTTATATTACCTCAAGATAAATATTAATTTATCGTCCAATATTTGCTGATCACATGGTGTGTATACAACCGTGACTTCTAACTCAATCGGGAAAAATAATAATTAATCAAAGACTTGTACTTTATATTTTTTACTTTTCTACAAATAAAAATAATAAAATAGTGACAAGGAAATAAAACTAATGATAATGCTCTCTTTATTTGAAACGCAGGCATTCTCTGGCGTTGTGTATGCGGAAATGTCGAAATCAGATGTCCCATTTCGAAACTTTTAGCGATATATGACGACTCAACAATACTGATACAATACTACATTGAAGCAGTTGCTTTTAAAATCATATACTTACATATTTAAATGAAAAGAATTTTAACAAAGTTATAGTTATCTTAAATGTTTTTAGTTTCTTTTAGAGCTTTCAGTTGTTTTTGTACAGATTATACATATCATGTCAAGAAATTTCGATTCATGTCAAACCTATTATGACAAACAATATCAGGTTGATACATGTTTACAAAATACATGAGTAGTATAATTATGTAGCGTTTTCAGGAGCACGTGCGCCACGTGCCACGCCACGCCTATTTCATGAGATGTCGAAATTGTTTCAATGACATGAAGTAACATTACAAATGTTTTCCGAAATGTTCTAATTGTACATTACTTATAAGATATTTATTATTAAATTTAACATTTTTTAAAATATTATTCACACACTTAGAGAAATGAGAATCATTTTTTTGGAAAACGTACAAAATTTTTAACGCAACGGGATTTGAACCCACGCCTCTTGGAAACCGTCCAAGCGCTCTGATCGCTAAGCCATACGTTCTACATCTGGCAGATTCAAAATTCAAAATGGCTGTTCAAATTTACCAAAAGATTACGAACAATGGCTTAGCGGTGGGTAAAAATACTTTTCATATTTCTTATTATTTGTATACATTATGATATATATAGATGATAAAAAGTTAGACTATTAAGAAGTAGTCGACTGTTTTTATCGTTAATGATTTTTTCTTATTGTACTGTAACTGTAACTGTATTGAATTTTGGTTACGTATTATTTTCTGGAATTGGAATTTTATGAAAATATAATTATATTCTAATGTCGTTAATTCGTTTAATATTCTGTTATTTTAATTTGGGCTTACATCAAAAAAATACATTATATGTTAATGAACAGTGTACTATGGTTACATTACTACAACGGAATTTGAACCCGTGCATCTTAAATAATAAAATTTTTATACGTTTTCTAAATATATGTTTTTAGACACCTGTCAAATAAAAGTGTGTAAATAACACTTTAAAAACAATGTTAAAATATCATGATGTCTTCACATTGATTCTAACACAATAATAAATACGTATTATATTTATATAATAATTATATTACAATTGAATATATATTTATTCAGTAGATCCCTAGGCTGGGTGTTCAAGTTTAATTTGTATTTCGGGAGTGATATTAATGGATTATGAATACTTTGAAAAAACGTTAAAACTTCTTGTATGTCAGCGACAGTTACGCATGGATTGGTTGATTATTTCGGTTCGAGTGGTCAATAACGATAAAAGATTTATCTACGTTACGTCCTTGTTATATTAAAGTACCATATTATGATGAATGGATTGATACCTGGCCGGGTAAACTCGGCTTAGAGTACGATGACCCTGGTATTGGAGGTGAAGACAAACGAGGCGTACGCTTCACGGCAGACGCTACCACGCTCAACATATATTTATGTAACATCAGGGGTCTTCATTACAACCTGAATGCCGTCCATCACCATCTCGAGACGGCACGGCCGGCCTAGTTATTTTTAACAGAGACTCAGATTGCCTAACCGAGCGACACAGCATATCTTCCGTCGTCTTGCCAATTTTGAAGGTTGCGACTTGTCAACCATCTGACTTCGTGTTGATTTGGACGATTACATACGAATCTATGTATGCCTGTACAGGTTCCAAAGCGGTAATGCAGAAACGGATCGGCTCATGGAGCACATGCAATCGGCTATTAACGATATACTCTCACAGATCCCTTCCGCTGAGGTCGTGATACTTAACGACTTTAATGCGCATAATGCCGATTGGATAGGGTCACGCACCACCGACCACGTAGGGAGGGCTGCATCTGACTCGCTATGGCAAACGGACTATCCCAATTGGTTGATACGCCTACACGACTCCCAGATGTAGACAGCTACAACACCTCCTCACTGGACCTTCTGCTGACTTCACATCAGGAACAGTACCGGGTAACAGTCGATGTCCCTTTGGCGTCCTCTGACCACTCCCTGGTACAGAGTGTGGTGCACATTAAACACGGCCGGAGTAGAACACCCGCAACTCGTTGTGTCTGGCATTTCAAGTCAGCAAATTAGGATGGGATACGTACTTTTTACTCATCTTATCCCTGGGGGCCGGTTTGCTTCTCTTCTAATAATCCTAGGGTCTGTGCCGCTGCTGTCGCCGATGTGGTTCTACAGGGTATGGAACTTTATATTCCAAGCTCTGTGGTGCCGATTGGTGGTAAATCACAGCCTTGATTTCGTACGTTTTGCAAAAAAGCTGGGCTAAGGCACCGGTCACTAAGGATCCGAAAACATTAAAAAAGAAGTACAACCGAGCCTCTAGATACTTTAAGCGGCAAATTGCCAGGGCAAGGCCGAGCATATCTCGAAAATTGGTGAGAAGCTGTTCGTCTGAAGCCCGTCAGTTCTGGGCGCTCTCCAAGGCTGCACTTGGCAACTTTAACAAGCCTTCGCTTCCGCCGTTACATCGTTACATTACAGGACATCCTGGTGCACAGAGAGAAAGGAATCTCTTAGGCGCTCTCTTCGCCTCAAACTCAAAACTTTGAATGATCAAGGAACCACTCCGCCGACCACTCCGCGGTGCCAGAGCTCAAAGACTGACGTTAAGCTTAACTGTTCAAAAAGCTGTTCGGCGAGCTCTGTTTTCTTTGGACATAAATAAGTCGAGTGGACCGGATGGCATTTCCCCTTTAGTGCTCCGAACATGTGCTCCTGAGTTGTCACCGGTGCTAACGCGTCTATTTCGGCACTCTTACCCAGTCAGCGTAGTCCCTGATAGTCTTACCTCAAGAGCTCGTACAACACCAGTCTCATCTAAACCAATATTAAGGCACCTATTGAAATTTATGTAAACCCAGTTTAAAAAAACATTTGTCACAGCAGTTCTGTAAAGGTTTTGCAGAAGTACAAAAAAAAGAAATACTTAATATTTAGTAAAATTATTAAGAATAATTACTGTTTATAAGCCTTCATAACGTCAAACAGTTTCCTGTTTTGGATTTATTCATTTTCCATTATCCTTCTTTAGTATATATATCTTTTATATTCTCATTTCATCAAATTAATTTGAAAAAATATAAAAAAAAATCTTTTACTATATATTTAATTATACTAAAAAAATTAATAATTTTACTATTTTTTCATTGGGCTCTCATCTGGCTTTCAACATGCCGATACTAAGAAGTTTAGATAGCTAAAAAAATAACTGTCAGTATCCATAAGAATAACTAATTTTTCAATAGTTGTTATTATTTTTTATTGCGTCCTTCTCAGGCTCGTAATCTTTTCTACAAAAGTATTTTGAATATATATTGTATTGAATGCATGTTTTAATGACGTCATTGTGGCGCAGTGCGTCTTACTACAATCGCGATTGACTGTGGGTTCGACTCCCACTCGGTGGAATGGTCATAATTTAATTTTTTTCATTCAACAAGACAAAGCGCTGCGTTGAGGTCCGCTACTTAACACGCAATATCTCGAACTAGGGAGAAAAGTGGAAAACGGAGTGTCTTGATACCAGGACCTCTTTGCAGGGTAGCATCTGCTATGCGTGAAAAAGCGTGATAATGCAAACTAATAAATATCTTTCTTTTTGTCTATTTTGATATATTGTTGGTATGCTCGAAGGTAAATATCAATGCACGATTTTAAATATAAAATGTTTTTAAAATCTGATAATAATCACATTTTAAAAACATTTACATTTTAGATTTTCCTGTGAATCAGGGTTATGAATGGATGATTATAGTATACTGCTTCCAACTGTATCAACTGCTAGTAGGTATATGTATTTTGTATATTTTAAAGAAAAAAATATCTAAGAACCGGTACGCCTTATTATCTATGTCAATGCCGCACTTAATGCGTTAAATGTGCGACTTTGAGTAAAATGTTATTAAAGACTTCTTTGTGACTGTATACTCTTGAAAAGTAACTTTGGTTTTTCGTTGATTTTCTTTGAACTTTGTGTCAATGTCAAACAAGCGTTTTACGCTTTTACGCTTACGACTTTTTCACTATTTCATTATAATAGTATTTATTAAGAAAAGTTCTATAATTAGATTCCACAGTATATTAACAGCATACGCACATACTTGGAACGTTGCCAGTTGCACTCGTGCGCCGGATGCCGTTTGTGTTCAAGAATTTTAGTTTGGACATTGTACAATCGCCGCCAAAGAACCGAACAGCATTTGTACCACGTAACATCAGCTATCTGGAATTGATGGTATAGCTTGAAATGGATTTAAATACATAAACTACAAATATAGTGTATTTTTCCGTGTACTACACTTATTTATTTATACAATTTGAAGGAAAAAATTTCCAAAGCCAAACGCGCATGCAATAAAGATGCCGTAATTCCGGTGCAATTAACAGTTTACGACTAAACAGGTTGATGGGTCCTCCGCGTAATTTAACTCTGACACCCAAAGATCATTGACACTTCTGTATATTACATGACTTTATTGCCTTTTCATGGGCCCGTTTCCGATTCACAATTTGTATAAGCATTATCAAAAATAGATCTAAGAAGTTGGGTTAATTTAGCTGTTATTTATCATTGAGGAAAATGAAAACTGTTTTAAACATATCAAACATTGTCTAAGGGTTTGTTTTAGCCGAGAAATATTTACGTTTTGTTGACATATGAAATAAGTGACAATTTCAGTCTACTTGAACCTGACGATTGCTAAGTCTGACAGAAGGATACACTTAATAACCCGAAACAAGGTTAAATTATAATGCTAATAATTATATCTTTCATATGCGTACCTACTAACCTTGCAAGATATCCTTTGAAAAGTAAGGATATAAACAAAAGCTTTATTTGAAGGAATCTGTGTCATTACGAGTATTTTTGTTCGGAATTATGACTATATTTCATGATGGATTAGCGCGAGCTGTGCCTTATTTAGAAAACACATAATTATATAAAAAAATATTTACTTTCAATTTAGTGTCATTGCCATTCATACAAATATAATAATAATAAAGCCTGACAACAGAAAATGGAAGTATATGTAATATTAATTTCATTTATTTTGTGTATTTCTAATTTATTATTATTAATTATACAAAATAATAATTTATGCATTCCTTCTTCACATAAACAGATAACTTGCATGGGTGAAGCTAATATGTCGCTTCGTTTAAGTAAACAGTTCGTCGCTTCGTCGAAGGGAGCAGTTTTTTAAAAATAATTTATATTATATTAATATAATATCTTACATTTACGCAGTCCTGTTCAGTTTGCATGTACAAAACAAAATATTTGTACTGTGTACAAAATATCCATACATGTTCTTTAATTTTAGATGTACCAAATTTCATATTCTCCAAATCTTTTGCTATGCGTATTAATGATACCGTACAAAAATAATAATAATAATGAATTAGCATTTATTCCTTTCCGCAGCTGTTGGACAGAGGTCGCGAGGTGGTGAAACACATCCGCGATATTGTGTGACAATTAGCGGTATGAGACACAGCTGCTGGATCGGCAGCCAAGAACTGTCAATCTCGTCCGTTACAAATAAAAATAACGCTGTATCAAGTAATTGTAATAAACAATGATTGTATTATTAATATATATTGTACACATGGGAACTTTTCTTAAAAAAATTTTTTAAAGAAAATTATTTAAAATAATTAGCAAATCAGTAATTTAAGGCCACCATATTTGTATTGTGGGTTAAAATTCCCACTCGGGGTAATGATTGTATTTATATTATTACCATTTCTCCGCTCTGGTGACAAGACAAAGTGAGTTGAGTTGAGTTCTGTCACTCAACACGCAATGCCTCGTAGTTTGGCCTACTCTACTATGCGAAAATCAGCGTGAAGCTAAAAAAAAAGAATAAAGACAGTAAATCGATATACTATATATAACTCTTCCGCTACTTACAGATATACAGCGCACTGCCGAAACTAGAGCAAAAAGGATCTATAGCTCTAAAACTTCGCATATGTGTCAATTGCGTACATTATTAATCGCTCTACGAAAGTAAAAAAAATTACATTATATAATTGAATATAGAAAAAGTGAAAATATAACACCTTATTAGTCACAAAGCTCATGCAGTTTTCATAAAGCTACAGGTGAGAACTTGCATATATTAAAAAGACAAACCTAATTGATGCTCTATTTCGGGTCAGTCTATTACTTTTCATAGATACATGGTCACATATTTTTTATTAAAATTGGGAAAACAAAAAACCTGACAATAGGCCCGTCATAGTGCTGTGGCCCGAATTGTCAATGCAATTATTACTGTAATGATAGTCACTAACTAAAAGATGTAGTAACTGCACACTTTATGGAAACGCTGCTTTATATGGTGCTTCATATTAAAAATGGCGGCGTTTGGCGTTATATCCTTATTCTTTCCTCTCTATTTGCGATGATTATAATAATTATAAAATGATTTTACACTTTTGTGTAACGCAAATGTTATTAAAATAAAGCGTCTTGTTTATGTCTATCATAATTTTATTTCAAAGTAGTTGTTGTCTATTATTTTAAAAGAAAAGTGCAAGTGAGTAGTTTCATATGGCCTTAACCGAGGCCACGCTTGACCTGAATTTACCACGCCGTGCTGCGTTGTACTCGCACTGAGAACAACACGGGTGACTCACTGTTTTTCAAATGTTTCTAGCCAGTTTATTATCCCAGTAAACTCGTAATGCATCGAGTAAATGTATATATATTTATATAATAATATAGCAAACCAGTAAAGTTTGACAATTGACTAAATTAATAAGAAAAACCTTGCTAAAATAAATATATCTTTTTTTTAATTAAGGATGACTCGGAATTATCGATGTGTTTGCCCTTTTAGTGTAATTTTATAAACTTATATTCAAGGATGTAGGCAATATATATTTTGTATGTAACATAATTCGTATATTAGCTACTGGTGGCATACCTTATATGTATAAAACACAGAATATCATATTTAAAATGTATTAGTTCATTCGCAACGTGACCTCATGACGCTTCAGAAACTGCAAGAAGCTTTGAAAGCTCATCGCTGACTATATTTGATCGATATGGGAACGTGGCGAGGATAAAGTGCAGCTTTGCACGTGATATTACCTAACTCGTCGAGCATTTGGAATATTATATTATACTAAATTATTTGTATAATAGATTAAGTATAAAAAATTCTGAATGGAAGTAGTAGTTATGAATTCAAATTGTACTTGGGGTCATCAAATTTTAAATATGGATATTTTCCACATTCGGTTTGGCAAAGTTATGTCACTTGATTATTCCCTTTCGATAAGTACGAGCCGAGAAAAACTATGCAAGTTTAAATAATTCGATAAACTTCCATTAAGTTGTAAAAAATGTTTAATCATCAATCATTTTTATGTTTAAAGTTATTATTACATTACATCTTACACAGTTCATTAAACAGCTTAAGGTTGCCATAGAATTAAAAATATTTTTTTATAAGCATGTATGTTTATATATCAGTAGTATCCCAAAATAAGAATCAGTATTTCATGCATTTGTTAATAAAACTACCGTATTATATTTACATACTTATGAAACTATTGCTGAAATACATATTACAGAGATTAAGTGATTTAAATTAATGAGAGTATAACAAGAAGTAACGTTTATTTCCGCGCATATAAATTATATTAATAATTATATTCTCATATTTAAGTAGTAAAAGAATTAGAAATCTATTTGAAACCATTCTATCATGTAAAGTGTTTCTATAAATCAAGTTACTTTTGTAACGTCAATTATTTTTTTTCATTACAAGAGATAAGTAAACAAAGAAGTTCACTTTGAACTTGAGGCCATTGAACTGTGACTTAAGATGATGTGTACAAACTTAATAGGGACTATGACAGAAAGGGGACGAAATGAACAGGGATCACAAACATCGCTACGATCTCAGGTAAGGTTTTTGACCGGACTTTTGACACCAGGGAGATTCCACAATGGCGCCCGACAAATTAGGGTGCCGAGCTTAAGATGTCACAAAGGAATTTGGTAGGCATTTAGTGTATGACAACGTGACCTACCTTGTAAGAAACTTCCCAGCTCGGCGTCCACAATCCATGAGTCTTAAGTACTTACGTTATATATGTATTTTAAATCGTTTTTACTTTCATAAAAACAAATGGTTTCCTGCTGAATATCGAGGCAGACGCTTCATTAAGACATGTTTACATAAGATTAACACCGTGTTACACGCGTGAATGGCGTCGATAAAGACTTTTCCGTATTCGGAATAATTATAAACAATAATGAAAAATTCCGTTACATTATATGATGCCAGCCGCGAAAAATTATAAAGTTATGTTTTTGTAATAACACGTCAAGATTTTATGCCAAGAATACATGAAATATTCAAGATAGGTATCTTATTTTTGCCACATTTAACATTTCTACCATCGAAGCTGCTATCGTGGTACAGTTAAGACGTACTGTATGAACTGGATGCTGTGGTTGTGGGTTCATATGTTCTATTATAAAGAATTTAGTTAGTTGAATATGGAAATATTGACATTATATAATAGATGACTTTCCAGGACTGTTTGACAAAGCCTGGTATTAATTACCTGTTTAAATTAAGTTTAAGCAAAATAAAAATGATGACATATTTAGAAAACGTATAAAAATTTGAACGCAGCGGGATTTAAACCCGCACCTCTTGAAAACCGTTCTTGAACGGTCGTTTTCAATTTGCTTAGTGTAGGGGGAATAACACTTTAAAAAAATGTAAAAATATATATAACAATGATGTTCACTTCATTTGATTAGGAATATATAAATCGATACAACGTGCCGTTGGCTTAGTAAATTAAAGGAAAATATTAGAAGAAGCAAGATTAAAGCATTAGTTAAATTGTATACTTGGAACACAGCTATTAATCACCACAATGCAAGTGAATCACGGGGTTCAGAAGCAGTGGGCGACAAGTAATCCTGTTTATTTTTATAACTTCACTTGTGATACAATAAGAAATTATATTTAGAAAACTGGTTACGCTTCTCTTGTGTGTATTTATATGCTATTCCTTTTTGGAAGCTCCTGTATCCTTTATACAATGTGATAATGTCAAAATGGATGATACACTTACACTTGTTTTTTTAATATATTATTTGTTTTTTAAACCACATGTAAAAATGAAATAAATTAAACACATCATTTTGTTTTAATCAATTTTTTAAACCGTTTTCTAAAGACACCATTGCATAAATATAAAAAGTAAAAATAAGTAAAATTTTCAGATTAATGCAAAATATTAAAACAGCTTCCTCTTCCAGCTTCAGAGTCGGACAAAGACGTTGTGTGTAAACAATATTGAGAAATCGACAAATCATCGGCTAAAAGGTATTAAACTGGATTAAAACAATTTAAGATAATCATAACATAATCTTATTACTATATTTATGAAATTTGAATGTAAGCCCTAGCATTTTGTGTAGAAATAATAATTAATTAATTGGCAAATAATGTATTAGGTTAGTTCATTTGTACTTTGTTTTTACTTTGTGCAACAATTTTCTTAGAAGTTTCAAAAGTATATAAAATAAACTATTAATTCAATACTGTGCGCTATAAAATACTACTTCAAATGTACCTAAAATTATAATTCTTATTATACCTATTCAAATAATAAACATTTGTGAAGTCTAAGTAAGAAATATTAACTTAAAATAAGTTCAACTTGTCTTGTGAAATTGTCAAATTGAAACGAAACAATGGTAATCTTCAACGACTTTTTCGTAAATGTCTAACTACTCTGACAATCTTATATATACGATATTGTTAAATGTATTTAAAAAGTACTAAAAGTTATTTCAAGTATCACGTGGATGACTGTAAGCAATGTAAATATAAAACGTACAAAACTGTATATTTATAGTTCATATATAACGCATACCTATATTAAAAAAAGAAGCTTTCAAGATTTAAAATATATTATACAAATGAATATAAATTATCCATATTTCTAATAATATTAGATACAATGCGTCTTCATTAAAATATATCTTTACAATATGTTCCGTTTAGTGAGTCAAGTGTTCTAAGAACGAGGAATAACATTTGTAAGAATCACGTACAATGAATGTGTAATTGGCATTGGGAATTGTTGTATCCAATTATTGCACTTTTACATATCATTAATCCAACAATATTACAATTGTCAGAAGCTCCTGAAATGTTGTTTCCTATAAATTTTTGCGTGGAACGAATTTTTTTGACCATTGTGGCGCAGTGGAACAGGGTATAACTGTAAAATCGATTGGTCATCGATTCGATCCTCATTCTGGGGATTGATATTACTGAATTATATTTTTGTCTCCGCTCTCTCTCTTTGTTTTATATAATGAGTCGTTAGTCTCAACTAGTCGTTAGACTCTTCGGACGGAGAGTGGAGAGTAGATTCACACTAGGTTTTCTAGCTATGCTGCTATGCAATGAATAGTTCAAACTACGTGATGTGTAGTGGATTAACATACTATATGAAGTCGCATCAGTCAAATTATGTAACGATCAAAATGTATTTTAATCTAATCTAACTAATTGTGAGCTGCGTTATTTTACTCTATTCGTAGTTTAGGCAGTAAATATGCAGCAACGTTTTTAAGATTCGACTTTTGATGTGTTTAACCATTTTATTGAGTAATAAACTGAAATTCCTCTGACTGGGAACTCATGACGGAAGTCATTTTATTTTTAGCCCGAATTAAATTATCATATAACTTTAAAGAATTTACGACTCATCCCAAAAATAAATAATGGAAGCAAATGTATCGTGCCTCACGTACTTTTGCGCATTAGGCAGAGTAAATCTAGTGATAGATGATTTCTGTTCCCCGACTCCGACTTAATGCCGCACTATATTTGGACAAATCTACATTTTATAAATATAAAATATTTCCTAAGAAAAAATTTAAACACACACAGTTGTTAATCCAGGTACGACCCAAATGCGCCTGATCTTTTTAATTATAGAGACCGCCTGGATGTGCTACATATATTATCCAATACGTATTAAATATTTTGATGTATTATGCAATAGTAAGCTTCTTATAGTTCTCATTGTACCGACCATTTTGCATACACCAAAAGCCCACACAAAATTTACACTATGTGACTAGAATTTATTATTGTAACGAACCGATAAATGTTACGTTTAATAGATTATCTAATGAATCTTTAGATTTATGGTATGCTTAATATAGAACAATGATAGTCTTAGCTTAAACTATTAACTCTCAGAATGTTTCGTCTAAATCGATTGATTTTGCCTATTTTCTTTAAATATAAATGTTAATTCTTTAAATAAATAACATATATACACACAGAATATACAAAATGACATACTGCATGGCTTAGATTTCGGTTTCTTTCCGAATTGCTTCGCCAATCAATTTCGCCGGAAGCCACTGGATGCAGGAAGCACAGGAGTCAAGTCAAGTCCTATGTCCCGTGGGCATAGTATGGCTAGAACGACGAGGACGACGAACGTTTACATTAAAAAAATATTTTATTCACCTACTGCTCTATTTAGATAAAGTTTTGCTCCCTTACAATATCTCAAAAGGTCCAATATCTTAAAACTTGTATATATATATATATGTTGAAAAATTAAAGCGCCTTTCAACTTTATTTTAAAATATACATAAATATATTATGTAACATTTTTAAGCTAGTCAATAAATTTATGACACAAGTTCCTAATACATGTATCCACTAGAATGTTGCGAGTACGAAAAATGTGGCCGAAACGAAAAAACACAATTAATGCCGTAACAAGGTTAATTGGACGCCATGATCCTAGGGCTTAATAATAAATGACTAAAACTGGATATTCAGGATACAAGGTTGGGTCTTATGGGACTTACATCTAAATTACATAATCATTCTCACGTATAGTCATATTTATGTTTACTATAAGCTCGTTGTTTATTTTGATACCTCGAATTGATACCTCGTACTTGTGAATTGTAATTCCACTGCAGAAAACATTTTTAGATATATACGGGTATATTTAAAAAAAAATTAGGTCCGACAGCGAAGAACGGAGTGATATGTCACCATTATATACATCATATCCGCCAATAAAAAATTATGGAAAAAGTAAATACTTTGAATCCCTTTTGAGAAAATTGTACAGACGCCAAAATGTGCAATGTGAAAATTTGTATGGAGAATAAGTATTGAAAACCAATATTTTTCATAATAATTGCATTTGAAGTACATTAAATTTACATAATAAATATTATATAACACAACCTCAAATATATTTTACAAACACGTATAAAATACGTGTAAAATTACACGGCGACGATTATATATTAAATTGTCTTCATAAGAGGACATAAAAAAACACTTTAACTGTGATCTGAGGTAACACCACTGTGCAATTAATTACTGAGAGAAAAGTTATACAGAAAAATATGAAAATGAAACTAAATTCTAAAACTATTCGTCGTTGGGTTAGGTAAGGTTATAATGAATTTGTCTCAGCGTTTTTACTTATATTTACTACTAATATTTAAAAATAATGTTAATATTAAAACTGATTTATTCAACATTGTTAATATTATTACACTATCCACTATATACTGTATTATAATATACTTGAAAAACATTTTTAGTTAACGTATAAAAATTTTAACGCAGCGGGATTCGAATCCGCGCCAAGCGCTCTGACCGCTAAGCTATGCGTTCTCATTACAACTTATTTTTGTTGGTAGCATCTCTGTAGAGAAATTTTTACAAATTTCTACTTCTCAAAAATTATTCCGCGAACAATCGTTTGGCAAGAGTGAATACTATTTATTAAAAATGTTTTACAATGAATATACTTTTACATTAATCCATACTAATATTACAAATGCAAAAGTAATTTTATCTGTGACGTCATCACGCCCGGTCATCACGGTATAGACCCTTAAGTAAGGGTCTTAGAATTAACATAAGCTACTTTTTGCTCTCATTTTTTTTACTTATTGGAATTTTGTTGTTTTACAAAACGGCCACCGCAAATACGAAAGAACAGTATAGTTCAAGCGCGTGAAGATGTGAGTGAGTCGCTAGTATGTTTATATATTTTCATTCAAATTTACATGATAATATAATATAGTTGATCCATGAGGAGGAGAACGTGGAATGCGGGAAGCACTTTAAATACCTTCTTCTTTTATAACGTCGTTTAGTTTATGATATACATGAAATAAATGCCTAGAAGGATAAAGCAGATTAAGTACAAAAGTGTGTGGAATTGATGAATGAAAACTTATAATCAAGTAAATGAATTACTTATTATACGTAAACAAAATTATATAAAATCTGTATATATAATATAGTCACTAGATAGCACAGAAGTGGACAGAATGTTTCAATAGTCATTTCAAAATATTTTGATATTTATTAATTATACTATCCTCATATTATACTATATATAAAATACTATTACGTTTAGAGGCCATTGTGGCGCAATCAGATAGCGTCTGACCGTAAATGAGATTGGCTGTGTTGAATTCCGCCACTTAACACGCAATGTCTCGATTTCATGTGGAAAGTGGAAAACGAAGTGAACGAACACTAGGGTCTCTTTGACTACCCTGCAATGCGGGAAAACGCGCGAAGCTGCCAAAAAGATATTATTAATATTTGATATTTTTTAGTAAGAGATTGGTCATAGTAAATTCGAATACTATCAAAAACATACATGTGAACGTTTTCACATGTATGTTTTTGAATCAATTCCAACATTAAAATTATGCGTCGCAATTATATGCTTCGCCGATAAAACAGTTGAGATAATTCTAAAAAAGAGTTCTCAGATAATTCTGAAATTTAATTATATAAATTAATTAATTGTAGGTGAATTGGCTGCTGCGTCGCAATTAGAACTTGACTGGACATGCGGCCATGTATCTATACAAATTATATCAGCATCTCAGTAAGTCATAAGCAATAGCTTCTGCTTTTGCTTTTAGCTCACGGTACCGACAGCTACGCGCAACGTTTCTACGTCGTAGTATCTACGGCGGTAATGCATTGTTTATATATGTGATATATCGTAAACACAACACCCATTACTTTTACTATTTTCTGTGTACTTTCTTCAATTTTTGTTAAATATATATTATAATATCGATTAAATATCATATATATATATTATAATATTTAATCGATATTTAAAACAAATTATTAAGTAATATAACATAAACTTTATTGTAACTAAACAAAGTCAATGGCTGAAACGTATTATCCTTATTATATATAATAAATATAAACCCTCCTATAATAAACAATGATAAGTACATTACAAAACAAAACATGGCCCAGCCACGTGATTTCACATATCGAATTCAATTTTAGAAAATGTCTTATATGTTTTTTATACTGGTTTTGACGTGTGAACTCTGCAAGCAATATAATATATAAATATCAAGAAATAATAGATATCTAAATATATTTGAAGGTTTTTTTTATTTATTCAGTTTACATTATAAATTACAATATTTAGATTTACTTTAAATTTTTATATTTATTTTAAATATAATATTTAGTTTGAATATATTAAAAAAATATACGTCTTTCACTTTGATACGTCTTTACAAAATATTTAAAAAACCATTCTAAATTAACTTCGTACTCGTAACGCTGAAGATATAAATTGTGAACTCTAAACTAAATTTTTTTGCGTACCAAATTGAATATGAACTTTTCCTTTTTAAGTTTCACACTCGTTCTTTTGAGCTTTAAATCCATTGTTTTGATAATTAAATTTATTTTTGTAATACGATGAAAAGTATTGAATAGGAAGAATTTAAAGTAAAGTGATAGAATTTGAAATATAAAAAAAGCTAATTTGGTATCATATGAATAAGACAATTTAATATTAAAAAAAAATACTTTGATGTCAAAAACTATACACTTTGAGGTTACACTATACAGGTTAACGACTCGTTATAAAATCATACTTCAATATTTGAAATTAAAATCATACTTCAAACTGAATGTTAAGACACTAATTTCTGCGATTTCCGCCTGGAGTCGAAACATTACATTGAGTGAAAGAACTGAACACAGGTCTGTCGATGGTGATGTATGTATAATTAAATAGTATTTTAATTTTTATTAAGTCCTTGTGGCATACAGAAAAACATTCATCGACCAACAGCATAACGCCAATAATAATAATAATAATAATCATAAAAGTGTGAAAAAAAAAGTGTGCGTCAAGAGAAACTTAGGAAGTAGGGGAGTAATTGATATAAAAATACTACACAATAAACAGGTATTTAACATTCACACATACACAGCAAAATTAATGACAGCCCCATACATAAAGCTCTTACGTTAATATCTACGTCAGGCACACCTCTAAAATTAAATGATAGTAACAGACCTACCGAAGAAATAGTAACAGGCCAGCAAAAGCTAAGTAACTGGAAACAAAAGTCACTGCACGGTAAACATTCTAATCAATTACAACAAGAACATATAGACAGAGACGCCATCAAATGCATGGCTCACCAGAGGAAATTTATATAAAGAAACAGAAGGATTTATGGTCACCATCCAAGATCACATTATAAACACAAAAAATTACCAAAAATACATAATTAAGGACCTAACTGTAGTTTTAGACAAATGTAGATTATGTTACACAAACCAAGAGACAATAGAGCATATAACCGGTGGATGTTCATATTTAGGAAATAAGCAATATACTGAGAGACATAACAATGTAGCGAGGCAAATACATAGACTCCTTGCATTAAAGTATAAGCTAATAGATGAAGCAGAGCCATATTATAAATATAAACCTAAGAATGTACTAGATAATGAACACACTAAACTTTATTGGGACCGGGATATTATAACTGATAAAACTACAACAAACAATAGACCTGACATAACATTAATTCTTAAAAAGGAACAAATAACCTACTTGATAGACATATCTATACCCAATGCCGAAAATATAAGGAAGAAATACACGGAGAAAATACAAAATTACATCACACTGGCAGACGAAATCCGACAATTGTGGCACCTGCACACAGTTAAAATCATACCCAACATTCTATCGTCCACAGGGCTCATTCCGAAATATTTACATACATCCCTAAAAGAATTAAGCCTACACAAAAACACTTTCATCCCTTTACAAAAGTCAGTAATTATAGACACTTGCTCTATAGTTCGGCGATTCCTGACATCTATAACTCAAACACCCACAGCCATACACAATGAACTGACCCACTTGGCTTAGCCCGTGACAGGTTCACACCACCAGCTTCTTGCTGAGATCCGTAAGGAAAATAAATCATAAAAGTGTGCATTACATTTGAGGATCGACAATTCTGCCTCAATATGTGAAACTTATCCTTGATTTCTATTCTAAAATTCATTCAATTGTTTAAACATAGGTTTTGACCATTAATTTAATTCTTAAATTACATTATATTACATATATTTACTAAAATCTTTTTTTGTGTGTACTAAAGGAGTAAATTGGATGAGATTGTGCGTAATGTTCTTTACCATAAATGGTTCTGTTAAAATTGAGGGCAGACTTCTGAAAGCCGGTTATTAGAGAACAAAAAAAAATTTTGGTCAGTTGAGTCCCGATGCACGGAGATCAACGCTCCCATTATGTCGAGGAAGGTAGTGACAGAGAAAATTAGGCTTCAGATTCCTTCGGTGTTTTTATGCATTAAAATCATTCGGAAAGCGGGCAGCTGTAGCTAGCTACGATAGGTACGAGTATATATATATCACGCTGAGAGTGCGCGCCGCCCAGTCGCTTGCAAGCTCTGTCTCTATACGCACGTAGAACTTTGTGCGCAGTGGATTCTATAAACACTATTATCAATATTGTAATATTTTATTGATTTGTATTACTGTTGGTTATTTGGTAATATTTTAAAAAGTGAATAATAAGCTTCTGTGTTTTGTGCTAGACTGTAAACATTCAAGTGGTAAACCGGCACATTACTGACCTGAAACTGAAAGCTCCATTCGGCCCTTTTCATAGATTATTAGGTGAGTGTATATGATTTTTTACGAAAGCTCTAAAAATAGACGCTACTTATAGTGCATAGTAATTTCTTCCTTTATAACACTTAACAAAGTAAATTCAATTTTTCAATTGCAAATCGTCAATGTTTTTGTTCAACAGATATCTCTATAATACATACTCGTATAACACCTATACAGTAATTGATTAACAGCTTTCATTAAAAATATACCGCTTAATCTAAAAGTATATAAGCATTGCAACTGTTTGTATTTATGAGATACAATGTCATGTATACCTTTGTAGAGTGTAACTTAAATCAAAATTATATTATTCATATATTTCCTAAGAATTTTAAGAGCTAATCCAATTTGTTGATTTCATATTTTGTATTGTAAAATGAACCAAGCAATGTAAATATGCAAAGGTAAATATTATATATTTTTTTATTAAGAATCTTTTTTTCAACCCACCGATTCTTCGAATATGCTGGGGAAGATTGGATTAATATTATCGGTCATGAAATTCTGACTCTAGGTTCAAAGAGATACAATGATGTGTGCCTTAATATAAAATCATAAATATTGTAATCCTTGCAGGAAAAAATACTATCGTGCGTTAATCTAGATTATAACCTATCAATATAAAATAAAACGATTTGCCAACAATATTACACGATTGTTGTTATTATCGCTATCGGTAACCTCATAACGCTTCAAAATATGAATAAAAATTTTCCATGCAATCCTAACTTCCATAAAAATGTGTTAGAAGTGTTTTTCCATCATCGCTGCTAATTGCTTACAAATTATGTTACGCATACAAAATGCGTTGATATAATTTTATTTCAACTTATGTTGAATGAAATGTCAAGATTTATCATTAGGGTAGTTTGATTATGAATTAAATTACTTAATTAAAATATCCAGTATATCAATGAAACAAATGTTTTCTTTTCATTTCTTGTTGTATTAGATAAAGTAACTGAACCCATCGTAGTTAAGTCTGACGGGAGTTGTGGGTTCAATTCCCACTCGGTTGAATTATCATAATTTATTTACTTGCATTACTCCGCTCTGGCGAACAACCCAAAGCGTCGACCACTCAACACGCAATATCTCGATTTTGGGAGGAAAGTGGAGAGCGGAGCGTCATAACACTAGGTTCTCTCTGACTATCCTGCTATACGAAAACTAAAAAAATTGCAAAATTTTCATAATTTATTTATAATAAAAATGAATGAACACTAACGAATAAATAATACTATTTTTCTTTTGTTAACATTTTTTAAAGTGTTATTCCCACACTAAGGAAATTCTAATTATGTGTTTTTTAAATAATACTATTTCTTGTCCATAGTAAATATTAGCATCTTTTTTAAAAATTTTCGTAGAAGACAAATACTATTTAATTTGAAGACACATTATTCTGTCTAGTCACTTGAATCTACCTTAGATGCTACTCTAAGGTTTATTTTCTATTTTATAATTATTTTTACGACAACTATCTACATACTGGATTTCTGCTGCCTAACGCATAATTATATTAAAAAAATAAAGAACTCGTTGGATGTTTGACTGCTCATCCAAATAGTTTAGATGTTCCCTTATAATTTACTGTAAATTTATAGTCCAACATAATTCAAAGCCAATTTATACAAAATTAATCTTTTGCCATTGAATATATGTAATTTAGATTGTAAAATGTTCTTTTATCGCAAAACTAAATAAATCACTCGTAGACAGAATCGTAAACACATTTCAAGACCATTGCACTTGACTTTATATTACTATTTTAGATTTTAGTGAAATGACGTTCAACGGCGACGTCAAAATCTTGTATCGACTTGCATTTACGTAACTCATTATTTTGTTGTATACACTATATGTATGTATATGCGACACCATTATAGTATGTGTATATTGTAAACGCAATAGCAAGCTTGTTTAACATAGATCTATAATAACGAATATGTAATACAGCCAAATGAAAATATTGATATTATAAATACAATAAAAATATTTTATTACTAGCTTATTTCAAAGTACGCGCAACTAGGTTAGCAAATCATGAGATGTAAACAGCTATTCTATTCAAAATACTATAACACAAAAGTTATATCTTCAAGGTCTCTACATTTTTTATAGTTTTCTATACATATAGTTATATATTGATATACGAAATTAATTAATGAATTTGGATTTTTTTGCTTATAAACATGGAATAAATTGCGTTAAAGGTCGACGTCTCGAAACTTTCCCATCAGTAAATTAGATTTCAAATAGCCTAAACTACACACGTGGTATTCGTTCATGCTCTGACTCTTTATTATTACATTTAAAGTGTAATAAGCGTTGATGTATTTAATCAATACTAACAGATCCTATTGAAAATATTTTTTTCATTTTTAAACGTCGTGACCGACAAAATGTTGTTTTGAACAAAAAAATCACGGTACATTAATGTAATTGTGCAGCTGAAGACAAGTATATGTATTAAATGTCTTATTGTAAGTGGACTAAGAACTTCTATGTTCGTTAAGAACCTTCTTCAAACATATTGTATTATACAGCTTTGTTTATATACTATTAATTTCTCTGTACTAATTGTCTGAAAGATTAGCAATCAAAATATTAACGTCTGCTGAAAGTTATATCAATATTCAACTTTTCTTATTATAAAAAATACAAGTATAGTGGCGCATATGATATCTATATGTCTGACTACGTTTTCGGAATGGTTGATTAGCATTTTATTTCGGAGGTAAATTAATCTATTTTTTTAATATTGTCATAACTGTCTAAAAAGAGTGAAGCAAAGCGTTGCGGCTTTCAGCATGTACAAACTTAGTACGTATAACTTTTTATCTTTGCCCATTATTCCTGGCCACCCAAACTGGTAGCGCGCAAGGTCCATTTAATCTTCCAGTGTGGTGTAGTTGCTTCCGTTTAAATAAGCTTTACAACCATTAATTAACGTCTTCACACATGTCCTTTGAAGTATGTTTCTTCATGTTGGTAATTTATTTGACCGTTCTCGAGTACATTGTCATTGTACTGTATTCAAACGCTAAAGTCTTCCTATAGAACCTTTCCTTTTCCTTGACATATTTTTCTTTATAGGTAAAGGTGCATACTCTGTAATGGTGCATACACTGTATAGGATATATGAAGTCAGTCTTACCTCGTTGAATCCATAATATATAAAATGATATGAAAATATTGTCACATTGTTTGTTTCTTAAATTATTACATCTGCTGTATACCCACCAAAACATTGTTGTCTTTGTATCCACTGACTGTTTAATTGAACCAATTTGATATATTTAGTCAAAATTGCAAATTAAGGAAATATTTCTAAATTAATTCACGTATAAGTATCACAATTTTTTCACGTATTATTATAAAAATTTAAAACATTTCTATTTCTAATAAAAACGATATTCAAATGCTTATAATTAGAAAACTGACATTTCGGCTTATAAATACATCAAGACAGGCAACATTAAACAAATAGGAACAGAATTTTCAGTTATTTCCCAAACTATTACTCAGCAATATAATATGGACGAAAATTATACGGCTATAAATACTCTACAAAATTTGGTGCCACAATTTAGTGAATAGTGAATATTTATTTTAGAAGTGTTTGTATGTACTAATATTCATTAGCCTATTTAACTCCAGTGTCAGACAAAAATTGTGGAATTTTTAACTGTTATGTCTTATTGTTAGGTTAAAAACTAGGTCAAGTTTACCACGAAACACCATTGGTTAGTAATATATAGGTTACATGTAATGGAAAAATATATTTCAAGTTCAACTAGCCTTTTTGATCTCGTTAACAATTCTCCTAAATTCAGCCCTTCATATATTCGTAACGTAAAATTTAACTAATGACTCCCGTTACGCCCGTTTTACGTTTCATTGAAGGAAAAATGTAAACTATATATAAATAAACAAATACGCAGTAAGTAATGTATACTGAAGGTAATCAACCTTCAAATAGTTTAGAACGGTCGAGTTATTATTTTTAGATATACAGTTTAATAGTGAACCTTCGATATCATATATACGTTAAGGTTTTTTTTACTAATAGGATAAGGTTTTATATTTACTGACATTTATTGAAGATGTAAGATCTATATTTCAAGATCCAAAAATTAAATGGTTTTTTTAATTGTTCAAAAGAACTTAGTGTGTTATCTGAAAATATTACTTATCTATCGATCTATCTGTCAATTAATCTAAATAATCTAAGCAATGGTAACTTGTCATTTTTAAAAAAAATGCACACTTGTCTGGATCTATGAATGAATGACAGTACGGTATTATAATTTAAGGCATGTTTCTTTTAGTTTGTTTTTTTAAAGGTATTGCTTATTGTAGGGGAGACCGGGATGCTAAATTTGCAGTTACTAAAACGTCATGGGGACCTATTGGCTTGTGAATATTGTTCCATCCACAATTTTCCATCCGCAGTTAGTTGCTAGCATCTCAATAACGATACGATAGTGAGTACAAGCATGCGATGTATTTAACTCGCAATAAATGCACATTTAATGAGAAGGGCAGAGGCGTGACGTGAAGGAGAGAGACTTTATATGTTTTATTGAATATTTCCATCCTAGCATGATTGACATCAGTTTTTTTAAACCTTACAACTGGCAAACCAAATATTCCATGGTAGGAAATAATTCTTTAATATCTGAAGCTTCAGTGCCGCATTCGCAAATGCTTTTTAAAAAGTCGCAGATCCCATCAAAATGCTTAAAGGTTTTTTTTTGCCTCGTCTGTTATAAAGCTGGGTTATATTCGTGCACGCATACAGCTGGTAGTCCATTATCCACTCCGAGATCAATCCAAATTTTAACAGACGCTTTAATATGTTCCATGTTGGCACAATTATTATGGTTTAATTAAGCTACATAGCACCATGAAAATCACCAGACTTAAACTTCAAATTAAAAAAAAATAATCACGCTCGAGTATATTGAGTGAACGTTTTTTTACAACTTTGTGACTCATCATTTCCTTATTCCACGCTTAAATCGTCAGATTATTGTCAGTATACTCGTACACTGTTCTGCATGTACTTAACTTATCTTGCCTTAATCTGACGGGCTGCCCCCAATGCAGGTCGCTATATAGAGGGTACATATATGGTAAGGGTACATTAGAGGGTAGAAGGTTTCTCCGCATTTGATTTAAGCAGTTAAATTTATAATAATTAATTATACAATACTTTCAATAACATTTAATATTTTTTATGTCATATATAAAACCAAAAACAAAAAGAACCCATACTGTCAATGCTATCATAAATAGTTGTCCAGATATCCGTCTTGCTGAGAATATATTCAGGAGGCGTTCACCTCGTGCACTAAATATAATTCGATCCACATACCTCTTGTTAATCCAGCACTCTTTGATGCGTGATTAAGTGACTATTGACGCGGCTAGGCTATAAATTCCACTAAATGCACTTAGGGTAGGTATGATGATATAAGGAAATTTGTGTTAGGAAATATGAGATTATATTTAAATTATTTTAATTTCTCCGCTCTAGTAAGACAAAGCGTGCGTTGATTTCCACCACTGAATACGCAATGTCTCATTGTCGTATCTCTAGGTCCTCTCTGACTACCCTGCTACGTAGGATAAAGCGTGCAGCTGGTGCTATGTTAGGAAATATAAATATCGAAAACTCTACAAAAACAGATTTTTTACTATGAATAAACTTAGTATTCAAGTTTAAACAATATACCTAAGCGCTTACGCTAGCTCATATGCCAAGAAACGTTGCAGAAATAAAAAAGATGTAAACACTTCTTATTCATGCTATTAGTGCGCAATAAATCAAAGGTTAATAGGTGGCACAAATCTTAATCCATAAGTAGTTAGTAAGAATATTTATGGCCCGTCTAAATGTTTCAATAAATAAAAAAAAGCATTTAGCAGAAAATAACGCATTCATACTTTTTAAATGAAAATTAAAACCGCTTCACGCGCTTTCCCTCATAATAGGGTTAGATAGGAACTGATAAGTCAGAGTAAACCTAGTGGCACGACACTCCGTTTTCATTTTGTTCTTTAATTTAAAAAATATGTTTTCCATATATTTTTTGAAAAACATATTAGGGTTTGCCAACAACATTTAAAATATCATCACACTGTGGGCTTATTTCAATTTCGTTTAGTAGGTTTACAACTTTGATTATTATTATCCGTTTGTGAATAATATGGGCGTGAACGTTCATAAAAATCAGAAGTGCAGCTTTCATGTGTTCAGCCACAAGGAGGCGTAAACATAATAAAACAGTGTAAAATTTATATCAGTATAACTAAATTCTTATATAAAAATAACATTAAAATCACAAAAGTCATAAGAACAAATGCGTCACAGGTTACTATGTTACAATTTCCGATTTAGCCTTGAGGACTGAAAGCTTGAGAATTATAAGGAAGGCTCCTATGAAGGTCCTAACCTTCATAGTAAAGTATTAGATTAGAGTATTTTGATAAAATCGATAAGTAAACACGAATTTGATATCGATATTGTTTAGGATCAAGGTTGTTTGAATTTTTATTTGCCTTTGTTATACTTATAATTTTACTCGGTTCAGATGCGTTTAGACTGAAATCTTTATATTGTTGATATTCATAGAGATTTCGAACAACTTAAAATAGAGTAAAAAATATATAAGAATATGATTTCTGATTTTTTATATACATATATATAGATGTACGTATGTATGTAAACCTACTTAATATCCAAAGTTCTATACTACGAATATAAATTTTAAAGGAAGACTGACGCAAACACAAGATGCATCACAAGATTATACATTAAGACGAACTTATTTCAATTTGCATCTTGTTAATGGTATTTACAAGTTCAGAGTTTGCACTAGGTGGGTGGATATTCCATAGCCATCTCCGAGCGCTTTGCAATTTCACCCACGTACCGCGCACTGCGACTTTATATCCAGATGTAATTCATTTCGAAGTGCTAAACAGACCTTTATTAAAAATTCAACCACCCACCATTGCGACCTTTTAGTGGACTATTTATTTGAGACGGCTTAGCAAATAGTCGCCTACTATTTGAGTTCACAACTTGATTCTATATTCTATAGTATGTATAATTACCTATATAGAGGCCATCATGGCGCAGTAGAACAGCGGGATTGGTAGTGGATTCGATTCCCACTCGGAGGCATGATTATCTTTAAATTATTTTCATTACTTCTCTCTCTCTTCTGGTTAAACAAACCGCAGTGTCGAGTGCCGCCACTCGACACTCGATGTTCGAATTCAGGCAAAAAATGGAGAACGAAGTGTCCGGCCAATGGGTTCTCTCTGCCTACAATTATATAATAATAGCTTAAATTTTCTGCATGATTTGATCTGATTTTATTTACGTAATTTAAATTAAAAATTTTTACGTAAAAGTAACAGGTTTTTTTATATTATTATGTAATACATATTAAGTTATTTAAAGTTATTTCATGATTGAGAGTAGAATACGTGACCTCCTTCCTCTTATAGACAAGGCATAGATTGATGAAAAACGACGGTATGGATATTATAGAGTCCATTATTGAGGCTTATGTAGGTGTCACGTGTTAAGCGCTCGCTATATCTACTTGAGTGTGCCACGAGTTTATTATTTACGTTATACTAGAACTTTACAAGTAATTTCTTAACACGTTCTGATTGTTATGATCCGGCGGCATTACTTTTCCAAATTGATAACCAAACAGACAGAATAGTTCACATGGAGTTATTTTTAATAAATATTAAAAATAATTCATATACGTGAAACTATGTATTATTAATAATAAATACAATTTTTTCTCTAAGGTCTGCTGAACAAGACTTACTGCGGCGTTGAGCTTCGCCACTCAACACTCAATAGTGGAAAATCGTCTTGACACTAGGTTGTCTCTGACTACCCCGCTATGCGAGAAAAAGTGTAAAGTTAAAAAAGAATTATATATATTTTTTGATATTGCATTTCTATTCTGTATATTACCCTATACTCCATTTGGTTGGCATTCGGCGCCTTTTTTTGTCTGACTAAACCGGGAAAGTTTCTATATAAAAAATATCCACCATCCAGTATATTTCCACAATCATCGTGCAGCCAGAAAAATTCCAAGTGCGCCACGAAGGCATCTATTTCTATATAGATATTTAAAAAGACGGATAATATCTACATTTTCGACGTTTTTATGTAATATACAGCTGCGTCAAAAACAAAATTTGGCAGCAATCATCCTTTTTTTAGCACCATCAACATAATATATTATAGCTTGGCGCCAAATATAAATAAAACTTAACATCCGTCGCGACAAACACTACCGGAGTTGTCACCGTAGTGCATCAAACTCAGTTCAATGTGCAAATAACTTTTATTTTTACTTTAAAATATACTTCTTAAATAAACAACCGCGACTGTAAGAGGTAAAATTTAAGGTACTGCTTTTGTTAATAATAAATAACATAAATAACGGAAATGTGTAGGCGGAGAATAACTTTTTATTTTCTTAAAATTTCCATTTTTAGTAGCTGAGACCATTCCATTTTTTTTAGCACAGAGTAAACTAATTTATGCGTCACTACATTATATAAAAAAAACAGAATTTAATTTCAAACATATAATTTGAAATTTAGTTTATACACAAAAAAATCTGCTATGGAATATAATTCATAAAGTATATTAATAATTATTATGCTAATGGAAATACTTTAAGCTACCTTCGAATTTAATCATTACCTATAAACATATAAACAATGAGCGTGGGTAGTGTACAAAATACATATTGAAGTAGCGAAAATTCTATTATTTAAACATTAATTTACGCGTGGTCAATTGTAAGTGGGCCACTTGTCCCAATAAAATCAGAAAATAATCTTTAAAATTAAAATTTGTACATCATTCTTCTTTTATTACAGTTTTCTTACTTCATAATGGAAAACAATCACACTGCTAATAAAAGTCACTTAAAAGTGCTAGACTTACTGTCGGCATAAAACACTAGTTTGACTGCGGTGTCAAGTGATTATTTCGTACTTCTAATAAACTACTAAAGCTCTGCTCTGCAAAAGATTAACTGCTGTTATAAGTAACTTAAGAAAAAATATATTGCTTGGTTTTTTTAAAAGACACTAACAACACACAAAAACAACTGAATTGATATTTCAAATACTTGGAAGGATATTTTTTTTATTTTGGAAACTCGTGCGAAAAGCAGATAACGGTATTATTAGTAGATTTTCTACAATTCATTTTATTTCCATGCATTTGGGGCGGGAGCTTAATATGGAAGATATATATGTAAAGATAGAACAAAAATTTGTATCGAATATGTAAAATTCAAGATCGTCTTCATTATACTCCTATTGTCATTTACACGTTCTTCTAGGATTATTCAACCAATCAGTAGACAAGTACTGACGTAAAGAAACTATTAATACCACCCATGCCTCATTTCCACTGGTGTTTTTGTTGTGTGATTTTTGAAATTCTAACGATATACTCGTACTCTTTGTTCATTGTCATATTTCCTAGGATCATTTAAAGAATATTTTCATAAACAAGTGGATACTAACTACATCATATATATTACAGATACAAAGTTAAAGTGTTGTAATAAAATAAATTATATACATCAAATGTATAAAATGATTAAATGAAATGCGGAGCTAAATTAAACATATAACAATAATGAAACAGTAACAAAATATTGATGTCCTGATGTTTCAAAATGAGTCGTTACATAAGAATTTACTTAGACATAATCACGATAGTATGAATGAACGTACTAAATCCAGTAAACGCCTCCGAGCTCTGCGTGTGATTTCACATGTTTTACTTGGAAAACATTCAAAATAACAATTTTTTTTGTTGCTGTGACGACAAATTTTCTTTAAATAACAAAAACGAAGTACATAATAATATGAGAAGGACAATTCGATACCTACATATTTTTTTAATCTAATTTTATTTAACTTATTTTTAAAATTGTTACTAGTTTCCAAAAAATATATTTTTTTTTTATTTCAGGTACTTACGAAATAATGAGGGACGAACGTGCCAGTCCCCCGCGTGTGCGCATCGCCGTCATTGGTAGTTCCCGCGTTGGCAAGTCCGGTAAGCCGAAATTATAAACTATTTATCTTTTCATTAAACATTCTTGAGTAAACATAGTTTCAACTATAAATGACTTTCCAAATTGTTTGATATTACATGAAATTTTCCATAACACTTTTACCAACAAGTTTTTTATTTTAAATGTATAAATTATTTTTTTTTGCTCTCAGCTATTTTTTTTAAATATTTTAACCCAGATACATTAACATCTATCGTATGTTTAATATTAATAGATTAAATGTATACTATACTTCGTCAAGTTTGAGAAAAGTGAAACTATACAATCTTTACTCTACATTTACTGACACCATAAAGGATACCGCGACATCTTAATGTACGTGTTGATGTGACCTCGTTTATTTAATGAAATAACACCTCATTCGACACTCATGCTTTTAAAAATATAACAAATAGGAATAAAATTAATATAATGGCAACTAGTCTGTCAACGTTGATAAAAAAATTAAAAAAATATATAATTTTATTGAGCAATTAATTACTTTTTGTAGTACATAAAAAAGAGACAGATGTCAATGGCTAAGTGATATTAATGTTGGTAAATAAATAGGTTTTTGCTCCACTAATTTTAAAATATTTTTTTGAGATTGTATATTTTGAGTATTATTGCTAGCATTTTATGTTTGTGACATTTTTGTCTTTAATTATTAATGTAAATGTTTGTGTTTTGACATTAATTTATATATATACAGTTATAATAAATAAAGAAATTAATAGTTTGTGATAAATATGCATTAATAAATTAACCTCAATTTCCAAAAATATATAAGCGGCTGTTCTTTATATCTTTGTAATATCGTTGTAAGCTTTATCGTAGCAGTGTAAGTTTTAGACTAGCAATTAGGCCCTATGGTTACTGTGCAACAATAATGAAAATTAACATAAATATTTTAATACTGAAGTTAACGTAATATAATCATGATACGTAAAATTTACCTTTTAACTTTTGTTTCAGCTCTTATTGTTCGTTATCTTACAAGAAGATACATTGGAGAATACCATTCAAATACCGGTTAGTACTATAATTTTATTCAAAATATTATACCATTCATTGAGTATTTTTGGTGTATTCCATCATGAACACATTATATTTTACAGATCTCTTATACAGACAAACAATGCCAATAAACGGAACCCCAGTGGAATTAGAAGTTATCGATGTGTCTGGCTCCAATGCTGACAAATTCCCAACAGAACAGGTAATTGGATAAAATACTATTCATAGTTCATATAGGCTTCCCTTTTCTACCACATTTATTCCACGTGTAGTCATTAAACTATTATCATAGAGGTCACTATGGCGCAGTAGCACTGTCAAACCAATGATCGGAAGTTTGACTTTGACGCGCCCCGCAACATGCAATATCTCGAATTCGGAAGGAAATTGGTAACCGAAGTATCTTGACTCTAGGTGCCTGCTGTACGTGCCCTAGCAGGGTAGGTCCGGGAAAAAATGTGAATTTACTTCTGTCATAGTATCAAGGTGTATATATAAAAGTAGATATATCTGAGACGTTCCTCAGTGTCAATGATATTCACCTTCACACAAACCTAACACCGGACGACCTTTGGCACCCCTTTGCTACACGTACTAAATCAGACAAAGATTAAGGATATTTTCGTTTTATTTTAAAACAACAAAAAAATTCGAGGTCACTTGTTATAGTACCGCTCTAACGTCGTCTGGGTTATGAGGCAAATTAACGACACCTAGGTATATTTTTATTTCCTTCTATTTTACTGCGGCTCTAATTCAAAGCTTCTGTATATTTATGCCACAGTTTGATCCATCACGATTTCAATTTCCTCGATGATAGAAACCATCTGCCGTACCTACTTATCTGTTCGCAAAACAATTTAAAGGAAATTGAAATATTATGGTCAACAAAGTCATAGATTACTTTAGTCTGAACACGTTTAGTGTACCAGCAAATGGGTTAATCGTCACAAATATAATACGAATGGCTGAGGAGTGAAGTCGTTCCAGTGACCCACCCATACAACGTGTTCCGTATGAGTCACTTTGTTTACAGTTGAGTGCTATATTAATAATTTCTCTTACCTGAGCCGGCGTTTGTATATTTTGTTTGCCTTGAAATTGCATTTTGATAATGAAAGGTAATAATTAAAAAATAGTATGTAAATATCAATGAAATTTTATGACAGTTTCATAGTATTCATCAAAATTCTGTTATTCAATACCATAGCTTAGTTTATATAAATATTACAATTTATTAATAATAATGTTGGATCGCTGTATAGTCGACGAGGAGGCGTTGAGCGAAGTTAGAATTATATCATAATCTATTCAAGGCTGTTGTTGTACGAAAGGGATTATATATTGCTTAATATTTAATTACCATATTTTATAGTTCACTCAGACTCGAGGCTATGTAACAATATTTTATACTAATATTAGCCACCTGTTTTTTCTACGAAACCTTATTTACAAATTTTAATTAAAAAATAAATTACACATGTTACAAAGAAATAACACAACAAATATTTAGCAATTAAAAATCAATATTAACAAGTGTGACACTCCTTGTACCATAATATCACATTATGTTACAGATGAATAAAAAATGCAGTGAAATATAGGTTATTCTTTACATTCTAATTATGTCTATTCTATTAGTGAACCTGAAAGATTTTGAGATTTTTCATATTGTTAAGATATCGATGTATCATTGCATCGTTTTATTTTAATCTGTGTGAACTATAACAGCGAAACAGACAGTGCTCTAGTTTAGTCGACCTAATTAATATAGAGTGTAATTCTCAAACTATATAATGAGAATAGAACTCACATACATCTATACAACATTCTTCGTTTATTATCTTAAGAACTAAAGTACTAAAGTATATTTTTTGTTTTAGATTCAATGGGCCGATGCCTGTCTACTCGTATACTCTGTTACTGACAGGAGTAGTTTTGAATATGCTAAAGAGATTTTAAATACATTAAAAAGGACACCCACGCACAGTAGTCCGGCGCATGCACCAACAGGAGCGTCATCAGGAATGCCTCTCGCTCTACTAGGAAACAAAATCGATTTGGACCATTTAAGACAAGTAAGTTGAGTTAAATATATGCTTACATTCAATAATCCCTGTCAAGTTATTGAGAATGCATTGTTTAGTTTCAATTCCATATTAAGTTGATAATATTTGCAAAATAGACGGAAACATGAAGAATGACCCCTATTAGTTCCTCTTTGCCTATGCTAAAAATGTATATGTAAAAAATCGAATTATTTTTATTAAATAAAGAAATAATATTAAATAAAATACTCTTAGCAACAAGTTCAGTATATTATATCACGGAAGCCGCCCAAATTGCGCTAGGGTAGAACAGTGATTGACGAGCGTAAGAACTAGTTGCAATTTCCATGATTATACTTACGTTAAATTCTAAATAAATTTAAGCTTTAGACAAAATTTTTCTATATATTAAATGAAGTACGTCATAGACTATAAAAGCCCTTATGAAAGTTTTTGACCTTGCAGTATTTATGATAGCCAAGCCATTATCAATTCCATTAACATCGCATATCGTTGTGAGTTACTTCCTACATTCGATTCGTTTTATGTCCTTTATATTTGTACATGAATAGTTATTGTTTTAATATAAAACTTCAAATAACTGAACTATACGAAACCTTGATTTTCCAATACATTTTCCATCGTTACGTAATAACCGCGTGGGCTTTGTTCGTGTAGACATATGACAGTTATTGTGGCACAGTGCGGCCTACGCGTGTACTTCAATCTCCATAATTGCACACACACCATAAAATATATACAGTACATGATATGTACTCGATTTTAGTTTTACTACTAGCTTAAGATATTGATTACAATATATAGAAAGAATAACTTACTAACTTACTAGTTAGTTATAACTTACTAACTTACTAGTTAGTTAAAGACTAACTTACTAGTTAAAAAAATAACTTATTTCCGACAGCAAAAGATATATAAAACAATGGGCATTCCTTGCTTTTCAACTATATTAATTTCAAAGAGACAATTTTTTTATAATCTGTAGACAAGGAAGTTTTAATTTTAGCTTAGCGATACAAATAACATAAAAGAGTTGAATTTTCTTTTTTCTTTAAAACTAACACAGTTTATATAAAATCTAATATCATCTATTTTGGCAAATTCGTTGGCTTACCAAAAGCGAATTTTAACATAACGAGTGAAGCCATTGACGAGTAAAATACCCATTGCCATAGCAACATGTAACTATATCAGTTTATACAAAAGTGTACAACAGGAACGTGTGTGTGATATTTGTTTTATTAATTGATTGATTTTTTATGGATTATTATAACATTTCCATCCGCGTTGTTTTCGGTCTCCAAAAATTTGCCTTATTCCAATCCACATATTAATATTATAATTAAATTCTAATTTAATTAAGATGACATTATATATTCAAAACTCGTCTATTTTGGTACACCTTCAATGAATAAAGAAATAAATACATAATAGGACCAGACTTGAGCCATCACAAAGATGATACGCGAGTTGAAGCCAAAGACGTGGGAGGTGCACTTTTGTGATCTCCGTGTCAAAGTAAGCCTGTCTGAGAAATGTATCTGTATCGAAGATGTATATATACTTTCTAAAGTAATATAAGCATATGTATGGAAATCTAAAAAAAAATTTAGAATATTATTAGCAAATTTTCAGTAAAAAATTGTTTACAATGAAATAAATATAGTAATATTTTCCATTACGTGTCAGCCGCTAAAAGTAGACCCGTCTACAGTGATGAGTCGATGTCTCGTTCGGCGAAAAGATTTGCTTTACCAATTTACCGTCTAGTTATTTTTTCAACTCTAAACAAATTTTTTAACCTGTTTAACTTGTTAATTAATAAATTCATAATTATTTCATATTTTGTACCTTATTTCACTAACAATGAAGCATTCTTAAATTATTTTGCGTGTTTTGATGCAATTTCTGCATATGCAACGTATATCAGGATACAGTACATTTAATACTAAATGATATTCATTAAAAAATAATGTAATTGTAATCAATTTTCCTTTATTTGCAGGTGCCTACCAAAGAGGGACAAGCAATGAGCGCAGTGCACGGCGCATCTTTCAGCGAGGCGAGCGTGGCCGACAACTCAGGCGACCTCTACAGGTGCGTCGACCGCTTGCTCGCTGAAGTTCGTACGCCGCAACGCACGAGAAAATTCTCCGTTACGAAGATGCTGGGATCTTTAATAGGTAATATATTTTTGATATTATTATTATTAATAAAATATTCTAATATATATATAAATTTAAAAAAATATCGACATCATAACGATTTTACACATATACTCTTTTGTAGCTTTAATATTTACAAGGTACTCTTTGTAAAGTAGCGACAAAAAAACGAATATGTATATTTAGCAAGAATACCTACGCAATTAGGCTTGGCACCAAAACTGAAATATGTTGTACATAAATAAGCGTCACTTTCAAAACCAAAAATATACGTTTAACTAAACATTATTAATACAAAAACGTGTGCCGTTATATTTTACCCTTATACATAAAATATCGTATAATATATACTATAAATATACAAAGATACTATACTTGGCAATTATTATTTATTTTTAGTATTCTTTAAAATAGAACATAGATTAACAAGCAAGTTTAATAAAACAGTAAAAAGAAAATATCAATGTAATCTGAAGTGTTAATTTCTCCAGGTGGAGCAACTAACAATAGCCAGACAACGCGCGGCTCAGTCGTAGCTTGCCCGCGAGTGCCAGCACCAGCGCGACCACCCCTAGCCGCTGCTGCGCCTTGACCGGCACCCACACCGGCGCACCGCGCGCGCTGACGCCTTGCCGGTGCTGAGTGCCTCATATGTCTCCCAGTGCCGTCGCGCTTCACAACCCCTAAGACACTACCCACTATGTAACTGTGAAAGTATTGTGATTATGCGGAACGAGCGACTTACGCTGGAAATCTGTGTGCTATAGCTTAAGCAAAACCTTTATCTTCTTAAACATTTCTAAACAAAATAGACTATTATAACTTAAGAAATGGCATGATTAGAGATACGTGTGAGTGTCGTTGTTGAAGCTTTACACGCTGTCTTTTAATTTTTCTCTAGTGATATATATATATATATATAATATATATATATATATCTCTTAATCGGTGTATAAGTATTAGTAATTAAGAAGGAAAGTTACAGTATCTAATCATGACAATAATCACATCATGAAGTCATCATGCGATCACGATACCTGATAAATAACGTGCCAAAGATATATACATAAATAAATTAATATATACATATTATTTTATAATAAAATTATTTGATCCAGGTGTCTGAGATACTCGAATATAAGTGTGCCTAAATATTTGAAATCCAATAGATAGATATAAGAAAATATAAAATAACCCACATATGCACACAAGTATTAAGCAACACAATTTATGTATGTTTATATTTATAAATACTGCATATTAAATTTTACCTTTTTTATATTTAATCAGACGCATATTACTAAAGTCATACGTATATTTATACTGTAGAGTCTGTTGGGCCTAAATTTTTGAGATGTTAAAGTTTGTAAATTGATATCGATAAAGCTTCTTTAGACATTTTACAGTAAAATAAATTTCATAAATGTTTTTCTACTTTTTACACGGTATTGTTATCATAAATATATGTATATTATATTCTTAAAACTAAATCGATTTTCATGCATCGAGAAGTTTATCATCATTAATAATAAAATGTGCATCTATTATAAATAAACTACTAAATATTGTTATTATAAATAAATTTAACTTGAGTGGCTCTTTTCTGTACGGCTTATAATTTTATAAAATATTCAAAGAACTTAAACTAACTAAGATAATGTTATTATATTATTGTTCAAAATAGCACAAACGGTTGATATATTATGTGTATTTTTAAATTAGTGTATATATTTATTTTGTCTATATGTTTAGATTATGTACATTCCGAAGCGTTGTAGTGGAATTTTGTAACTTATAAAGCGTCATTCAATAATATATTAATCGATTTTTAAAAATGTTGATTAATACACTTTATGCCGTATAGATAAACATACACACATAAATAAATGTTATTATAATAAAATATAAATTATGAAAGTATAAAAAAGAAATTCACTTACGCTCTAGGATAAATTGTTGCGGTTGCTTAAAATATTTAAATGTAAAACTCTGTAAAAATATTCAAGTATTTGGTTGAAAACTATAGTCATTGTCTAGTCATTGTATATAGGCTGTAAAAAGACAGAATGTGACGTTTGTAGGACTACTTGCATTACTTGTACATTTAATATATAATAGTAAAATACAATATCAACTTATATACATAAAGACTCTCTCTAAGTAACCAAGTTTGAGGAGCTCGGACAGTGGAGGCAAACGTTAATTAAATTTTAAAACCGCATGGGTAATTTTAAAAACACTTAAGTCACAAATCCTCGGCCTTCTCCGAGCTTCCTTATCTGCAACGGGATGGGCCCGGCGCCCATACTGTGAATCGATGGAATGCTAAGGAGTTTCTCCCCTTCATAATAGTACTAAGGGTTATAGACATTAAATAGTATGATGTTTTTGTTCGTAACAAGGCGTATATGGCTTAGCCATCTGAGTTATATATGTTTCAAAGTATCCTAGCCAACTAAGGCAAATGTGTTAACCAAATATAAAAATTTTATTATAAAATTTAACGCCATTTAAAATGTATAAGCTTTGTGTCAAAGCTCAAGACGAAGTTACTTTAATTAAAACTAATAGAATGTCTTACTTAGGCAATGATTTATGTAATAAAAGTATATTAAAATTTCTATGCCTATTATATATGTACCTACGTTGTATTTAAGTAAGGAGTGGAGTTGGAGGTATTATAAAGAGGAATAAGAAATCTGAACTGACTGGAATAAGTTGTAAATAAATGTATGTTACAGTATTAAATGTTTAATAAATCTTATTAATGTTTTTCGTTTTCCCCCTGTTTTGGTTTTGTTAAATTAGTTATAATATGTAAGTTATATAATATTAGTTATTTGTACAAGTTATTTTTTGAAATGAAACTATTTTTAACCCGATTAATCGCGTATAATCTGGTGTAATCGGATTGAGACTTCAAAGTTTTCAGTATTGGGTCCTAGGTGGTAGAAAGTTTCCAACCGTCTTTTCTATTGAAATTAGGGTGTTTTTGTATTTCACAAGCCTCACGTTTTTGTACTTCACAAACCTATAGAAAATATGAGGTTAATCAAACCTGATGTAATGGGAGTTTGATATAATAATTGTATCGAATGACAGACAAATGCCACCTCAGTCTACCTGTGACCACGGACTACTGTAAAGTGTTCGAAACGTCGGGTTCTAAAATGTATTTTCGAATACCAATATTATACGCGTATATTATAATTATCGTGAAAATCAAAGAACTTATTAATGAAAGTTGTTTAGCGTGATAGGTATTTTAGTAAGAAGGGGTCATTAAGTCCGCAGAAACGGAGTTGCGGGCTACTAGTATGGAAATGAAATGCAATTTAATAATTTGAGAATAAATTTAATAATAAATATTATTAATAAATTAAAGCTAATATAGTTTCGCAGACAGAAAGCACCCAATATCAAAACACTCTGTTTTTCATTAATTAATTAAATATTACACACACTACAATGTGTTTGGCACGTACTTACAGTATAAAGTTACAAACGCGTGGGTAGGTCACTGCGTATTGTACGCGTCCACAGCCTTACAGTATACCTATTACCTATACCAATACATTATTATTAAAAACATGAATCAGGACTACCTATTAGCATAGTTTTAATAACAGTAATAGGAATAAGATAAGGTAATAGAAGTAGAAAGAATAAGTTCAGGGAACCTAGCGCCGAGACACTCCGTTCTCCACTTTTTATTTGCCTAAATATATTCATTTTCATAATAAGAACTGCGGGCCAGAAATAAAAAACACTTAAACGTACGTAACGTCTCTCAAAATCAATTTAAGCAATATATAACAAAAAGAGATTTTCCTTAGTATCCGATGTACGGAAATCCCTCTGATAAAATGGATGTTTGGCACGATTTAATACTCTACTGCATTTAACCCACTTACTAAGCGTAATAAAATATATCATAACAAGATTGTTGCAGCCACGCTTGTTATAATTTAAGAACATACGAAATTTAGGTAAAGCATTGGTATAAAGATTGTATATTTTTCAAAGAGACGATTTAAATGGGGACGGAAATTGGGGAATTTTATTAAATTAATATTGATAAAAAATTATTAATAGGTACATTTATAATTTTAAATTGATCGTAAACACGATTGTTCTTTATAGTATTAGTAGAGTAGTCACTACTACTCGGGCTATCCCTATTTTATATATAAATAATATAAGTCGTCTACTATCACAGCTATTTTGATTCACTGACTGACTGATCCATCATCGCCGAGCGGAAATTACTAAACTAAGATGCATGCATTTTTGGTCAGTAGTAGTTTTATGGCGTAGACTAAGAAAGGATTTTTGACAATACCAACCCCTAAGAGGGTGAAATAGGGGTTAAAAGTTGACAGTTTGTCCGTCAGTTTTAAAGTTACAAACATGAAATTTTATATTTAGGCTTTTGTATATAAATAAGTAAGCTAAGTCATAGACTGTAAAAATTCTAACCCTAAGCTGGTGTAATAGGGGTTGAAAGTTTGTAGGGAACTCCTTTATTTTTGATTGTAGAAATATGATACTTTATTTATTGGCGACTTACTGTAAATGCGCAAATACATGTTTCAGCGCTTGTAAAAATTTTACCCCTAAAGGAGGATTTCACCCTAAATAGGGGTTTGCAGTTTATATGAAGTTTGTATCTAAATCGTTCATTTATGATGTTAAAGATATAAAATTGAAAAAATCTTTATTGGCTTACTGATTGTAACAATCTACTTTTGTTTCGGTATATTTATATGTATTATCGAACGTCACAATGATTGTAGTAAATAACAGTTTGAAAAAACGGAGAGTTCGGTGAACACGGAGAGTTTAGAGAAAACGAAGAGTTTTAGAAAACGAAGAGTTTTAGAAAATGGAGAGTTTTGAGAAACCGGAGTCTCCTTACTCTCCGTCTTCTCTCATCTGTCTATCTTCTATTAAGGAGTTTGGAGAGATAAACTTTCTATTTTTCTTCGAACTATTCGTATTTCTCCGAACCCTTCGCTTTTCACCGGTCTCTTACATCTTCCAGAGATCATTTTCAATTTGATTTTATAATATATCATTTTCAGTTTATTATATATTTTTTATTAAAATTGAAAGTAATTGAATTGCTGTTGCAGCTTTTTTGTAGTTTAATCTATGCGGGAGAAGCCGCAAGTGGGCCGCTAGTCATATATTAAATAGTAAAATACGAATATTTCTTGTAATTTTAAGCAATATAATTTTAATTTAAAAAAATTAAAGCAAGAAACAGTGCAAGCACCATAACCGTGATTGTTTTATAACAATAGACGCACCGTTTCGGCGGGTCGCATCGTGCACGCGCTCAAATAAATCACGTTCGCATCTCGAACAATGCGAGATGAGAGGGGTGCGCACCCCAGCTGCGTCCCTATCGATCTGTGGTCCGCACCAACTTCTCATTGCTAAGCTTCAGTCTGTCAACTCCGTTCCAAATACAAACGTCCGTCATTTTTATTATTTATAATGTTTTAAGCGTCTTCATCGTAGAATTTGTACTTAGTGTTATGTGTTAGTTTTTTCTACGATGGAGGGGCGGAGGAACTGGGATGGAGTGCCGGTGGAGACGCATTCTCCTCCACAGTCGGTGCCGGGGCGACGGACGCCGCTGGGTGCTGTTGGCCTCGGCGGCTTCTACATGCAAGGCGGCCAGCCTCCGCCTCCGCAACACTGCTATCCCACCGATGAGAACCAACCAGAACCTGGAACTAGTTATGCTCAACGGTAAGTTCAATAACTTGTCGCATTAGTCATTGGTTTGTGTTGTTTTTTTAAGATAACTTTCTATTTAAATCCATTTAATTTAACAACATGACGAAAATAAAATATTGATAAGTAATATAATCAAAAAGATACTTGTATATCGTATATATACGAGTATTTTTTAATTTTTAATATTGATTATCAATTCATTTGTTACTTTTAATTTTTCAAAATAAATATTTCATTTATCATGTAACTGTGATTGTAAGCCGTGATTGTATTCGTGTTTATTTTTATATAAATTTATGTTATTTAAGTTTTAAGAAACTTGGATATGATAAGCTTTTGTAGTTTACAGTCGTAGCATTTGCGTGATTTTGCTATATTTCAATTATCACGATGCATTTAAATTTGCAACCTTTTCTACCAAACTTTTTATAGTTCTATTTACTTCTTATTTCACTTTACAGGCCCTTGGGTGAAGGAAAATCAAAACAAAAGATACGTCAAGGAAAAAATGTGAGACTGAATATAAACGCACGGGAACGGAGAAGGATGCACGATTTAGTAAGATTTTAGAAATTTATTTTGCAATTAATTATCAAAGTGTACTTAAAATAGACAGTTAACAAAAATGAATAGACCTATAATATGCATATATAAGAATTATAGTTTTCGAATCTTGTCGTTTATATAATGCCGTACTGGCTGACTTACTGGCTCACGTAAAATCATAACATCATACATTAATAATATTATGGTATAAATGCGGTTTTATATTGTTATTATACACATTTAGTATATTTTGAATACCAATAATTTAGCATATTTTCCAAAAATCAAACAAAATATAACTTTTTTTACTTTCAGAATGACGCATTAGACGAATTACGGGGCGTAATACCGTATGCACACTCGCCTTCTGTTAGAAAGCTGTCGAAAATAGCAACACTTTTATTGGCCAAAAACTATATTCTTATGCAGGCTAGCGCGTTAGAAGAGTTAAGAAGGTATGTTAAATTTATGTAATCAATATTTAACAATAAAAGTTACACATTTTCCATAGTCTAAAATTGATATTTTACAGAAGTATCTATTGACCGAATTATAATATTTACAGATTAGTTGCCTACCTTCAAGGGACAGCAACTGCTGCAGGTTTCGTTCCACCACCAGGATTCGACTTGACAACCCTACCAGCTGCAGCAAAACTCTTGCAGCCTCCGGTTCTTGGTCCACCAGCTCCTCCAGATCCACCTTCTTGAGATTCTGATTAGAGATCTGTTAAACGTGAATCATGAACTAACCTAATTTTCTAAGCAATTACTACCTAATTATATTGTATATCTAAAGTTATATTAGATAATTGATTAACTACGATAACTTACAAGTAGGTAATAAGGTAGAAAAAAAATTTGAATACGACGTTTTACATTATGAATAAATGAAAGAAAAATTAGTTATTGATGATTTCTAAAATGTTTAAAAAAAACAATGGTATTTTTATCATAATGTAAATTGCAGGTATTAATTTTCACGAGATTAAGATTATTTTGATTTGGTGATTCTAAATTTATTCACTATTCAATCCGCCCAAACTGCTAATAGAATGCAATCACGAACGTTGAGTCTGATTGCTAAATTGGAAAATAGTATTTGCAATGTATTTGAGAAATTACTATCAATATTTTTGATTGTTGGTAATAAAATAAAAATTATATATTCTCATTGTCGCTTATGTTCGTATTTGTGCCTAGTTTAGTATTTATATAATAAAAGTCACTTTTAAAAGGGTTTATTTATAAAATTAGTTCACAAAAATCTAATAAGTTTCAAATTTTGTCTACTGAACTTATATTTATGTAAAGATTAGCTGTAGTCATAACTAAGTATCTAAAACTTCAAAAATTCATTTATTTATGTAAGAGGATGTTTGAAGCCTATAGATTATTATAAATTATAATTATATAAACTCATATTATGTAAGTTATTAATACAAAAATATGTTGACGTAGCTTGCAAGGCGAATTTAAAAAATGATTTTTATTTCGAAAACTATAATTTCCTGCAAGAGACCATAGTCCATAGTCATAGGCACAGTGTTAGTGTTTTGGCACTAAGCGCAATGGTTGGAGGTTTTATCCCCAAACTGTGGCTATTTCATACTAGTATTTTAAATTAAATAAATTCGTCTTGTAAACGTCAATAATAATTAATTAATGAATTAGCTCTCTTTTCTGAAGAGAGAAATGTGAATGCATGTGCCAAAAAACTTAGATTGTAAAAAGTAATTTGATATTAATATTAAAAATAATAATATATGTATAATTTAATAAGAAATCGTCTTAAATTGCTTAAAACGTCACAAAATTTTAGACAAGATAATTTAAGAATTTATAAATAAATAGGGTAGATGTAGACTATAATGACAGTTTATTAAAATTTATAATTTTAAATAATCTGTTGTCGTAACAACAGAAGTTTAAAAAATAAATATGTAGAAATATGAACAAAATTTAAGAAAAAGTCACTAATATATTAAAAATATTTTCTTTTATTTAAAGAAATAAATTAACAATCCTATTTTTACACTGTTGCTGATTATGATTCACTTTTAGTTTAAAATAAGACCATAGCACTACAAATTTGATAGGAACGTAAATTATACGGTCATTAAAACAATTAAAAAGTCAAAAAATGTATTGAATTTTTACTATTAAATTTAGTTTCTTATATAACCTAGTTTTACATAGAGTTACTATGTATTTAATAATTTTATATAAACCAAAGTAAAATGTGATTGTTATTAGCAATAAATAACATTAAATATAGTTATGGAAATATACATAGTTAATTATCCTAACAAATATACTAAAACGAAATATAAATATAAGGTGTAAACAGATATGCATTTTATTAACCAAAACTAACCTACTTTTGTACTATTTTATTACATTTATATCGTTAGCTTAAAAATTTACATTGGCCGCACTTAATAAAGTTATGAATACACTTCTATGTTTCTATAATACATCTGTATTATACGTGAAGGAAACTCTTTAGCCAACTTTTTTACGAAAATCCTGGGGATGGAAAAGTATGAAATTCGGCACAGTAAAATCTTATATGTTATGGAAGAGGTGCAGAATGTAAAGTGCCATTTTTTTCGAAATAGTGCAGTAGTAATACAATAAAATAACTATTACACACACTACCATGTCATTATATAAAGTGACGCTACTAAGGCAACGCATTTTTCATTCGTCAACGGTGCTACTAATACGCATAAATACTTATTACTATGACAATTTTATAAACTAAAAAAAGTTATATTGTGGTAATAAAAATATCATATAGCGTAACTTTAAATTTTATTTAGATATTTAATACTTCAGCCCAGGAATATTTACTATGAAAATTACCTATTCGGCACTGGGCACTTTGTACTTAAATTAAATATAACAAAAAAAAATTAAAAAAAATACAAACTTTACTGCTCGTAAAGAAATCCACGCCATCTGTATATAAAATAACTAATTAAGCAAGTTTCGCATATGTTGTTATTAAACTGAAAGCGTATGTTCGTGAAACGTTTTGAGTGCTGAAAAAGAAAGTATTTATAATTTGACGTCAGATGGCGCTGACCAGTAATCATTAATACGTGACCACGCCCAGCGCATTGTGTGTATATGAAATATATATGTACTGACATCTATAAATATAACACGACACAGCTGTTTTGATACAAGTTGGGTTAACAACAGGGAACAATTTAAAATATTTAGATGATTACTTACAGATATTTTTCTATATACAAAACATCAATATGTAGACGATCTCAATTTTTTTAAAAAGCGTAAATTGTATTTGAAATTCTTAATTCTTAAATAAAAATAAGCTTAGTAATAGGTTCTTAATCACTCTTCTTTATGACACAAATACACAATCTAACACAATTTATATAAGACTTCAGATGTTACTGGAGAGTAGTATAACAATGTAAAACGTAGTGAACAATCATTATATTCTCCGATCATCTTAATTGGAACTAATTAATAAAAAGTTTGAATAAACACCATGCAGACGCTTTATAAATAACTTTGTACTTACATGTAATAATTAATTTACAAAATAAAATGGTAAACGTAGGATTTAGTGACATCACTCTCTGCCTTCTCTGCTATATGGCCACTGATATAGCACATGGCAATATGTAGATATGTAATTACACCTATATATTGCCATCATTTTTGTACATTTTTTTAAAGTGTTATTCGTACACTTGAATTCGGAAATTGGAAACACCACGCGCCTCTCGAACTTGAAACGGTTTTCAAGAGGCGCTAGTTCAAATCCCGCTGGGTTCAAAATTTTTATAGGTTTTCTAAATATGACTTTATTGCCATCACACATGACCTTTAGAAAGGAAGTAAAATACATATATACTCGAGCGAGAGACAGAGGGTAAAATATATGATAGAAATAGATTCTCATTATTGGGCGGAAAATTCCTTTTATGCTATTCATATTTTTATATATTGACACAGCTATATAGTGCTGTGATTCACATGTTACTTTGATGTGATATAATGTTGATATACATAGATTCCTATACTAAGTAGCGTTATAGGAACCTAATCATTGACATTGTAACCTTTGTACACAAGGCTGTGACATTTGACCTATGCAATGGTGGAAGGTACAATGAAAATATAATGTTTAAAAAGAAATTTGAATATAAAAATTGTTTCAGTGTTTCATAGGAGCTGTTTTTATATAACATATACAATATTTAAAATATTTTAGTATTTACGTTTAACTTACACATATTTTTTTTTACCTTGACGCTTTTTTCCCACATAGCAGCAAGAGAGCCTAGGACCAGGCAACTCAGTTCTCCACTTTTCACCCGAATCCGAGATTTTGCGTGTTGAATGCCCGCCCGGCTTTATCTTGTCATCAGAAGAGATAAATTAACATAAATTAAATGTGATCATTCCCCCTAGTGGGAGTCGAACCCACAATCATCGCGTATTCAATCAGACGTTATCACACAGCGCCTCGACTGATCTGCTCTCATTGATTTTGGGTAGCGGGAATTAGTACCTACTGTAATTTCATCTGATCGGGCAAACCGCTCAAAGAAAAATAAGTATAAAATATATGACATTTCACTGTGTAAAATGAAACATATTCATAATTTATAAAACACATGTTTTAAAATGAGTTATTTTCCGGCATTTTGTGACGGTCCGCTATCTTGGATATAATGTTTTTCATTTATGTTGGGCTGTATTCTACGACCCAGCCTTCTTATTTGATATTATAGATTGTTTGTACAATAGTATAAATATTGCATATTCCCCATATTTGGAGGCGCTCAAGCAGCCACGGAGTGCTTGTATTTCGCAGGGACAGAGTACCTCTTCCCTCATCCCCCCGGTGTCGCTGTAAAGATTAATTGATCAACAGCATTAAATCAGTATCGAAAAAAAATTATATATATATATATTTGGAGGTTGTACACAAATATGTTTCACTGATTATGATCTAGAATTCTAGGTAAAATTTAATTTTCCAGAATTGCACGTTGATTACAAATAGATAGATACACAGAACGGCTCAGGACAAGTGAATCTAAATAAAAAATATAATAAAAGGCTTGACTCTTTGATACAAAAGTATTTTTTAAATTCTTTTCTTTATACAGTGTTTAAAATTAAATAAGCATTACATTAAATAAAAATAAATAATATAGACACACATACGTGTTGCTAAGGTTCCGTAAATTTTACACTTCAACGGCTCCACAAATTATAATTCACAAGTTTTTTTTTTATTGATATTCAGGACATATATAAAATTAAAAAGTGAAAAATAATTTATAAGCTGATTTTAATGTAATAATATTGCATGTAACATAACTATAATCTTTATTATATTAATAGAAATAAAATATGCCAACACTTGTCGGTAATTGTGAAGTTGGAACTACTTTAGGGATTGACGTCTTTTGTACGTATGCATCCAACATGACATTTGTTTATCATCTACTATTTTCGCTCTATGCTCTAATAGTCATACAAGTTATTTCGGAAAAACATAAGGAACAAGGTTTAGTAGAAAACTATTAAATTACACTGACATCTAAAATATACATAAGTATATTTATAAAAATAATAAAATGTACTTGTAACGTTTTTTGCTTCATTTAGGTATTTTTATATATAAATTTGAAAAAAGGATCTGGGTCTGTCCTGGGTGGTCGATGTTCTGATCGTTCGCGTCGCATTTTGGTCAGCTTGTAAACGTAACCAAGGCCTTTGGTACTGCCAAATGTTGGCGGGCTAAGCTCCCCATTTTGACGGCTTTATTAGGCGTGTTGAGATCCATGACACTGTATACAGTGCGCCCTTGTGGGCGGATTCTCTCATCGCTTATAATAAGACCCAATTGCGAAAAATGTAGCGGGTCATAGCCCCACCTAGAACGCTGGGTCATGAGAAGTTTAAGAGTTCACGTTCAGGTTGAAGGGGGCCGCGTAGCGGGACGTGAGTCCAGTGCTTGCCATCGTAGGCCAGGGGCTAGGAGAAGGCGGTACGAGCGTCACCTACTCCCCCTACCATAGATGAGCTACTGCGTGAGGATCGGGGTGATTCTCCTGTAAGTCGTCGACACTGCGGGTGCTCTAAAAGAAACCCCGGAGCACCCTGAAGTAACGGTGGCCCGCAATAGACGGGCCGTGCCCCGAGGCGTCGTAGTAGCATGGGTGAGTGATCCTGTGGTGACTAATGTTGGTGGAACGTGTTCCGCTGGGTATAAGTGGGTTGTGTCGGGCTCACCAGTGAATCCCCATAGTATCATCCTTCCATAGGGCAGTTCTGCCTGCCTTGCGTATGGATGGTTTGCGTAAACAGCATTTCCCAGCGACAAAAAAATATATTTTTACATAAACTTCACAGTTCACAGTTCTTGGCTCTGATAGCTAATACAAAACGCGGCGTTAATGTTCTGCTATTTAACACACAATGTCTAAATTTCAGACGCAAAGGGGAGAACAAAGTGTCTTGACACTAGGTGTATCTCTAACGACTGGGCAAAGTGGGCACTGCTATACTGGGACGGGAAAAGTGTGAAGATGTAATAAAAAAATTGACTTTACATGGAAAGTTATCACTGACGGTATCTTGCTTAATTTGGACATACTAGAGTCTTTACATAAAAAGATTAAGTAATAAAATAAATTTTACACAAGTTTTTATATTTATTGACATCAGCGAAGAGAAAATGAATAGTAATACGAAGGCAACAGACTTTTTTGCATTGTGATAAGTTATGGTAATTTTTGTCAAAATTTCAAATATAATAATAATAAACGCTTATCAAGAACGCGTTTCTTCCAAGAAAAAATGTAAACTTAATATATATATATATTAAATTTAAGCTACAAATACCAAATGGACGATAGTTTTGAAGCAGGGGAACGTATGACTAGGTTTTAGGGAAATTATCAGCATTTCTTTACGGTCTATAATGTTTATCTTGCAGCTTTGCATAGTAGGACACTCAGTTCACCACTTTCCGCCTGAAAGCAAGATATTGCGTGGTGGAACTCAACACCACGCTTTGTCTTAGCTACCAGAGTGGAGAAATGAAAATAATTGAAATATAATCTTTCCCCGAAATAGGAATCGAATCCACAACCAATACGCTTACAGACGCCTACTGCGCCACGATGGCCTCACTGATATAATTATAATAGTATTAAAAAGGATTTTTTATGCTTTCTACTAGCAGTACACGTTTTACTTCTAGAATGTATATTGAAAGAAAATATCCATGCTGAATATCAAATTACTAATATCCTTACAGTATTGTGATGTGTCCATATATATAGCCCAATCAGAAGCTGATACAATTTTTAAGAAGAATTTTCTTTCTTTTGATTGTTTGTTGGTTGTTCAACCTCTTTGCGCTCTTGCCATAAGACTAACTGCTTCACTCATGATTTCTTATATATTTTAATGGTGATATGAGTATGAAGCGCAATCCAGGAGCTTTACCTCACTCTGCCAACGTGATTATCCTATACCCTACCAACGTGTTAACATGTGTAAATTTTTTAGCTGTTCCCACTGCGTCCATGCAAATGTAGCAAGATTTTGCTTATCATCATATTTACTTTAACAAAACTTTATTCGGCTCGAAACCTAGTGAAGTTCTGTCTTTTGGAACTTATATAACAATATCGTCCTGAAAATTTCCAAAAAAATATCTTATAGCACTTAGCACTGTTGTGTTTACTTTTCTTTCTTTTCCATAACTATGGTTTCTTTACTCTGATCCCAAATCAATTTTTGTCATCCGCCGAACGCTAGTCCCTAGCCATAATCTTCAATATATTAATAACGTTTATCCCTAACTTTCCCAGAAGGAGTTAGAGTGTCATATCTTATAAGTTAAGCTAATTTAAATGAGAGCTTATAAAGTTGTTGGACATTATATATTAAAATTGAATATTACTTATAGTTGGTGGTATTGGTCTACCATCTCAAAACTTAAGAGGTGCCAATTCAGTATATGTACAAATATTTTGACCCCAGGATAAGTCAAGTCCCATATTATATGGAGCATCGTAAGTTAATTTCCTAGACATATCCTGTATTATCCTCAATCTTCGTGTCTACGTACAGAATTCCTCTACTTTATTTGGTTTGCATATGCTATGATGGAAACTGTGTACCTATCGTCAAACTTTAAGCGATAACTAATTTTTTTTTTCGTTACTAATTAATTTATCTACTAGGATATTTAGAACTAAGTATAAAAAAGATATACTAAAATATACCATTTGCTTTACCTTAGCAACGTTTCTGTAATTTTATACAAATCAGTACAAACACATGTGATATTATTTTAATTATTTTAATGTGTTTTAGTACATTATTTTAAGAAATATGGACTTTGTAACCTCCTCCATCCTCATAATTCTTTTTAGAAGGGGTACAAAATTCTCCTTCGAAAATTAATATTATAATGATAATGATACTCTTCAACTTCTCTAAAAGAGTTGGTAAACAACTAGTACATTATTATTTACCACTAATAAAATATAATTCCATCGCAAAATTACTCCATAGAAGCAAGTATTTTAAATTATCATTGTAGTACTTATACGTATTAAACACCAATTCCTTCAAAGTCCTGTTAAAATAGATAAAACAGAGATGGTCTGATATTGTTTACCTGTATTTTTTATTTATTAATATACGTTAGGTCATTGCGAGATGAAATACGGCTAGAAGCAATTTCAGCCCTAACGGTGATGAATACTAGAGAGCTTGAGGCTACGTAGCTATGTGGTACGAAATTTAATCTACCCCCGTCTGCCACCCTCACCTCCACCCGTCCTCCGCCCGCTCTCCGCCCGCCCTGCGCCCAACCCCTCAACACCGTGCACCTATATGTCTGTTATGAAATAATTTATTCATGTCAACTTGGCTTTTTAATGGATATTCCAACTTAAATGACCGGTATAAAGAAGTTTGTTTTGCTGTTACCATGTGAACGTCGAAGCGGTGCCTTGTTCGACCCAGGGTACGTTTCTGTACCTAGGTACGAAGCGATACGGCGCTGGGGTATATACGTATTACTATAGACCTACACTGTACACAGGGACTGGCAGAATCACAGTATAAGGATAAAAGTGAGATTATTCCGCAATTGATTTAAACTTAAAAGAAATGATTTCATACTAAAGTTGATAACGGTATGTGTAATATTTGTTTAGTAAGGTAACTTATTTTTAGGCTCTAGGTTACTTGTTTTGTTATGTCATTATAAGTCTTTTGCAAACGTTGAGAAAATATTGAGGAAAATCACTATATGGGTCCTACAACCACGACAACCGCTTATATATTTGTTTATATATTTTTATTTTCATAGAATTCTAAATATTCTTTTTGAAATTAAACTATTTTAAACCGGATTTATCGCGTATAATATTGGTAAAATACATTTTAGAACCCGACGTTTCGAACACTTTACAGTAGTCCGTTTATCCGTTGTATTGGGTTTATCCGTTGTATGCTCACACACAGCTGACTTCGATACACGCCATCTCTTGACATCGAAGATGTGTTCCTTCACCCTTATACCGTGCTCCTCTTTATGTGACCAATGTAAGATAAGTCACAGTCACAATCTAGTTTATATATACCAGCACACAGCAAAGGAATGTTACTTTTCACTGGTTTCCTAATGGCACAGAAGGCCACACAGTGTATAGGATTAAGTCAAGGTCATTTTTTATCTCAATTGATAACAGTTTTCATGGAAAACATTTTCGTGAACTTGATAAGAGTAGAGTCTATTTGACAAAAATATAAATATATTAAAAAGCATATACATTATGCTATAAATACAATCTTCTATCTATATTCCATATACAGCGTAATCTATTGAATTTTGAACGCATGATTTTTTGTCCGTATTGTTGTTTTATGAAGTACATTTTTTTTATTTTGGAAATTTATCCCCTAAGGGTGTTAAATAGGGATATGCATTTTTATAGAATTCCTTCACTTTTTAAGTTACAAACATGTAATTTTAGATTTGAGAAGTACCTATTTCGGCTTTTGTCAAAATTCTACTCCCAAGAGAGCGAAATAGAGGTTAAAATATTACATGAAGTCTGTCATTAATGATACTAGAATATGAAACTTTGTTGGCAGATTATAAATGAGTAAACACATATCCCAGCGTTCATGAAAATTTTACCAATAAGGAGTGAAATAGGGGTTAGAAATTTGTATGGAAGTCCTTCATTTATATTTTTTTTTTACCGAATTGAGAATATGTCATACAATATGGACGGAACATTATTAGTCTATCTTAAACGGCAGCCAGTAAATGCTGAAAATGTGATAGATTTTGCAATTCCCGTAATTCTCTCACAGATCCTCTATTCTAATTTCTGACTCTTCAGAAAGCGCAAGGGCAGACATTAAAAATGTGGTGAGCGTGAATTAGAAAGGCTGTGCTTCTCCCACGGTCAATTTATGTAGCATGTTCACATGTATATAATGCTCAGAATATTCACATTCTATCTACAAATAGAAGTACATAACCAACCTAAGTTAGATATGGCTGGAAACAGATCAAGATAAAAAATCACATCAATTTCGGAGCAATTTATGCATGCTTTCCACGTAAGAAATGACTGGATTCTTTTCAGTATCTTATAACTGCGGTGTATGTGTGATAACTAGTTATAGTTAATTATTCATTATTTAACGTTTTAAAGTGTTAATCCACACACTTAGGAAAATGACAGCTTGGTCCCGCTGGGTATAAATTTTATTATGTTTTCTGAATATAATAGTTATTCATTTTTTTGCACTAGGTAGGTACAGCATTCGTGTGTTATTTTATAAACTTATCGTTCATTGCCATTGACCAGATTGGTTAGTAGAATATAGAAGCTTTACATGCATACACTCATATATTTGATGATGATTTTTGAATTCCATATTGAAAATTAATTACATGTTCCATTTTTACAAGATTTACCAAAATTTATCTAAAATCATTTAATATATTGTAAAAATTGTTATTAGTACTATGAAGTCGTATCGAAGTATATAGGACGCTGACGAAAAGGTAAGGAACCTTCATATTATAACATACTTGTCTATGGCACTTAAATATAAAGAAATTGTAAATAAAAATCAGTTTCATCGAAAGTTTTCGACTGCTCCGTATAAATTACAGGCGAGAGCGAGAAGGCCCTATGCAAGCGTCACGTTCGCCCTCCGCGAAAGCCTCCTGAAAATATCTATTGATTATCGTATACGTGCCGCTTGGTACGTATAGCCCTCGCCCTATATTATGTCTACCGCAGAGTGCCAATTTATTTGAAGAACGCTCCCATGTTGTAAATGACACTAACTACTCAATTGTAATTAGTGACGATATCTAAAATATAAATATATTGTGACAAGATTTTGATATACATACATGTAGGGGTTTTTGTATATCATAGTTTCTTTTTTAATTAAATTTACAAGTGTAAGACACTATATTTTTCATGCAACATCTTGCATTAGCGGACCCACAACAATTATAAGTATGTAGAGCAACTTAAAAAATGTTAGATAACTGCTGATAGAACGCTTAAGAGCGCTTTATAAATCAAAAACAAACTGTTTAAATCATTCAAAGTAATATATTTGTTACGAAGTTAAATATCACTAATAGTGTTTCTTAAAATAGATTAATACACACGTCGATTGCCTTGAGTAACGAAATGCTATTTTTATTACGAATTCATGCTCGATAGTCGATAGTGTTTAGGTTTTAAAACAAAAAACCTTAGTATATATTTTTTTTTAATTTTGAAAAATAAAAAATAATGTAAAATTTTGATAAAAACCGTTACCTCGTGTATGTAGTAGCTGTACATACATCTGTTGAAAAAAGGTCAGGTCCATGATTTTTCATATAGTCAATGGTTGAGGATTCGATCAGTGTTTTGAAATTGGACGAAAGGTGGAGGACGGAGTGTCTTAACACTACATGATCTAGTCAAGCTAAAAAAAACAATTATTCTTTTAATATATAAAACTTTATATCGAGTAAGTAGTCTTATCATATCGAATATAAAAATTGTTTGATCAACGATTTTTAATATATAATATATATTAAAACAAAAGTTTGATCTAATAAAAGTAAAATATAAATAAACTAATATCTGTCTAGTAAAATTAATACACATTTGCTTTACTTTTCCATCAAAGCAATGTAATCACAAATCACAAGGATTTCTATTATCTCGGGTGTACAATATATAACTATACATATACTTAGCCTTGCAAATTGCAATTTCGAAATTTCAATTATATAACATATGCCATATATTTTGTGTCCAAGTTATGACATGACATTTCGACTGCACTGTTTTAGAAATTCTTTATATATACATATTTATATATGTATATATATATAATTTTAAAAAGCTTCGACATTAGCTTGCGCAAAAATTCCAGTTTAATAGATATTACACTCAGTAGTTTTGCAGGCCATCGTGGCGCATAGGAACAGCGTCTGACTCCGTATGCGGTGGTTGTGAGTTTGATCCCGACTCAGTGAATGAATAGCCATAAATATAGGTATATAAGGTAGCTTAATCTCATTTTCCCGCCCTGCCAAGACAACGCGCTGGCTCTGGTTAGGCTCTGGTTATTTCTCAAAATTGGGCGTAACACTTTCGGAGAACGGAGTGTCCTACTCTGAGGTCCTCCATGTCAAACTAAGAATAATGATATTATATATTTTTTTAACTTCATGCTTTATTCACAGCCTGGTAGTCAGATAGAAAAAAAAACCATTTGTTTGCTGACACAAGTAATCACACATACACATATATCTCTAAATAACAGTATTTAGATCAGAATATCAAAATACTAAAAATAAAATCGTTAAGAAGTATTACGTTATAGACACAAAATATTTTACAAGAATTTTTTTTGCTTTTTTTTATTTTCTATCAATTGCCACTAAGCGTAGGTTTTTTATTACAAATTTCTTATGCGACTTTAGCGATATTGATCTTAACGGCTCACAACTAACATTCTGAACCAAAATGTCCTAGGTAAGTATTATAGTAGACGACGATTGTTTAATGTTCTGTGTTAGTCATTAAATTCAACGAGAAATCTATGTACGTATATCTACATTAATACCAGTGGAGCACGAGGAGGATGTGAAATTAATCGATTTAACTGATATGTAGCAATAGTGTATCAAGTAATAGGAAACAATTTTAAAAATATTTTTTTCATTCAAACATTACAAATGTATTGTACATACTCGATTCATGGAGTCCATGAAATCGACTATTCTCTTCGACATTCTCTTATAGATCCCGTCTGGTTCCAGATCCTCCATTTTCCAGATCTTTGGAGACTACCCAGCTGATAGACAGTAGTCAAAAAGATTCCCGAAAATTGTCGCCTAAGCCTCAGGATGTTCCTAAAAACTCTCGATGGAATACCATCTGTCTCCGGCCCTCAGTCTCCTGAGTGCCAAATCAATATCCTTTTTCGGTATGGGAGCTGACTATCCCTCATGCACAGAGGGCGCTCACTAACTATATTCCGTGCAGTAAGGTAGGGACGCCCCCATGGATTCCTTTTCAGACTTGCCAACAATTCTTGACATCTAGATGGGTCTCAATCAGTGGCTGGCTGTAACTTAGTGTCAGTGCAGACATCGTAGCTCAGCGTGGACCATTTGAAACTTGTGCTTCTCACATCCGCAGCGGAAGCAGATATGTTGTACAACCTCCGAAGGGTACTAAGATCTAAAGTGCCCACACTTTGTGCACACTGTGCACACAATTTCTGGGCTGGCTGGCTGGGCACTATAGCTAGTGTACACGGGGTCGTGGGCGGGGGTGATCGCTTATCATCAGCTGACCCGAACGCTCGTTTGCCTTGTCTATAGTATAAAAAAATTCATAATGTAGAAGTAAAATATTTATATATAAGTAGTGAGAATACCTAACTAGATATAAGTATAATGGATCGTCTAAACATATATGTATTTAGGTATGCCTAATACTTATATATAAATATTATCTGAACATATCGCGGGTCCGAATTCCTCTGCGTTCAAATTTTTATATGTTTTGGAAAAAATAATTTTCAATTTTCTAAGTGTGTAAACAACACTTTATAAGATATTAAAATATATATATATATATAATTTTATTTTAAAAATATATATATAATTTTCTTGACAACGCAGATTACGGCGTCAGAATACCTGTAAAGAGATTTTTACATATGACTGCTACTCAAAGATTATTCTACGAATTTTAATCTACAGTCTAGTCTCTACAGAGATGCTAACAACAAAAATAAGTTGCAATAAGCGTATAAGAATTTCAATGCAGCTGGACGTAGAACGCATAGCTTAGCGTTGGACGGTTTCCAAGAGGCGAGGGTTCGAATCCCGATGCGTTAAAAAATTTTATACATTTTCTAAATATGCTAAACTAATCAATGCCACATACAAAAATATATAATGAGTTGTACTCACAAAGTAAAAAAGAATTAATTCATTTGTTCATTGTATTTGATTTTTATTTTACAAATATGCTATGATGTTTTTTGCAATATTTGTAATAAACACGAATAAAAAAAATACAGATTGTGTAATGTTACCAAATAGGTAAGTTTTTAAAGTGTCAACTTTAGGTAAAATGTCTGCTTTCATTAAAATTGTTTAATGTTTCTAACTATATCATAGATAAAGCATAGATTTAGAACACCATAACAATTTAATATATATTACTGTAAATTTCCCTAATTTCTAGTACCTAATACTTAAGCCCACCTAACAAAAAAAATAACAGATTCCTATCCATATAATACTATAATGTAAATTGTCGCCTAAGCTTTTTAATACATTAAAATGTAAAAAAATAAGTGTAATGATTTTAATAAAACAATGCAATCAGGTTTATTGGTTAGGAAAAAAATGATAAAAAAGTCGTTAAAACCAAAGCGCAACGACAGTGAAACATACACCTAACATAAAGTAGGTGATATTTTACGAATAGTTTAATAAAAATAAACTTAATATTTTTAAGAATTCACCTTATAAATACTTCTCCCATGTTTATAAATAATCTTTATAAATTTTAGGAATTACGCTAACGACTACGTTTTAACTAAAGTATTAAAAAATTAGATATTTTTATTAATGTGTGGAAAAACATTAATCAATTACGATAAACAAAAACTAGAGACCTAGGGTTACTCCTCGATAGCGGTCAATAGTTGCATCGCCATCACAAGGTATTACAAATCAGGAACAGTTAATCTTTAAGTAGCAAGAGCATAGAGAAATATAATTTCTCAAAGCACACAAAAGCCTTATTTAATTCTAAAATTAGGTCCTTATCGGTTTCTCGTAATGGACACGTATGAGAAACAGTAGTATATGATAAAGACGATATCTCGTTATCCAGGCCGGACACTTTCCTTGATCCTTGAAGTATTAAAAAACAACAGCAGAATTAACAATCGTTTGGCCTCTAAAGCCTACACTTGGGTCGCAAGTCCCAGGCGCTGCTCCGAGCACCACTCCTTGCAATACGACACGCCACCGGCCCGGCATCTGATTTTTATAAAATATAAATCGAGTTTTACCTATGTATTTAAGTTTAACATAAAAACGTTCGTTTAATAAGATATTTTGCATCAGATTATGTATCCTTAAATAAATGTTAACAGTTTATAATAAAGGAGTTTTAGCCCGCAATTTAGTTTGCGTGGACTTTATGACTAGCTATATACTATATACTATTTCCAATTCTATGTTCTGTAGTTTCGAACTATATAACGTTAAATAACGCTTCTCCTCCTTCTCCTTCTCCTATTTCCATAGAAAAGTCAGTGACTCAGTGAGCAACGGTTGAATTTTGTTTATTTTTGATAACGACGCTTAAAATCAATATATCATTTCACATATGTAGATTTTGTGCCAATAGCAATCGCAGTGACGCCATTATTTGAACACGACAACTATGTTCAAATCTCAATCGAGAATAAATGGTGCCTACAATGAATTATGTCATCAAGCACACAATATTGTAGACAGAAAATAACGAAGAGACTAATGATTAGGGTCTTTTTGTCTGTCTCCATTAGACAGGGGAAATGTGTGTAATTTTTTTTCACCTTCACGCTTTCTCCTGCATATCAGGGTTAGTCAGAGAGAACTTAATGTCAAGATATTTCGTTCTCCACTTCCCGCCTGGAATCGAGACATTGCGTGTTGAGTGGCGCAACTAAACACCACGCTTTGTCGTATGTAGAGATGCATACAATTATTACAAAATGAAATAACGCCACCATGGCATAGTTAAAAAGTGTGTGTTCAAACGTTAAAGTTGTGTGTTCAATCATCTTTTTTGTCTCTAAATGGATGGAAGGTGGAGAGCCGAGTCACTGCTTATCTGCGCCGCAATAATGAGAAAGATGCATTATATAAAGAAAAATTCTTAATTTACAGTGAATTGGTTTTTTATAAATATTTATTCGTAGTTAGGTGCTATCTAATATTATAGAACTTCTAACTTATGCATACAGTAGTAATGATATGACGTATAGCTTGTGTCGAACAAGACCTGTCGGATGTTGAGTTGGCCAGAGAGCAAGAGGTTGTGAACTGTAAGACTACGGAGCTCCTTCATTTTAGGGAAAAATAATATAACATCGTGATATTAAAAACAAAATCGTTAAGTAAAAAAAAACTTAAAATAAACAAATCAAGTATTTCGTTACTATGTGTATACAGAACTTATACTTTGTTTATTTTATATTTTTAATCAAATTATAGAATGTTTTTAATTCTTACGCTTATATTAATCGTTTACTTTGATCAAAATAAATATTATATATTATAGTTTACATAAAATCTATAAACAACAATATCTACATAAGTTCATGGTTGAATTATATTCCAGTATACAACCTATATTAGTTAGAAAACAGACACGACAAAGCAAAAAAATATTTTTAATAAGAAATAAAAAAAATAAAAAAAGTGAATAAAAGGCAAAATGTTACATAGAGGTGTTATTACTGAGCAAGTTATAGCGAGGCGCTTCTTGCGCGACTACGACGTGTAAGCGCGGTGCCGAGGGTCGCAAGGCCGGGGGGAGGTGTGAGAGGGGAGGTAACGTCACGTCGAACAACGCAAGTTTTACGCTACCAAATGAAGAAGATGCGCTAACCCGTGCTATTGCGCGTTAGACTCCTCTTAACTTTCGTCGTATTCTAACTTGCCTGCGTCGCTCAAGAGTCGTCGTACACGATTACGCGAGAGGGAACGGCGAGTTCGGTCTTGTAAAAGTGGGCTCTCTCTGTGCGATAATAACAGTTGATATCTTATTTTAATCATTTTATTTCAAATAGACTTAATAACTAATCATACGTTACTGAATATAACTGACTAAAGTGACTGTGTCCTAGAAGAAAATATTTGTGAAGCGGCTATCAAAATAAAGCAGAAAATAAATAAATAGGGAACGATACGGCGCGTCACCATCATTTTGTGGACTTTAAAAAGAACCTTATTGCGGCGCAAGTGTTAAAGTGACATTTTGCTTAGTGCTACAGCATTGATAACCAAATTAATAAAAATTATGACTTCTCATTCAGTTGTTGACTGCTGATCTGGGTGCATGGACATAATCAGTCCCTCGCGTAGTGACTCACAATGGACTGGAGAATTCGGAAGATAGTCACAGGAATCGCCGGTGAAGCCCGTTGAGGCCGCCACGGGCTTTTGAAACAGGTACCGGTTTTGTATTATCATTTTGTTTGATTTATAATGCTGCTCCGTTCAAACCCGACGGCACCTTGTACTCAACTTCAGTGCAATAGTTTTAAATTTTAATTCAATCTTAATAGTTTCATTAATATGATGATTGTAACCACGTAAAATAAAGGTTTTTATTATTTTACAGGCAATTATTAAGTTCTCTTTATAATTACCATCATATTTTTTTATAAATTGTAAATTATTTTACATTCTTACAGAAAGCAATGATCAAGACACCTGTAGAAATGACTGAAAAAGCAGGAGAGCAAAAAAAATCACCAAGCAATATAGATGTGCCCACAATGGAGCAAGTAGAAGATAAGGAATGTCTACCTGTGATAAAGGATGAAAAATCAAGTGACAGTGAAGATCTTAATTCTAATGATGAACAAAATAATGTTAGTAGCTCTCCGTTTTATGAGAGCAGTGATAGTAAGATAGAATATGCTGTTAAGTTAGAAGACAATGACACCTTAAGTGACATAGATGACATAAAAACAGACACAGCATCCGCAGATAGTGAAGACTCTGCTCTAGGTAGTCTCCCACCTGACAGTACCCTTAATGATAGAGAAGAAGATGCTCAAGATAGGTCCGATGGCAGCGACTCAGGCCTTGGGTCAGAGATGCCAGATGATGTAAAGATACCCAGTTTTAATTTACAAGTACCTTGTGAAAATGATGAAAGCAATACACAATCTGCATCTGAGGAAAATAACTCAACTTTTAATACTAATGATCATGACAGTGAAGACAATACTGTGGAAGTAATAAATAAACCCCTAAAAAGCAGCCTTAAAAGGAAATGTGATGATGAAACAATTGAAGAACCCCAGCAAAAAAGAATTAAGCACAATATACAATTTGATAATGTTACAGTATTCTATTTTCCAAGAGCTCAAGGGTTTACTTGCGTACCTTCTCAAGGAGGTTCAACATTAGGCATGGAATGGACTCACAGTCACACACAAATGTTCACACTAGCTGAGCATGCCTTAGAGCAACGAAGGTTACATAGACAAGTTCTACAACAATTGAAGAGTGAGAGGCATACATTACAAGGAGTATCTTTGTCATCAAGTGAGGATAGTGACACAGAGGAAGAAACAAGTGATATATCTGAATCGGAGCTAGATTTGGACAGTTACTACTTCTTACAACCAGTACCGACAAGGCAAAGAAGAGCTTTATTGAGAGCAGCTGGTGTGAGAAAAATTGAAGCTTATGAGAAAGATGAATGTAGGGATATAAGAACTTCACGTGAATTTTGTGGCTGTGCCTGTAAAGGTGTTTGTAACCCCACTAATTGCTCTTGTAGTTTGGGTGGCATTAAATGCCAAGTTGACAGATTAAACTTTCCATGTGGCTGTACAAGAGATGGTTGTGGAAATACTACTGGAAGAATAGAATTTAACCCTATGAGGGTTCGAACTCATTTCATTAATACCCTTATGAGGATAGGTTTAGAAAAGAAAAATGAAGAGGCTCAAGAAGCCGTCAAAAGGAAATGGGCAGAAGCACATAGTGTGAATGCCCAATGTGGCACTAGTAATTATGAAATAAAAAATCACCATAGCCATGAAGAGGCCTCTCTATCTAATTTGAATATGCCACACAGGCTTGGCATGGAACCTTGTATAAACACAAATTTTAGTAACATACATCACAACTTAAGTAATCCCAGCACTAATCAAAGTGACACATTTAGTTTTAGAAATGAATCTCTAGATCATAGAAATATAAAAAATAAGATGCTAAACTTTGAAGATAAATCTGATCACTGTAATCTTGACCCATACACATCTAACATATTGCAAGGCAAAGAACTTCCTTACCCCACCACAAACACTATGGAATTCAACTCAATGACAAACAATATGCAAAGATATCAATGTGATCTCAGTTATTCATATGATCAGCATTCGGACCATCATTTTAAGGGTCTACAAAGTTTTTCAGCTGCTAGTTTTGAAGAGTTTGCACATAACTCTCAGATGTCTATGCTCAATCATTATGGCCACATGTACATGTCAGATTACATGCAGAAGCCTAGCACTAGTATTCTGGAACCCAATTCTATGCAATATCAGTCAATTTCACATAATCATTATAATAATATGTATAAAAGCACAGAATGCATCACAGAAAACAAAACAGACACACATTATACCACTTTGATGACAATGCCATATCAACAAAGCAATAAATTGCAAGCTGTAGATAATGATGAGAATTGGTTTAGTCACAATACACTTTTAAATTTGGACCATTCTGTTGAAGTCACACAAGAAGCGGAAGTAGTTCAGCCCGAACCAGCCCAAGTGCTCGTTGAAAGTGACAATTATGAAACTACTGAAAACTTTGGTGAACTTATTAAAAAAACTATGGTAGAATCTGTTACAGTGTAGATGAATTATTTGTTGTATTTTTATTAATTTCACTGAATTAACATGTTAATAAGTTTTAATTATTAATTGGGTCTACAATTTTATTTATTTTACTGTAATTAATTGTCTAAGTACCATACAGTTATTTAAAATATATTTCTTGATATATTATTTTACCCATGTATAATAAGTAAGTAGTAAATAGCTAAAACAAGAACGTATAATGGAGTTTTATTCCTTCAAGAGTCCCATATCCTACTAATACAAGTTAAAATAAAATAAACTTGAGTCACTGATACTAAAATAACAGCAATTAAGATTTTCAAGTTATTTAAATCACATGAGTTAAAAAAGATTATTTTATTTATAATATAGTATCAATGTATTGACGTAGCTATCTATTAAAGCGCTGAGTTTGCGAAACACCGACCAAAATATCTTTAAATAAATACTTTGAAAAGCGCCATCTATAAATCATATAATAAATTACTAAACCTTCATCAGCAGCCAGTTCATTCTATGCTTGAGTCCAGTTCAAACGCCATCTGGCGTGTAATATAGTGCCTAACCAATTTGATTCATTCAATTAACTATTTTTAACTCATTAATCGTCTCATAATAATTAAAATTACTATTTTATTTACAAAAATCTAGTTATAGATTAAATAAAACTATTTATTGCGTATAATGTTGGTATTCGAAAATACATTTTAGAAACCCGACGTAAGGAACACTTTACAGTAGTCCGTGGTCACAGGTAGACTGAGGTGGCGCTTGTCATTTGATACAATTATTATACGATTTCTTGGTTGCCTCAGGTATATATTAGTTTTCACGGAGGCGTTGTAGTAGTATGCGCAAGCATTCCTGCAACGTCTCGCCGGGGTGGAGGGTTTCCGTTGGGTTTTAGTGGGTAGTATCAAGTATACTTGCCTGTGAGTCCCACAGTACCATCCGTTTCCGCAAGGGCCTGCACACGACCGGTCTCCGTAAAGGCATTTTCCAGCGTCACAAAAAAAAAAGGTTAATATTAGTTTTATAGACGTCCGATTGAAAACACGATTTGTTGACAACTCCCATTCAAAATTGGAACGAATTATTATATCTGAATTTATTATTACACATTTTGAAATGAAACTATTTTAACCGGATTAATCGCGTATAATTTTGGTATTCGAAAATACATGTTTAGAACCCGACGTTCCGAACACTTTACAGTAGTGCGTGGTCATAGGTAGACTGAGGTAGCACTTGTCTGTCATTTGATACAATTATTATCACAAACTACCGCCAACGATTTCTTAGTTGCCTCGCGTACTGCCCTGGATTCTTGCAAAATGAGCTGACTGTATCTTGGTCTCTGGTGTGATGGGATTGAGACTTCAAAGTTTTCAGCAGTATTTTCGAATACCAAAATTATACGCACTTAATCCGGTTAAAATAGTTTCATTTCAAAATCATTTAATTTTCCTGCACTAGAAGAAAAGCAGTATTAAATTCCGCCACTTAGATATCTTGATATCCGCAATATCTCGATTTCAAGTGGAAAGTTGAGAACCCAGTGTCTCCACACCAGGTTTTCTCTGACTTCCATGCTATACAGGAATAAGCGCTTTTAAAAAGTAGCTTTTCTTTTTTTTCCCTTATACGACTTATTATTAAAAATGAAAAACGTAATTTTATTATATATATAATTTTATTTAATGATACAATATTTAATAATCACATTTTTGTAGTAAAACTAATTTTACGTAAAATGAATATGCAATAATAATACTGAAACAAAACAAAATCACAGAGGGTCAAGATTTTTGAGTCAACTTCCATACTTTAATCGACTTATCATCGCTGGATGTGGTAAGGGTTTTCGAAAGACTATCGAAGTGAACGCTTAGAATTAAATCTGAAACAAAAAAAAACAACAATAAAACATATATTGCAGCACAGATTTACGTAAAACTCCCATTATTACAATTATTTAATTATTCATATATAACATACACAACTTAAACACAATAAAAAAGTACTTAATGTTGTAAACAAGTTTTGCCATTTTTATTATCTAATTAACTAAAATAAAAGTATTTCGTTTTAACATACCATCTTTATAAGTAACAGGAAATAAAGACAAGATATTTTATATTTATATAGATTAGGTGCATAGGTTGTATGGGTTCAAATCAGTAAGTCAATAATATTAATTTTAAAAACAAACACTTTAGTCTGAAGTTCTACTAGAAAAATTATATTTGCCTTGTAAAATTCGTTTACAAGGCTTAATATTACGTCCATAGATATACCGTCATGAGCTTGTAATTTGCTGAGCTGCTCGACGCTGATCATGTCCCAGTGTAAAAGTGTTCCCGAATTGCCACCAAGCCACAGCACTGACCCATCACAGCATAGCGATGTTATCACTGTTGACACTTGTTTTTGATACACCTGTGAGAACAAAATAAATAAATTATATTTATAAATTATATATTATATTTATAAATTAAATATATAAATAAATTATATTTATTTATGTGGAGCGGGATTATTTAGACTGATAATTCTTTGGCGTAATAAAATCAATTATATAATAGTATGATAGAATAATACAAAAAGGACATTGTGAAAATGTCGAACGTACACACAATGGTTATGAGTTTGATTACCATATATTTATAATTATATTTTAATTATTTTCATTCTACTTCAGAGAGACAAATCGCGGCGTTCAGTTCTGTCTGAATTTCTCGATTTCGGGCAAAAAAAAGGTGACAGGAGAGTCTTGACACTAGGTTCTTTCTGCTATGTGGGAAAAAAGGTGAAGTTGGTATATTTATCAATTGACTGTTTACAACAATATAGGTTTGCATATCTGTGTCAATTTTCCTAATAATATAATATATTTAAATATAAAAACAATTAATGTAAATTATTTTGCAGATTAAAATACATAACATGTATTTATAATATAATAAGTGAATATATTACCATATAATACCAATTAATTAAAACACATAGCAGAGTACTTGTAAGTTCAATCAACTCAGTTACTTTTAAATTTTACTATTTATAACTCAGTTTTTAAGAAATAGGCTAAAATTATAGATAAATAATATATTCAGTCGAGTTTTATGTAGAAACTAAAGTCATTCTGGACTTTTTTTAAAGGACTGTGGTTAAGATCTGTAAGGTTAAGGTTATACAGAAAAAAAGATTGAATAATAGAAAAAATGTGATTGTGATTATTAAAATTATAAAAAAGTGATTTTGTGTAACTGCTATAATAAAAAAGATGTTATTATATACTATATTTAGATTGATAATGAGCAGGACCACTTTCTGACGCCGGCTTAGCGTTGAATTTTGGAACACAATGTATATTCAAAAAAATCTAGATATAAATTCAAGGATATAATTTTTGTTTTGAATATTTTCTTACTATATTACTCACGGAATTTAACACACTGAGGTCGGTGACACTCAAGTCTCCGCTCTCGCTGGCAGTGACTATTCTCTCCTCGGATAATAAGGAGACACCGGTTACGGCTGAGTTGTGTATTGTTATTTTATTAATGAGCTCTTTAGTTGAAAAGTCCCATATAAAAACTTCTCCATCAGACGTACAAGCTATTATGTCAAGGATATGCCGCCTGTATCTGAGAAATATGACAAGACAATGATATATATATTTATTATGGACACAATTACTAATTAAAAATATTTTTAGAGAATTAATAAAATAATAATAATAATATGCAATAAATAGCATTCTCTCTTGCCCAAAAATAGTTTCAAATTTGTAAAAAACAATCTTTTGGGTAGCAAAAAATTTAATGTCTCTAAAGAGACGCTAACATCAAAAACAACGTCCCAACGTTAACGTATAAGAATTTTGGCGTAGCTGGATGTATTTGACGTAACGTACTTATTACGTATTGTTGACGTACGACGTTTCCAAGAGGCGCGGCTTCGAGGCCCGCTACTTTCAAATCTTTATACATCCTGTAAGACTGTTTTCTTCAAGACAACAAGTTTATAAAATGGAATATTTTGCAGTTTTTAAATAATATCAATTTCTGTATAATATTTCATTTTAATATAAAGAAATTCTAGCAAAATATATAATAATTTGAACTGTACATACAAAGGCTGTGGCCTCAATTATAATTTCGTACAAAATAATATTCTATTTAAACATTTACTTAATATACAGGCTAAAAATGTAAAGTATGGGCGGAAAATGGAGAACAAAGTAATTAAATTATCTTTTTCCCCTAAGTAAATAACTTTAAATACCTGTAAACAATAGCCGTAATTTTCCCGTCATGGTCGAACTCTGCTTTGAGGCCGCGTAAAGCCTGCCCAGTTTTGCCGACGTTGCCCCACACTCGCACGACACCGTCCCACCCACCGGATATTAACAAGTGATCTAACAAATCACGGTAAAATAAAATTAAATATTGTATTTCTTATATATCATAATATATATAAAATAATGACATTGCAACAATTTACAACCAATTTATCACTATACGAGTTGGAAAAACAAAAAAAATATCTCATTTTGTTTTATAGGGACAATATTAGTGAATAGAAAACATATCAATGTGAATGGGAAAATGTTTGTTCGTTCACAGTGATATATCACAAAACCTGCTATTATACAATTCAGTGATCCAACTTACCTTTTTCTAGCCATTGCAAGCAGCTGACAGAGTCGTCATGCGCCCGGAAGCTTTCTACGACACGCCCGTACTCCACGTCATAGAAATATCTTGCAATAAATAAGTACGAAAAAATATTATAACATACAAACATAAATTGTCATATATGTTAATATACTTAAAAATAAATCTGTTATAAATATCTTGTAAGTTTTATAAAGACGTATCATGTACAATAGCAAAAATCAAACATTACAAAGAGAAAATAGAACAGGAGACTTGCTGAATATTCAAAAAACTTGATATTAAGCGCAATGGTTGTGGGATCGATCCCATGGACGGGTACAAAGAAGCCGGCGTTGAGTTCGGCCTCTCTAATTTTTCTAATTTCTAATAGCGAATATATATATGCCTACCCCGCTAGGTATTATAAACCGTGAAACTGAAAGAAAATAAAAATTTTATTATCATTACATACATTTCATTGTCCCAGGAACCAGCAGCTACAATATGCTCGTCGACCATAACGCACGAGCTTAATGGCGTCGTACATAAAATAACACTTCTTATCTGTTTATTTTGTACCATATCATACACTTTTAAAGTGCCATCTTTGCAAACGGATATTATTCTATTTCCTCTTCGCAACACAGCAGTGACAGCCTCTTTATGTAGTTTTATAGTATCAACACATTCCATGTTATATTCATGAGAACTTTTAGTATTCAAAGATCTTAGTATTTTTGGTAGAATTCTCCGAACGTGTGGCTTTGTAAATATTTGTTTGGGAACTTGACCAAACTCCATTATCTGGACTTCTAGAGCGTGCCTGTCGTTCATATCGTATATACACTCTAAGTCTATCGATCCCTCGTAACATACGTGATGGAACACTGAAAAAAAACAATCAATATATATATATATATATAAAACTTCACTACTCATTGAATGACTAACAAACAACGCATACCGATACTAATAATAAATGTGCCTTCCATGCAGTACACCAATTCTCAGAAGTTCCTAGACGAAAAGGAGAATGCATGATTTTACGCGGTCTAAGCTGCCAAGATAAAATGTCACAATGAAATATCAATGTGGCAATTTTAGTTTTTATTTACCTGTTCTATAGTTAAACCAGCCAAATAGAAGTTTGTAAATAATATTTTAAAATACAAATATCTGTTCAAAATTGTTATCATATAAAAATCATGGAGGTATATATAGTATTTGTAATTTATATAAAATTCACATATGAACTTATTTTATATAATTATGTTAAGATGTTAACAAAATTATTTATATAATAAGTTATTTTCATATAAGATTATAACTTACAAACCATTATAAGCTTTAACAGCCTCCTCTCCCTGCTGCTTGTATCCAAATATGAGATCAATCCACAAATGTAAGTGTCTAGATACATATTGTGACTCAAGTGCTTGCCTCATTTTGATCACAAAATCCTCAGGAGATGCAGCCCAAGGTGGCAAATTTACATTATCGACTTTAGTGCCATCATGTCTTTCTCCAAAGTCAATATCATTTATATTCACTAGAAAATCACCCTTTAAATTTGTTTCAAAGAATTCTGGAACTAATTCCTGAAATAGCAAATGAATGTGTACCAATAATGAGCAATGTGATATTCCCATAAAAAAAAATATATTATAAAGTATTGTGACGTCATCATGGCACAGTGACACAGAACCTGGTGTTAAAAGTAGCTGGTTGTGGTTCAATCCACTCCACCACTTGGGGAATAATTATATTGCACTCTCTAATGAGGCAGGGAGCGGAATTGAGTTCCGCATTCCGCTCAATATGGAACTAGGGAACAAAGATGAAGCTATTATCTTTTATTATATATGTTTAAAAAACATAGTAATATGTACCTTAAAATCAGACATGTTCCTTAAACAGTTGTTGTAAACATCTCCAACTGAATTAAACATCCTATCAGGATGGTCAAATCTTCCATTTTGCAAACACAGCATGTATTGTGGGTATTTTCGTACCTAGAATGAAAAACAAGAAAATATTATTTACTTCAAAATAAAAATAACTACACGGACTGAGCCATCCTTAAATTACTTATTTCAATATTCCAATGCTATAATATTCTTTGTTTGACAATATTCTTCACACCTAGTAATCCACTACTTCTTACTTTTCAGTTCATACAAAATATTATGAAACACTAAATTGAACAATTATGTAGGCAGGATAAATGGCTTTAAAATGTTGAAAGAACATAGTTTCCCTATATTATCCCCCTGTCTACGCTGTTATGTATATACAGAACAAAGAACTGAAACAAAAAATTATAATGAAATATTCACACTCACTAAGTAAAATAAGACAAGACCAGGTGCCGAATAATGAGATCCATATAAAAATTTGGGATCAGACATCTCATAGTATCTTTCTAACAATTTCTCCAATCTGTCAGGGTTGAGTGCTCCCATAGGTTTTGACAGGTCTCGAAATGTTTCCACAGAGTCTAGATCTAATGTCTCTGATACATAATTGGCCACTATCCAAGGCAAGACTGGGTATTGAGTGAGATCATTTTTACTTCTATCTGCCATACTTAAAAAACCAAATATTTTGTTTGGTGAATTAAAAATTGCAAAACTGCTTATATATGCTTTTATAATGTTATTGGCAATACAGACCTTATATAATAAATAGATTATTATATCTTATATATAAAGTTTTTAATTTATAAAAAAATCTTTAGTATACTATTCCAAAAACTGTCATTTCCGGAATGAAGCTGTTTGACTTACATTAGAAGTAAGTTAAGACTTACATTAGAAGTATTTACATACATACCAATTAAGATACATTAAATAGTCATAATTTGACACAATTCCATTTTGCCACTGCAGATTCATCTCTTCTATATGCACTCTTTCCAAATTAATATTAGGTGATTCTTCAAGTAGCTGGTAGACACTATCACGGTCTGATTCAGATTGAAAACTTAAATAAATATGAGGTATGAAATTTGCTTCTGAACAATATATTTCTAGTCCCTGTTGTACAAAACAAAAAAAGAGTTACAAAATTGTCCTACTATCTTTCTTGACACATTAAAGAATTATTAAAACTGGTGCTAAATATTATCAAAGTAGCTTTTAATATGCATGCAAACAAAGGCCATAAGCAAAAAAAACCATGCAACAAAATTGACATTAAGGCATAAAATATATGAAAATAAAAATTATAAAATATACACAGATACATACAACTTGCCTTAATAAAAATCTTCTTTTGTATATCCTCTTTATTTGTTCCAACTTTATTTTCAATATAGAGCTCTGTGAATTAAACACAATAAACAAATTATAGCATATCCAAAATTATACAATTGTTTTGTGTAATTGTGGTTTTGACAAAACATAACCACAATACTGTAAAAATATATTAATTTTATTCCTCACATTTTCAATATTACTAAATGGTTGAAAATACAGTGAAGTCGGTGTTATAGCCAGTTTTCCATTATGCCTTACTAATGGTGAAATTTTTTCTGCTTGAAATTGACAAATGATTTTTTCTGTAAAATCATCCATCATAACTGGATCAAAAATCATCCTCATGTAACGAGAATGGAGAATTGTAGCTATCATGCTGTTGTGTTCTGGTGCATGGAGAGAGGATGCCCTTAATAGCTGTTGCATTTGCATTAAGCATTCTTCAGCTGAAGAAAAATCAAATGAGAAGAAATAATCTTTATTTTCATAGGTAAACTTGTAAGGAGCTAGTACATTTTCTTCTAACATTTCTGAATACTGTCTTACAGTCACTTTTATAATGTTCTGTTCATTATATACATTTTGCACTGTATCAATATTAACACATTCTTTGAAATGTAGCTTTACAAGTGGATGCTTCCATTCTCGGGGCTCAAAAATAAGAGACTTTGAACACAGTTTCAAACGACCTTGTTTCACATTTTCAGTTATTAAGCATGTTGTCTCACTCATTGTACATGAATAATCTTCAAAATATATTTCACCTGGCTCTAACAGTAGCATAGAAAACCTTAAAAAACCATAAAAGACAATTATTAATCTTATTAATCAATGACTTTTTACAAAATTAACCTTAATGATTATAAAATGATAAGTTTCTCAATTGCCTACCTTGATTTATTCATATTGATTAATTTTAAGAAAATATATTTTTAAAATTTTACAATTAGTTAGAAATATAATCATTTCTGCGACATTCCAATTAAGATCAATTATATTTGCTGACGCTTTTTCAGCTAAATTTATAAACAAAGGAACATAAACAAGCGTTATGTACATTCACTTTTTTAGAAAATAAAAATTAGAGATTTGAAATAGTATAACTCAATCTAAATCAGTAAAAGTGAATAGATGTCGACTACTACTTTAAATACATCTATTAAAACATTGCAAAGTGCACTATTTTCATTAATTTACAAAAGGGACTAAAGCTACTAAGCTAAACACTAAACAGTAGTCAGTAAAAGTAGCTGCTACTACAACTGTCAAAGTTTCTATAGATTAAAATTGTATTCTTAAAGCTAGATAGGAATTTATAAGTTTTATCTCCGTCGGGACTCGTAAGAAATTGTGTCTGTTTATGTAAAATTACTCCTTTAAATTTAATAAATTATAATTTTTTTTTAAAGACAAATTATTTAATAGTATTTTTTCTGTGCCATGAGTATTCTATTTACATTAAAAATCTTTGAACGACTTGATGAAAATGACCTAAAATATTTGAATTTTTTGGAGTGTACTGTGTATTTATTAAGAATTTTTATTTGTATTTCTAATATATTCATTTTAATTTGCAACTATTTTTCGTTTTTAAGTTGACATTTGAAAATGACATTGAAATGTTAAACTTAGGGCGGTAATTTTAAGATTCTTGGTCACATTAATAAACAGAGCAATTTAGCTAGCTATAACATTTTAATTTTTTGCTCAAGCCCATTCTCATAAAATGCAAGAAGCTACGAATGCTATATTTCAAATGCGTTTTCCTCAAAAACTATGGTATTTGTTGGACTTGCAGACTTCCGCTATAATATGGGGCGGCACGGGTCGAACAATTTTGTTAAATTATAGACTTCTTCAAAACTATTTACAATGTGACCATTCTATTTTTAAAACTACTAATATCTCTAGTTTTATTAGACAGTTAAATTTGTATGGTTTTCGAAAAGTTACTTCACACCTTCAAGACCCTTTGTGCAATTCTAGTAATCCATACATGCACGAATTTATTCATGACAATTTTCAGTATGGTAGACCAGAATTACTTAACAAAATAACTAGAAAGGCTTTAACTATAAAAAGAGGATTTAAACCTAAGGTTTGTAGTATTTTAAATTGGTAATTTTGTAAACAAACGTTAAACAATAATATACCGTAATCCTTTTAGAATTTAGATATCTCGGATAATTTTGTATATATTTCTCCATTACAAAAAGCAAGGCGGGCTTCTTTACGTATAGCGTTAAAAAAGCTAAGCAGCCCAAGATTTTATCATATTCAGTTCATCAAAAATTGACTACAATTTGCAAGATGAAGGTAAATTTGTTCATATTTTTAGATATGCTTTTTAATAATTTTAACTAGTTACATGTATTTTCTTGTTTTTCTAGAATATGAAGAAACATGTGATAATGAAGAAAATATAGAATTGATTGATTATATTTAGATATTTACACATCAACATAAAAACTAATTCAGGTTTTTTTCGCTTAGCTTTCTTAATATTCCTTTTCTTTATGAATTACCTTACCTAGTTCCTTATTTCCTACCTATATATATCTATATAATTTATCATACAGATATTGACAATCCTAAAGAAACTGCACCAGACGATTTAAGGTGAAACAATATCATTAAACTTATTATTAAAGAAATGGGAATTTTTTAAAATCATTTTTTTATAATATCTCTCATAATATACTTTTACTACAGGGACTCTTCTCAAGATGATATTTTAGATTTTTCTGTTGAATCTTGCCAACAAAACAATGATAATTTTACATCTCAGTTCTTAAGCACTCCAGATCTAAATTCAGAAGATAACTCTGGTGTAGAACTATTAGCAGAGTTTAACATAAGCAATGAAATAGATGCAAACATTGGTAAGAAAAGAACTTACAGTGAAAATAATTCATTGAATTGTGTTCTACCTTCTGTAACTGATGAATTAGATGATGTAGGAGATATTGAGGTATTCACATGTCATTTTATTTCAGTACTCAGAATTGTAATACTAAATAGATAAAATGAAATAAACCCTATTTACTTTACAGAAAAATGGTGCAAATCCCTACAATGGTGAATGGGATCAAATGTTTTATGATATAGTAGGTAATAAAGGCTCAAGCCAGGAGGGTTCAAATTTAAAAGACCTTTACTCTCAGATATCACAAACCATAGATTTACTTAACTCGTAAATATTTATTTTGCCCAAAATAAAACATTCCTATATACTTTTTTCAATGTATTATTAAAATATGTATAATAAAGGTTCATTTCTTTTGTTTCTTCTTTTCTGCTTCTTCTTCTTTTTCTTTTTCTATAACTGACACATATGAATTTATAGTGTCCAAATCAAGCATCTGCATTGGCTGATTACGTCTCATAACAGCAATTTCTAAATTCTTCTGTCCTGATTGAACTACTTCAAGGAGGGCCCTAATTGCAAGCTGCAATAAAAGTTATTTTTAATTAGATATGTTATATATATATGAACAATTCATTATATATGAGTGTTAAACACCAAATATATGTTTTACATTATGTAGAACTGATATATAATTTTTAATATAAGCAGGTATGTTTTCTATATTTAAAATTGAATTATATTGATTAACTAAAATTCAAATTTAAATGGTGTTAAATAAATTATTTTATAAAACACAGAAACAACAAAAATACAATAAATTCAAAACAATGAATATCACCTTCACAGCACCATTTTCAGTAGCGACCTCTTCAAAAGTGTAATTTTTCTCTAAAAATTCACGGACTGTCTTAGCTGACCTACCAGTGGCATTAGCTTTCCATTCATAATAAATGCCTGATGGTTCTGTTTGGAATAGGTGTGGGTGTCCATCGTAGTCAAAACCACCAATTAGACATGATATTCCAAAGGGACGCCTCCCATTGCTTTGAGTGTACTTCTGTTTAAGACCAGCAATGAATCTTGTTATGTATTCTAAAGTAACTGGATCTTCAACTGTCAGTTTATGGGATTGGCACTCAATTTGAGCTCGGTTGATAAGAATACGTGCATCTGCAGTTAATCCGGCAAACGCCATAACCACATGATCGTCAAGCAAACAAATTTTTCTTACGGTCCTTTCTTCTTGTAGTTTAGCTACAGATTTTTTTTCAACTCCAAGAACAACGACATTATCTCCTCTCACACCCACCTAAAAAAATAAAGCATTTACTCCCATGATATTTAATACTCTTTGTATGTTATGAATCTAGACAAAATTTACTCACTGCCGTAGATCCCTTTCGTACAGCTTCTTGTGCATACTCTACTTGTAACAAGTGACCGTCAGGAGAAAAAACAGTGATAGCTCTATCATATCTTGCAGACATTATTTAAGTTAATAAAAGGAACAGATTTCAACAAATATTCTTGATTTTGCTTAGTAATTGTTAGACCGATACAAGACAAGCCCGAGCCGACAGAATACCGATATTTCATACTACAGATTATATAGCATGACAAGACAAATAATGACTATCGACAAATACAAAACAATAAAATATTTCTTGCCATCCTAGATATAATATAATTAGAATTTGCTCTTATTGTAATGATTAATATGCCATATCACATATGTTAGCCACAAAATAAAAATAAAAAATATATATTTCAAAGTTTAATACAATAATTACAAAACATTGCAAACTCTAATGTACTATTTACTGCTAAGGTAAAGACGTAAATTGATGCTTAATTGCTTGTGAATTATACCACAATCTATATTATAATATACTTAAAAAACAATATATTATTTTTTGTCGCTTGACAAATATGTCAACTATAGAGATGTGAATATGTCAACATGGCGGCTGCCGTAGAAGAATTTCAGCCGTGGTTAATTGATAAATTAAGGTCTTTAAAAACTGATGAAAATGTATTTGGGTCATATATATCTGGTATTTTAGAAAGCGAAGAATCTATAGATGAAAAGAAAGATGCTTTGGAAGGCATACTATCTGAAATCGTTGTAAGTAATTACAATATTTTTTGGTTATATTCAAATTTTGAAACATTAACTAAGTGATACAATCTTTTACAGGAAAAAGATATATCTATTCACGTCAACGAAATAATAGAAAAATGGGAATTATGTAAACCTAAGGAAGAAGCCCCTAAGAATGTAACAGATGTAGATCTTCAATTGACTAGATTGTTGGAATCACAATCCTTGGCAACAACAACTCGTCGAGAATATACAGACGAAGAAAAAAAAATACGTGAGGCAATATTGTCTCAATACAGTCAGCTTCCTGATAATGAGGTATCATATTAATAAATGGTACCATTAATGGTCTACAGACTATGTAGGGTACCATTATAAGAATATTTATGAATCAAATTATATATTCATAATTTGTATATTTTAGGAAGATCAGGATGATGTAGTGGAAACAGACTCTCAAGATTTAGTTAGGAATACAAATGCTACAGATGTGGCTGCAGCTGCTCGTGAACGTCGAGAACAAGCCCGCCAAGATGCTCAGCGTAAGAAAGAAAAAGATAAAGAAGATAGGTAAAAATACATTGATAAACTAAAAACATACAATTGTTGAAAAAATGAAAAATTCTATTCTGAATAAAAATTCTGTTACATATAAATATAAAATAAACATAAAATTTATTTACAACAAGCTTATAATTAATAACTATATTTCAGAGAGAAGCAAAAGGCACTGAAAGACGAGAAAAAAGAAAAGCGTAAAACACAAAAAGGTGAAAGGAAAAGGTAGCAAGATCAACAACTTTTTTTAATTGAAATTGTTAAATAATTGTACTGTTTTTGAATGATAATATTTAACAGAGTGTGACATGTTTATAATTTTTCCAGTCACTTCATTATTGCTTTTACTTTCTAATTATTTGCATTTCTTCATAATAATGTGAGTAAAATATATATATTACAATAGTCACCAACATTGGGGCTTATTTTACATGAGGTATTACTTGTTAGATGCTTAGTTTTTTATCATATAAAAAATTAATAATATTTATAAAATAGCAGTAAACATTAATAAATTGCTACATTTTATACATTTATTGTACTTTATTTGATCCTTTAGATAGATAGATAGAAAAACCTTTATTGCACACAAAGACAATACAAGGAACAAACAGTACACAAGATTTGATAAGTAGTACAGAGTGTGCAGAGGCAGTCTTATTACTGGTAGTAATCTCTGCCAGACAACCTTTGGAGCATGGTCTTAACTTAAACGGGTTAGTGCAAGTAAAAAAAAAAAAATAAGATGTAAACAAAAAAAAAAACATTGATTTATTCTATGCTTATTGAACTAGTAATATCACTTACATAAGTAAATAAATATTACATAATACAGTAAATGTAACATATAAATATTAGAATATATATAAATACTAAACTATATATACATAAATATAGAATTAAATAATAAATACACTTGTACATAAGAAGGATATAATATTATTGCAATGAAAGTAAATAATTAGTTACACAACTTTTAAATATGTTTTGATATTTAGTATGACGAATATCTGATGTAATCATATTCCATAGTTTTATAGCCTTCATGGTAAATGAATTACCATAAAAAAAATGTGTAAGCAGTTGAAAACATTAGGTGATTATCACTTCTTGACCTGAGATATAATTGACAAGATGTTTCATCACCCATAAATTTACTGTGAGTTTTTAGGTATTTAGGAGAGAAAGGATTGTATAGGATAGGATAAAGGAGTGAAAGGATGTGTAAATTACGAAGGTGTCTGATAGTAAGCCATTTAAGCTTGATCGATATTCCGAAATGTGGTCAAATTTATGTAAGCAGGATTACATGTAATCCATAAGCTTTGCATCATTCACAGATGTTATGTAAATTAATATTAAGCAACACAATAGCACTATCAATATCATGAGAGTGGGCCAAAACGTAAAGTTGTAGATTGTCCACATACAAATGGAACTAGCATGAGATGGACTGGGAGATGGTATTTATAAAAATAGAGAACAATAAAGGTGAAAGGACACTGCCTTGGGGCACTTGGGGCAGAGTAGATAAGATGGAAGGAGGAAAACTTGTTTTGGACATTGACATATTGCTGTCAATCATACAAATAATTATTCCTTACTTCTATATCCTTTACTTCTTTTTATTTAGTATATATAGAAATTGATGTATAAAAATATGTTACTTAAAAGGAAATAATAATTACAAATGTAATGACTATAATATTAGAATAATAATAGAAGAATTACATAACATGCAATTATGTAATTATTTTATTAAGAATAACATATATACACTCAAACTTTTATATATTTAAAAATATATACACATTATGAACTAACTTAAATAATACTCAAGTATTTTGAAGGAAAAATGTGAAGCTTTTTATGCATATGAGCAATAGCAGATAAATGATAATCTGTGACATTTAGGTCTATATATTATAATAGATTTATTTTATCACTATTTATTATAAAAAATTATATACCTGCATTACTCTTCACATATAGAATCAAGTTTATCTTCATCTGCAATATTTTCCATTATTACAAAGTTGTGAGCGCTTCCAGCATAAATCTGGGTAATTTTTGAGGTTGAATCTATAGTTACTCTAGTAGGAACAAAAACACTATCATCAGATGATGCTCCTGTATTGGCATGTTCGTTCCAGCCCCAGGCCCATAATGAGTTATCATTTGCCAAGCATATTGTATGCTCTGAACCAAGTGCAACATCTTTAACTTGTCTGTTTTCTGAAAATCATCAAAATATTTAATCTTTTTTACTAATTAATTAAGTAGGCAGTCAATTTATAAATAAAATACCTGGTAATTTTATATATATGATTTTTCCTATAAAAGGTACATCGGTACCTAGCTGGCCATGATTATTTCTTCCCCATGTAAGCAAGGAACCATCTTTCAGCCATAGTAAGACATTTGTCCATCCACTTAATAGTTTTTTTACCTCTTGTTTAACATCAATGTCAATCTTTTCAGGTGTAAAAAGTTTTTTATATTTATCTGAGGACAGTAGCAACTGGCCATGTTTATTATCCCCCCACACATATAAGGCCTTTTCTTCAGAGCTCCAAGCTATAGTATGATTTTGTCCACAACTAATATGTGAAACATTACTTAATTTAGGAACTTTTTGAAATCTATCAGATTGTAGTACATGTTTTCCTAAGCCAAGTTGTCCATGCCTTCCACAACCTGTAGTCCATATCTCACCTTTTGAATTCATAATAGCAGTGTGTCTTAGTCCCATAGATATCGAACAAGCATTGACTTGTAATCTTATTGGATGTAAATCTTCTGGGAAATGGTCTTTAGGTAAGCCTAGTTGACCATGACTGTTGGAACCCCACACAAAAAGAAAATTATCGTCAGTAACACCACTGCTGAAATCCCACCCACATGCTATATTAGTAAATTTTATACCACTTAAACACCAAATACGATTAAATGTGTACATTTCCTTTTCCAGTGCTAGTTGTTTTTTCAAATTCCATCCACAAGAAAAAAGTTTTCCTTCATTATCTAGTAGAAGAGTATGTCCACCTCCACAAGATATTTGTTTGATGGAATTTATATAATCATTAATCACTTTAGTTGGTTTTTCAGTTTGCTCACAAGTTATATTAAGACCTAATTGACCATGAGAATTAGCACCCTGAAATATTAAGTAGTAATGATATTAAATAATAAAGTAAAAACTAATAAACCTAACATATTATTATTTCTTAAATATTTTATTATAGTTACCCATGACAACATTTTATGTGCATAAAATAATAATTTATTTCAAATCAATGATTACAGAAAAATTACAATAAATAAAAAAAATATTTTGTATATATCGATGCAATGTTAGGCTAACCTTGTCATTGACAACGACAACTGACTTATAGAAGCAAACATTCCGCTTGTTCCATTTCATGCAATGATTTTGCGTACTTAAACAAAAATATAAAAGATGATAATATAATGGAACATTCATATCTTATAACACATTCATATATTTTTTTAAGTGATAAAAATATTTTATATTATAATTTGTATAATTATAATGTTACATTCTTATATCTCGGTCTCAAGTGATCAAAAAAGTTTTTTTTAAATAGTCATTGTATAAAGTTTTGATGTAATATGGGCTGTTAAGATAAAATTAGCGAAATTATAATTGTATTGCAAGAGGTGAATAACATTCGAGTATATCGATAACTTTATTTAATTCAACACAAAAATTGTGTAAATAATGTAATCATAGTAAATTGTTATTCTTTATATAAATTTGTTTGTAATATTAAACCCGCTATTTATTAAATGCACGGTACATATATCAAATTTTATGCAATTTCTGTCTTCTGTATGTTTGTTCCGGCTAATCTCTAGAACGGCTGGATCGATTTTGATGAGACTTTCACTGTCAGATAGCTGATGTTATGATAAGATATATTAGAATTCCACGAAGTCGCGGGCACAGCTAATATGTACATAAGAAAATGTTAAAGAAAAACAGATTAAATCGTGATTTAAAAATGGCTCATTTGAATTTAAATCATGATTCAAAAGGTATGACTCAAGAATTTATAGTTTACTTTTAAAGTGTTGTTCACACACATAAGGAGGAAATAAAAAATATTTTTTTATAGGTTTTCTAAAAATGTTTTCAAAGAATTACTTGATCCCAAAATATAATTTAAATTCTAGGGTTAATTCAACCCGTCTGCTACCCCTTTTTTTATACAAATCTAGTACGTGTAAGCGCGTGGGTATCTCGGTGAAGTTGGTCGCTGTAATAAAACATTTTCAAATAATATAACTAATAATAATTTATGTTTATTAATCTTATCATGGTATATTAAAGTTTAATGGATCTTGTATTATTATTCATAGCATATTCATATAGATATAACATGCACCTGCTGCTTTACGTTGCTAGTAAATTGAATTTCAGAATCTGGAAGTTCCAACAACAGTAACGCATTTAAACACATTGCAGACGTGAGACTTGAAAATTGTCTGTTTAATATTAACTTATTTTTTTATGAAAACTGACGGAACAATGAATTAGCTTTGAAAAATTTAATTATGATATTTTAATATGCTTCTTTTGTATTTATAATGAAAAAAAATATTTTAAATTAATAGGTATTTTATACAATTGTGGAGTTCATTTTTAAAATATGAACTCTATCACAATGGTATTTTTTCACTAAACTTTACTTTACTAACTGCGTAGATAACTCCAAATACAGTAGTTACAGTTCAGAAGAAGTAAGTTATTGACATTGTGCTTGGATGTGCAGTGGAGTGGCGGAGAGAAGTTATTTTTTTTTAATTTTAACTTTCCCCTATGTGAGACTCCAAACCACGACTCGCTCTTACAGTCACACACTGTCCCACTGCGCCACAATGATATCTGATTATTATTCCATTACCCAATTGATAAATTGACTTACGTGCCTTTGCACACCAGTATAAGATTTATGATATTTATTGATATTTATATATCAACGTTTGGGAATAACCGTCTGAAGTCTGAACTGCTTATATTTAAAATTACATACTTACCTACTATTTTGCCGCTAGAGCATACACCGCTACGTGAGTAACAAACTACTAAGAGAGGAAGGAAATATTCAAACTATACTCGTATATATTTTCACGTCCATCATGTGCAGATCTTAAACTTTATCCACGAAACTAAGCGTGGAAACTTTTAGTAAATTTATGTCTTAAATTACTACCATATTTTGCTACTTTTTTTTATACCTATATGGAGATTTTTTGATACCCGTATTTTTTTGACATCTTAATCATTTCATACACTCACTTTTCGCTCTAAAGCCGAAGCTTCATCATTTAGGGTGGAAGTTAAAGGCTTATTTGCTCTGTTACTGGTAAGGATGTTTCTAAGGTAGGGGGTATTAGTTTATTAAGGTAGGTCTTTGTTTCCCCTTAGCTAAGGCCCTGCCTCTCACCCTTACTCCTTATTCAGATTTTGAGCGATAAACATAATGACATAGGAAAAAGCAAATAATACAATGTTATTAAAGCTGATTTACATATTTTCAATACCTCATGTACCACTATATTGAAAGGCTGCGTATAAAGTAGTTATGTCCGGTTGAGCGGTGAAGGGCATCGGCGGAGTGTTGATCGATTGTGCGCTCCAATAAGTCTTGTACGCTTTGTAGAACTCTGCCTAGGTATATTTATAATTTATATAAAATAGAACTTTAATACATATTAATATTATATAACACTAATAAACGGTATACATTTTACATTTATAAACATAATTTCGTGATAAAAATGAATCTGCTTTTCTTGATTTTACTTATATAATATCGGTACAGTAGTTCAAATAATGATATTTATATTAAAAATAATGTGTATAAATATAGTATTAGGTGCTGTATTTATTTATGAATAAAGACAAACTTTACTGATATAATGATTATTGTTAATGTGCGTGTAATGTAGTATGTTTATAGTAGAGATATCATTTAAATTCATATCACTGTTGTGCTGGATATAATGTGGCGCGTAGTAATGTGTGTTGAATTACTTTGTACTTATTACTAAAGGATAGCAAGACTAGGTTAATAAACTTTATATTGAAGAAAAAGCACAGCGTTCTGTTCCTCCACTCAACACGGAATGCCGCGATTTTGGGCGGCATGTGAAGAACCTCCGTTCTGTCTTGACTCTAGGTTCTCTCTGATTTTTGAATTAGACTTTTAATAATTAGAAACCATCAATAATTCCAAGAAAATTTCAATATAATATCATATTCAAAAAACGATTTCATGCTAGGAACCTTCACTAACAAAATATGAACGAATAAGGAAGGCTAATTCTCCGGAATATAGCCAGGGACTGTAATTTTAATAACTGTGCCCGAGTAACTACGAGAAGATAAGCACTTTCAGCATAATTTATAAGAAGGGGTCGACTCATTTAAACAATTACCGGAAGGAGAATTATAGAACAGTTTCATAATGTTGGCTTACTTAAATCTGCTACCACGAACTTGACGAAAGTGTTCTGAATAAATGAAGCAAACACTACTTACTACTACCAACGGCTTGTTTATTATTATTAATATAGTATAGTATTTTAGCAATGTATTATTTTCAACTGTAAAGTACTTTTAGTTTATTGGACTTTTTTGTAGCTATGACTCAAGACACTCCGTTCATTATTTTTCACCCAACTTCCAAACACTTCCCATACGGTTAGGCTCTATCAAAATGTTTGAAATATATTATCTTTTAGTCATTAATTATTATAAACGTTTGTGTATTTAATATTTTATAACATATATAACAGGTCTAATATCATCGTGGAATTGTTTAAGTAAATTTTACTATTTGAAAACATGTTCAGCTGAATCGGTGGGAAGCTATATTATATGTATCGCAAAATCTCATTTTCTGCTTGAGAAAAACAGACAAGGGTTGGATGAATTTTGAAGTTAAGAATATGCATTACTTACTAATATCACAACGTACGTGTATAATTTCAGTTCATTTTATGTATAAACTTTAGGCTATATTTTGTTTTCATTGTGTAAAATGTAGTTCCAATAGTAACACTATGGTTTAGGTATTCATTTATATTTGAAAGTCATCTTTTTAGTTACATTTTTTTTTTATTTTACATTACTTTATAACTTAATTAATTATATATGTATTAAATTTTTTTTTGCTATGTTCTGTTAGTATTATTTCGTTGGATTTATTAAAGAATGTCAAAAATAACTAGAAACATCATAAAAATCTTTTCACGGCCCGTAGACCTACAATTTCATTAGAACAAGCGAATATTTTAAAATTCGACCCTCGTTTTGCCGTGGAAATACAATCAAGCGTGAACTTTGCATTCCGGAGGGCGCTGAATTTACATTTTAGCAGAACTCTTTATCTTCGTGGAGAATAATGTAAATTGCTATAAAAGACATCACTATGACAGTATTTGTATAATACCTTGTTTAACATAGAATTTTATGTTTGTATTATTTATTAACAAATTAAATAGTGACTATTTCAAAACCAGTCTATTATAGGTTATTCGCAATTAAGTACATTTACAGTTTTTTTCACATCACTTTACCGCCGTGCATCGACCTCGGCCAGCGGCATCTTAGCTAACCCTTTGAATGCCACGCCGGAATGAAACCGTCGAGATGTAGAGCGAACGTTGACCGGTTACATTGCAGTGGGTGCGAGCCTTCTGAGGGCTAGCCCGCGTGAAAAATTCATTCCGCTTGGCAGGCATGTTTTATTTAAGACCCCGCGCACTGCGGCAATCTTAAATATTTATTATCTAGATACATTAGTTTAGATACTTAACTTTATTATAAGTACAGATTTATTAATTTATATTACATATATGATAACTGATATCTTTTTTTTTATTTTGCTTATTTTTCTCATGTGTATCCATTTTAACGCAAACTTAATAAATCAATACAAAACGTTCACGTGAGAAATTGTTGAGCTTCAAATAATAAGATATCAACATTATATTTGACCAATTATATTAACAATATAAATTTATTAGGATTTTAAGTATTTTATAAATACAAATATTTTGTAAATACATTTTACTCTAGTAAGTAACATCTATCATTATAGATTTCAGTCTGAAAAATCTTTCTAGCTGAAATGTTTTTAATTTCCACTTGGAAACCTTTTCAAACAACTAATAACACGGTGAACGCTATGGGGCTATGTTCACTTCTCCGTGAAAAGAAGGCAGGACGTTGGTATAAAATAAAGGAAAAGGCATAAAAAGAGTTAAAAAACTGCGATATACAACCATGTATAGAAATAACTGCAAATAGCTGAAAGTATTTTAAGCAGGGACAGCCATTTGCAGACATATTGATTTCAGTGACATTTACTCATGGTTTCTACCGTACACCACAAAGGCGTAACATGGTCGAGCTCAGTATAATCGTATATTCCCGGGCTAGTCATGAATCACGGGACTAACGCGATTTATTGCCTCTGATCCACGTGCGCCCCACTCTTTATTACCTTTCCCACCGACACGATATGTTGTAATGAATATTTAAGCAAATACTAGCGAATATAAAAAAGTATTGGCGTCAAATACGGAATTTTAAAAAGCATTATAATATGGAGTACGTTTAATACCTGATAGGCATATGTAAGTGTAATATCGGAGACTATTTGGATGTTGTTTCTTTCTTTTCTTTTTATACTAGAAAAATAATAGGTCTTTAATCTCTGTCTCTGTCTGTCTGCATAATCTCTGGAGATTATGCCAGATCCATTGTATTATAAATGTTTTCTTCTACATAAAATTCTATTTCATTAAAATGGTAATAAAAATTCATATAAGAGAGGGCAGTTTCTTTTAATAATTTAATTGTTTAACCAACTATATTATAACTATTATATTTATGCCTGGAAGCAGCTCATATCCTACTAGGAATTAACCATCTTATAATGGCACTTAGGCAAATATTACAGTCCCAAAATTAACAAGCGATAAATAATCACGACCGAAAGGCTGAGGCTATGTACCTACCTACAGGAACTTTACCCTCACGGGTACGAACAAAAACATTCGAAGCCATTTGTGATCGTTCATCTCTTGAGATTACCCGAAACTACGGTACCAATTCAATAAAGGAATTATTATTTGTAGTAATTTATGGCAAAATATATTTATATGTACAACTTTTTTTTCTGGTTTCACGCTTTTTCTCGTATAGTAGGGAGTCAGAGAGAGCCTCAAGTGCCTAGGACACTGCGTTCTTCACTTTGGGCCGGAAATCAAGACATTGCGTGTGTATATTTTTAATATAATCATACCCCCGAGTAGGAATCGAACCCACAACAAAACATTAGATGCTTTCCACTGCGCAACGCAAACATACATCTCGTATTCGGTTAGAAAACAAAGAACGGAGTGTCCTGACACTAGGTTCTCTATGCCAACCCCGCTAAGCGGGAGAACCGTGAAGCTTGGGTACAATAAATTTAACATTTATGTAATTAGATCAGAGAAATTTGACTGTAACTATAGATGTTTATCTAACTTGAACTGGAATCTACAATCAAACCGCTCAGTCAGTTCAATAAAATTTCGCCAGAATGAATGGCATCTTAAAATTACGATTTACCATTATGCCAAAATGTCATCTTTCCTTATAATCCACGTCGGCTGCTTGACTTAAATATTTAAATATATTTGACATTTATTCATAATTGACATAAAATATTCATACTTTATAAGTAAAGTGAAGTAACAAGTCTGATTTGTTTGGTAATTTTTATGAATATATCTATTATTAAATAAGATCATATATATACGAAGGCTATTTGAGGATCAATATGTTTATTTATATGATGATATAAAAGCTGTTTAATTAATTAGAAAGTATCCAAATGGTAATTTTATATTTTAAAAATGACAATTATTAAACGTTTTAGTAAACGCTCTCGTGTTAATCTCGATAATCCAGTAAATCTTGAAAATCGCCAATGACAGACTAACAAGTATTTCATGTTTTTTTTTTGCATTTTCTCGCGATATGCTTCTTTAATTTCCTGGACATTGAGTTGCAGATAAAAAAAATCCTTTAAGGTTTCCTCAAACAAACAAAATCTATTGGGGCTGACTCCGGACTACGAGGTGACCAGTTAATGACACCTCTTCCGGATATCTCTTTTTGCCATGCATGAAATTGAGAGTAATTCCTGTACCATTTGAGTGTTGTACAGGATAAAATACTTTTGATCCAAAATTTATATTGTAAAATTGGTACTACGTTGGTAATGTATTGTACGAGTGTTGGTATTATTTTATGTACCAAAAACCGTTCGTGATGTACTTTGAGTGTGTGGGATATCCGTCAATATCGTTTCAACGCATAAAAAAAATCATAAACGCTTTATTTGGCCTTAGTGTGCATTTTTCAGGGGACGCAATTTTATTTTATTAATTTGTAGAGGGGGTCAGAGGTCAGAGGGGGGAAGGGGCCGAATTGCCTAAGATTTTACTTTTTACCGTAAATAGTAAAATAGAAAAGTAATAAATGAAACATTTTCATAACAAATTTATTTTAGAATAAAATCACAACAGAGAAAAATTCAATCCTAAATGTTTCTACGGATTAATAGAGTACTTGACTGCTTTGGCATACTTAGTCTAGCCATAAATATTACTATAAAGACAAACTTAGACAAACTATTACAGTGTGTTAGTTAATACATTAATTACATTAATATAAAGCCATAAAAATATAAAGCTTATCCGAAGTGGTCACTATTGGCTGCAATACATCCCTTTACACGTTGAGGCCAGTTATCAATAGTAGCACGCACTGTTTCTATGGGAAAATTCTTCACCACCAATCGTATGGATTGTTTTAGGGACTCCAATTATTATGGCGTTCAGGGCAAGCCATACTCTCTAAAATTGACAATTACTCATAATTTAGTGGGTTAAGGATCAGGACTAGACGCCGGTCATTCTAAGGCTTTGATGAAGTCTGGGACGTTCATTTCTAATCAAGATTGGGTGGATCGAGCTTTATGACCCGGCGCCGCGTCTTGCTGAAAGGATAATTCTTGGTTATTGAACATGGTATTGTTACCTTATTTTTGTTTAATTTGTCATATAGATTAATTAGAGAGTAATACACTGATATAATTTGTGAATGATGTGTTCTCCTATATAATTTAGCAAGTCCCTAAGTACAGTAAGAAAATGTGTAAATGCAAAGAAATATGTACAACCATTGGAGATCCGAATAAATAAACTAATAAATATGCTTTAATTACCTTTTTGATACCTTTTTGGTACCTTTTTCACAAAAATATGACTCATTCACTCCTAACTCCATAACTAACACCCCACCAAACCATCACTGACGTCTTGGGAAGCTTCTTTAGAGCTCTCAGCATAAATACGGTCATTTTGTTTAAAATATTGCTCAATTATAAAATGTTCTTATCCGTAAACAAAACTTTTTGTGTCCTCCCTTTGTGTATCGCTTGAGTAGTTGTTTTACCACACTATTCTTTTTTCAATTATTAATTGAAAAATTACCAGAGCCTCTTTTATAGGCTGCAAGTCCAGAGTCATGTTTTAAAATACGCAAAATGGTTCTAGGTGCTAAATTCATCTAACGAGATAAAATCTTTTGCTTCGGATAGGATTTCTTCGAATTATTCTCCTTAATGCTTTGATCGCCTTGTTAGTACAAACACTACGTGGATGGCCAGATCTTTTTCTTTCACAAACAGAGGTTGGTATCAATAGCCCTGTAAACACACACACATTTGGTTAAAACCAATACTAAAATACTAGTACAAAATATTTTGTTTATTTTTAATTATAACAATATTTATGGCTAGACTAAGTATATTCATAAATACCTACTAAAACATTTACTTTCCAATTTTTCATTGCCAACTTTTTATATAATACCTCGTTTTATTACTGATAAAAACCGAAAAACATATGTAATGTAATGACTTATTTTTAATTTTCTAAAATGATCATACAAAAAATTTTCATGAAGAATGTTACATACCTTCTGTTTCAACTTACTTGTGCACATATCAATAGGCTTATAAAACCTATCATAATTATAAGCGTAATTATAATTACGATGCAACCTGACAAAACAAAACAGACGTTTCCAACGTTATTGCACAATATTTCAGCTCGTAATTTTTTAATGTCTAAATAAGCTTGTAAATAATACAAGTAATAATTATTCTCACTTATTTCACCGATACTTTTCAAATTAAGTCGTCAATAAATAATTTTATAATTTCAAACCGGCCAGCCCTGTCTTTCGCGGCAACTTCACGACAAACGAAAGTGTTATGTTTTGAAAAGAGTGCAGAATAAATAGCAGAATTTATAATTTATTTTAATTATAATTTTAAAGTATTTTAATTTAAACTAAAAAAAGTCACTATTTTAATTCAAATAATCAATAAATGATATGTAAGATAATAAATAATTTCTAAATAATTATCGTAAGTCGTCGTCGCAGTTATATATATTTAAAATTTTTGATTGACATCTGATCAATAAACCTATTCTCCTATTCTTTTTTTAGTACAAAAAGATTATATAAATGTACATAATTACACACACAAGTTAAATACTAAATTTTTTGATTTTTTAATGATTTACCATGTCTTGTTAAAAGGAGCCATGAGATAGTATTGTTTGCTGATAATACTTAATTGATTTTTAAAATGAAAAGACGGCAAAACGTATAAGACGACGTAAACAATGCTCTTTCGAAAATAGTACATTGGTTTAGTGCTAATAATCACCTATTATCCTAGTATTAATAATCTACTATTATCAATCTACCAAATACGAAAATTGTTAAAGCCGATGTACTCTTAAACGGTGAAGGCGTGGATCCTGTTGATTCTACGGTATTTCTCGGTATCACTATTTACTCCAAATTACACTGGGGACCTCATATTGATGGATTGGCGAATAATTAAAAAAAATAGATTATTAACTGACGTGGAAACGGCTCGCCTTGTATACATTAGCTATTTTCATAGTATTATGTCCTATGGCATTATACTTTGGGGCTATGCAGCCGCAATCAATTCGATTTTTATCTTGCAGAAACGAGCTATTCGCGCAATTTATAACTTAGGCCCGAAATAATCCATACGGCATAATTTTAAGGAAATAAATATATTGACAGTTGCGTCTCAATATATATTTGACAATGTTATGTATGTTCATGCCACTCATCACGCAGTTTCTAATACAGAAAGATAGCGGAGAACGGAGTGTCTTGACACTAGCCTCTTCTCTGACCACCCTGGTAGAAAAAGCGTGTAGCTGAAGCTATAAGTTACGTTTAGTAAATGTTAAATGAAATGTCAAATTATTAAGCAGTTACAGCAAGAGGCATAGTAGCGGTAATGACACTTACCTGGGAGACTCAAAACTTTTTATTATTTTGTGCTTGCTCATTAACCCAGTTTTAGCGTACAACATACTCTTTTGTTTCTAGTGCAAATAAGACGGAAAAGGGGTTAATTATTGCGCTTCATAACGTCATAATAATAAATAAGGATACAATATTTAGGTAAAAAGTTACAGAAAATTACGGTATATAATATAGTAAGAGATGTGTTACAATATTATTGCTTTCGAATACCTAATGTACGAAGTATAAAAATATCAATCAAACATAACGTGTAACGACACAATAAGATTTTAATTTCAGTTCGAATTTAAAATATTAATAAATATATAATATATAATAAATATATATATAATCTGGAATAAATTGTAAATTAAAAAAAAAGCACAATTTTTGGTTTTAATCAAATAATTTCTTCTGTACAAATTCTTTTCAATTTTTATTTTATCCATTCTATTTATGTGTATCCTTCTTTAAAGTATTATGTATCGTTACACGTCTACAATTGTATATTTAATATAATAAGTCGATCAATATTTAAACGCACTTATATTAAAATTAAATAACCAAATACAATTTACTTATCAAGAGTATTTTACACATTCATTAACATTATATTAATATGTGAGCTAAAAACTTTGTACCCCTTTTTTAAACAGAATGGAACTTGGATAGCCTTGCTGATAGAAACGTGTTAATAAAATATTTATAATCTCAATTTCCCTAACGAATGCTAACTAGCCACCCATTTAACGGAATACGTTTTTGCTATCCCTTTCAAAGCCTTAAGTTAATCGTAAAAGCACTGAGGAAAGCTTCTATTTATTTTTAATGCTTGGAGATGTTGAACAGCAGTGGAATTACACGGAAATTCCCTTACATCATTAGACTTATAATGATTGTTGAAAATATTTTCAATAAATGAAAAATAAAGTAGATATATTGTTTCTATAACGTTAAATTAATCGTTAGAAAACATCGATAACGATGCTTGTTGGTTCGAGATTCAAGTCAATTCAATCCGAGGTATGTTGTAATTATTTAAGGTATTGTTGTGTTGTCGGTCTGGTAGATAGTCTAATATAAAAATTTGTTTTAGTAATATTTATTTAGTACTAAGTAGGTACGTTTTTCTATTAATAATATGCCAATTTGTTAAATTCTACGTTCATATATAACCAATATGTCAACAATAAATTGAACTTTGAACGGGTCTCTTGTGATTTTTTTATTTATTCACTATCCCAGCTTTGTTCTAACGGGTTGGGTCGACCTAAAGTTGCGAGGCGCTGTAATATTCAGCCTCAGACGCAATGTTTTATTTAACCACCTCAAGCTTCAATATTCACATTACGGCCACCACTCTTTGTTCTTGAATAAAATACATGACTCGTTAATATTCTAGCGACTTGCAGACTACGACTTGTCTGTACAGCTGTTAAATTGTTATATTAAGATAGCAAAGTTTTGGGAGCGCCAGTTAAGGCAAAGTTGATTCCTAAAGATTTCCCCGTTTGTTCGTAAAAATAGTTAAATTTTTATGCGTCTTATACATAATAATAATAATAATTTAAAAAACCAAACAGCGAAGTTGTGGCTTACGAACAATTTTTGTGTGGTAATAAAATTTAATACCCAGCGTCATTAGCGATATGCCATTCTCATAACGTAACATATGTATGTACTCGTTGCTATGAATAACTTATAACTTCAAAAATATTATTTAAAATTTATTTCCGTTTTAAACTTATATCACGACCTAGTTGAAAATAAACGCGACCTCTTTTCACTGTAAAAAGGTCAGAGTTTTCACTGCGATCACATATTAACCGCTTTAAATGTTCCACTCCGATGACATGGAACTCAAACTTAGAAAGCGAAAAAAGGACATAAATCGACATCCATTACGACGCGCCAAGTAAGGAACTTATAACAAGGGGTGGTGGAGCAAAATGGATATTTGCTGAGTCAGTCACAGCGCTCAGAGCGACGTCTCGACGCGGAACGTGACCACACTCCATAAGTAACACCGGTTTACATCTTACTTTTAAATTAAAGACTGAGCTGAACACATCCATCGTGTTTTTCTTCTTTGATGACATTTTATTACATTTAATATCTGCATAACAAAAGCATTAATATGAATATAATAAGTTAGAGATAGTTAATTTTTATGTAAGTTTTATGATTTGCTAACGAAGCGAACGTAAATTTAATTTGAAACCCATTTCTGAGTATACATATATTGCTTAGTGTTCTTAGTTCGTAGACAGGAATGAAAATGCGTTATTTAAATTTAGAACCGGCGATATAATTAAATTTTTACCTTTTAATACAAATAGCTTACGAGTATATTGAAATAATTTCATAATATTGTTAAAATGTAATATTACATTTTCATGTAGTAATCTAAATTTATGTTAATTATTTTACCTTTATCCTGGTGGTCCTGGCAAAATGATTGAACATTAGATAGATCCTATGAAAATATTGTATTGTTATCAGATTATGCCTAATACATTTCAGACAAATGGGTGCGTAGGAAATGGGTTAAAGACATTATAAGATTTCATTACATTAATACAGGTCAAGCTAATAAAAGCGTATTAAAAATAACCTATTAGGTTTTACAAAAAAAATTACTAATATGTTAAATCGAAGTTGAAATTTTTTCTTGCCAGTCTAATTCCATTATTATACATTGTAGTTTATCAAACAATTTCTCAGCTTGCCGCACCGTTCAATGCCCTTACAATTTTATTGACAGTTGCATGAAGCCGAAGCTAACGTCAGCGTTGCGGTTAATTTAATCCTCTAGAAGTTCGATCCGTCATGCACTTAAAAATTAGCGCCAAGACGTAGTTTTTATTATAGCTAATTGACGCGACAAATATAAACTATTTTTTTTTCAGTATCTCTGATTATTTTTTTATAATAATAACTTCCATATTAGTTCAAATTTAGATAGTGGTCGGCTGTAACAAGCGTCCTGCAACCATTTTACCACATTTTTACCCAATTAAATTAATTGTTAACTTTTTTTGTCAACATTTATTTATTAACGTACTATTCTAACAATTCTCTTAAATCATGAGTTGCAAAGTATGGACGTAGTATGTGAAAAATATTATAAAACAATATCGTTTAAGACAAGACAAAAACGTGACAGTTTAGCCCCAACGTAAGTACATTTTAGCTGGTTGACCGTGTGACTTAAAACTATTGTCTGTAACAAAGGTTATTTTTTAAGTATACTTTGTAATAAAGTAGTAAGTTATTTTTTGTTTCTTGTTAAAAATATAGATAAAATATAATTTAATAATTAAAGTATAAAATGAAATTAAAAAAATGATATATAACAACACAGTGGGAAATGTTAATTTATTGGAATTTATATAATGTGGAGTGCCTAAGTTCTGTATAATTACAGTACGTACATAAAATAAAAAATAATGAAACGATTCTATTTTTGTTTATCTATACAACGATACGTTGACGTAGATCGACGATATCGACTTTTTTCACTTTAAAAAATAGTGCCTGTTTGTCACTAATGGTGAATTTAGATAATTGTCTTTAATGGCACCAGCAAGGGTGAGACGAATCAATTAATGTAGGAATAATTAAAATCAACGTTCGTCGTTTGGACTCTACAACGCTACAAAGGGCTAAACATACATTGACTAATAAGCACATTACCCTCCTTTTCGCAGTCAGGCTTTTACTAATATCGGGTAATTAAACATTCGATGTACTAAGTTCTTTGATTTTCACGATTATTACACATTTTGAAATGAAACTATTTTAACCGGATTAATCGCGTATAATTTTGGTATTCGAAAATACATTTTAGAACCCGACGTTTCGGACACTTTACAGTAGTCCGTGGTCACAGGTAGACTGACAAGTGCCACCTCAGTCTACCTGTGACCATGGACTCTCTACTCTAGACTACTACATAGTTTCATTTCATTCGATGTACCTTAGTCTCATTTTATTTTTAAGTTCTTTCTCTTTCATTTGTGGTTAACAAGTTATAACAAAATATATTCACAAAAGTTTGTTCAGTAGAAATTGAATGCATAAAATAGTCGTAGAAATGTGTGTATCTGCCGCAAATAAAATATGTAATATTTTAATTTCAAGTTTAAATAACAACAAACAACTAATATAGCATTTTGCCTCATCTCGCGTGTCAGGTGTTAAAAGACAATTTACAAAAACTCATTATATTTGTGTTATAATATAAGCGAAACAGGATATTAAAGCTTGCGGTGCCAACACTGACTCCTTAAGTGTCTAAGTGTCAATTACAATAAGTAGGCATAATGTTAAATTAATATTATTGACAATTTCTTTATCAACAATGCATATATTCAAACGCCGTTCTCTTCTTCCTTCTTTAAATAAGATTCTTTAGTGCACTTTTGATTACATCATAATCTAAACTTGAAACAAAACGCGGCGTTGAGTGCCGTCGGATTTCAAACGAACGGGGTGGCTCTCTGACTACCTTTCTGTACGGTAAAAGCGTGACGCTGCTTCTGATACAAAAAAGGCATAATCAATTATTATTTTTTCTTTGCTTCGAAAATACCACATCAATGAATTCATAATTTTATAAGCATTTTCTGGTCCATAAAACTATTTTTAAAAGTAAATCGAGCGAGTCTAGCAGCGGAAGTAGGCCGCCTGATGATGATGAATTTAATTAATCTAGTTGTAACAAGTAGATACTCCCACGTACAAAGCAATTAAATTTAAAGTCGTTCTTGTTTATATTTGTAATACCAATTGAAATCCGGACAGTATTGACGATGTCATTTGTAAATTGGAACAATATTGATGTCTGTTTAAATATTAAATTTTAATTGCTTTTAAAATGATATTCCTGTTTCAGTTAAGTTGTTTTAATATTATTTTAAGGAAATTGCTTTCGATTTATGTTTGCAGATTGTTTGTTTGTTTTCTGTGATTTAATATGTAACTAAATGAATAAATATTCGACCATATTAATTAGACATAAATATCTTATACTTATAAATAACACTTTCCAATTAACGGTTGCACTGAGTTTGTAACGTTTCCATTTCCAAGCCCTGAAGGTCACTGGACGCAAGCAGCCTATAACCGACCGGTGTAAATATCCTTTGAAGAAGCCCTTTGTTCATCAGTTCGTTCGTTAATTTCGAAGTAGCCGGATGTAGAAGGCATGAATTAGCGGTCCGAGCGATTGGACGGTTTCCAAGAGTCCGCTGATTTCGCTGCGTTCTAATTTTTGAACGTCATATAAAAATGTTTTTTATAAATCGAACATGTTTTATTTAAAACCAAACATAGTTGATTTTTGTAAAAACAAATGTGGTTAAGTCTTCCGTACTCTACACAGAATTCTATACCTGATATATATGATTTTAAGTACTATTTCTTAATTTAAAAACAATTTATTTAGTAAAATTGAATCAACAAAAAAAGAATTTAAGTGAATTGTATAATAAAACAAAGGTTTCAGAAAATCTTTACATCGTTTAACAATCAATTGGATCTAAAGCACTAAGTGTATATACACAAGCGATTGGTCAAAAGAAAGAGCTCAAACACTTTTATGAGGGAACATCAAAGGAACGATCTCGGAGTGAGGAACGCGTGATTACTTTTGACACCATGCAATAGCGTTCCAGCGAAATATATACAGGCATTTTTCGATAAACAAGGCTGTGAAACATTCATTGTTATTTTGCTAATTTATAACAACTGTAAAAGAATAACAAAAATGTTCTATTATCGATAGGTTGTTTCGCAGTGGAACAGCAGGTTGTGGGTTCGATTCCCACTCTGGTACCTAAGACAAAGCGGCGTTGAGTTCTGCCAGTCAAAACGAAATGTCTCGATATCTGCCTGAAAGTTAAGAACGGAGTGTCTTGACACTAAATTCTCTTTGACCACCCTGCTATGCGGGAAAATGCGTGAAGCTGGTAATAAATAAATAAATAGATTATATAATAAGACTCGTTATAAAATTTTATCCATTCTAGATTTCGTGGTATATTTAAACAGTAATAAATTTGATTCCAGTTAAAAGATCTTATTTATTAGACAAACTCATATTATGATATCACGAAAGGCAATTTGGAAATCGAAAATGTTTCCAATCAAAACATTACGTCGACGTATTACATTACTCGTAGAACCGTACGTATGAATTATGAATGTTCATGAAACGACATCAATCATTCTTTGACATTTTGCTTTGATTCTTTTTTTATTAAGACTTTGTTTAATAAATCATTTTATGCTGAATATTTTTTATATAAAATATTATATTTTTAAATGGATAAAAATTGTTAAAGAAATAATTAAGTTTGTTTTTTTTAATAAAGTCTTGTTATTTGAAAAAAACTGAAAAGTAGCTGTAAATTGGTCCATTTTTTGCGTCGATGTCGAAAGAAATATGGTTGTATTGTCTTCTAATTTTATACTTATTTTTCAGCCTCACGCTTTATCTCACGTAGAACAAGTTTCATCACAATCCGTTCTCAGCTTTCCACCCAACTTCGAGACATTGTGTAATGAGCAGAGCAGGGATATGGAAGTCATTTAAATATAACCATTCCTCCGACAGAGTATCGAGTCCACTCCCATCATGTTTATAGCCAGGCGCTGCCCCACTCCGCCACGATGACCTATACTTATCTATACGTAATAATTTCTGTATTTTAGGGTGTTCATGGGGAAATATAAATTCATTATTTCATCATGGTGAAATAAAAATAAAAGCTGGATAGGTATTATTAGGATATGAAATATAATTTTTTAGAATTGTATAAAGAATTGAACATAGCGGGACTTGTACCCGCACTTGGAAACCGTCCAAGCGCCAAGCAATACATTCAAATACGGACATGACACTCAAAACGAGTTAATCGAATAAAATCCAAATTTTTACTTCGCTTTAATATTTTATACCAAATTTTACTATATATCACAAACTATATTCAGTAATGAAGTTTTATATAGAAAAAACAGTACGTGTAGAAAGATAACTGATAGCGAGGGTCGCGGGTCAACATTAATCTGTTTAAGTTTCGCTCCAGCTCGCATAAATCCTGTTAAAATAATCGTAAAACTGTCCACGTGCTTAATCCTCCTGAAATGGATTGTGCCTGAACTTAAACAGGTCTTAAGTTTTTATCTGTATTTTATTAGAATACACAAAAACTTCTAAAACATTCCATTCACCATAAAACATTCCTTTATCAGGTTAAGCACAGGTATTTTTATACTTATATAGTTAAAAACAAATACAATCGTCTGATGTGGAAGACAGTGGATATAAAGAAAAATTACCACTTTAAAGAAATTCTTTATAATTATGGAGTAAATGGAAGTAATCCATACTAATATTATAAATGCAAAAGGGAATTTGTCTGTCTGTTTGTGACGTCGACGCCGACGCTAAAGTTTTCTAGGAAATTCATTGTTTTAGGAAAAAGCCGCTAAAAAAACCGCTATAGTTCACACGGGCGAAGCCGCGGGCAGGTGGCTAGTTATCTAATATTTACTGAAATTTTCAAAATTTAGATTTTTTTGTTTTGACGTAATTTTTATGCCACTATAGCTGCTTCGTATTTTCGGCGGCCTTTTCATAAAATAATGAAATTCCTGGAAAAACTAATAAAGTAACCCGTATTATATTATATTCATTCCTAATATCCTCGAGTATCTCTATATAAAATTTCATCACAATCAGTTCAGCGGGATCGGCCATGATGACATTTATTACAATTCATCATCATCATCAATTAATTCATACATGTTAGCAATGAAACTGACCCAAAATTTTAATAAACTTCTTTATAGTGATTTTTGTTTTGGCTCTAAGTCTTCCACGTCATATTATTGTAATTTTTTTTTCAGCTTCAAGTTTTTTCAACTTGGCAAAAAAGACACTAGTGACACTCAGTTTTCAGCATTTCACCCGAATTCGAGACGTTGCATATTGTTCAACGTGATAAGCATTTTCCATTGTTATGACAATGGAATTCCATTGTTATAACAAGTAAAGATCTAGAAAATCTGACAAAGAACCATACTAGACCAGCTAAGCTATAAGAAACAAACCAATGTTGCATTAGTAAAAGTTTTTCAGTGAAGCGGGAGCAGTTTTCTTTAACAAATAAAATATCCATCCATCATGGCGGCATGGCTTTCGCGCCGCTTGTGGGTTTGATTCCCACTTTATGGAATAGTTATATTTATATTATAAGAATAAAAGTAAAAGAACGGCGTTCGATTTCGCCATTTCATTCTCAAATTTAGTCAGTAATTCTCAACTTCATTCTCAAATTCGGGTGGAAAGAGAAAAGTAACTAAGGCTGAAAAAAATATTACAATCGTCTTAAACATCTGATGAGTTTAAACGACAAGAAAATTACCACCTTTAAGGAATTCTTATAATTTTTGCTCCATGTTTCAATCAATTCAATGTCAACAGTATTTTGTTGGATAGCTTTTAACCCTAAGCAGAAAATAGGATACAATATATCAGATTTTTTAAATTTCTTTATTGTTGTGTTCAATATTCAAATTTGTGTGTTTGTGTTTTCTTATAAGCTATAAGGAAAAGCTTTGTACTTTCTATTTAAGCTAATCATCGGTGTTTTAGCAATATCTCCCAAAGAAGCACTTTCATTCGCATAAGAAAGAAAATCTCTTCGAGGAAAAAACTATGAAAATGTTTAATCTTTAGACGATTACTTCAATATACAGTAGAAATTACTGAGCCCTAAGGATTATACAGAGATAAGCGGCTTTGAGAAAAATTTACATTAAGCCTGCGTAACTAACATAATTAGAATAAGTATTTTGAATCTCAGATACTTTTTCCTTTGTGTGTTTAAATAAAAACATTTAAATGAAAGCTTACTTCCAACTAAGCCGCAATTCTTATTCCAAAGTTTGGTATTAGAAAATATTTTAATAAATTTCTACCTAAAATTTTCGTTGTTTTATTCTTCTTGAATTGAGCATTTTACGACGTGATGGTATGCATATACTACTTCGTCAAAATCCTAAGCTTTGTAAATTATAGCAGATTAACAATATTATATATTATTGTAATATTAGTTGAAATTTGGCTTCATTTTTTTATGGTGACAAATCAAGATCATAATAAATAATTACGACCTAAAAGTCATGCTTAGATTTGTATTTAAGAGTGTGGAAATTATGATAACAAATGTAATTATGTTTTTGGTGTCTGAATCTTATTTCATGTTTATGATAACCAGTAAAGAAATTAGTGAAAGATACTGTAATCTTTTATGCAGTTAAAATTGTTCTTTCAACTTTGAAATCAAAGTTACATACCAACCTTGTAGGTGTTCTTAAATCATGACCTGTTTGAGTCGAGACCGTTTATCTCAAACGGAAATGAAATTTCTCCACAGATATAATAGGTTTTGCACGGATTACATCCTGCTCGTTTTCAAATAAGATTTGCTTTATGAGTTTATCTTTTAGGAAATGTAACGTTTTAAACGAAAAAGCTGGGTTTCATACTTATAGACTAGACTAGTTGTGCACGCGATTTCGTCCGCGTGGAATTCTAAAATAAAAGTAGCCTTAGTTACTACTTATATCAGGTATCTGCCAGTGATAGTCTCGTCAAAATTTGTCAAGCCGTTCTAGAGATTAGCCGGAACAGACAGCCAGACAGACACAAATTGGACAGACTAAAATTGTTAAAAATAATTCTTTAGTATATGCATAAAAAGTAAGAAGCGGTTATTTTTGATACTACAAACAAACACTCTTTTATTTTATTTTATTTATTTGTATATATATTTTAATAAGATTCTGAATCTATTTACGTTTACGACGTCTTTTTAGGCAAATGCTTAATATTATATGTGTTGAATAAGTAATGCAAGAAATTTGAGAACTATTTTATATATATGTACGAGGAATAAGTAGATTTATTTATTGTTACAGAAAAAATAAAAGTGGTAAATTAAGTAGTATATTGAAAGTAAAAAGTACAAAGTATGTTAGTTTTGAACTCCAAATTAATTCTTTTTCAGTAGTTTTCTGTAAGTTTTAAATTTATGCTATTCAAGCTTACTTTTATGTTTTGAAAACGATACATTTTATTTATAAAATAATATATATATAGTAATATTATACGAGTATAAGTGTTACAAGTACGAGTACACCAGTTTCACATATATTTATATATTAGTTTCACATAAATATATTCAAAGTAACTCATATCCACGATACAACACGGACTATTAGTAAATACTATTAATATTTTTATATAAAAGCATATAAAATACCTATACCTGTGAGGAAGGGTGGCTGTGAATGAAATAACAAGCACGTATAATATTGAACATCGATGCAAGACATGCTGAATAAGCTAAAACGATGTGTATTTTTTAAATACACACGTTTCATTAATTTAAATCTTTTAGTAAAATTTTATACATAAGTCTCATAAGTTACATTAAATAGGGATAAGAGATGTAAAATCACAAACTGTAGCGCGTATTGAAATACGACTAGACGATTGGTTTTGGCCTAGATCCCCAATCTTAAATCTCTATTTTGGGCTGAACGAGGGCATTGGGCAGACAACTGCTACTACAGTGAAGCTGTAAAAGGTAAAATAATTGAAAATTATGTAATATGATACATTTCTTTTTAATTCTACAAAACAAAAAAAGACCACTTTAACATTGCAGTATGGCTATAAATAAAGATTAAATGACATTGGAAAACTAAAGGTAATTGTGCATGCTGCTGCGACACCGATCTCCATAAGCCGCGAACACATTAATCTGACTATCAATTTACAGCGTACGTTTCGTGTTTTGCGAGGACAGCTTTTTTATTCAAACATTGCTGTTATCGGGCCAAAATTGTATTTTTCAAATATAAGTTTTATTTTGAAACTGCACTAGGGAAATTGTGTGGCGGCGAATAAAATTAGTATGTCTAAACTCAATCACACGTGTTACAGACAGGCCTGTACCACACTCGTGGTGAATGGAAAATAATTTCCATCGTACCTATAACAGGGATATTGGTTGTATTTACATGTTAAAATATTTATTAACAATATGTAACTTTATATTGTCGTTAAAATAATGTGTTATACTTATCATGTTACAAATGCAGTTGGTTTTGGTACTTCTTTCTTTTTTTTAAACAAAGCTTTAATGTCGATTGCAGTGGTCTGTGATAACAATTGATGTCATAATTAAAAAACTTAAGAATAAGTTATATATTTTATCAGTATTTTTTTCGAGATTCAAAGAAAGTTAGCACTGTTGAGAAGCAGATATACTACAGAAAGTCACATTTAAAGTTCAAAAAGATTTTTTTCATTATTTTTTAAAAAAAAGTTTTAGCGAGAAGTTTTCTGTCGATAAATATTTAATTATTTGAAAAAGATTGTAAATGACTCTCGTTACTGGCCTGAGCCTTTACTAATGTATCTTATAAGGAAGCAGCCGTACACTAACTTTTCCTTTCAAAGAATAAAATAGAAGCACGTAAAAACATAACAGGCCAAGTTTTACACTTTAACTTTTCCGATGGGTTTCACTTTTTGGACTTTACAATTACACAGCGGAATTCTTTATGCTGAACTTAAAATTATACATCCATAATGTCTTGACGTGAGTTTAAACTTTATTTTATTTTTAAAAGAATATTTGCCCTATGGCCTTGATAAGTCTCGCTGAATAAAGGTTTAATTTCATTAATAAACTAGCAGCCCGCTCGCGGCTTGGCCTGCGTAAACTACACAACTGTAACTATTTCATCGTTTTACCCGCACGTGTTTCCACTTAAATCACAAATTTACTTAAATTTATAATTTAAATTATTGTAACTTTTTATTTATGAACCGATTGAAATGAAATAATAGAAAACACGGAAGTTTATTAAAATACAATAGTCAAAATTACATTGAAATCGGTTTAGCTATTACTGAGATTTGCGTGCACGCACGCACAGACAAACAGATAATTTTGGATTCTATTACATTGATAAATTATTTTTTTGCTTATATATCTTCCATGCACAGACAGTGATCAGTATCACATTTTTATGATATATATAAATAATGATATATATGAATTATTCCTAGCAATGTGAAAAAGCACATTAGTGATGCTGTAATTCGATGAAGCCCCGAGTCGCACAAACTTGCTTAATGAAGTTAAGGTATGTTGCCTAGGTCGACGTTGTTTCCAGCTAGGCATAATCCAATTTCGTCATATAGATAGATAGAGATAAGGCCTCTTTTAATATTTACATTCATTCTTCCACTAAGTAAACAATTGAAATAGAACAGAGTGTCTTGATATTAGGTTCTCTTTTACTACCCTGATATATAGGAAAAAGCGAGCAGCTGTAAAAAATATTTCTTTATAAGTAGGTATATTATGTATACATTATACAACGATCAATAACATAATATTATTTATATTATTTATCGGACTTGAAAAACAAATTAGGTAACACAAAACCAGAAAAAAAGTTAAAAACATTGTGTGTGTGTGGTGAAAATCAACGCCGCGCTTTGTCTTACCAGTGCGGACCAATTTGAATATAATCATTCCCCCGAATTGAAATAGAACTCACAACCGATCCCTCTTACAATCAGACGCACAAGTTCTACTTGAAAGGATTCCCTCAAGTAGAATTCATATGATACAGTTGAATGATTTAAAGCAGTTTTAAATGTAATTCTGCTGTCGCATCCAGGAAACCTATTCTAGATAATTAAGTTAACTCGGATGTTGCCATACCCACGCGCGCACTGTCCGGATCCTATTCCGCTCAATATCACTGTAGTAACAACCCTTGACGTTAATAAACTTTTCCATTTTCATAAAACTCAACTGACTGAAACGTATGTGACTTATAATAAATTGTTATACATATTTTTGCTATCTTTTTATAATTAGAAAATGTTTTAATATAACAGTTTAATTGTATCATATATTTTATTGTACTTTTTTCTACAATCAAAGTACACTCTCATATTATAGTAGGGATATATGACAGTTATTACTTAAATATTCCAAGGAACGAACGACCTCACGAAACAAAAAAATTATAATGTTTCAATAATACAATATGTCGTATATATTTTTACTATCGTAGCGCTGTGGACCAGTCTTTTTCTTTTGAAGGCGAACTGTTTATATTAATATTAAAAAAAAATTCGTTTTACTGGCATAGAAAATACCGATTTAATAAAATACAGGGCTGGATTCTTGCACTATGCATGACGAGTATTACGTAGAGAACAGATTGATGTATTTTAGGTTCTCTATGCCTTGCCTGAAAATTTCCTGAAAAATTGTATTTAATAGATACATATAATAAATAATGAAAATCGAAACGATATGGGAACGTTATGTTTAATATGTTTATTATCATAATTATATAATTTTTAATATTTGAGACAATATAAATACATGTTTATATTTGGCATAATTTTGACGAAAATTCAACCAAAAATGTTGTACGAAAAGAGAGATAGGCACTCAAAAGTTTCAGCGAGAATAGCTTTATAAAAGTCAAGTGTTGTTGATGTAGCGATATGAAACGAAATGGAAGGGTGCAATGGGCGTTCGCGCTGGGAAATTGCAATATCCGAGCCAACTGAATTATTAGGCTAGCTAGATACGACTTTCATATTTTAGTGGATTCCTTAAAGTTGAAGAAATATTTAATATCATTCGACTCAAACTTTCTATTCATAGCAGTAGGTTTTTTTATTATTTTATGGATGAGGCAAGATAAAAAGAGTTAATTGATTCGTTTCTGTGTCGTAAATTTCCGTACAATATACTTAAAAAATAATTCTTATTTTCACTTTACTTAATCATGATAAAATGTATAGCAAAAGATTCGCATTATTATATTTTATTTTCACATATTTATATATTTCATTACTTGAGTTAGTCTTGAGTTTTCCATATTTTCCGTATAGGAGGTTTAGCATTGTTTACCAATTTACACTGAACTGAATATATTTAGTGATTTTTGGCGAAATCCGATGCCACAATCCTTGATAGTGACCATATCTCTATTAACAATAATATAATTTTATAGTAAAATATATCTTTTAATCTACAACCATTATGTTCACAAGATAAATCCTAACTGCCTTCTGACGCCTGTCCTTATAGCTCTTCGGCGGAGAATAGATCTGTTGTATTCCTACTGTGTGTAAGGGATACTTACACATTGTAGTAATTATAATAGGAAACATAAACATTTATTTGCCAGAGGCCCTTATAGTAAGCTTTATATCACAGGAAATAGGCCTAGCAGGAGATTGGATCGCGCGAGTCGGCTTAACTAAACTTCATTAGTCAAGTTTGCATAACGGAGCTTCATTGAATTACTACATCACTCGTATATGAGCGACATACTTTTTTCATTGTTTATTCGATCATTGATTTGAATAAAAAAAATATTTACCTACCTTGTGTAGAATGAAAAGATTTTTTGTTTTAAACTTAATTGGCTTTGTACTGAATACAATATGAAAATATGAAGCACGTATAAGGTACGTGCATAGAACGCTCATTCATTCAATTTAAATATTTTTATAATAAATAATCCTTTTTTCAAGTAATTGAAAAATATTAAAGGCTAATATGATGTAAGAAAGTACGAACGTAAGGTATTCGAAACTTAATGATTTCTAAGATATATTTTGGAATACTGAAATATATGAGACAAATCTGGATGATTAAGCAGTCACATTTATAACTACAGTAGAGATTGATTTATTGTGATTCTTTTTGCCTTCTTCGTAATAATCATACCTGTACCTATTATCTAACGAAACGTAAGGCTATTGTGGTAGGACAGCTTCTGACTGTAGACACGATTGGTTGTGGGCTTGATTCCCACTCGGGGATGATTATTATTAAAATATTTTCATTTATTTGCTCTGGTATCTATGACAAAGCGCGGCGTATAGTTCCGTTACGCAACACGCAATGTGTCAATTTTTCTTGTGCTCTTTCTGACTACCCTGCTATGCGGGAATATGCTGAATAAAATATATACCTAACTTAGCAATAGAAAATAAGGTGAAAATTCCATATACTATTAACCTTACAATATTGGTAGGTACTAAGTATTAACCATGAATATTTTGTTCTAGACTGGACAGCTTACGCTCAAATAAACATACATAAGAGGGTGACGTTGATGACCCTGATATGTCTCTATTCATACAGTAGTAAAGTAACAAAAGCCACATAAAATATGCATAGAGTAAAATAATATAATACTTTTTATCTAAAAAACAAGCTCTACATATTTTATTATTATGTTGGTCGTTCTGGCAAGGATATCCAGTTCATACTATATTTTCATCGGATTAGGACACGTCAGCATCTTTTTAAGAAAATTGGATGGCAAGAAATGGGTAAAAAAATTAAACTGTTATTAAAATTAAACTTTTATTTATTAAAAGAAATTAGTTGTATATTTCAAACATATCAACTGGCATCCGGACCCGTGCTACGTGGCAACAGATGAAATTTTTATTATACAATTCACATTCGTCCTTATCTCGTATTACCTTTTGCCGTGGACAAGTTTTGCTCTCTATACATATACCGCGAGCTTTGTCACATTTTTCCCATAATGCTAGAAATAAAAACTATTTTTTAAAATACTGAAGACACTTTTTACGAAAATTATGGTAACGCAGTGTTATGAAATTTGGCAAACTTAAGGTTTATATAGAGAAAAGGTGCAGAAGTAGAAAGCGGTTTGTTCATAATAACACATTAGAACTACATTCAATTAACAAAATAAATATTACACACACCGCCAAGTAAATTTTGGGGCAAAGGGCAAAAGGGATTTTTCGAACAAATTAAGTAAAATTATTACGAAATCATATTGTATTGAGTAGTAGTATCTTGTTTGCTTTCTGTTTTCTAATTATCTATGTATTGTATTTTTTCGACATTAAGAAATAAAGTTATTACAAGTTGGAAATGATATGCATATTGTTTATTATTTGTATGAGTTGTGCTCGTGATTAGAGTTAATTTTAAAGTAGATGAAACTTTTGCCATTGTGTAGGAGGGTGAGACCAAACTTTTAAAACTAATAATGTGCTAAAGAGTTTCTAATTAAAATTTTATAATTATGATTAAAGTATTAGCAGGTTGTAAAATGCGCCGTCGATGACGAGAACTTAAAACAAATAAAAGTACGTATCCCGATTTAATCTGTGGTTAGAATTTTATTATATCGTCCGCAATTATTATATTAATATTATATTTATTTAGGAAAAAAAATAATATAGTTTTAAAATAAAATTTTATGAGATAAGTGAAATTTTTGCGTTGAAAGTTGTTTTTAATAAGCGTGTATTACAAAAAAAGGTAATTCTTAAAAGAAAAAGAGATATTACTGAAGTATATTTTTTGTGGATGACAGATCGACAATGTTTAATAGTATTGTATAGTAGCTAGATGTTGACATCATTAGCGTTTAATATTGACTACGTCACGCGTACTCCTGAAAAAACCATCACCAGTGAAAATAATAACCCTGCTTCTAATCTACTGGCAACATTTGGTTCAATTTTGTGTACGGCCTTAAAATATTTTATCTATTATTGTGGAATAAATTAAGGTCGCGCAGACGCGTACATTCTGTATAATAAGCGTAATAATATTTTTTAGTATTAAATAGGTTATATATATTGTACTAGGTACTAGTACCTACATTGTTTAACATATTTACTTACCGAGTCTTCTTGTGCTTATCTTAATCGTACCCATATCTATTTTATCTACTGAAAACAAATTATAAGACGTTATCGCAAAACAAAAAATTTTACAAAATATTTAACTTATCGAAACGTTAAAAATAAAATAAATTTCAGACGCTTACCAATATGTCTAGATCTTAATGAATCGCCACGATGCGACTGAAAGAGAGAAATATTTTCAACACAATTTAGCCATAATAATATTGAGTGAAAATTTAATAGGTAATAGATTGACATTGTTGTTAATCTTTATAGCTGAGAAAAGTGAGAACAATTTTTATTATACTTACAATCAAATTGAACGCAGTAGTTTCATAGAAGCTTATAGTTTGTTATTTATTTTGGTTCATAAGATTCTTGTAATAATAATCGTGGATTTTTTCTGGTATATATATATATTATTTTTATCAATAAACATATATTACATATACATATATATATTTTTAATATGTAATATATATATTTTTATACATATATATATTTTTAATATGTAATATATTTAATTTAATATTATATTTATATATAAAATTTAATTACATATATATATTTTTAATATGTAATATATGTTTATTAATATATATTAATATTAATTAACATATATTACATATACATATATATATATTTAAATTGATTAATCTAAACATATAATAAAAATGTAATTCATTGCTACCTGTACATGGAAGATATATGCAAAAAATATTATTAGGGAAATTAATCAATATAATAGAACCCAAGCAATGGTTTTTAATTTTTTTCCCGTTGTCTGTTTATCATTTTTTCTTTTTATTTGTGCCTTTTAAATTCAGAAAAGGCTTCACTGATTTAAATGCAATTTTGACTATTGTATTGTGGTAAGTTAAAACCATTTTAACTATCAATTTAAGCAAAGTTTGTGATTTAAGTGTGAATGCGGTCGGGCGAAATAACGAAATGGGTTAGTCATGTAGTTTACACAGGTGAAGCCGCGTGCGTAAGTTATTAATATAAAAATAATGTGACAAAATAATGTGACAAAGTAATGTGAGTATGAAAAAATATTGTCGTATTTAAAAAAAATACATATAGCTTCCTTTTCAGTACACCCTCGTTTATCCCACTGAATAAGAAAGGTAAACGGACATCTCCTTTAATTAATTCTGTGATGGATTCCGTTAAATCTGACCTTCATTTAGAATTTGGCATTGCCATCCGTTTCACTGACAAAGGGCTCTTCTTAATTATTTTGTCTCGTGATTTATGCTGTTCTATCGACTTTCGGCAGAACGGATTTGTCTCGCAATTATAGCTTCTATTATAAAAGAAAATTAATATTTCAATTTTGAAATATAATATAAAAATTGTTATTATTATTATATAAGACTTGGATTTTTAGCTGAATCTATTTAATTATCGCTATCTTGTCAATGAATATGAATTGAAAAAAAATATAATAAAATTATATTAATGTATTAATCAATACCAACGCTACCTCCCTCGTTGTACGTGGAACTTGTTAAATTGCGCCTTATTTTTATTTGGGGAAGCACTTCACTGGATATATTGCCACTCAAGCCTCTACTGTAGTGCCGCATTCAGTTGACAGGAACGCCTAGGTAACAATGTTTCGGTGAAATAGGTCGCATCGTACATTCCAAGATCCTTCTTGAGTTAAGTGAGACACATTTCATAATATTTGCTTTTATTTACTTTTTTTAGTGTAAGATTTATTTGTCTCTTACTTTACTAAAGACGTGTGTATACACATGCACACACTTTAAACAAATTTAAAATGATCTGTGACTATAATTCGTTGTTCTTATATGATAATTCAATCCTGTTAAAAATAAATCATTTATAACAACTTATACATAGAAGTGATTTCAAATATATGTTAAGCAAAGAAGCGATATCGTTGATATTAGTTATAATGTGATGCGTTCTTTTGCCCATTTGGGAGAAATAGAATTTTAAACTTTACCATTTAATGAGAAGCACACATAAAAACATACATATATATCTACACGACTTTCTTACATATATAGACAATATTTTGTATATTTTTTATATTATTATTTATTTACTTTTTGTATATTATTATTTATTTACTGTTCTATAATATATAAACATTTCCATTCATTAGGCATTTTATAATATTAAATCTATGTATGCTATGTTTTGCAGACCATTGAAACCGTCAATTTCTATGACGATTATGTTAGCTGGTCCAAGTGATCTCCTGGAAGTGTAGCCCATCGTTGAATACGGTTTCCTTGCCGAGCTTGTTCCCCAGGATCCCAGTGCAGACACAAGAGCACGACAGTCTCGTCACTGTGCATATACAAGTAGAAGGACACTCCTTCTCCTCCATTATTTTACAACCCTTTTCATAGTCTTATTGACTGGAAAGAGAAAAGTATGTCTTAACTTCTTAATTATTGTCCTTACTCTAGAACGGTGTGATTTTGACACTAGTTTCTTTCTGCCTACCCCACAACGAGGGATGAAGCGTTACAATATTAAATTACAAATTTTGTACAGATTACACTCAAAATGTATATATATGTGCTATTGCTATATTTATAATGTAGGAGCTATTTCCAAGGTTGTGTAACACTTAGATTTATTATCTTTTTATTACTATCTTTTATATTTAATATTTTATATTTTGCTTGTAAATTGTTATTATTTGATTTTTAAGTATCACACAAATAAAACATTAGTTTCCATACAGCTACTTAATTTTCAATTTGGTTTACTTTATTATGTTGTAAAACAATCTAAAAAACGATGTACATTTTTGTTAATAGAATTGTTAAATTAAATTTTCATTAACGTTGTTGATTAAATTCCGGGCCGAATTAATGTAATTTATACGTTTCTATTGTTTTTCACTTATTCAGAAATGGTTTGTACAAGTTCTTAAATTAAATACCTGTTGCGAGGAATTTCAATTATATATTTAGTTTGATATTTGAAACCTACAGCGTAACGACCAATGATAAGTTCACAATTTTAGTTTTGATATTCATATATTTCGGCAAAAAACGCATTTGTCGATATTATTTGGATATATTTTTTAGGTTTAGTGACCTTACATTTATTATTATTCTATCTAAATATAAATACAAGTTTGTAATCAATATTAACAACTATGTAATGACGCTAAAAAAAACATAAAATTACAAAATATAATAAAAAAATTGGGCTCGTCCGGGATTTGAACCCGGGACCTCTCGCACCCTAAGCGAAAATCATACCCCTAGACCAACGAGCCATGTGTGATGAAGTTGAAAGTATATCTTAATATCTACTTACTAGTTGAAGAAATAACTTTTACATTTCAATTATTATTAAGATATTACCACATAATATTATTAAAATAATGGTAGCCTTCTTCCGCTTTAAGCGCAGTATGGAAAATACAAATAAACAAAAAATACATTTTCAAATTTTTTCATAAAATATTCTACTTAATATGTACATATATTACAAACGTATATAAAAAAATATAAATTTTATTAATGTGTATTTAATTTAAAAAAAAAGAAAGAATACATTATACTTTTATTTTACATTATAAGTTGAAACTAAGCATACAAAATATATGGAAAAATATAAAATTACAATAAAACTAATTGGGCTCGTCCGGGATTTGAACCCGGGACCTCTCGCACCCAAAGCGAGAATCATACCCCTAGACCAACGAGCCACACACAACTGATTTATAAATTACAGTTTACATCGCTATAATTTTGTAATACTAACTGGTACCGTACACTATTCTCATAACTGTACAGCGACGTCATTTAAAACCGGAATTCATATTACTTATCACGGCAACATACAGTTCTTAATAATATGCAGTAATTTATACAAAATGTATTGTTACATTTTTGTACTTTTATTTTATTTATTTATAATTTTTATCGTAACAAAGAGGATGTATGACTTTTTGTAAGCTTCCCGCTTTTTCTCGTTTCATAGAGTCAAATCACTCCACCGTTCTCCATTTTCCTCCTGCATTCGAAGCATTGCGTGGTGAATGGCTAACATCGACATCGCGCTTTGACTTATTCACCAGAGCGGAGAAATATAAATAAATAAGTAATAAATCTTTCCACCGAGTAGGATTCGATCTTACCATGAATCACAATAATAGTGAGACCACTTTCTAATTTATTCTACTGAAAAAATATATAATTATTGGAGTTTATTCAAGCTGTTTTAATTCGAAGCGAAATATGTTACATTAAAATTTGACTAGAATACGTCGCGCTAAAATTTTGACGGTGCTCCTATTAGAAATCTATTATTAGGACACAGAATTTACAGAGATAATATGAAACTGCTAGTATTTAGTGTTAGGAGACTAACGATTCCGCCATGGCACTGTTAGGTCTGGGCTGACTATACACGATGGCTTGTTTAAATGCTTATATTTTCCTGGTCTTGTGCCAAAATCTGTTAAATGGCTTTTATGTAGAGAGAGAGAGAGAGAGAAATAAGCTTATAGAAATGGAGGAAAGAAAAAAAATAATTATAGTCATTCTACTGAGTGGGAATCGAAGCCGAATCGAATCGAAGAATCGAAACTAATCGAGATTACTAATACTAATCGAGAGATAAACAGAAACTGTCCCTCTTTATGATAATAAATATTTTATAAACATTATATTTTTAAAACATTATTAAAAGTGAAAAACATATTACAGTAGATAATATCAACCAGCCATCTGGAAAATCAAGATTAATTTTAAAATAGCCATTGCTGTTTATCGGTTTTTAATAACGATTCTTCGATAAAAAACATTTAATGTACATCGCGCAAATTAAAAAATAAATCATGCAAAAACAGTGAAGTGGAATTTTTGAATTATACTTAAACAATTTTTAAAGACTTGGTCTCTGTTCCTCTCTATAACTATATTTTGCCTACTTTCCATTTTACCTACTTTCCATTTATTGCAATTCTTTTACTTTTATATGCAACTAGTTGATGCCTGCAACTTTGGACCTTATTGCACTTATTTTTTATTTATATATATATATATATATAAACTTTTTTGTTGTTAAAAAACAAATAAGTTTAATACAAAGTTAGAAAAAATGGACCAAAAGTGGTTTATTTATTTATTATTTATTAGGAATTCCACGTTACACACTATGAGTACATGGTGTGGAATTCATCTATGCATACATTGTTACATAGTATGACTCAATTAAGCTAACTCTATTTGTAAATAAAATCTTGTTTCTATAAAAAGATGGTGAGTAATTTCTATACAACTAAGCTAAATAAATAATGAATGGTTTGAGGTTAATTGGTTAATGATTTCCTTCTGTATAATTGTTTTTTTGGGTTAGCTTTATAGGAATGTATCGAATCATTAATGATTCGATACATTCCTATAAAGCTCTAACTTGGATACATAAAAATTCTTCAAGTTAGAATTTTTTGTTAATTTATTGTAAAGATTTCTTCCGTTCCATTCTATTCAGTGCTGCGTTTATACCCAAGTTTGTTCTCAAGAACTTTGTTTTAAAATTTTGTGCATTTAATCTTGCTTTTGATGTAGGAGTAAAAACAAAATGTTCGTTTAAAACTTAAGCACAATCTATTTTTCCTGGGAATAACTTATGCAAAAAGCAAATATCTACAATGTCTCTGCGATAATATAGTTTTAAGGTATTATAATGATGTAACAAGTGAACATAATTTTGTAGTTTATTAGTGATACGATATCTATACGATAAAAAAAAATTGTTTTGTATTCTTTCTAACCTATTTTCATATGTTTCGTAATGTGGATTCCTAAATATGGAATAAAGTCAAAGTCATATAATTTTATTCAAAATAAGAAGTTAAATGCTAAATTTTTAGAAACGTCAAACAATTTACCAGCGGTCTAATGTGAATGCCTCAGACCTGAGAAGAACCGGCGCTCATCACTGAGTGCGCGACCGCGACCCGAACGCGGACAGACGCGTGAGGGCAGACGTCATTGATGGTTGTGTCTGTATTGCGAATTTTCAAGGCATTAGCAATTTGTTAAAAAGGCATTGTACTTAAAGCTATATTGCTTTAGTTATTCGCCCAGGTTTAGTTATTAGCAGATTTTTATTTGGTTAGGATTTATACGTACAATAAGAGACTTCATTTTAATTATGTATATAGGTTATTTACCTGTTAATTATAACGAATGCGATTTGTTAAAAACGCATTATCGCATATATCACGGTGAACAAATTAAATTAACGTGTAGTAGTTCCGCGGCGAGCGGGTCGCTAGTAATATCATAAATTCACTGGATTGTTTAAAAACCTGTGTGGAATGTGGAGGAACATATATGGAATGTAACTCATCTTTGCGTCAACTGTAATGCCTAAATCCCGTAGTTGAGTAACTTTATTAATGAGATAACCATCCACTATATAATTTTAATTAATGTTAGGCGTTTTTCTCGTTAAAAACAATAATAATGCTTAGGAATTTTTTGTTACTTAAATTCAATCGATTGACAGAACACCATACGGAAAATCTGCCTAAATCTTATTGCAAGGGATAAGAGTCGTTTTGTTTGTTCAAATTTTTTTTTTAATTTATTTCATCTGCATACATCAAGAATGCACTGTATACAATGTGATTTAAACACGATATTATTGACTTTTTTTTTAGTAAGGCAGCTCTAAGTTTTGATCCTTGCGGCACTCTTGGATGTAAAGCAAATGGTCTTGACTCATATTCTCCCAATACTAAATTTATCTGTCTATTCTGTAGATAGTTTTCTACTAACCTTAGCAATTTCCCATGTATTCCATAATTATTAAGTTTGGCCAATAAACACTTGTGATTTACTATATCAAACCATACTACTACTATTTACTATTTACCATCTTCGATAGATGTACAATATATGAGATAAAGGGTTTTTACTAAAGTAATTGCTTTTTTTTAAAAGATATTGGAGGTATATTATCTGGCCCGGTTCCTTTCTTTAAATCAAGATATTAAAATCATTTTTTTTTACTCAAAATTTCAATTTCACTTATGCAATTTTTTGTTATAAATAAATTATTCATATTTAGTCCTATTATACAACCAAAACAGGAAACATCAGTAATAGAATTATGATATTCTATAAATTGTCTTGAAAAATAGTTCATAAATACTATAATCACAGTTGTCAAACGTTATTAAAACTGGATACTCACATAACATATATATAACGTATAAAATTTCTTTGGAAATTTGGACACTCTGACATCTACTCGTACTCCTGAGTATTTTGAATTTAATCTCATCAAGAGTATTACCATACTTCTTAAATAAAATCCTATAATTGTTTTTATCTAGTAAACGTTTTTTAAGTTATACGAGTGCCTGATTCGATATTTATTATTATAATCTTTAATATATTGTTGTTTTGGTACGTACATCTCGATTATTCTACGTAATTCAGAATAGAACGTTTTGACCATATCATCTACATAATTACATTTATTAAACACTATGTCCTAGTTTAAATTCTGAATTTGTTTATTCAATATTTTATAATTCGCAATCACGAATTTATATTTGCTAAAAGTACTCGGTTCTAAAAATAATTCTACTGAGTTCAGTCTTTTTCCTATATCTAATGGTGGATGATATTTATCTACAGGATATTTATCGAAATTCTTATACGTTTACATATTTTTGTTGTTAGCATGGCTAAGCGGTAAGAGTGCTTTTTTGCTGGTTTGCAAGAGGCGCGAATTCGAATTCTACTGCGTTCAAAATTTTATACGCTTTCTAAATATATATTTCATTTTCCTAAGTGTGGGAATAACACTTTAAAAATGCATTCTCTCTGGATAAACGATTGTTCGTATAATAATAATTGGGTAACAGAAATTTGTAAAAATCTCTCTACAGAGATGCTAACGACAAAAATAAGTTGTAATAAGCTTATAAGAATTTCGACGTAGAACGCATGGCTTAGCATTCACTGCGCTAGGACGGTTTTCAAGCGGCGCGGGTTCGAATCACGTTGCGTTCAAATTTTTATACGTTTTCTGATAATGGTTCTTATAACATTTTAAGTGTGTGAATAACTCTATAAAATGTTAAAAGTAATATTTCCATGTAAAAAGTTTACAAAAGGTTAGCAATAGAAACGTAACAAAACATGACAATAACAAAGGATCAAGGGCTATAAAAAGTAGACTAGAATGGCGGATATAGAAATAAAAATTATGACTATAAAATAAAATTTTCAACATAAAATGGTTGAGCGGTTCTGTTGGAGAACTGTTGAGTGCCGCAAATGAAATAAAACATCTCCACATCGAGCATCAATACTACGTAGTATGTATACAAAATGAAATGAATTTTTATTTTCATCCCACTAGATTTTAATGAACACTTATAGATCGCAATTTTAAAGATGAATGCTCTTCTATATGGAAGCTACGATTTAATTACTCATCGAATCGCCTACTAACATATTACAGTAATAGTTTATTGACTACATAAGAACAAAACGTTCCATTTTCTTTTATAACATTAGGTAGTCCTTTGATTTTCTTGATTTTATATTTAAAACTAGATTAAACTAGATTAAAAGATTTAACAATTTATACAATAGTGTGTATCATACACATGGCACTGTGCATATGTATTTCTGATGCATTTTTATAAAAAATATTGCCTTTCACCACTTCTCTATATAAACTTGGACTATGCCAAATTTCATTTTTCCCCATTCAGATAATGTTTGTTAAAAGGGGTCCAATGTTTGTCATATTAATACTATAACATCGGTATCGATGAAACTTTACTATGGCTACATCTCTGGATGCCATGGTTCCTCCTGGTGTGGATCGACAACACGAGGTCGATTTTTTAAATGATATACTATACATACGAGTCGGTTCGGGCGATGACTAGGTGTTAAACTAAAACTCGTTATGCAGAAAATTAAACATCTCTTAAATTTAATTTATATTCTCTGAAATCATTGGACATTATTTTACTTTGATCCAAAAAAAAATTAGGTCGGTTCATTGCGTAAATAGGAAACCACATATGAATAACGTTTATCTGACATAAAACAGTAATTAAGATTTTTGCGTAATGAATTAAGTATATGATATAGCATTATTCACTCGTTAATAGGCCATTGGTAAAATCAGTGAGGCTTTGTGCCTCAATTAATTGTACGCAGTAAAATAATTTTTTCAGGATTTATTCAGGATTGTATTATATCTGTGGAAGTTCAACAACTCCAACAACTGTTGCAATGGAAAAACAATTAATTGCAATTATTCGCTATTGTTTTTATAATTTAATTAGCGCTGTTCTAAAAATAATAATTCATATAATAAAATAATAAGCATATTACTTAAAAAAAATTATTTTCTTCTCATTGACAAGGCATGAATTTATCATTGTAATAGCGTACCATGAAGGCCGCAACATGTCAATTTGTCAGTGTCAATCTTCAAGGCAATAAGGAGACCTCTGATTGATGACCACGTATAATGATTTGCAAATTTTGAGAATTCCAGAATACATGCCTTATTTTTTTTTTATCAAAGAACATGACCTATATACATAATTATATATGTGTTAGTATATATTTTGTAAAACTTTTTGTGTAAAGCAGGATAGGTAGAGAGAACCGAGACATTACGTGTTAAGTAGCGACCCTCAACGCCACGTTTTGTCTTGTTCATCAGAGAGAAGAAATAATGTAATTATGATCATTCCACTGAGTGGGAATCAAACCCATAACCAATCGCGTTTACAGTAATGCGATGTTCCACTGCACCACGACGACCTCACAAACTTTATACATAACCTTTAATCATACTGCAGTAAATTTTTGATTAAAAAATTTAATATTTTGTTCTTGTTTTAATCTTCTATATACATATTGTATGTGTTTTAGAAAACTAGTGTACTACATAATAATTATTACAAAAGATTAGACAAGCTGGCTTGTATGTGCTTATAAAAAAGTATTACTCTTGAGGCATTATTAGTTTCATGCTCTATTTTGCTTTTATGTTAACCGTAACAATGAGTTTTTATGCAAGTGTTTTTATTCTTCAACAGTCAATAAACAAATAATTAACCGAATGAAAATATGCGGTACTATATTATGTGACAGTCCACTATTAATCAAGGCTTTGTCGACATGCTTTTTTCATGGAAACAATTCTATCAAATTTCTTGTCAATATTCTTTTACGACACGTATATATGTATAAAGAGTATACTTCCTACACATATATAACAAAACTACTAACAGAACTTAATTCCATACATTACTTATGTTTAATATCCAATTCAATACAATTTATTTTAATGTACCTTAATATTTTTATAATCAAAAAGTAAAGGCAAAAGTAGTTCTTATTGTGTAAATAACGAATGTATTTCTGTCGTACAAAACATTTTCGATAATCTCTATGTACCGTGCATCGGTCCGCAATTACCCCAAATATATAGCCATGTTAATATGTCTCCGTCGTTTATTGAGGCCATTCTAATGGTCGTGTTACCCGATGAAAATTATTATTATTAGTTTAAATATTTATGTTCTTTCAATAATATTAGTAGCAGCATTGACGCGTAAAATATGCATTGCAATGTATATTTAAATTTATACAAAAGTGTATGTTTATTACATAAACTTTACAATATTCTCAGAAGAGTATAATTGATAACAGAATCCAGCTATTTTAAATATTTATTTTTAAAAAAACCTATATGTTATACAGGTAATAAAGTTTGTATTCCAAAATTCATGGAAATTTATTTAGCTGTTTTGCATAGTTCAGTAACAAGCAACACAACTTTTTAACCTTATAAAATATGTATATACGAAACGTTTTTGAATAATATGCTTTTATCTATACTATATTAATAGGTGAAGTAAGAACTTTTATTTTTGCGAAAAATATGCGAATAGAATATGAAGAAGCTTGAAATTTATGAAGGAGCATAATTCATGTGTATATGAGGAGGGAGTGCAGAAGGTCAAGATCTTTTATAGTTAATAAAATAAATATTACACTCACTGTCAAGTGTTTGATATACATTTTTGTATAGTGACTTACAAGTTGCAAAGGTGCCGCATATTTTAAGCGTCAATGAGGCTTTTTAAATTATTTTTAAAGTGTTAATTACACACTTGGGACATTGAAAAACATATTTAGTTAAGCCATGTGTTCCAGCGGTCAGAGCGCTTGGACGGTTTCCAAGAGGCGCGGGTTCGAATCCCGCTGCGTTAAAAAATTTATACGTTTTCTAAATATGCTTGTCGATGAGGCTACTAGTAGGTACATATAAATAGACAAGCAATACCTACTATATTTTGGATTCACAACCGCAATCTGAAAATATTACAAATGTTTGCCCCGGCTTAGGTAAAACAAAAACAGGCGTAGGGTTGCACTGTGGAAAGACATGACTAGAGGGATTTCTCTATAGTTTCTATCCGCCTACGCCGAAAGGAAGGATTGGGAGATTGAAGATTGACAAAAAATGGTGACTTTACGTTATTTTTTTACGAACTTGAATATAATGTAATTAGAAGGTTTGCTAACTGACCCTTACATAGTTAGTAGCTAGTACTACTGACATAGGAAAGATTTTTTTTTTAAATACTATTTAAAAGGCTTTCATTTATAGTTCTTTTTTGCTCTCCTAGAGTTAAGCTAGTGACTTCGTTTACTACTTTCCTCTCATTTGAAGTTGGTTGCTGAGTAGCAGACACCAACTTCCTTATTTGTAATATTAAATAAAAAAGATAGACAAAATTTCTAGTGTTATCCGTTGTCCGCCTTCCGGCTTCATTGCCCGTTGAGTGGCAGAACTCAATGCCATAATTAATTATTATATTCTTGGCTGCTATTCTAGTGAAACCATTTTTAGAAAACATTCTTACCGTAAGTGCGGGAATAACAGAAAACATTTTAATGATATTTAAATGTGTTTTAGAGTAAAATTCTGTATATTGACTTTAGTAAACTGCAATAATTAGTCTACAAAGCTAGTACGTGTATTCCGAAAAAATTCATAGTCCATTGAAACATACATATTGCTAATGTCTCGTATAATGTAAGCATGTAATACCGTAATACGGTTTGCGAGCTTAAACTGCTCTTTTAACAGCTTAGCTAATTGTTACTGTTTCCAAAGCCTTAAAACCATTAAACTTTGTACGTACGAAATACAATGGATAAGATACAAAGCAACAAAATGAAGTGACTATTTAGTATTTTAGGCAAATACTAGAAATATAACTTGAAAATGTTAGATATGTCTTTGCCAAAGATATTGTTTTGTTAATCCTAAATGTAAGTTTTGAGATACATTAAATATATTTACAGTGATTTTATACTATAGCAAGAGTTAAAATAAATAAATAAAAAAAAAAGTTAATTTGTTGTAACTTTCTTATTTATGAAAAAAAAATGTTAGGGGAAATTTACCACAATACAATAGTCAAAACTGCAATTAATTCGGTATAGCCGTTTCTAAGATTAACGTGCACAAACGCACAGACACACAAACAAACAGAAAATTAAAATTAAATTAAAATTCATTATTTTGAGTTCTATTTTATTGATAAATGCCCCCATAATATTTTTTTTCATATGTCTTCCATATACAGACAGTGACCAGATACATTTTTATTTTATCTATATATACATATATATATATAGAATATAATAGAATTCAATTGTCATTTGTCATTTCACAAACCACGACCATTTTTATAATATCGTCAACGGTTTCATGAAATCCGCAATACTACGGTATGACATAATATAGAAGAGCAAACTATGTAGTCATTTTCTTTTGGTAATCTACACAAATGTAATATTTTAAATAAGCTTGTTGTACCAAAACTACTTCGTTGCCCTTAAAAGGATGTGAAATAATACAAATTCGTAATTGATCTTAACATTAAAAAATCTTTTTTACACATTTAAGCTCGTTATCAAATCAAAATTAAATATAAATAAGTTGACAACGACCTATATGGCTAATAGAAAAATGAGCACAGAAGCTGTGACTATATAAAAAAAGAAAAAAATACAAGAAATGACTAGTCTGTTGCTCCAGTGTTTACACATCATCTTCCAGTAAAATATGTGTAAAGTATTTGTTGTAAACTTATTTGAATGTAACTTTATCTATTTCTGTTTATATTTAAAATGAAACAGTGTGTTTTATCTAACACCTTACTAGAGACCTACTTGAGTCTCCCCATGCTCTGTATCTGTAATTAACTTTAAAACGATTGATATAATTATCATCGACACTTTGCCTAACTTACCTTCTCTTGAGGCATAGTCAGTAATTGTCCTACTGCGACACATCTCTAGCACGCTTATAAGAAAAAAAGCATACGAATATACTGCATACACATTAAAAAAACTTTTGATTATTTCGACTATTCATTTTCATAACACCGAAATGAGAACGCATACAAAATTCTTTCACTAGTTTAAAATGATGTTGTGTAGTTAAAGCTGCTTTTTAAACCATTCCACTCACCACATTTATATAAGAGAGAAGTTGACATGAATATTCGTAAATTGAACAAAGAAGTCCACCATTTGAAAAATCTAAACGCACATTTTTAACGTAATTGGGTTAAACAAATTCTCTTAGAAGGTTTTCGTTATATTTCATGAAAATATCCAGGACCGCACTAAGTAACAAATGTGGTCATATAATTTAATTAGTGAAGAGGCCATAATAGCAGTGGGCGGACATCGTTTACACATATGTTAATTTGCTTTTAGAATTTATGATCATGAAATATGGATTACGAGAAATTGTATGTTTGTACACGGGTTGAGAGGTACTGTCCTATAGGGATTTTAAAATCAGTATTCTAATGGTACATTCGCTTTGACCAGTGAAGTTCAAAGGTGTTTATATGCTTTTGATATTTGTTTCAAGTCTGCTGTTAGGATGTGTTCTGACTCCTGACTTTATCTCATGATAATAGGTCTTAAATAGTACTATATTAATAACAAAAATTTTGAAACATGGCACCTACTTCATACTATCAAGGAAAAACAAAAAATATATCAGAATATATGATTTTCCAGTCTTATCTGTGAATGTTAGTTCTCTCTATTTTACACATATAAAGTCATTACCTACAAAATTAATGTACTTGTTGTACTTTCCATACCCAATTATCACAAAGCACGTACATTAACAACAAAAAAAGGAAATAATAATTTTATGTTAGTCTTGTTCTACTTCCAGACCTAATTAATGTAATGGTGACATTGAGTAGCAAACAAGTTTATAGCTCGAGTCGCAGTTAATGAGCGTGTTGGATATAGTATCATTAGCAAGCCCAGGTGCTAAGGGCCCTCTGTTTATGATTCAAATGCGCTGACCTGTTTACGAAACAAACATCGAGCAGAAACCGTCGGTTCTTTTTTCAGACGAATTTGAATGCTTATAAATTCTCTTCTTTCATTCAAAATTGTAAAAAAAATAATTTTATGTTGATGCTGCGCTTTGAATAAGTCGGCTTTGAGGATATGGCTAATTAAGATACTACTTGAGACTGAATATTTATATTTAATGAGCAGTATAAAATAATTTATAAGGGTAATTAAAATTAAGGGTAAAATATAAAAAAATTGTTGTGCCATTTATGAATGTCTCAGAGATATTATAAAGTGAAATAATTTTATTATATTGTAAAAGGATGAGTGCTGTCTAGATGCTTGTTCGTTTTATTATGTGGGCGGGTAGAACAGTGGTTGCATACTGATTAGGGTAGATTTGAGTGGTTATTGTACTTTGTCAGTAGATAATAAATTTTATATAACTCCAAACTTGTAAATTTGCAATAGTAAACTAGAACAGTTAGAACAATATATACTTCTGCTGAATTTGTAAATAGTATAAGGATAATTGTATTTTTAATAGATGATTCATTTACGCTTTAAATCGTACTTTCGACACATAACATAAGTCTGTACCTGTGATCACGGATCAATATACACTAATTCGGTTAAAATAGTTTAATTTCAAATACATAACAATCACGAACGTCACAAATTTTAGTTTGCATATACTAATTTCAATTACTAAAAATTGTATTTACATGAGAATGAAATTATTTTCTTATCAATATATCATAAATAACTTAAAGCTGTCTGTAAACGAAGATATATGAAAAAAAAAACTATTATTTATCATTTACCAATATACCCAAAAAAAATATTTTAAATATTCTTTTCTGTTTGTCTGTTACTTTGTGCATGCTAATCTCAGAAACAGCTTAACCGTTTTAAACGCACTATTTTACGTTTATGTTTAAACGTTTTGACAATTGCGATAAACTTTCTTTAACATTTAGTGTTTATTTCAATTCAATCGATTTGTAAATAAAAAAGTTACAATCATTTACATGTTCATTTCAGCAAAGTTTGTGATTTGAGTGTGAACGCGGGCGGGCGAAAAAACGAAATAGTTATAGTCGTGTAGTTTACGCAGGCGTCGCCGAGAGCGGAACGCTGGTTACAAACATTTATAATTTCATAAACTGTTATATATATATATATATAATACTTCAATATCAATATATATATATATATATATATATATATATATGGTTTTTTCAGTTTCGGTTTCGGTACAATATTATAATTTATAATCAATTACTTACACAAGAAATGTTATTACTATATACTTCAAATGATTTTCATAAATGATTTGGTTTGTCATTGAACCTGACATTATCGAAACCCTAATAAAAAAATTGTAATTTATGGCTATTATTGTCAGTTTTTTTGACAAAATCAGAATTTTACGAAAGGTTGAAATTTTAGGTTATTAATTACTGTCTCACTGTATATATACAGCACCCATTTTTTCCCATGTGGTACATAACATATAATTTGTGCTCGGATTTCTATAGTCTGGTAAGATAAGCTGTAGCGTTGAACACCACCACTATATACTGTCTTCAAATAGATGAAAGTGGTAGGCCATTCTACAGTTGAGTTACACGAGACACCCATATAAGCTGTACGTACCTGTGTTGCATTCGAAAAATTATATTAAGCAAGAAAAATTGCTTAGAGTATGAAACATTAAAAGACCTGGCATAAGTAAGATTCGGCCGCATAATTTAACGATATATCATAATTTATGCAGTCAATAGTTTGACCGGTCATTTGATCTCTAAATTAATATTTATTATCTTTCTAAAAAAAATTCTGAACGTACTATAAATATATATTTGACAACAAATAAGTCATGCAACAATTAGATAAATTACACAGTTATAAATCAGGAGAAGTTTCGTAGAGAATGTCCTTGCGGATTAAAATTTTTGATTTTCTGTAAATTTTTATTTAATTTAGTCACATTATTTAATTCTGAGGAGTTAATAATTTCGCCAGGTGAGCTAGTAAATAAATATAATAATTTCATCAATTGGGAATCGAACTCAACACCAATTGCGATTACAGTCAAATGCTATTCTTCTGATTTATTTAAACGTGGATTACTTCAAACTTCTACTTAATAAAAATTCAAAGTTTTACAATTGAGAACGAGTTAAAAAATACAATAATGGAATAATATATTCATCGTTAATCTTAATATTTAGATAATTAAAGAATAATTTTCTTAGTAAAGAAAATTAATTATAATATTTTATAAGTTGAAAAAGACATATTTGGAAAACCTATAAAAATTTGAACGCAGCGGGATTTGAACGTGCGCTTCTTGACAAACGCCGCACGTTTAAATCCCGCTGCGTTCAATTTTTATACGTTTTCTAAATATGTCTTTTTCAATTTCCTAAGTGTGGGAATAACACTTTAAAAAATGTTAACAAAATATTTATATAGGTAGTTATATCTATAGCACAAGCTCATGAAGACATGAGCAAAGGTCGGGGGTAAGCGCTAACGCGGCGTGACGGAGTGCAGCTAAGTGCCGTGCTAAATTGCTCGCAGCCTCGCCGCGGGCGTGCGACGTACATCTATCTATTACCTGTGAGTGTCTATGAAGGTTTTTACTTTGTTAATTTATAATTTAAAGCCTTACTTATAATAACCTAACCATAAAAATGCACAATTTAAAAATACAGTATTACTGTATTTTTAACAGTGATGTATCATGATCATACTACGTTACTTCTATATTACAGTATAATATGTGAAGGAAAAACTCTGTACTGCTTTTAATTAAATTCGCGTCGTTGTATGCCAGGCATGTCTCAACGACACTTAACAATTTTAACAATAAACTATTGGCAATTTTTTAAATTTTATTCTTAACAAGCTAATAATATAAATATATGAAATTAACGTATTTATTGCATACTAGCGCTTAAACTATAGCTGTTTCGGTTTTTCGGCGGCCTTTTCGTAAATAAATGAAATTCATGAAAAAAAAATAAAAATAGAAGCAAAAAATGGAGAAAAAAGTAACCTTTGCTCATTTCATAACCCTGAAGTATTGCTACATAAATTTCATCACGATCGGTTCAGCAGTTTGGCCGTGATGACGTCACATACAGATAGACTTTCGCATTTTTACTTGTATGGATGTAGGTATACTTAAATTTCGTTGCAAATATCACATTAATGTATTTATTATTTTATTATATATCTGTTCTTATGTGTAATAATACCTACGTATATCCCCCTTTCAGTTTGTTACGTTAAGAACGGTTTTTCGTTGTATATAAATTTTAAGATATGAATATTTTAATATTTAAATTTATACTAACTAGGTCACGTGGTATGACATGAATAATTTATGAAATATGCCTGTTATTGATGATGATAGCTTCAGCACACAAATTAGCTCTCAAATAACGTGATAGCGACGCATCTAAATAGCTTGTGCTATGAGTGCTGAATAGCAAATTATTTAAGTAATCGTTTTAGACATAACTTTTCTATAGTAATTAGTTACCTACTTAAACAAGTCTATTTACATTGCAATATTTTTAAAATGTTATTATTATAATTAGGAATAAGAAAAATAAACATTTTCTAATATTTTGTTAACATTTTTTAAACGTAACGTTAACGTTCAAATTTTTATACGTTTTCTAAATATGTCATTTTCGAATATGTTTTGTACCTTTTTAAAAAATATAAGTTTGTTAGCTAGGCAGTCAGAAATAACCTAATGACTCTGTTTTCAAAGCTCCTCCCAAATTCGAAGTACTAATGTGTTGAGTGGCGGAACTGAATGCTGCGCTGTGCCTTATACCAGCGCGAAGAAATGAAAATAATTTAAATATAATTATTCCTCCGTGTGGGGATGGAAGGCACAATAAGTCAATCAATATTTTTTATAGGAACTAACCAGGGGACAGTTACGTATTTTTATGTTACCATATGACTTTAGAAGGACTTGGCGGTGAGTCGTTCCTTTATAGTCATTTCATGAATTTAGATATATTGCCTGGTACTTGACTTTTAACTAGACAGAGAGAACGTCTATATAAATAATGAATTTCCCACGGCTGAAATTACCTACTACCACCTACGGCGTCAACTACTCAATTTTGGTGTGTACAAAAGTTATTAAATTGTTTTCCTTTAAAATCCCATATCATAAATAGTAAGGCATGCATATGGTAATTACTTGCAACACTTACGGCCCCGTGAGATAGCTTGTTTAATTAATTAGTGAGCACGATCAACGTGAGAGCACGAGCGGTGCACTAATAATTATTATAAGTTTAGTGTTTCAAAGAAAAACTTAATTTAAAAGGCGGTATAAATAAAAAAAAAAGTTTATTTATAATAACTCTAAGTATGTTAGATTATCGATTATTTTATATGTAATATTAAACTAGTCAGGATGTTTATTTTTGTGGCATATAATTTCCTAGTTTCAGACATGTTGTTTGTTTTAGAACAAACAAACTAACGTATTTTTTGTTTGGGAAAAGTAATAAAAAGTTTTTAGGGGATTTAAATTTTTTAGGGGAGGCCTATGTCCAGAAGTGGGCGTCGTACGGCTGAGATGGCGAATGGGTATGTTAGAGATACATGTTTTACTTTCTGTAGACTAAGCGCGAACTTTGGTCATGTTACCAAGCACACATTATCTCGATATCTTGTAGGCGAAAAACAAAAAAGGAGCCAGAAACGAGGGTTAATTGTATTATGATACGTTATTATAATATTATTATAGTCAAACTTAAACTGATTTTCACAAAATTATAGATCTTCACATGCGATGCGATGTTTTGCCTTTTGTTTCTGCAAGTATACTAGAAAAATAAAAGATTAGAAAAAATAATAAATTAAAATGACCTAACATTCGTATAGAAAACACATTATAAGAGCTATTAATATTTAAAAGCTCGTGTCACGAGTTATTCATACATAACTTATGTAAATATTGGTTTTCTCTTAAAGGAAATACGTTTAAATGAAATTGTTTCTTGTTTGTAAATGATTGATGACAGTTCATCAATAATGTCTACGGCAGCATTTTCTTTTTTAAAAGCTTCGCATACCCTTTTCAAATAACAAATTGTTTAAAACATGTTTGCCTAAGCTTTTAAGCAAAATATTAATTTTGAATCTTCATGAAAAAGTGTTTTAACCGCATGAAGGTTGTTTGAAATTATTTTGTAGCCTGTTTTTTTTTAATTAAAATATTGTTATTTCTAAGCTAACAATATAAACGTTTACATTTAATTAGATAATTTTACTTCATTATCATATTTTTGTAATGCCTCACTCTCTTTCCCGCATAGTAGGTAGTCAGAGAAAACCTAGTGTAGACACTACGTTTTTCACTTTCCGTTTGAAATTGAAACATTGTATTGAGTAAGAACTCCACGTCGCGCTTTGTGTTAGGTGATAGAGCGGAGGAATGAAAATACTTTTAGTACAGCTATTCCTCCGAGGGGGAATCGAACAATTAACTAATCAAGTTTACAGTCAGACTGCTGTCCTACTGCGCCAAAATAGTTTCTGCTTACTTTTGTTATTATTAATATTTTTAATTTTATATAACTTAAATACCGCTACTATGACGATATGTATAAACAAAGATATAATAATAAATATATACAATTTTTAATTAAACTTAATTGAACAGACATCTGTAGTATATGTGCATTGTGTCTAAGAAAGCTTTAACACACTGGTGTTGAAAGAAGCTTATGTGGGGTATAATCTGAAGTTGAATAATTTATTTAAAATTTTTAAAGAACTTTCTCGAGTAATCGTGTTCATTCTCGCGAGTGGCACAGGGTAGGTGTTACTTCGAACTTTCAAACTTTAGTAAAATGGAGAGCTGAGAAGTTTTAAGATTGATGAATTTAAAACTTTGTCGTTGTATAATATTTTTTATAATTTTTTCCGACATTCTTGTTTTTAATATGATAAAGCTAACGACGTTGACTTTGTAAAACGTTAAAGTTTGCTTCATATAAATTGATGATCGAAGATATTTTGTCATATTATTTTATGCTTATTAATGTATTGTACACCGAAAATAAATCCAGAATTATTAGAAAATATAAATCTAAAATATATAGAATACATGGAACAACGTCGGACTGTAAACGCGCCTAGTCGTGGGTTCGATTCCCATTTGAGGGAATGAATATATATAAATTATTTTTATTTTCCCCTCTAGTAAAACATTTCATTTTATCAATTTCACCACTGAATGCGCAATGTGCTCAAATTCTGATGGAAAGTGGAGAACTGAGTGCTATGTATCCTGATATGTAGGAAAACCCTTAACCTAAAAAAAAACTTTCACAATAATGTGCTTGCTTGTCAGGTTATTTAAAAAAAAAACGTACGTGTTCGTAATTAATGGAACTGATTTTCCTCATTTCACTTATCAAATTATTTACAATGTGAACATAAATTGAAACTAATTATGAAATCGCCATTTAATATTAAAAATATGTAAACGACCATAATTAATTGTTTTTTGATTATTTTATGCTTTGGGCGTTCTGTGGGCTAGAAATAAAATAAGATTGTACATTTAACTACAGTTTTATATATTCTGATGTTATCAAAAACTGTAGCGGTTCTCTATTTTTATTCTTTATTTACAGTATGATGATTAATTATATTAAGGGTTAAAAATTCCGCTCTCGAAATTCCCATTTCGTACAGAAATTTAAAAAAAATTTATTTCTTATCTAAAGATATTACAACTCTATGGATCTAGACCCCACAAACTGCGTGAAGGCATGTAGTACTGCTTCCTGGGAAGAATATTTTTTCCATGCAGAGTATTGTTAAAATTGCAAAAAAAAACACTAGTCAGATGAGGCAGGTTAGTAACATCAAACCATTCCTTCTATTCGCTTGGTAGTTTGGTATGGATCAGATTCCACCACTATCTTCGATTCATCATTGTTTACCTTAGTGGCGGGTCTTTTTCTTGAAGGACAAGTAGAAAATTCTAATACAAAAGCTTGTAAGCTTAGCTGTATGTTCTCTAGGTACAGCATTGACATGCTGTACATTCTAACATGGTATTTCGGAAGTGCCATGTTGGAACTCGTCTTCGAAATTTACTCTGGATTTTGCCTTATCCATCTTCACTTTTCATATTGAATTAAAAAATCAATCAAAAGTCTAACTAAAATCAAGTGTTATTTTTATTTCAAATTTAGAATGTTATCGTTTTGTGTGAAAACATTAAATCTACCTCCACTATTAAAATGATTTTTAAAAGAATTAATTTGATAGATATTTCCGCAGTTACATTGTATGAGACAACGAGAAAAAATAAAAAAAAAATGTATTTTAACAATTTTAAAATGTCATTTACATGGCTTAGAGTTCAGAGAGTACACGGACGATTTTCAAGAAGCGCGGGTTCGAAACCTGCTGCTTTCGCATTTTGATGTTTTCCAAAATTGTTTTTGAAATAAAAATTGCTTCATGGCTGTATTCAGTTAGTGTGGTAGAACAAACCGGTTTTACGTCCATTCATTGCATATCAACATCTCAGTAGACAAGGGAGATAAAATAATTTAAATATATGTATTTTCATGAGTGGAGATAAAATTTCCAATCTCAAACTCAACTACATATATACGTCACGACTTAATAACCACTTAACGCCTTTTCTCGCAAAACAGGGAAATCAGACAGAGCCTAGTGTCATAAGACTTCGTTCTCCACTTTCCGCCAAGGACCATCGTGTCTCAGTTTGACAGGATCTGACTGTAAACGCGGTGGGTTCAATCTCCACTCGGGGGAATGATTATATTTAAATTATTTTCATTCTCGGCTCTGGTGCTTTGAGTACCGCCACTCAACATGCAATGTCTCGGTTTCGAAAGTGGAGAACCGATTAATAATCACTACATAGTATAAAACATATTTTCCTAGCCTCTGTCTGTTTCTAAGCTTTCTTCTTTTAAGCCACGTATTGGATTCTGATGCAGTTTTGACTGTTATTGAGACAACTTATTTCCTAATAAATAAAACATTTTTATTAAATATTACTAAACTAGAGAAAAATCCATATTTTGTAATGAAGCCATCACAAAAACATACTACGGTAATGTATTTATAAAAAGACCTACAAAATAGTCCACGATATCTTATATCTATCTCACATTAACTTTATTTGTAAAAGCTAATTTCTTCTAATCATAATTAATCCTTGTATCAAAATATATATACACATAGTAATAAGTTACCTTGGCTATTGAATGTAGATGAGAATTATCCTTTACTTATTTTTATTTAAATTAGAACTTTAAAAGTTATCACAGATTTAAAATTACACGCAACTAAAAAAATTCTTGCAGCTTGCGTCCCGTATTTATATAATTCGATAAAATATATAATTCAATAAAATAACAAATTTGAGCAATTTGTGATTTAAGCGAGAATGCGGTCGACGAAAATATGAAATACCTATAATCGTGTAGTTCACGCCGGAAAAGCAGCGAGCGGGTCGCTAGGTTATATAAATAAATAAAATTGGAGTATGTGTTTGTAATATTAAAATTACCGCTTCTAATTAAATGCATTGCTATGTATACACGGTACATATACCAAAATAACATTAATTACAATTATTGTTGTCTGTCTGTTTTTTCCAGCTAATATCTGGAATGACGGAACCGGTTTTGACGGGACTTTCACGGTCAGACAGCTGATGTAATAGGGAGTACCTTTACAGTATTAGTGCTTTTCCTTAGTCACGGGCACAGCTAATTATTGACAAAATAAGAAATATATATTATTTTGTACACAATATTTGCATTGTAACTGAAGCAGGTAGAAATATTAAATTATTTGTGAGTTCGTTAATTTTTATATTATGTTTTGTCTTTAATAGGTTTTATATGCCGTATGTGCTTTTAAAATGTACAAAAACATTGGATCCTGATAAAGCAATCTTGTTTTGATACGTGGGTGTTCACGCTCCAGTTACGTTCAGAGATGTCAAGAAGCGGAAGGATACACGTCCGCGTCCAAATATACTCGAAAAAGATTTTCATCGGCCTGGAAAAGTGAAAAAAAAAAACATTTATACGTTTAAGCTTAAAGTACTTCGATGGTACATTATAAAAGCAATAATAAGGTTCAGCTTCACGCTTTTTCCCGCATAGCAGGGTAACACAGAATACCGAGTTTCAGTCACTCCGTTTTCCACTTCCGCCCAAATCCGAAACATTACAAAAAAAATACATTTTGTAACATTTTTTAAAGGACATTTAAGAAATTAAAAAACATATTTTTAGAAAACGTATAAAAATTATGAACGCAGCGGGATTCGAACATATTTTCTCTTTGTATTCTGTATTCATATTTTTTTGACGTTTGCTAAAAATATGTTTTTTAATAAATAAGATTGATCAAAATCAATTTCGAAGATGTTAAAATAATTGATTGAATTCTTATTTTGATATGTTGGTGCAGATAGCAATAGATATATGAATATACGCAGCTCTAACATTAATAAAGGAAACATGTACATGCATGAAACATTGAAAACCCTTACATTAAAATCGGTAATTTTTGAAACTTTGCTTTTGAAATTTAAGTAAATCTAATAATTTCACTACAAAAGTATTCCTAAAATAGAATAATACAGATTATAAATTTAATTAGAGAATTTCATTATTTCTAGGAATAAAAGTATGAAGGTTTAAAATATATTTCATATATCAACAATATAAATCATGGATGAAAACTATATAAAAGTTGTACCATATTAAAGGAAACGTAAAGTTGAAAGAAATAAGAAGAAGAATAGAACACCTGCCAACACGTGTCTGTAATAGATAAAATGTATTATATATAAACAGTATTTGTAAATAAAGTATCTATAAACAGTCATTTTAGAAAAAAATAAAACAAATTATAAATAATATTTAGAAAGTAATATTATTAAAAGTAGCCATGCGTCTTAATATAATATTAATTTTTAAATATACGATATATATATTAAAATATACCATAAATATTGAAAAAAAAACCGGTAAGTGTTGTAACAAAACACCGAGGCATCGTGGTTACTAAGTGCCTCTGGTATCGTGTTTTAACCAATTCAATTTTATTTTTGCTGCGTATTCTGAAAATGGCGAAGCCCAGTCTGTTGTTGCTTAAAAAACTTTTTCATGAAGCTACATAAATACTCCTATATATAAGAAACATTTTGTACGTTCAATAATAAAAGGTGTAATTATTTAAAAAATACGCATTATTATAAGACAGAGAGCCAAAAATTTTAAGATTTTTAAACTTAACATTGTTTGTCTTACTAATTTTATGTATGAGCTTATTTAATTTGCACTAAATTAATCCTAAATCAATTTAATACTTATTTATGTTTCTGGCATAAAAATGGTATACTGTTACGTCGAAGTGTGATTTAAACTGTTACAGTTTAAAAACACTATTTAAAAACGTCTCATGACAGTCGCAGTAACAAAAATTTACGTTACATTACTTTATTTGAACTTAACACTCTTAGAGAATTTTTAATTGCGTTTATTTTGTTTAAAGAAAAATGTAAAATAAGACAAAGAAAGTAAATATAGAGTTATGGAGAGATCATATTTTTTTCTCTAAATTTACAAAATACGTCGTAGTATGTAATACGAAGTTATACTATCGGCGCACAAAAGCCAACTTAAAGCAAGCTAGAGCCAAAATCAAAGCTCAACTTTGTCAGTCAAGGTTGTAATAGCACAATCCCTATCAGTTCAGCTACCAGTAATCGTTAGTGACGTTACGTCCAAATCCGTGTAAACCCCGTAAAGTGCCCACTTCTGTTGCGCGTATAGGCGCGGGTTCAAATCCCGCTGCGTGCAAATTTTAATACGTTTTCTAAATATGTCTTATTCAATGTCGTAAGTGTGTGAATAACAGTTTAAAAAAAATGTTAAAAAGTCAACCATTCCAAATAAAATGTGTTTAAAGTATTTTTTTTCAGCTTAATGCAAATAATGTAAGTATTTTGATCGGTACCGGATCGGTACGGTACTTTCATGATACTGTATAATTTTTTAATATCTTAGAGCATATGTCCTTTTACAAATTGTGTCGGTCGAAGCAACTCAATTTTAATGATAGTTTAAATTTTAGTAATAAATCTGCATGTCAGTAAAATATTTTGAAATGTATCTTTAAAGTCCATCGCAGCATAGTAGCACAGCGTCGGACTATAAACGCAATGGTGGATTTGACCCCCACTCCGGGAAATGATTATATTTAAATTACTTTCAATTCTTCCCTTTAGAAGACAAAACGCGGCGTTAAGTTCCGTCACCCGACACGCAATGCCCCAATACCTAGCGGAATGCACAGAATATCAATAGCTCTGATCTGTAATACGTGTAAAATCGAAAAGCTGCTTTTATCTCTAATTGAAATTACTTATAATCTACATTATACTGTCACTAAAGCTGCCTATTTTCCTCAATTGTTTATTCATTTCGTTCGCTGGCGGTTAGACGAATTCGTTTGGACATCGGTAGAGCCGCATACTGATTAGGGTAAATGAGGGTAGCATTAAGTAGCCCGTGTAGTTTGACAATGTATCGTTAGAGGCTTAGAGGTAAAATCTCAAAGTAACATGTTAAAATTAACATGGCTTTTTATGGTTGAAATTTATGTAACATGTCCCTAGGCCGTTTGTATATGTTTTTATGACCTAAAAAGTTCAAAATCTTTTTAGTAAATCATATTGTGAAGATTAAAACTGTTATAAATCCTTTTTCTTTTTAACTTAATTAATAAATATCGAATCGCATTGTTTTTTGTGTGATATCCGAAAACAATGGATCTTAGTTCCTGTAATTGTAAGAACAAATAAATCTTAATTTAGTCTGGGATATTCTTTTCGTATTTAAGCTAAATAAAGAAATCTATCTTTGAATATATTCAAGATTAAATAAGAAAGTTATACGTAATTTGAGGGAAAGAAAGTTCCTAGCGAGGTTGATTGCGGGACATAAGTCGATGTTTGTGTCAACATTTGTGACCGAGGGTAAGTAAGGAGCGGCTGCAAACACTCCACCTCCGTAAGACCAATTATGGCTTAAGTAAATTACTCTTCATATACTGTTACAGTAAGATAAGCTATACGTGTATAGCTCAAATTTTGTTAACACAGATTTTAACATAATATTGATGATGGCTTTTCAAATAGCTTTTTCAGTTTTACGTACTAAATACCTTGCATATGCACTCTTGTAACTCGTTTAAAAGATGTTATTATATTTTACTATTATATGTTAGTATATTTTTAATATATATTATTATCACTTCAAAAATATATTGCAGTGGTGTTTGGACTAAAACAAACCTAATTCTAAGCCGATTGAAATATAATTAATTATGTAACTTTAGGAGCAATTTATGTTATTGTGTGTAATGTTTCTACACTTGAACAGTATATGGAACGTATAAATTGGAAAATAATATTAATAATCTTCTTATCCTCCATGCATCTCTCATATTTTTTTACCATCTGTCTGTTACACTTCTTGATTCAATTTAGTAGGTAGATTTATATTATCGCTTTTTTAACTACACGCGGCGTAATTCATTCGTTACTCATGAAATTTTTAATAAAAATGACTTAATGTTGTTGTTTAGATTGAAATTTTCTGTCTGTACAAAGGATTTTGTATCGATGTTGTGTCCATAAAATCAGTGACCTTTAATTGTTAAATAGCCGTCGAAATATATTATTTACAAAAAAAAATCGTCTTTATTGTTCTATAATAACTTATATAATAGATTTACCACAAACTTTTCCATAAAGGTTATATAAATAATAAAATAAAAAATAATGTAGAGTAGATCTCAAGCGTACGTAGGTACATGTTCCAGTCGCAGCGTCGTTGCGAGCAATTTAGCGCTGCACTCGGGTGCACTTTATCACGCCACGTTAGCACCTGTCCCTTCTCGCCTTCAACCAAGGGTATATTTATACCGTTTAATTGTGCCAATATTCTACATATAAATATAAAAAAATAAGAGAGGAGAGGAGTATTTTTCACTCAATCGTTAAACATCACATACAGTATATTTAAGTAAGACATTTAACTAGAAGGTAACAGCGTTCGACTGTAAATTAGGTTGTGGGTTCGATTCTCACTCGAGGAAAGGATTATATCGATTTTTTTTCATCTTTCTGACAAATCGTGGCATTTATTTCCATCATTTAACAGGATGCCAATGTCAAACAATGTTTGGAGATCAGTTGGAAAGTGCAGCACAGAATGTCTGGACACTGAGTTCTCTAGCCTTGCTATGTGGGTAAAGCGTGAAACAAGAAGAAAAGGATTTACATTTGAAGCATCATCGGATTGCAAGGTCTGATCTACTATTTATTTATATACCATAAGCTGTAATTATGAAAAATTTGAATGTGGTAAATATTTATTATATTACATCTACATTATAGTGGTCTTAGCGCTAACAGCCAATAAACGTTAATTGGATCACATAGATGCCGATCGCTTCTTAGTATTATGCTGGATTCTGAAATACATTCCGATGTTACAATGCCCATTACTTCGAATGTTCTATACATTTGCTTAACTGTATACTGTAAACTGTATAAACCTATTATTGTAGAATCGTAACTTTTATTATATAAATAGCTCATTTTGCTTATAATTCTGTTTAGTTTTTCTTAAAATCATCTAAAATCTTGTAGATGTTATTATACAACAGGTGTGAGTTCAAGACTTGTCGAATATTTTTCTGTAATACCAATAAACAGATAACTTTTAGTTTCCCTTTTAGGGACATATTTTCAATGTAATTTCCACAAGATAAATTATATGGAGCGACACCCAGTCTATCTCAAGATGATATACAATGGTATACTTAAAATATTAATTAAAACTTGACAATACTCCATATGTTTAGAAAATATTAACAGCTTGCCAAGTTCATTTCATTCAGCACGAATACATCATCGATCATAGACGGAAACGTTAATTGGTCCTTACGTGCCGACCTCTCGGTCACGAACGAACGAGAGCCGGGCATGTTAGTTGAGTATACAATCGGTGTGGAAACCGGTGATTGTTATAGCCTCTTGTATTTACTAGTAATCCTATATTCGCAAATTCGAGCATATGTCAAAGTTATGCCTTCCCCTTAGGAGAACTATTATAAACAATTTAAATATCAAATGCTGAAAGTCTCTTATAATATAACAGACACAAGTACACCCTAAATTACTCACTGAGTGCAAGAATTACGAGTTCCAATCACATTATTTTATATAGTGCTCATTTCTATACTGTCTGACTATCTCGCTATTAAGGAAATGACATGAAGCTGATATAATTAGTGTAGCCTTAAATACTGTTATAATTAAAAATGAACAAAATATTACTTTTGGATTTGAAAACTATCATTTTTATAGGATTGTTTACTGTGTTGTCTTATTTACGCGCCAATATATTGTAATGTATTTTGTGATATTAAAATGGAGTAGGATGATAAAGAGAACCGAATCTATGTGATTGCATTACGTAAAGTAGTTATAAGATAAAAAAAATTTTTTAATTCCTCCATACTATTGGTATTAGTCAAATGTTTGTGTACCTTTTATTTCAAGAGATGAAAATAGCACCTAGAACCATGTCGCGGATTGATGTCACGCACTGGTCATTTTCTAACCGATAATAAAAAAAAAATAATGTGATAAAATCAAAACAACTACTTAAGTGGTCAAAACAACTACAAAGGGAGGTCACAGAAAATTTTGTTTAATGGTCACAATTTTTTACAATTGAGCAATATTTTAACAATCAAAATAACCATATTTATGCTGAAAGTTCTAAAGAATCCCAATTAGTAAACAGAGTACAACGTGGGCATTATTCGACTTTAGTGATGGTTTGGTGGGGTATTAGCTATGAAGGAGCGACTGAGCCATATTTTTATGGAAAAATATTAAATCATCAGCACACTTGATACACTTTTCAAGATACCATTCTTGAGACTTAACAACGCCATGTTCTAAGACCTTTCATTTTTGCATTTCATTTCAAAACACCATGTTCATTAACCAAGAATGGTCCTTTCAGCAAGACTCGGCGCCAGGTCATAAAGCTCGATCCATCCAATATTGGGTAGAAACGAACGTTCTCGAGTTCATCAGAGCTGAAGACTGGCCGTCATCTTGTCCTGATCTTAATCCACTGGATTATGATATATGGTCAGTTTTAGAGAGTAAATTTTGAGGATTTTGTACGGTGATTGACAAACCCAATGACAAATTTGGCAAACATTTTCAAAACTTGAAAAGAGTTTACAAGATGTATCTATACTTCTATACTAACATTATAAAGGTAAGCGTTTGTGAGTTTAAGGCAGGTAATTTCCGGAAGTACCGATCCGATTTTAAAAGTTTTTTCACTGTTATAAAGCTACATCATCCCTGATTGCTAATTGTTATTTTGTAATAATTCGTTTACAGCTAGATAAATTAACACTTATAAAGTAAAGAAGTGCTGTCGAAAATCTTTTTGTGCATTTAGCTGGCTCAACTGTTGATTATATATACATTTAGAATAGCGGGCGAAACTCGGCGCCATTCTTTTTCGCAAGAAGAGAAACTCTTTGGCCTGACCAAGTGTACAACCGCTTTGTTTTAATTTTAATAATATAATAGAACGTGAACAATGGTATAAAAAATATATATAAAATTATGCATAAATAAATATATACATATTAATAAAAACATATTATAAGTTAGTCATTTATTTTAAGAAAGTATAAAGTAACAATGCAAGATTGGTTAATAAAGGTTTTTTATTTTTTAAGTTTATTTGTTTAATATAATAAAACAGTAAAAAGGCTATGTCTGTACTTAAAATATTTACAAAAAATAATTTAGGGGGATGTAAAAACAATAATAAGAATATGAATCTATGGTTTTGACATTTTTGTCTGTCTGTTTGTACACGCACATCTTAGTAGTTATTGGACTGGTTTTGAATGAAACTGGCTTTTTGTAGTATAGCATTTAGACCTGAGCAGGAAAAATCCTGTACCCCAAGGGGTATAATTGATCTTGAAGAATGGAACACCTGATGAAATTACGAAATGTCCCTATATCAAAAACTGTTGAACGTGACAGGCATTTTCAGGAAAAAAAAAAAATTTTATTTCTTAAATGTGTAATAAAAACACAAGTTGTAGATGACCTCATAAATATATTACGTTTTTGAGGAATGTAACAGTAAGTAAATTTCGGCCACTTATTTATCAATTTAATTTTATTTGACGTTACTATCATCTCGGGTACATTTATATTTTATATACTCTGATATTGATAGCTCTTGTTTAGACTCCGCCCATATCCGAAACTATCCGTGAATTTGGTTACGGTTATTGATCGGTTTTTATTTCGGTAGCTACGGTTACGGAGCTACATAACATTCCACAATCATTGCATATATCTAGCACTCTCCACGGCCCATCCAATCAGTATACATTTCAATCTTTAATTTCTACTGAACAAAGTCAATATCTTCATAAGTAACACAAGTAATTTATTAAATATTATTGTATCGTTATTAGAGTATTTAAGCACTCAATTTCACATAATAACTTTGTAAGCACGGGGCGCGTTCGCTTTCGGCGATAACCGTATAATGGGTCGAAATGAGATTAATACCACAGTGGAATGGCCTTTGGGATTCTCTAGCGTAACGCGAAGTGATTTGTGTTTGACACTGAGCTGAATGTCTTATGGCGCAGGTGATTTTAACATCTACATAATGCCTGTTGTTTTGTGTTTTAAGTGCTTTAGAATTTACGGAACGACGATCAATTTATTCCAAAGTGAATTTTGTATGTAAAAAATAAAAGGTATTTTGGTTTGAAATTTTTGTATGTTGAATGGTAATCAGAAATTTAATAAAAGAAAAAGATCCTTAAAGCAGTAAAACTCTAGGAGCATTTTGAATCTATTGAATTTCTTTTCGTTAATGATATAACTCACGTTTAATTTATTATGCAGTTTATTATAATCTCTATAAGCTTGCCGCCATAAGTTTATATATATATATATTTGTTTTCAGTATAAAAGTAATCTAGGTATTGTTCAAAGGTTTCTTGTACAGGAGTACAAGAACCTGGGAAGGTTGGAGCACGTATTTCACAGACTTGGAAACGAGTTTTGTATTTACATAATACTCGTTGATGTTATAGTTTATGTCGATTCATCCTCTATAAAGAGCTTTTAAAGTTGTTTTTTTAATAATAACATATAATAATATAGTTTTAGTTCTTTCATTGGGATGTGTTTTCCAAAACAAGTAGATACTGCAGTTATAGAGTTAATTAGATGAAATTCGGTATAAGTAACGTTCATGTTTCCACACAGCTGCTCTAGGCAATCTTTATTTTGTTTAAAGAATGGTTTATCCCCTGTTACATTACGTTTATGGGCTTTCAGTGTACCTTTTTTATAATGAAAGCTTACCTTTTAAAGGTATGGTCGTGAAAGACTAAAAAAAGCGATTTTTTGCTATACAGCATTTTTATCTGCACTATTTTCTAGAAAATAGACTGTAGGTGCAATCTTTTTCTGAGTTTTTTCTTTTTTTTTTTGACTACTTAGCCACATATATATTACGTTTACTTAATAATGCTTTTCAAAAATTTTAATGAATAAGAATGGGTAAAACTTATTTAACTAGTTGTACGAAGTTTCAAAGAAAAGGGTTTATCTTAAAAAGTAACCAGATGGAAAATTGAGTTGGTGTTGCGGATTCTGCATAAAGTTCGCAAATTGCAATGTAAAAGTATTTTTTTATTATTGATTATAGCAACCACAATCATCTTTTACATTTGACTTTTAGTACAAAGGTTGTAAATGTTTTACGTCTTGCTAAAACATAATAAAAGTAAATATGTATACACATGGGAGTTTTCGTCTTTATGTAATTTACTCGGACATCGTGGCGCATTGGGACAGCGTTTGATTGTATTTGTAAAGCGATTAGTTGTGGGTTTGATTACCACTGGAAGGACTATGAATATATTTAAGTAATATTTATTTCTCGTATGACAATGCGCGGCGTTACGGCATACAATGTCTTAAGCCGAGGCGGAAATTATGAAGAGGAGAACGGAGTGTCATGACAATAAGTTCTCTTCGCCTACTCCGCCATATGTGTAAAAGCGTGAAGACGAAAAATGTAGTTATTCGTATAGTATACTTTTACATAAGTTGCTATAAATGGAAAATAGAGTGACATGTCACTTAATTCTTTGTTTCAGCACAATACGACATTAAAAAAGAGCAGGTAATAAGTGGTAGGCTTTTCCCGCTTAGCAATTGTTAGAGAAAACCTAGTGTCAAGACACTCCGTTCTCCACTTTCCACAATTTCGTGTTGAGTGGCGGAACTCAACGCCGCGCTTTACAAGAGCGGAGAAATGAAGTAAGTGGAAAACGAACCTACAACCGTAACATAGACAGACAGCGTCGACTAACTTCACGATGTTTCCCGCATAGCAAGGTAAGACACTTCGTTCTCTACAGCCAGCGTATTTATACATAAAATAAGATATAAACTATATGTGAGTAAAATATACAAGAAAATGTAAAATTAAATTAATTTAAATTTAATATTAACTAAACAGTTTTAATATAAAGAGAAATTATAGTCTTCAGGAGATCCAGCCATGGCCAAGTGTCACAGTTCTAAGTAGAGCATGAAACCTGCTTTAATTACGTAGAGCCACAACTGGCAATGTGGCAGGTTACAAATTCTTTGAAAACCACGAAATTAATGCGGGTCCAAGTTTATTTTATTAAAACACTCTTCAATATTACATTGATTTAATATTTATTTTTTATTAGTGATATTGTGACTGTGATAATCAATTGTAGGAAACTTTTAATATGTAACGCAATTGTTATATTTCAATATTTAAATATTATTTAAAATACTATTTATACACTTGCGATAAGAAAACATCTTGCTTTGTTTAAATTATTTTTACTATTTTTTTTTTTAAATATTTTATTATTTTACAGATTTTTATTGTGCTTTTTACATGGCATAATATAAATCACTTTACACATGGCATAAAAATACTGATATGCAAATTTAGCTCAAGTTTGCGTATCAGTATTTTTAAAACATAAAATATTTTTTTAGAAACATGTACGTAAAATAAATTACACTCATATGTTTCATTATAGAGTCGTTCTTTAATACCCTAAGACTTGTTCTCAGAAATAAATGGCCACTTTAACATTAGTTTCATCTCGGGAGCTTAAGATTTATATGTAAAATTTCATTTCAGTTTATGTGATTTATGGATCTTGGACTTAGTTATGTTCATTTAATGCATTAATTTTGATATGAATATCTGTTACGAGAAATCAAAGGGACTTCAACTTTTATATTCACGCTTAAGTCACTTTTATATCAAAAAAATATATATAGGTTTAATGTACTATAAAATATTTAGATTTTTACAGAATTTTCCTGCTTGGAAAAAATATGTTATGATTATCCCACATAAAATATAATAATAACTTTTATATACAGTCCTACCTGATCGTTACTTCATTAGTAAGTTGAAAATTTAATTTAATTGACAAGTTTGAATCTATGCAGAGATAAAATTATAGAGACTCTTTCATATAATACGCGTAGTTCTCTCAGAGATCAGCAGGTATAGGTTTATCGGTGAAATGAAATTTGCTGGTGCGTAATGCATTGGACACTGAAAATGAGTGGCTTCATGATATTTGTTTGCACATTTATATTTATATGTGAAACACATTTGAATAAATAATATTTGCAAAAATATTTGAAATGTTACTTCTTCAAATTTTCAAATATATTTAATGACAGTTGTAGCTCGCAACTATGTTTGTGTAGACAAAATGTAAAACCTATTTTTTTTCCGTTTCCAGAAATCCTCTCTTATTGTTTCCCTTCACTCCCCAAGGAAGCTACGTGCTAAATTTCAGTCTTATATGCCCAGTAGTTTAGGCTGTATGTTATTCATCAGTCAGTGAGGCAAGAATTTTACCGAAACGAAAAAGGTCCAATTAATAAATGTATATTTATAGTTAAGAAAACACGTATTTTATTAACAAACACGTGACAATAATAGTAATACAATTGTTATAAAGTATCTTAAGGATGTAAAATAAATATTCAGAAAAATAACTGTTTTATTTAACTGGCACTTTTATTATGCCTATATTTTCTGAAATGCTAAATATAATGAGTGTTTAGGGCTGCCTTTTTTAAATGAAAATAGCAGTGAATCGAAAATATTTTAAAACAGATTTTCTATTAGCTAGATTTTATGATTGTCACTTTTTGAAGCTAGAAATATTTTGAAATTTACTAGTCCTAGTTTCAAATGCAAGTATATTCCCACGTGGCGACATAGCATTGAGCCGTGATCTCGAATATTTGCATAGTGCACATACTGTTCAGTGAATTTTCGGTGAGCGGCTTAGTACAGTAATGAAAATCGTATTTTAATTACTTACCTATTCTAAGTCCAGAGTTGCTAGTCTTACAATTTTATTATTATTGATAACAAAAGGTTTATTCATATATAAAATGTTTGAGAATGTTGAACAAAAAAATATTATACTCGCCCTGTCGCCAGTAACTTCTCATCTAATGTTATGAGATCATACTTGTAGGTAATCATCACACAAATTCTAAACATATTTTTAGACCAAAACAGAGATATTATATGGTGGTTGATAAAATTTAATGTTGCCATATTATCAGACTAAGAATATATAAAATAAATATGTTACTATGTATATAGGCAAATACTAATTGAATTTACCAAGACTAATGGCATTCAGTTAAGATATGTAGTAATACACTGAAATAAATGTATGTTATATTTTGATTTTTTAACCCTTGGAAAAAAAACTTATTTGACGTATTTATATTTATTTACCTATTTTTGGTATATGTCTAATCAAATTAAGGTATATGTGAAATTATCTAGAACATGACCATCATGACTTTGAGTTGCGGGTTCAAATCCCACTAGAAGATATTTATGTTTAAAATACACGCGCTTCGCTAAGGTAGGAAGGTACTGCAGCTCATTACTAATTGTGGCTATTGGGTAAAAATGAGCAACAGAGTTGCTGTAAAACATATTTTTAGTAATCGTATAATAATTCGTATAATAATCGTATAATAATCGTATATAATAATGCAGTCGAGTTTCGACGCTGCTGGATGTAGTTCGCATTTTTATACGTTTTCTTAAAATATTTTTCATTTTCCTAAGTGTGTATTTAACACTTTAAACTAGCATTCTCTCAGACCAAACGATTGTTCGTAGAATAAACTTTGGGTAGCAGAAATTTGTAAAAATCTATCTATAGAGATGCTAACAACATAAATAACTTGTAATAAGTGTATGAGAGTTTCGACGCAGCTGGATGTAGAACGCAGCGGCGTTCAAATTTTTATACGTTTTCTAAAAATATATTTTTCAATTTCCTAAGTGTGTGATTAACACTTTTAAGTGTAGTAATTTTCTAAAAGTGCGATGCGTGCGAAGGATGCGTAAAAATATTTACTGTCTTAAACATTAACACGGCATTACCGTCTTTGATCACCATGCCCTTCATAGAATATACATACGTGTTAGTACAGTCTACAACGCCACCTGTGTAACATCAAATATTTAGGGGAAATTTACCACACATAGAGTCGTAAAACAACGATATTATATCGTAATATTTTTATTGTAGTTAGTAAATAAACAAAAGTATATGCGATGTTCCCAACGTTACCTGTACGATTACTGAATAAGTAAAACTAGTTAAATTTGAGTAACAAAACTGTTACAATTCCTTGTTTAAAGATATCCTCGTTTCATTGTTCCACTAGTTTTAAGAGAGCTGGCTTCTTTTTCAGAGTGATTGTTACCATGATTTTACACATATCTATATACTGCAACATATTTTGTTTACGTTTTTGGTGGCTGCTGCCTGGCGAACTGCTGAGCTGGAAATCGTTTCGTTCTGATCCAGGAGTGACTTGCCTATGGAGTTCAAACGCTTTGTGTTTGATGATTTTGTTTTACGAATATTGTGCCAAATTCCAATAAGCTCTTGCTAATTTAGTATCGGAATTATAACATTAAGAGAGGTTAAAAGGTATTATTTATAAAGTAAATTAATTTTTCAATTCTCTATATATATCCCAACGTGTATTTTTTATATTATCTGATTGTCAATAATGTATATTGGGTTCGCTTATGTACAAACAATATGTTTTGTACATAGAAACATTTTAATATAAATTATAACTTTTTTTAAGATTTTTTCTATACAATTTTCTGCTAATTTCGGAATGCTTATTATAAAATTGAGTAAAAAGGAGCGGTACCCGGCGGCAGTTGCTTCATCAAATTTAAAATAGCGAAGTGAAAATAAGTTTATTTACCCGTGTATTTTGTGACCATACTAAAAATAATTGTAAATTCTTTTTATACTGCTAATAATTTATATATTAAATAATTTATAATTAAATTTTATATAGCGCTTGACTTATATTTGATAGATGTATAGTGAAAAATTATAGTGCTTATGCTAAAATAACGTTAATTCCTTAATTTAATAAAATAATAATATGCTATTTGCTTAAATGTAGTTTAAAATACGTCATAATGGCGTGACGAAAATATGTACTAAAGCGTTTATTAAATTTGGCTATGACAAAATATTTTAATATTTAGTCATTGCGAAATTTAATAAAGTGAGTCATATACCTTTTATTGGTTATATTTGTTAATACACCAACAAAGTTAATTTGAAATATTTTTTTTGTAGAGATAATGGTTACCCTACGCATAATGAATGACTAAATCCATTTCACTTTTTACTGTTAATTTTTACGAAGACGTGGCAGGGTGGATGGACTGCCTATCAACATCTTAATTATCCGTTGATAGATTTTACAACTTTTTATAGCGTTTTATTCCCTTATTTTGAGTGAATTTCGTTCATAAAATTATAAAATTATGTTTTTTGTGTACTCAAAAGCACTTTAGCTTTATAATAATTGGGTGAAATGAGCGAAACTGTAACGCATTATTCTTCTCTTTGATTTTTATTTTCTTTAGGTTCCAAAGTTGAACTTAAGCTTGAAATGAGTGTTAATGAGGCAGGAAGAGCTAACTCCTCTCAATATATAAGATCATATTAATGTATGATATATTGATGTATATTTATAACCATAAAATAGCTTACTAAATTTCTTTATCAAGATATATTTTTTATTAAAATTATATTCTAATATAAGGAAAATAAAGTGGTTTCCCTGAAATGAAAATGGAATTGAACTGCGACTTTTGAGAGACTGCCGTTGAAGGGTTCCGCAAATATTAGCTGTTCCAAATGTTTCAAAAGTTGCTTCTATTCGTTGAATACCACACTTGCCTGTTCGTAAAATTCACTTTGATTTTATAAAGTTATAGAAATGTAACGCTATTTATTTTGCTACAGTATCTGAAATCAAAATAAACACTGACATTTTGAAATGCACTGTCATTGCGGAACTTGTACGTACTCGAAGAACATTTTTTTTGAGAATTATTTATATTTATTGAATATAAATAATACAAAAGTATTCCAGTAATGGTAGTAACTATTAATATGAAAAAAAATACTATCAATGATCGACATTATGGTAATGAAAGTGTGCTCAAACTGAACGTGTGACTAACCATTTGCGTTAGTTTTGTGATTACAAATAAAACCAGAACAAAGGAATTACTTATTATTATTATTTTATAGTTTAACTCGATTGGGGGAAAAAATATTATGACACTTTGAGCGACTGCCAGACACGCACATACATTTAAAACTTTGGCTCTTTGAAGGTTGTAGAAAATCATTAAGAGACAAGACAAGAGGGAAAAAACGAGATTGTATCTTTAACAGTCGAAACTACAGATATAATGAGAGATTAAAATGGGCACAGCATGGCAAGGTCATAACAGACAACGTAAACGAGGTAGTCTATTATGTTTTAACATTTTTAAAGTGTTATTTATACACACTTAGAATTTGGACGTATCGCTTAGCGGTCAGTGCTTGGACGTTTTATACATTTCCTAAAAATGTTAGTTTGTTGTGGATCAAGTTACCACATCAGCAACACTGTGTCAATAATTCACATGCTCAATTGTTATACAATTGTATTATTTCGAATCGTATAAAGATAAATAAAATAACGGAAGAGAAATAAAAATCTAAAAAGCTATTTTTTCATATTTTATTACTTATAAATTCTTACTCTAATCTACTCCATATTTAAGTGTTAAATAAAGTATTCAGCACAATATCGTCAGACAATCATTGGAAACCTTTTGACATTTAATTTTTTTTATTTAACAAAAAATTACGTATATGAAAAAACGGTGTACGATTACATTGATACTGTTTTATTTCCTTCTTAATTTTATAATATAAAACATATTGTAAGACTTATTCTAAAGTGATATGATTTATGAATTATATTTAGAGTCTAACAACAATTAATATATTAGAGCTAGAGATCTGAAATGTTATTATTCACTGTATATATGTAGATCGTTACTATGAAAATGAATTATTTATTTGAATATAATAGAACATATTTTTCAATGTTACGACCTTAGAAGTGTAATTTGATGCACGTTATTCTTTCGTTATAATAATTATTTAACATAATTTATTCAACTTAATATTATATGGACAACAATGTACTAAGGAAAATTTATTTTAGAAATTAATTTACATAGTCAAATTATACAATACAATAAATATAAAATGAATATTTAAAGATAAATATTATGATACATATGGTTAAATTGTAAACAAACTTTAAGCGTACAAAATTCATTTGTTTTATTGTATTTCAGATCATTTCTATTGATGAACGTTATATTTAAGTCCACTGTCATACCTATAGCTATGCTATAAATATTCCAAATATAAGAATTGACTATATTACTTTCCTACGAATGTGTATATTAAAAGGATAACTTTTACTTACGAAATTTGTGAAATCATGTTGTGCAGATTTACGTAAAATATTACTTCTTATGATTTACGATCTAAATGCTATAAAGTATGAATAATATGAAAGTCAGCTAAGTGCACTGTGCCGTCGCAATAAATGTGACTGTGAAATACAAACGTAAATGTACTCGCTAGGTAGATGTCTCGTTTGTTTCAGTCATATTATGTTTTTAGTAATTAGTGTTTCTCACATGGCAGTCGAAATACATGAATTTAGTGCGATATTTCTAACCTAAAATACGAAATGGGTTAAACTTATTAGCTCTGTTCTGTAGTGATTGTGGTCGCCTGGATCGGATGGGTCTATGTAACGGTTCGTTAGCCGCTGACAGTAAAGGAGAATTATAGTCATCAATTACAGGTGTATCGCTGGTATTGTTCTTTTCAAGATGATACATATAGTCAGTTTCGTTAAATGTTTCAGTTTTTTCTTTTAAGATAGAAGCATTAGATGATGCCACGTCCTCAAAAACATTTTTTCTATTATATCCAAACACGGAAGCATTGGTTTCAAAACGTAAGTCATTGGCAACTGTTATAAGTGATTCTTCGGTTGATTGAACGTCTTCAGTTTTATTTGTAGTTTCAATTGTGCTTATCGTAGATGTGATTAATTCTTCCGCCGAAAATGAAGTTATATTATCATGACCTGATAGTATAACGCTAGGTGTTGTGTTAATATTTGAATTATCATCTTTAAACGGTAAACTAGAATCATTTCTAATATCTCCTTTAGAAGTTGGTATCTTCGTAGTAATTTCATATACTGTTATATCAATATTTGAATGATTTATACCTTTTTCATTTATAATTTCTATTTTAATAACTTCATCATTCATTATGAGATGATGATCTGTGATCACAGAAGTAGGAGCATTATGACTTGAATTTGTTGCGTTTTGAAGTTCAGTTCTGATACTAGAACCAAACATTTCAGTTTCATTTTTTTCAATTGGTTCTTTGTCTTTTATTATTACAGTAAGCTCTAGAGATGAGCGCTCTTTGTCGGAATTCTGATTATGGTAAATTGATTTTTGCGAAATTGCTTTCAGAGTAGGGGTTTCATCGTACATATTCGTTGTTGACATTGGTGTAGATGTTTGTAAATTATTTACTTTACCTGAGGAGTAAGATTTTATAGTCATAGTTTTTAATAGTTTCGGTTTGACATCGTCATATTTATTGCTATATTTTTTCGGTGCTGCATACTTTGTGTCATTTAATTTAGTTGTGGATAAAACTGTTTGAATGGGATTATCGCTTGTAACAATTTTTTTTAGCGTTTCTGATGACGAATTCTCTTTCGGATCATTCTTAATCTCTGAGGAATCACTTTGAATAATATCATGACGTCTAAATTGACGTTCAGCTAGTTGTTGTGCTAATTTTTCTTCGATAGATAAAGCAGTCATATCATCACTGAGCTTTGCTTTAGCCATTACAAGAGGGGGTACAAAGTGGTCAGTTGGCTGATTAAATATAGTTTCGAAATTACCAAGACGAGCCAGCTCATCGTGTAATTTTTTGTGCTGCATATTTTTCTCGTATTCTAGCTTTTCTGCTTGTTCATCTTTATAAAATTCATCACTTACTACGTCATGTATGTCGTTGCTTTGAAGATTGTTACTACTCACCACGTCAAAATTAATATCTTTCTCTGGCACTTTGTATAATTCATTTGCCATTATAAGTTGTTTATGAGTATTTTTTTCTGTGCTTTCATTAGAATAATCAGTAGAAGACAAGACCTTAGTAGTACTATATTGATTTATATCTTCTAGGCCTGATGCACCGCTTTCTTCTGTACTGATGTCATTTTTAATATCCTGTTCCGAAACTGATGTATCTGTTGTAGTGGGCCAGAATGCAGTTGAAGGAGTAACAAATGTAGTTGTCGGTTGATCTTCATCAGCGCAAGAAAGGTCTCGTAGGAGGTCTTCTCGTTTCTAAAAACAAAATCTTTATATAAAATACAGCAGTTTAAAAGTAATTTCGTTATTCCAACATATAAAGGTGGCATATTACCATGTTCCCAGTGCATTGAACACGTTTTACTCCAGCTAAGCCACAGTCTGCAGTGAGCTGTACGGCCGCGCTCTCAGGTAAATACACCACGGTTAGGGCTGGTAAGGCACGTAGCATACAGCCCTCATTGCCGAGTGCCCATTGCGGTACTACACAAAAGCAAAAGGCTTAGGTAATTAGTCTAATTATTATTATAAACGGACAAATATATATTAATGTAACTGCATATTAGAAATAAATCAAAAATAAATATAGAAAACTTAATAAACTTGTAATAAAATATTTTATGAATGTTTAGTACAACGATATGTTTGCGATCCTTTGCGTATGAAAAGGATTTTAAATTAAAATTAGTTTTTACATTACATATTTTGAATTTATTGTAATTGTAATGTTCTTCTTTAAAAACTTCACTTCTTTTCAAAAAATAAAACCTTTGGCGGAATGTAAACGATATGATTAAGCTACAGAAGTACACGAGTTAAAGTTACATTATTTTTGAATTATTTTTGCTGCCTTTGTAGATTATACATATTAAATAATAATCTTATTATATTTTTCTGAAACAATAATAAAATTATGATAACTTACCGGGTAATTCACAAATAAACGAGGCAACAGATGGCCCGCCACAAGCGCGAGCTTCCCATCGGTAGTCTGCGGTGGGATCGGCGGCGGCACACAAAGGAGCAGACCGTGTGTCTGGTGCAGAGCTCCAGTACCCATCACTACTTAGACCGCGGTAATCACTGTTACAGAGCATATAAAATTCACTTCATCAATTCTATCATACAACTCTAGTTATTACTACATAGAACGAAGAAATTTTCAACTTATATTATTTTAATGCAAAAATATGACAGTTTTATATGTATAACTATATCCTTACGTCCAAGTGAAATCGCCATCAGGATTGCTACGAATGAGACCAACCCATACTGCACTTGAGATGTCCAACTCCTTGAGATAAGCACGCACTGCGTCGTATTGTGCCGTAGTGTCAACTAAAACAAAATAATGTTCATTTGACAAGAAAATATGATTCTAACGGTATCTATATGTAAATTGAGGTAAAGTTTTAAGTAGTTACATAAAATGGAAAGATGATATAAAATGGAAAGTCACACGATCAATAAAACAACATTGAAATATTTGTTTTAATTATTTAACTTTATTAAGTTTTGTAATTTTTTTCTCTGTGAATCTTCATATAGTGTCTCCATAATGGGCAGCGTTTGAAGAACAGAGACTCTAAATATTTGATATTTACTGCCTTCTTTTTTTTTTAATATGAAAATAAAAGAAAGTATAAAGTACTTAATATTTATATGCTGATTATTAAAAATAGTGAGCACCTCAATTATAATACAAAAATTATTAACCAACCAATGTAATATATATTATAAAATCCTGTCTACGGACAATTATAAGATACTGTCGGTTCGGTTTTTACAGCATTATAAATCTAACCTGTTTCAAAATTAAACACAAAGTGTACCTACGTAATACAAATGGAATTAGTTAAGCACCCATTTCTCTAGTGTAAGCTAATAACTTACTTAAGGAGCTTATATAATGGCGTTCGGATGTTGATTGACATCGCAATTAGAGGCCTAAATTAATAATAATAGGAAAATGGCACTCAATATTCGTTAGAAGGAAATTAATTTGTTCATGATTTAAGCTATGTAACGTTAGTATTAGGTAGCATATATGTTAATTAAGAGATTCTTTCTCTATGGCATCGTGGTGCTGTTCAAAGAAAACTGTGGGTTCAATTCCATTAGTGACATGTTATTCATATAACCATTTCTTTTTAACAAAAAGTTAGATCTGTTATTAAGGGATAGTTGAAAATAGATCATGTAATCTGGAGACGAAGTGTCTTGACACTAAGTTCTCTCTGCCTAACCTGCCATGCGGGATAAAGCGTCCTGAAAGAAAAATCCTATATTATAATTTTTTATAAAAAAATAATTAATAATATCTTGTTTTCGACAATGTGCCACAAATAAAATCATAACTGATGGGAGTGTATGTAAATATATATTATAACCGAGATTTGAAATTATCTTGTTATTTGGTTGAACTTTATATCCGTCCAGCATATGTCATCGAAACTACGATAAACTTCTGTTGTGTGAATGACTTTCACAAACCAAACTTTCATTTTACATGTTGGAAAGTCGATCAAAAGGAATTATAACATTTTAAAAAAAAATTCAAGTATATAAATATTGATTCTGAGCTGTCATGTATGTATCACATCGTAACAATGTAGCGAATTCATTGGCATATTGCCATACATCGGCGACGATCCTGGAAAAGTTTGGATCCTCGCCAAGTCATTATTTTGTTATGCTATTTAAGTATATACAAGTTTAAGTTTGAGAATTTATGTACACATATATATACAAATCCACTAAAATGTTATGGTTAGTTTATTTTATGTTATGTCATCAATTATTTTTATTATTTTCTATACTATCATTATTATAGAGAATTTTTCTGTATCGATACAAATACTACTAAATTTACTGCAATAATACTCTTAAAGAATTATTATTAGCTCCCGAAGTACCTTTATATAGAAGCTTCACTTTTATCAATTTTTTTTGAGAGCAATATAAAGCGATTAGTAATACATGTATAAGGTTTCGAGAAGCAAATTGCTATATGCCTTATCGTTAAATCCTAAATGAATTTACTTTTGTACTGTATTGTGATGCTGCTATATATTTTGTACACCAAGTAGTTATTGTTTAATTGTTATTTATTTATACGCGAATTATCCGATTAAACAAGTTTCATTTTCAAATTAATCTTCATCAAATCAAAAAGTAATTTTTACTTTGGCCAACACCAGATGTGACTGCTTCTCTTATATAAGATAAATACTATAAATTATGTTCTTATTAAAGTTTGATATACTTAAGCCCAGATGGATTTAGGCATCACCAAATTTCTTTTCTTACATTAATTAAAACCGATTTCAGATGGTGACAGCGGTGCGGAGACTCACAAATAATTTCTTAAAAGAAAATGACTAGGAAATCGTCAATAGTTTGATATAATAATTGTATCAACTGACAGCTTAATCCCACCTCAGTCTATATGTGACCATGGACTAATGTAAAGTGGGTTCGAATTCGAAAGGTCGAGTTTTCGACAATGTATTTTAGAATACTAATAATATATAAGATTAATCTGCTTAAAAATTGTATCATTTAAAAATGTGTAAAAATCTCGAAAACCAAAGATCTTATTCAAATCAAATAATATTATAAATATATTGTCGTTTTGGTGTATTTTTGTCTTACTTGACTCAAATACTGCTTGTAGGCTCAAATTTCATTTAAAGGACAGAATTTTCGCATTTATAATATATTCTTTTCTGCCCATTCAGAGAATAGTATCCGATTCCTCCTTTTAGCATGTAATGAGCCGAAAACAGAAAAAAAATTGTTTTATCTTCGATATTACGCAGAAACAGGATATGTTACAGATTATATTATATACTAGCGATTCATTCGCGGCTTCGCCTACGTAAACTACATAACTAAACTAATTAAATTTTTTGTCCGCCTGCCTTCTCACTTAAATCACAAATTGTGCTTAAATGTATTATTTAAATAGTTATAACTTTTTCATTTATGAACTGATTTAAATAAAATAAATAAATTTAAATCAAACTCAGGCAAACTTTTGTTCCTCAGCCACGATATTTCTCTATTTTCCGGCAAATTTTCCCATCATTATAACTTGCAAAAGCTCATATCGGTCATGTCGAAACACATGCCCTAAATATGCAACTTTACGCTGTTTGATGGTTTTCAAAAGCTTACGTTTTGGGTCCATTTGGCGTGCTGTAAGCCAGCTTCATCGTTATATGAAACAATTGAATTTATATGAAATTATTACAAAATGTTAATTTATTTCTTTATCATAAACAGATTATAATTAATATTGGGGTAGATAATACTAGGTACTCTAGGTCTCTTCTCTACACTACGTATCTATACATAATACCCACTAATTTCTAAATCAGAGGACAAATGTCAAGATGGTATCATGTGAATCCTTATAGTCCCTCAACAAAAGGAGATAGGCAAAGTTATAATAACATATCGTACAAGCATTATCTGTGAACGTTTGTATGTAAAAGCAATTTATCATTCTCTTCTAACAATAGCCTCCTCACTTTATTCGTGCCATTTTCGACGCGTGTTTTTATGTTTGTAGAAAAAGTCAGATTCAGTATAACGCAATACTTTACTTAGTGAAAGATTTATAGTAATCATCTAAAATTACAATAGAATATTATACAAAAAATATTAAACACGCCTAAAATATAAAAAGCTTCACACTTTATCTCGCATAGCAAGGTAGTTAGAGGAAACTATCAAGTATCAAGGCACTCCATTCTCCATTTTCCGCTCGAATCGTTATGTGAGACGTTATGTGCTTTATCTTGTCACCAAAGCGGAGAAATAAAAATATTTGAAATGTAATGATTTGCCCGAGTGAGAATCTAACCCACGACCATCGCGTTTACAGTCAGACGATGTGACACTGAGCTACAATGGCCGCCTATAATATAAAGCCAAAAATTGTTGTCTAAATATAAATACAACGTTATTTTCTAGAAATTGTATGAATTGTATTGGCAGGAAACTAACTCAGCAATTTGACTATATAAGTGCAAGCTTGTGATACCCATATGCACTTAACACTGTTTTCCGCTCTCCGTTAGGGTTCACTTGCCTCTTCCTTACTTTGTTTAATCAGAGCCGAGGAACGAAAATATTATATTTTTCCTAAGTGAGCATTGTAACCACAACCATCATCCCATCTTTGAAAGCACTGCGTTGAGTTTCGTCATTTTAATAGAAAGCTTAAAACGAAGTTATGATATATTATACTGTCATCCTACTCCATAAGATCTTGGAGATCGAAAAAAAATTTTTCTTTAAACATTTTTAAAGTGTTATCCATACACTTCAGAAACTGAAAAACATTTTTAGAAAACGGATAAAATTTTTAACGCAGCGGGATTTGAACCCTCGTCTCTTGGTCCCGCTGCATTAAAATTTTATACGTTTTCTAAAAATGATTTTTTTTTTAGGAAAAAAGATGTTACATTTTTTATTTGATTATTTCAACCAACACAATACTTACAGTAATATTACCTCCTATAAGCAGAAGAGAGCAATATTAACTCTATGAACTTCTTCAATTTTAAAACTTTCCAGGCTCATTTCAGAAATGTAAACTTTAGTCTACACAAACATTGAGAAAGTAATCATGCTAATAATTTAATATTAAATATGAGTTTTGCTTAAGTTAAACAACGATATTCTTTTAAATAAGTTCAAAGTTATATAATATAAACACAAAATTTGGTATAAAATATATAATATAATTAACTAATCTATGTTGAACTTTGAGCCGTTTCATATTAAGCTTTTATAGGAATGTGTAACTTTTTAATACAAAAATGAATAAAAGAAATCCTGATCATATATCGCACCCTCAGATTGAAAGTATCCAAACTCAAAAATATGCATCTTGTGATAAATTACAACATAAACTTAGGGAAGGCTTTTTATTATCAGCTTTTAGTAAAGTAAGAAATTTTAAAAATTTTAAGTTTCTTAACACTTTCTTTCTATAAGTGCGATATGCAATATATAGTACATATGAGTATATGATAAACATGTATAAATGCGAGGAAGATCCAAGATTATACCGACACAGTCAAGAACTATACAAGTAGTTAGTAACTATACACGTAATATCTGATTACTAGGAATATAAGAAGTTTGTTTTGCTTATACCTTGTTTTTACTACACATATAAGAAAGTTTTGTAAGCAGGATCAAACTTGGATGTAAGAAAGTTCGATAGACGGGAAAAAGCAGCGGACTTTGCAAACACATCGAAATTAACCACATATGAATCGACGACGTCTTTTATCATCTTCATTTTATATTATCAGCCAGAGTGAAAAGAGCGCCAATCGCCTAGGGTTACCCTACATACCCTCCATTTTACCCTCTTTCGCCTCTTCGTTCGATTTGCTTAAAAATATTGACACGCATCCGAATTCGACAATACAGAAATTCACGACGACGACCAACTTAACGATAGAATGATCTAAACTCACAATAATTTTGTATTCTTTTTGTTTCTTTTTAAAACTGATTTGTGAATATTTAAAATAACAGTGGATATATAATAATCAATTCTCTGTAGCAAGTTACGAGCTACAGTACCCATAGCTAGATTGTCAATCTAACCAACTCGACAACAATAGGAGTTGATTGACAGGCAATTCAGGTGGCAAATGGCGTAGGAAACTAAGGCCCTCAACGATCGCTCGGGGAAATTTGCATTACCGCCACGAGATGTCACCTCCATGTCAAGCTTATTCAAATTGAGACTTAAATAGAACATGAACACCCCTGAAAACGAACGTCACATAATATGGAAATGTCGGGAAAATTCTATAATAAAGCGACTAAGACTTTAATTAAAAATAAACTATACAGGATTAGATGATAAAATGCTTCAAGATTTCATTTATACTGTAATAATATTAATAGCTTATGTATATTTTATAAACATTACTATATCAACATGTTTTTGTATATATAAAACGAAAAGATTGATGTATGTATGTATGTATGATTAAGTCATACTTTTAAAACATTTTAAATTGAATAGAAGCACAAAATCCATAAAAGACTCCGACAAATCTTTCCAATCTCATAACAAAAGGCACAAGAGACGTGATACTGAAATGATATTACGGAAATAACCACAGATCTACGTTTTATGTAGAACGAACTATATTTTGTCTTCGTCATCATCGTCGTTTATTTTTGTACTATCCATACAATACATAATACAATTTAAAAAGATATCTTGCCTTTTATTTAATATCATTGAAGTGAAAACTTCGTTAGGCGTGTTTATCACTTTTGGGGTGAACAAAAACCATGGAAGTTGCGTAATCGTCACCGAACCTCGCCTACTGTCGAATATAATAGATGACAATAGTCGTATATCGTAGCATGAAATTTTATGTCAATATATGTAAAGACCACATTGATGTTGATAGATAGTTTTTATTTATATATATGAAACTTAAAATTTTAATACTATAATTCCGTTATAAGGTTGTCACTTCTATCGACAGTTCCTATGAGAATTTTTATATAATATCTACTACGTTCCTATATTATCCGAATTAGAAATAGTAAGGTAAATACGTGGTTGCAAACAAGATGGACATACGAAGTATTCTTACCTAAGAATAATTTACTAGTAAATCAAGAGGTACTTTCTTATCTTGATTTACTAGTAAATTACTTGTACACATTCATTTTATTTATACTCTATGCTCATTTATGATTATTTACAAAATTATCTATGCTCATTTATGATTATTTACAAAAAATATTTATACGTCATCTTTATGCTTTATTGCGTTTTACGATGCTTTGAAAAAATAACGGTAATAAGACATTGTAAATACTACTAAACTTAATTTATTTTATTAAGCATGACATTTCCGAGCTTCTACATAACATTTATAGTCCTACAACGGAAAATGTTTACAGTTTAAGAGTATTGCTGCAAATAAATAAGAGGGAAAAGCGCTTTTATTTCGTAGCGGGACGAATAGTAGTTGGCTGAGTACCAAAAATTGCGACCCGCGGGACTCACAACCAGCAAAACTACGTACCGACGACGCCAAGTCAATATTTGTGATCCTATTTAGCTGTCCACATCGCTTGCTAACAGTATTTATGGATGCACTCTCTCTTGCATCGCGTTACCCCAAATGCGAATGATATGTTTACACTAACAAGGATTTTAATAATATCTGCATCTTCTTCCTTTTCTTCAGCTTCTCGTTTTTTCCCGCACATCAGAGACCTAATGTCAAGACAAGTTCTCCACTTGTCGCTTGAATTAGAGACATTGCGTGTTGAATAGCAATAGAACTCAACGCCGCGCAAAAAATAGTTGACTTTTTAATTTCTCGCAATTTTATATGTATCTTTAATAGTGAGCAGGAACGAAGAAAACTATCTATTTTTTTTTAATTTAGATACATTGGATAGGTTAGTAACCCAATGCTTAACTTAACTTAACCAGCTTAGTTAACCTTTTGGTAAATATTTACATACCCAAGACGAACTTTTAGTTAGAAAAGGGTAACTTTAATATTTTGAATTCTCATAGGCTTTTTAGGTGGTGAAGTAAAAAGAATACGATTCACGGTTAAATTATAGCAATTAAATAAATTCATAAAACAAAAAAGCACGGACCACGTGTCCGTGATTAGAGAAAAAGCATCAACCCAAGATAAATTTAAATCAAAATGTATAATAATCACAATAGGAATCAATTTTTAGTATTATCTTAATCATTTTATCTAACCTATAGTATAAAAATATGGAAATAATAATACGGGTTGCTTATCTTAAAAATTACATCATTTTTCTATTCCAGACATCAACCACACGTTGGGGTCGTAAAATCCACATCCTCATTTGATTATCCAACCACGAACGTAAGTGATATCACAGGAATATTCTCCAACATATTTTACCAAAAGGTTCACAGTACTGATATCATCTAGAATTTGCTGGCATGAAAAATTGGACGCAATATAAGTTATATAAAATATAATTAAAATAATTTTAAAAAATGAAATTAGAGCACAATCATATTTTTATTATTTTTTACTGTTTGTGTTGTCTCCTTGATTTTGTCAATATAATAAATCTACTAACCAACTTACTAAGTGATTCTCTAATCAATGACAAAAAAAACATTAATTAACGATAGTATTTTGTAAGACGCAAGTAAATCCGGAGTAGATGCAGAAATACTTTGGCATAAAACCGTGCCCTTATTAGTTAGTTGTAAGTTAGACATTTAATCAGCAGTACAGTATTTTTTTAAAAAACAAAAATGTTGTTCTCGATACGCGTTAAGCATTTTGGAAAGTATATAAAAGTATATGAAAATTAATTTAAGAGTTATTTCCACTAGAAAATACTCTCTATCCTCTATTTAATCCGTGCGAGATTGGCGAAGCTATTAGCCTCAATCGGCACGTTTAGAAGCCATAAACAAAGAATTGAATTTTTTCAAATGTGACTTGGCAGTCCGTAATGATTGCATATTTATAAGTGAAAATGACAGCCAAGTCCTATATCAAAAATTGGAGTGATTTTTGAATTAACAGACCAAATAATTGAGATATTAATATGGCCCATGATGGCCCAGATGGATGCTTTAAATAATATTAAAACATATGTCTAAGATTTCTCTATAAATACATGACATTCTAAAAAAATACCTTATTTCTTATTTATTCTACTACAACAATGTTTACTTTTTTCAAAGTATCACTTAAATTTCCAGAGATGAGTTCAAAACCTCATCAACAGATGAACCCTAAATTAAAATTGAACATACAACTATCGTTTCTGCAGTCAAACGGTATCCGACAGCGGCATCCATTACTATTATTATAATGTTACTAGTGTTAATTTATATATTATCTAAAAGAACCCGCATAAATGGGTTTTCTGTAAGCTCGAAGTTGGCTGTGGGTCGAGGCATTTATTGAGTGGAGTAATGCGTACGCCGACGAATCTCGTTTGAATAAATCCGAAGGGAAGAATTTTAAATCTCATTGAAAAGCTTTTTATTTAGCTAATATACATTCAAACTACAACTATCCTTATAAACAGAGATAATATATATATAGTAGTAAGACCTCTACTAAATACAAGGTAGTAAATAAAGATAGACAGGTAGATGTTTATAATTAGAGATGATTTAAATATTATGAGCTAATTTGTAAATATATACATATACATAAAGATGATCTGGAAATTAGCTATTAATTATTCCACAAGTGTGGCCACTAATGCTAGCATCAATCTGATTAATTAATTCGTATTCTAAGGGTGATGTGCTCGCTGATATGATTTACGTGTCAATATTAATAATAGACGATGAAATAAGCCTACTCATATATGGACCTACGTCAGATTAACAACATTTTGATTTGTGTATTTCATTGGAAATAGTAATGTGCGGATGACTGTTGACGTGATAGATTTTTGGTTCGATTACCATTCGGAGGAATGATATTTAAATTATTTTCATTTCGATAAAATGAGACGTTATCGGGATCAGAAGTGATAAAGTTTGGAGAACGTACAGGAGACCGTCGCGGCTTCGTTCGCGTGAACTATAGCCGTTCCGTTTTTCTAGTGGCCTTTTCGTGAAACAATAAAATTCCTGGAATAACTAAAAAACATGTCAGAAATATGTAGTCTATGTTCATCCCAAGACCGTCACTTATCTCTATCTCTCTGGATAATGTAAAATACATAGTACAGTATAAAGGCGAAACGCCTGGAGCCGGAATCATGAATAAATGATATCGCATACAACAAATAGAATAACTAAGAGTAATCTTAGAATGTATCGTAGTCTTAAATATAAAATTACGTTTAAATGGAGAAAAAGGAGAAGAATAGTCCATTATCCAGGCATATTTACCAACCGAGTTTGAGAAATAAGACGGTATTACTATAGTAATAGGAAAAATCTTCGGAAACCTCTAAATTGCTATCAAAGTGCACACAAAACCGTCATAGTTTTGGGAAACTTTAAGGCCAAATAGGAACACAAAGTAATAGGCGAAGAATATGTGATAGCAAAGCATGAGTTTGGGACTAGAAGCAAAAGTGGAAGTAAATTAATTAATCTTGCATTACAAAATAGACAATACAATATTGAAAAAGACATATTTAGAAAAAGTATAAAAATTGGAACACAGCGGGGTTTGAACCCGCGCCTCTTGAAAACCGTTCAAGCACTACCACCGTACGACCGCTAAGCCATGCGTTCTACATCCAGCTTTGTTGAAATTCTTATACGCTTATTACAACTTATATTTGTTGTTAGCATCTCTGTAGAGAGATATTTACAAATTTCTGCTACCCAAAGATTATTCTACGAACAATCGTTTGCCAAGAGAGAATGCTATTTATTAAATATATAATTTTTTAACATTTTTAAAATTGTTATTCGTATAAAGATTTGAACGCAGCAAAATTTGAACCCGTGCCTCTTGGAAAGTCGTCTAAGCGCTCTGACCGCTAAGCCAGTTCTACTGTGTTGAAATTCTTATACGCTTAGTACAACCTACAGAGATGCTAATAACAAAAATAGGTTAACAAGAGGCGCGGGTTGGAATCCCGCTGCGTTTAGATTGTTATACGTTTTCTAAAGTTCTATTTCAATTTATCATTTATACATTATCTAAGTATGATTAACACTGAAAATATTAAGAACATTATTTTATTTCTTATTTTTATCTTCAAGCTTTTTCAATATACATTTCCTTCAAATATATTTAAAGGTTCGCAGATAGATTTAGTAGGTAATATACGGCTCATTGCCATTTTTTTTACTACAACATTATAAGACCATACGTAGAAACCGAGTACCTAAATATTTATATAAAATGCTTAAAGCTTTAGAATGAAGAAATGAATCGTTCAACAGAAAGTGTTATGTAAATTGCTTGGATTAAGTTTATCTTATATCGTTACATTTCTCGCAGCCTCCAGCTTCTAAGCTGCCCCACGGTAACGTCGTAAGGATGATTTCATGATTTCCACAGAAATTGAAATGAGTTTCGAGCCCTAAATAAGAAATTATATTGAATCCGAAACGCGATTTATATCATTTATCTTAATGTTTCTAAGATTTTTACATATAACTCTGATTTAAAGAACGTATTATTTTTTTAACTTATATGTATAATATATACTATGATAAAATAGTAAAAAAGTAGTGTCTGAATTAAATATATTTAGGGGAAAAAAAATAGGTGTATGTAAAAACAGAAACAGATTTTTTTAATTTTTGTCTGTCTGTTGGATCGCGCCCATCTTCGTAGTAACTAAACCGATCTGTATGAAACTCTTTTTGTTGTATACATTTTAAGTCTATTCAGAAGATTATTTCAGAAGAAGAACTCCGGGCATAATTGATTTAGAAGATGAAACACCTCATGTAGAACTATAATAGACCTGTTCAACTATAAGAAATAAAGCAATGAAACTGTAACAAAAGTTGATAAGCGAGATGAACAACTTTCTTCTGACATATAAAAATTAAAGATCTGGAACATTTGATGAAGAACCATATAAGACGAACTAAAGTATAAGAAATAATGAAATCTCACCTGAGCAAAAATTAATTGGCATTTTACTTTGACATAAAAATTCTAGATACGAATCAGCTGATGAAGAACCATGATAGCCAAGCTAAACTATTAGAAAATGGCAAATGCCCCGTAATAAAAACTGTTCAGCGTGATAGGCATTTCCAATTGTTATAGAACAATTAAAGATCTGAAAAATCTGACAAACGACCAAGTTATACATATAAGAAACAAGTACATGCCGCATTAGTAAAAGTTGTTCAGAATGGTGGGCAGTTTTCAAGAAGAATTTTTTTTCATTGAACTTTGCAGCCATCATGTCGCAGGGATACGTCTGACAGTATGAGACTGATTCTTGAAGTATTGTTCTTAATTTTTTCTCTCCGTTAGGACAAATGGGTTATGAGCCCAAAAAAGAGAAATTTCGGCATTCAATATGCAACGTCTCGAATTCGGGAGTGCCGCTAGGTCCTTTTTGCCAAGAGAGTAAAGCGAGAAGCTGAAAAAAATTACAGACTTATTTACAAAAAAAGTTACCACTATAAAAACTTCATTATTATTTGGGTTGGTTTTAATACCAACATGTAGTAAATGGAAGTAATCCATACTATATATTATAATATTATTAAGTCAAGAGTCTACCTGTGACGTCATCACGGCCAAACCGCTGAACTGATTGTGATGAAATTTTATAAAGAGATACTTGAGGGTCTAGGGATGAACATAAGTAACTGTTTCATTTTTCTTAATTTTTCCAGGAATTTCATTGTTTTAAGAAAACCCGCAAAAACAAAGCAGCAAGCGGCAAGCGCGAGTGGTAAAATATATCACGTAATATAATTTAAGACGAAAAGTTGCCTTATATGTATTTTACTGTTATGGTGTATATTCAATATATTTCTCTTTCTCATTTATAATTCTCTTTTGTCACTCATTAAGTGATTGACCAACAACCTACAGTCGAAGCTGCAACGTACAGTTGATCCATGTAGCAGAAATATGGCATCATTCAGCTACAAGGATCCTAGATGCAAAATTTCAATAAAAGACCCCTGGGGAATAAAGGTGAGCATTAAGAGAGAATTAAATTTTTTGTCTGTACGGAAGTTAGAAATGGGTAGGTATAATGTGTCGAAAATGATAATAAATAAATATATTTATTACCTAAAAGCAGCTTTTTGACCAGATAGCTCGGTAATGACATAAGCTATTTCGATATACTCCTTGTAGTATATATTTTATGTAGAGATAACTTAACGATGAAACAAGATGCAATCGATGTCTAACTCCAAACCTGAAGCTGCACTTAATGCAATTTGCAAAATATCTATAATTTAAATCTCTTGAAACCGTATTCGTTTGATTCAAAATATCTACGATTTAATAAATGTAGGCATATTCCTTCCCTGCATTACCTGTTAATGACATTACCATGACATTAACTGTTGTTTTTTACAAGAAGTAAATTGTTTAGTTCATTTCAATGAGGAGCTTTAATTACAAAATAAAAAAATAATAATGCAATGAATTGGGAGAGTAGCCAGAATATGAAACAATTTTTTCCGCAATAAAACAGATAGATTCCGAAAATCACACGCTTAGGATATGAAACATACACAGAAAACGTACAAAAAAATTTTACGTAGCGGGACTCGAACTCACACCTCTTGGAAACCGTCCAAGCTCTCTGATTGAATTTCTTCTTGTTTTTGACTGCAAAATAAAACAACATACAAATATTGTATAAAAATTACGTCGAAATTGTTTTGCATTATTATAGAAATGTTTAAAAAAAATTTAAGTTTAATTTACTAAAAACATGTTCTAGAGATATTCCCGAGATTTTTCTCTTTATATAAAAAATGAAGGAGCATAACCAATTAGAGCGGTATGTTCCGTCTAGTATCATATGTCAGTAAATGAAAGACAGCTTAACGAGCTCTTGGTTTTTGCGAACAACATGTGACGTGATATACGTTACATCATATTTATGAGAGTTTACTTAAATATAAAGCATGTGTAAAATATTATTAAAATTCAACTTAAATTATTACATTAAGAGGTTAAATTGTCAAATTAGCATTTTTATTTATACATAAATGGTATTTAATTTTGTTTTATAATAAATAATTAATTCACATTAAATAAATATACTATAGATTTATTTTATATCACGCCGGATTCCGCCGGATTCGGGACGTGAGTGGTTAAAAAAAATATTTCTATATAATCATTTCCCCGACAGGGAATCATACCCACAACCACTGTCTTACTGCGCCGCGATGGCCTTACTAATAGATGGAAATAGCTGTTGAACGTACCTAAATTTTAATTCGTTAAAGTATATTTTATTAAAAAATATGAAAATCATTATTGTAATAAATGAAGCAGCAAGTAAATTCGTTAAAAGGTTTTCTTTTTTATTACACTAATATATTTTCATACACGCAGATTTAGTTTTTATTGGCAAAATTATTAAACGTCGATAAAATTGCACGCGCCACTTTGTGGAATTATACATCCATTAGATGAGCAGTTTTATTACGATCCTAAATCATGCAATACGACCGCTTTGATGGATTTCTAACTTAAACTCCATAAATAGTCCAATATGAATTCGGATTTGGTACATGTAGGTCAATGGCGCTATGAGAATTTATGAACCGAATTCCACCGGCTTCGTTACTGTAAGCTGAACACGCTAGATAAAAGGTGAAATCACTGAACGTGTCACGAACAAAGTTGGTAATAAGAATAATGTATCAAATGTGTTCTTTTTAGAACCAATCAGTTCCATAATATTATTAAAAAAATGTTTGTAATGACCAAAGTATTTACATCTTTTACCGCTTCACGCTTCATAGAGAAATCGTGACACTTCGTGTCGAGTGCCAGAACTCAAGTGCCGCGCTTTATCTTAGGTACCAGAGAAGAGAAATGAAAATAATTTAAATATAATCTTTCCCCCGACTAGTAATCTAACCCACAACCGACTACAGTTGTCCCACTGCGCCACGATGGCCTCAATAATATTTATATCAGTTCTAAATAAAAGTACATGTTATTTTTAACCGCAGATTCGCCTTTAGCTAAGTTAGTTAATAAATCACTCAACGTATATTTATTTCAGTAGATTTAAAAGTCTGACATGTAAAATTTAAATTGGATTCGTTTTGGTCCCTATACGAAACCATCTGTTAAATGCACGGGTCTTTTTATTTTGACTTATCCAATTTGTAAAAATACTTACACGGTTTTTTTAATAACTCTTAAACAAATCTTATAATTTAAAAAGTCGTTAAAGTATTTGAAAATTGCCATGAAATTATTAAATATTGGCATGATCAACTCTATACAATATTTAATATACAATTTTCAGAAAAAAAATCTTTTTAGCGTCAGCACAGAAAACCTGTTGTTTTAAACACTCCGTTCTGCACTTTTTGTTCGAATACAAGACATTGCGTGCTGAGAAGTGGAACTCAACTCAAATATAATATTTCCCCTGAGTCGGAATCGAACCCACAATCATCGCTTTACGGTCCGACGCTGGCACTGTGCTGCGACGGCCTCATATATATAATATTAATTTTATTTATTAAAAAAAGAACCCAAATATTTACATAAACATACGTAGCTTTATCAATATAAATGAAAATCCACTAATATCTCAAAAGCGAGCATTTATGTGCAGATCCCTTTTAATATATTCTCTTTACGCGCACAAAGTTATGCTAAACAAAAAAACATGGAAAGGTTTTTCAGCATTCATTCAAGATAATTTTGCTGTAACAATGTCCGCGTACTAAGCGCTGTGATTTCAGGTCAATGTTCACTAGAACACCCCCCTTATTACTCTTTAAAGCGACATTTAACGATAAAAGGTAAGACTCGATTCGTGCCTCAGAATTAATGGACTCGAAGAAGTCGGACGGTGAGGTCCTAACGTCGACTGATGAATTATAACGCCATAATTATAAATGGAGAGGGTTTTTACAACCCTAGATTTGTCTTCGAGTGACAATTTGTCTTTCTAAACCATAAGTCAAAATGTTTTATTATACTGTGTATTTACAATTTATTTTCAAAAATGAAGTATATATCATTATATCGTCATATACTGAAATATCGACACTACGTATTAGAAAAATTTCATAAGTAGCTTGTCGCTTGTATATATAGTCAATGCATATATATTTTCAAGCTTAGAGTTAGTGCTGTTATAGATACGGCTTTATGTTAAAGCAATTTATGATCTGAAAATCTGATTTAAAGTGCTAGAACAAAAATAGCTAAGGCGATCGATACGGCACACCTAGTTGAACTATCGCCAGCACGTGTATGACTAATAACGCCGCACCTTGTCTTATTGCGTGATAAAGTAGAAATCATTGCGCTAATAAGATAATAAGAACTGTTTGGTCATTGGACTGGGTCACCTAGAAAAGCAAAAAGAGTTTTTTGACAAATAACCTTTTAAATTATTATTCGTAAAACCTTACATCAAAACTAAAACATAGGTGAAATTTATAAAGAAGCTGCATTTGAAATAATTAATATGAAAATAAATCACGTAGGTACTACGTATTTACTTAGTGTGTGTTTCCGAAAACCGTACTGCCAGTAGTTTATTCCAATAAAAATTCTAAAATATAAACGAGTACTAAAAGCCTGTACAAATTGAAAAGGCTTTCAACCTTTTAGATTTGAGTTTTATATGTACTTCTAATCAATAAAATGATTTTAGTTGAAAAAAATAATTTAACCGTTAAAAAAAACTCCAGTATTTTCCATATTTTCCAATAAAAAAGTTTTGTTTAATATTATTATGATCATTTTTTAGAATACGTGTGCCGTGAATGTACCTCGATCCTTATTACACAATATTACATTGTTATTCTTCATTTTATGGATTTTAGGTGGGCCAGTTGAGCACAATCTACTTAGCCAATGTCACGGGGAATGGAGAAGACATAAAGGACGGACGACGGACGGACGGACAGAGGAGAAAATAACACTTGAAAGATTAGATGCAGTGTTAAAAAAAAATATTGTTTAAGCGAAAACACTTTATTAAGTAAATATATGAAAAAACAAACGTGGCCATCCCAAGCAAACCTGGCGACGTTCGGTCTGTGTCGGCTATGAGGTGAAGAAGATTTGCAACACATGGAGCGAAATACAACTTAACACTCAAAATCGAACGAATTGTAAAGTCACTGTGGACGAACTCGGCCCCAACTTGGGGACGTAGGAACACACGTATGAAAAAAACATCTTAAAATATATAAATAAATATGTATGCATTCACATATTATCATATATAACATAAATTTCATGTTTCAAAAAAATATATAATAACAATTACTATATGAATACAATAAGTATTGTATTGTACCTTCACGGTGGCTTTAAGCTATTAATCTCACAAAAAGCGGGTTGGTGCTATAAGAGGCATGTTGGCGGTTAATAAACGATGTCGACCATCCCTTTATTTAACTTTGTGCTAAAAGTAAGCATTCATTCATAATTTAAGTTTAAATAAAAGAAGTATTAACAAAATTCAAAAATTTAAAAGTTTAAAAATATAGCCATTTGAGGCAATCGTGGCGCAGTAGGATAGCTGACTATAACCGTGATGATTGTGTTCAATTTGCATTCCGGGATTATTACTTTTAAATTGTTTTTATTTCCCGCTCTACGAAAGACGTAGCACGGCCTTGAATACCGCCACTTTGCACGCAATGTCTTGAACCCGGGCGGAAAATGGTGAATAGAGTGTCTTGACACTAGGTTTTCTCTGCCTACCCTGCTATGGGGTAAATGCGTTAAGCTGAAAAAAAATTGCATGTTTGCTTCCTACACTTACGTCTTACCCCTAATAATATTTACTCATACATAAATAAAATCTACAGCCAGCAAGTGTTTCAGCTTTATATCTTAGTATTCTAAGCTGTATGCGCTGGCACGTTAACTAAACCGTGGATTGAATAAAATCTAATATACAAATAAATACACACAAACAAACACTTAAATAGTATAAATATCTTTAACATATATAATCTTATATTAATCCTTTATTTAAAAATCATTATAGGCATCGTTGCGATTTAGTTGGTTACAGTTATTTCCGGGTCATAGACCTCATGTGCCCTTAAAAACGGAACTGTATATGGTCTAGTTGAAGTTAGAACAAAAAAAATGTCTGTGTCTAGAGAAACATCAAGAAGCTTATAATATTACAATTTAATTATCACGTAACTGACAGTATACAATTCGCTGTAAACAACAAAGACGTAAATGGTCCCAAATGATTTCGTTTAGGCTTCACGGGACGTTTACACAAATGTCAGTTGTAATTTTTTATGAGTGCGTTATTTAAGTAAAGTATATCTATTCAAGTCACGCACTTTTGTACGCTCACAGGGCTCATGAAAATGAGAAAATATTTCTACAAATTGAAGCAATTTGTTAAGTACAATTGCCTTATCTTAATATTTACGTAAATGTTAATAAAATAAATCTGACACAGATCAGCAAAAACAAATATAAACAATATAGTAATATCCTAGATTTATCCGTCGTCTCTGTAGTACTAAAACGGTTATTATTTATTGATATATTAAAAATATTTTAATTTAAAACTGATAAAAAATATAAATAACAGTTATTATGTATTTGTATGGATTTCGGAATTTTGAATGAAATAATATAACAACACTTTCAAGTTACACGTAGACGTTACAAAAGTTTCATTGCTACAGATTACTAAACAGCTCTCGTAAAAAGTCTCTGCTGAAATTTGCGAGTCCGGTGGAATTCTTTCATAATAGGAGGATTTACCACTTGACTCGTAATATGCCTCGGGTCATGCGAGCATGTCGCTTAGACATCAGTAACAAGCATTTTATGTCTCACAATCAGCACTATTGTTCATACTAGCCTTTTATTCACAAAGACATTTTGAAATACCTGTCCTTTAAAAGCGTAAGTTGACTCTGGCGCTGTTGAATACTGTTTAACGTTCTTTTCATAATTTAAAGTATTTTAGTTCATTGTAGATAAGACTATTGTCTGCAGATATCTTTTGAAAACTGCTTTTATACAAATATGGACTTTCATTAAAAGACTGTTACGTGAAGATAAAAAACTTTGTTATTAAAAAATAACTTATTAATATTAATTATTAGTACTTATATTAATAATAATGTTAAAAGGAGTTTTATAAAACATGAAGAAAATATCATATTTAGGATTTTGAAGTTTTGAATTATCGAATTCAGAAAGTTGTGGATTTGGTCCTCACTTAGAGGAATGCTTATATTCAAATTATTTTCATTTCTCCACTCTGGTGATAAGAAATAGTATGACATTAGGTTCTCTCTGACTACTCGCTATGCGGGAAAAAGTGTGTGAAGCTTTTGAATTTTGTCGTGTTGTATTGTATTTAATCTAAAAGTTAGAATACTAGGCCCTATTTGATACCCATGTAAAGTGAGTTTCAGAAAAGTATATAATCCGCCATTTTATTACGGCGTTTTTTTATATAACAGCGATACTGATTTTATATAATCGCATTATCATCAGAACTAGCAGTAAAAATTTTTACTCAATCGAACTTGCACGCTTAATTAAACCCCCTTCTACTGAGAAGGACTTATAGGAGGTATGATAGATAGTACTAATACTCACTGAACTGCTGAATAAATTCAGCTCGCTTGGGGGAAATGGTCACATATACGTTTAATAAATGATCAATGACTATGAGACTGATTTCATAAGTAAACAGATAACTATAAAAAAACGACGGTTAGCTAATATTTTAGATGGTAATATTTTTATTCATATTACTAGAATAAATATCATCTAAGAGTATACAAACACGAATAACACACATACTCTCTTTTACAAGCAGCAAAGTAAATAAATTAATTAAGATGTAAAATAAAACAAAGTTTTTCTTTTAAAATTTTCTCTTAATCACCGCAAAACCTTTTGTAAGGAAAAATTTAATGTATTCTTTTCAACTCCCTAAGCGTTCCAGTTTTATAAAATGGAAGAATGGAGCCGGTTGAAAAACAAAGAATCAGTTAAATTGAATTTAATTAAACGGTAAGTACTAAGATGTCGCTTCAGCTACTAATAGTTTTGTTCCCTGGGTCAAAACAACAATAAGGACGCACCACTGTAACTTCAGCTAAGTAGGATACAAATACTTGAACAAACAAAGTTATTATTATTGTCAAGTGATTCTATGTTTTTACTAGTCCTTTCGTTTTAATCTTTTACAAATTTAATACTACTTTCTAATTTTATTCGGAATGTTTTTGTTTTAACACAGACGTTTTTTAACCGTACGTTTTATATCATTTTTCAGTCATGGGCAAAGTGTATTACAAGCTTCATATCATTTATATAACTGATTTATTACCTACCCCGCCAAAGAACGAGATAAATAAAATAGTTGAAATATATAAAATTTTGATTTACATTTTGTTTGTCTATCATAAATATAAGAACCATAATGAATGTAATAGTGCTATTCGGAATTCTTCATGTATTATTATTATATTTTTAATACCTATTAGCTAACTGATATAATAGGTTATATATTACGTAGTTTCATACAAAAGTGGAAATCAAACACATGGTAGTGGGTATAATTTATTATTATTCCCTTTATTTCAGGTTCAAGCTATTTCAGTCTTAAGTCAGTGAGAACCTAGTGTCAAGACACCCCATTCTCCATTTTCCACCGGAAATTGATATTGCGTGGCGAGTGCCGGTATTCAATGCGGCACTCTGTTTCGTTTTTGCGTCTTGCTTTCTTTCCTGCTTTATGAGAAATTATCATTACCACGCATGGAAATTGAACCCACAATCAATCACAATTACAATCACTCGCTGTTCTACTGCACCACGATGGCCGATTATTAGATAGAACATATTTTATTAAAATTAAATACATCTCTAAATTGTTACTTTATAAAATATATATTAGATGGTCTTCTGCTCCATGTTCAGATATAAATTTTCGTTCTATATATATATATAGATAACGTTTACGTTCGTACGTTCTATATTTATAGATAACGGTTACGTTCTATACATAATATACTCGTGAATATACTTGACTACAATTACATCACAGAATTCGAAATTCCCAAATTACAACCTCAATACACAATCACCAGGCATTCAAATCCATTAATTAAACCTGCCAAAGCCCGCCGCAGTAATGATATCGTTATCTCTAGATACTATCTTGTTGTTCAATAACATTAAAAGCTTTCAGCTATTACTATTATTTTAAATATCATAATTTAAACGCCATTAGCGTCGTTTAAACGTGTTTTTTGCTCTATACTGAGTAAATATCAAGCTAGCATACAGAAGTTACATGCCTAGCATATGGTCATAGCAAAGGGTGATTTAATAAGTCAAAAGATAAGAGCAAATATTTATATTTAATTCTGTTGTAGTTCCATAGTAATTAAAACTTTATTCATTCATCAAAATGACGGTTGCTTCTGGGTTAGAATCTAGGCAAAATAAAAAAAAACAAAGAGGATCCTAAAGATGAATAATATATTCACCCTTTTTTACAAGTAACATAGTTAATAAAGTAATTAATCTGATAAAATAAAACAAATGTTTAAATTTTTTTATGTACTAGTTGATGCTACAACAAATATAAAAATTTCAACGTAGCCGGATGTAGAACGTATGAAAGCTTTTGGACGGTTTCGAAGAGACGCGAGGTTCAAATCTTAGTGAGATTAAATTTTTAAACGTTTAATTTTTTATACGTTTACTAAAAATAATTTTCATAATAGCTTTTAGTAAGGTGATAATTTTCCTGCCTGTAATACTTGCAGATATTTCTTATAATAAGATCCTTCGTTATAAGAACCTTAGAAAAATTGCAATCTAGTCATTAAGACTAATAAGTATTTTTAAGTAAACCCATACGTGTACCGAAACTCAGCCCTTTAACTTAGTGTCTCTTAAGTGGAATGCTAATGCTAGTGTCTCTAAAGTCACAAGGTTAAATTTATACACTTTATAAAATAGCTTATAAAGTGTATAAATTTAACCACTATTCACTATTTTTACAGTACATTAACTCTTAAGGTTTTGTGCGTTTTAGTCTTCTTAATAAGCCCATATGTTATAGAGGAGCTGGATAGTCTCAACGTTCACATGGTGATGAAGTGTATATATTTGATTATTGATACTACACTTCCAGATGATTGTAATTTATTTCGCTTAACACTTTTCTTTCTCGGCAGACACAGATCACCTTTTTCCATACTTATATCTTTATTCTCTTTCCATTAGAATTTGAGATGTCGCGTATTGAATGCCGACATTTTAAGTAATATTCCCTATATGTATTCCCTTAGTCGTCGTAAAAGACGACTAAGGGAATACAGCCAGCTGGAGATAGGTAGCAGCGTCTTTTAAAACCGTGGCTTACGATGGTTGGTTGGTTGCGATTATGGCAAAATCCCCCTATTCTGGACAGACACACAAAAAAACGGACCTTAGTTCCCGGCAGCGCTGCTATTCCTAGCTAGAGTAGTGGCTACGGTACCGGTGGGGTAAGGGGTGCTAAGAATCCCCGGGTAAGATCCGGCTACCATAAACAACGACCCGACTTGGCAACTTACAACACGCGCACACTGAGGACTGATGTGAAGTTATTAGAGTTAGAAGCAGCCATTAGTCAGGTAAACTGGGATGTTATAGGGTTAACTGAAGTCCGAAAAGAGGGGGAGGACACGATAATCCTAAATTTCAGTAACTTACTATACTACCGGGAAGACGACCAACAGTCCCCAGGTTGTGTCGGATACATCGTCCATAAGTCCCTTGTTAAGAACGTGGTAGTTACCGTCGGTAGTGTATCGAACAGGGTAACGTACCTGATACTCAGAATATCAAAGCGATATATGTTCAATGTTATACAAGTGTGCGCTCCGACTTCGGCACAACCTGGTGAAGTGAAAGATGTCAACGATATCCTAAAATTCACACATTATACTATTCATTAATACATGATACTTTTCTTTTTTACTTTATTATTTATATTCTTATTTTCAATTGTTAGTGATAAATATAATTTCATATACAAGTTTGTAAAGCGTTGTAAAATCAAAAATTATAAACGGAATCTTTCGGAAGTAAATTTTTGTTCGTATATGAATATTTTGCAGATTTATTGTTTATTTTTAATATAGAGGCCATCCTGGCGCATTGGTCAGCGTCTTATTGTAAAGGCAATTTATTGGTATTTGCCACAATTATGTTAAAAATATTTCCATTTCACCGCTCTAGTAAGGGGAAGCACGACGTTGACTTTCGTCATTCCGTTATGTCTCGGTTTCAGACTTTGGGAAATTAGGGAACGGAGTGTTTTGCTGTGGGATAAAGTGTGAAGTTATTTAATATAATCGCAAATCGCTACCAAATTTTACATTTATGAACATTTAATAAGTTATATCACATAAGTATTCAGCAATCTCTATCAAATTCTCACCATATAACACACATCCCATAACACATATTCCACGAATGTGAGTGGATTGCAATTCAAATGTTTTCCCAGCCTCAGCCATAAGTTTATTTAGGTTAAAATTATATTAAATTTATTTATATTGTTAAGTGGTTTGAAAAACTCTAAATCTAATAATGAAATTACGGACATTAATTTAAATACATTCGCATTTATGTACGTGATTATATATTTTATCACCATTTTAATAAAATTTACACTGAAAACTAAGATCGGGCAATATTTTTAATAAAATATCTGTATATTACTGTTTATAAACCAATTTTCTTAAATTTTAGTGAGCTACAATTCAATGCTTACTGCAAAAAATATATATTGAAATAACAACTTACCGCCGACGAATTCTACTTATCTCACAGGGGATGTAATTTTTCAATAGAAGCTCTGTATCTCATTCTCCCTCTATGGGGTGAATTCCAAAATTCCTTTGTTACGGAATACACATATCACCATATCTATATGAATGCCTACATGAATTGTCAAATTGGTCTCAGACTCTTAAAATTCACTATATTCATGAGAAATATAAACAAATTATAGTAATAATAAAATGTCTATATCCATTCATTGAAGTAGAAATTTTTAAGCTGAGAAGTTATTGAGTGATAAGTATTTATTTATGAATATTGTCAATATACAATGGTCTATTTCTCAATTACGTTTTTTTAAAATAAACAGTTTAACCATCATCATATTCAATGCGGTATTTGGCAACTTATTTTCTTACTAAGATATTAAAGTAGCTATAATCAATTATACTGTACTTATAAATTCCCTTCTTCTTAAAGTTTGCTTTGAACGTAATTTCGCGAAGTTGCGGAATTCGAGATCGGCGAATAAATCTCCCGACGGCATTTCAAGACTAATTTTAAGTTTCCATTTATAGGGTACGTTTTATGTTTCAAAGGATTTGTTCGACAATATCTTTGAAGGAGCCCACAACAAGGCTCCAAGGCCACTGTAGAGTGGGCAATGTTTTGTTTTACTATGACAAAGTAAGGAGAAAATGGAATTAATTTAACGCTAGCTGACTATTGTTTGAAATCAGATATTTCACTTGTTAAGACTTCAACAAAGCCAAGATTGATATTTGCAAAATTAAGGGGACAGGGGTCTGTCACCATTCTTCTATATTTTCCAATTTTCAACTAAGTAACGTTGGACGAGAGAACCTAACAGTGATCTTTGATTGACCTAGCGTAGGTAATTATAACAAAATTGTGTCAGTTCAAAAATGATAACCTATGACATATTCATAATCGAAAGAAGTATACGTATATCAAGCATAAAATACCTGTATGTTTATCAATATTTGAAAGCACTAAAATTAACAACCACCTGTAAAATGTAAGTATACTATTAAATATTTTAAAATGTTCAAATATTCAGTTCTTTATGACATTTTTTTTGTGTTTAAAAGCTAATATTGTTTTGGTATTTAAGCCCTTGCCTCTTCGAGTCCGCCCTGAGCATTGAATACAAGAATATACCTGTTATAGCCGCAAAATAATAAAATGACTATGATTATATCACACTGACATATATTAAAATATTACTGAATAAAAATTAATAACTACTGTATTTATTAATAACACACTTTTCTTAGTTTCACTCATTTCTATTAAACAATGTAAGAAAAAATGCAACTGTGTATTGGACTTAGTTTTACAATAATTTCTACATTGATTTTTTAACTTAGTGTCTAAGCACCCCTTTCTTTACTTTTCACCAGAAGTGCGACAGAAGCTATTTTAATGTACTAGATTTACAACTTAAGCAAAAAGAGTTAAACTTTATTATATTAACATTTTGTCGGCAAATACTTTATATAAATACAATGTTTAATCTGGCAATAGTATTTTACTAAGAGTACGTTAGATTAGAGATGGTAATCTGTGAATCGCGTACTCTGTACTCAGTTGTAATTACTGAGGACCCCGACTCATTTACGGTTAGGCTAATTGCTTTCGCTTAGCTTAGATTATATGTGCTGGCACAAAATACACAGTACATAACGTTTATTTTATTTAGATTCATTAACTTTTATATAAAATACAAATCTTTTACAATGTGTAGATTCATTAATTTGTATGTATTTTTCGTTATTAAATATAACATTTTATACTTTCATTGTATGTTGGTACCCGGTACCTTACTTTAAATATAGAGTTATGCATACTTACGTTGCGAGTTAAATTGTACTACGAAGTATATGTAATAATTCTTAGTCCACTATTGTACAAATAAAATTTATCTTAAGATATAATGTCTAAAATCTTGTATGTTTTTCTATTAAAAAAATTAAAGTTTACGGCATTATATCCCCCTGTCTAGGATAGTAAAGCGTCAAGTCAAGCATAATAAAACCGTATTTATCTTTTCGGATTATTACTTTTTCGATTGTACGAGACATGCAAACGAGCAAAATATTATTTATAAACGGCTGATCTTGGCAAAAATTACTGAAATCTCAGAGATATTACTATACCAAATAATATTGACGATGAATAATACATTTTGTGCTAAGAAAGTTTTTTTTTGAACAGATAATTTTGAAGCCATCGTGTCGCAGTAGGACAGCTGCTGTCTTTAAACACGGTGGTTGCCGCTTCATTACCCAAGTGGGAGAATGATTATATTGAAACTATTTTAATTTCTGTTCTTTCCAGTCTTTTTTCGCCAATGTCATAGATCGGTAAGAAAGAGTGTTACACTGTTACAGATTGTTAAAACGATCCAGTAATACAATGACTAAATTTCATGGGGAAGGGATAAACGGAATATGTTATCGGTTCTCTATCTCTTTCTCTCTCATCTCTGATTATCTACACCCCGATAAAACTAATACTACGCTGATGAAGATAAAAAAAATATTTGTGGTATATCACGTCTTTTTCTAATAGAAATTGATGTCTCATTTAGTAAGTCACAAATATTAAGACAGTCGAATCAACCCAGGAAATAAATAACAATGTTTTTTGGGCATTAACTTCACATTTGTTTATGAACATAATTTGGACATGGGTACGTTTATATTTATATTATCTTATCGCAAAGCTCATTTATTTCTGACGGCGCTATCAGGTCGGGTCGTAGACATCAACCCTAATGGAGGTCTCGGCCTTCGATTACACCTAACAAGGGTGTACTGGTATTATTTGTGGTGTACCGTTAATATGCACCAATATTGTTCTGACGTATTTTAAAAATAATTGAACCTACACATTAATATATGAAGAACCGATAATGAGATTATAAAGTCCGTTTTACGTAGCTTACGTTTTTAGCTTAAACTAAAAAAAAGTGTAGAAAAAAAGTCAGTTTTTCTTTTTTTGACATACAAATTTATATAAACTTTACACATCAACGGGGCTACCAGTGTAATTTAGTAGTAGTTGTCGAGGTTGTCAGATTTTAACTCCTATTTCTAGATAAGTATATTGGTTATTTTTAAACAGTTGATATTGAAGCATCGATTTGCAAATACTTGAATTTTACAAATCACGTAAAGTAAGTTAATGTCTTATTATAAACTGTTATCTTAATTTTATAATCCACAGGGTAGAATAAGGCAAATTGTAACATGGAATTGGTATTGCTATTCTTAAAGGTACCTATTTTTCAAAACAATTCCCTAACTGCTTTTCCAAATGTTCTCGTTACAGCCAACAATACCGTTATACCGAATATAATGATAGGTTATTACCCTAATGACCCGATTATCTCATTGTTTCCGTTTCCCTTATCTTTTCTAAAATATTTTTTATAATTGCTATCATTATTTTTATGGTACTCATTTTTGTGTTATGAAAACCCACACTTGAATATTTAAAAAGAAATTCATTTGATTTGTATAGAGAAATTTTACTGTTACTGATACTGTTTGTATTGCATTACTTTTAATATCGTATTAATAACAGAAAATTTCTATTAGTTACATAATATTTATTATGAAAAAAATTATATGTCTTATATTAATTTTGCTGTACCAATTTCACCGTTGAAATAGCGAACGACGTTGCTGTCGTCGATGGCAGGCTTTGAGTAAGAAGTTTTATGCGTTACTTTCCCGTAAATATTCATAATATAACTTTACTTTTAATATACAAAATAAACAAAGATTATTATATTTAAACTTACCAGTAACGAGATTGGCGTGGTGGAACTGGCAGACCGCATCAGCCTCGTACCAGGAGATGCGATCTCTGAAGTAGCGATAGAATACCGGAAACCCTTCCTCTGGCAGTACCCATGCGTTGCTAATGTTCACCTTGTTGGATTATTAAAAAATATACAAAAGTTATTAAAAAGAGATTAATTGGAACATTTAAGGTTACATTAGGAACATTTAAGGTTATAGCAAAGTACATTATTATTAGTCTTCATCACTGTAGTTCTAGATATTATCCTACTACTTTACTGAAATAGACTCTTACTTTATATTCCGAACATTTCTGAGTAAGTTAGTTACTATTTCAGTAGGTACCAATTACTACTTATAAGGCCAAGAAATAATTAGGACATACTCAATTAATAAGTCACTGGAGTATCCTTTCTTGATTATTTAAAAAAAAAGCAATGCAATTAACGTAGAACTTATAAAGCAGTAGACTAAAAACGAAAAAATATAAAAGTAAATGCAATAGTAACTCCATTAGAATGAACGTGAGAATGCACTAGCCAACTAATTAACTACACTCAGTACCTAAGTTTAATAAAAGTTTGAATTGGCCTGCAGAATCTGTGAGCTTTTATCAAAACGCCGCCGTTCGTAATTTCCTGTTCGCTATCATCTGTTTCATCTCCTCCATTCCGATTGGTATTAATAACATATGATTCTATTAAAATCTTCTAGCTCTTAATCAACGTTGATGTAAGATAAATGATGAAAGATTTTATATTTATTTATTTTTTACTTAACCCAAATGTACTAGTGACTCAGCTGCTGTGTATGAACATAAATAAGTAATAAAAAGATATTCTTTCAAAATAGGTAAAATTTACTACGAATCAATAATACTCGTATATACAGAACTTACACCACGGCACGGTACAAGTAATAGAACTCGTTATACGAATGATCCCTGAGTAGCGTGGAACCTACGACCTGCAGTCTAATATTTTGAGTCATAAAACATTAGTATATGAAGCCAGTAACTGCCAATATATGCAAACCGGAACTGATATTCATTCAACTGTTTCCTAGCAGTTTACATAGTTGAGACAAGCTCCACCAATAATATAATAAACTAGCTATTTTCTCGTATCGCTATTTGACTTGGTGATTCAAATAATCTCCACTGTTTCAGAACTCAATTATTGATTTAGTAAAGGTATTTACTTATGGATTGTTCAAAGAGTAATTGCACCATCATTTAATTTCTTTAAGGTTTCAAATAAAAGCATAGTATTCTTTCATATATAACATATAGAGGTTATGTATGAAAAAGAAATTAACATAACTTTATATTCAACATATTTTGTTTTTTAACTGAATACATTTCGTTTATTGAAAGAGGAGAACCTAAACTGGAATTGATTTATCGTTATTCCGTAATGTAATTTTCACCAACACAAAAAATAGATTTTCAACGTGTATACGTTATATTTTAAACTAGCGACACACTCGCGACTTCGTCCGCGTTTATAGTTGTTTTGTTTCTTGATAAAAAAAATTTGAAAAAAAAGTATCCCATCCTAAGCCTATATTTATCCAATGCCCTCAAGTATCCATTTATATTAGTATGGATATAGTATAGCTTTTATTGTGACTGAGTCCGCGGAGTTTCGAAATGTTGGCTGATTCAATTACACAATTTTTTTTAAACTTTATGATGAACTATACATTTAATAAGTTAATCAACTATATATTGAAGATTTATTTTTAAATATCGTTATATTTACCACTACCGTAATTGTTTTTCACACACCCAGAAGCAATAGGTTAATCGAAAAGATGTTTAAACAAAATCTAAATTTCGTCATGTCTGTGACTGCTCTAATGTTTCAGTAGGTCTAAGTAACCTATGACAGCCAGAATCAAAACATCTGTTTGCATTGATATTTCACCAGCTCTCACTAATGCATGATGGACATCTAAACTTTGAGGTATCTGCTACTGCTCTAAACTCTCTGAATTTCTATGAGATGCATTATGCTGTGCATCTTGAGTTCGTCGTCTTTGAGACTCCTCAAGAGATTCTTGGAGCCGAGCTACTTTCTTATCTCGAACTCCTTTGAATTACGTGATAATTTAAACTTACTTTAACCGGGCATTTTAAAAATTTATTAAAAAATTCAACCTACTAAAGGAATATCTCAATATTATTAGGTTATTATTAAGTTCAAAAACAAAGTTAATATGTCTAATTATTGCAATTCTACTTAATTTAATACCTAAGACAAAAGATTTGTCATAAGGCATTAAAATTTAACATATGCCGTTTGTGTTTGGTTATTTGACCATACATTGAAACATTATTATAAATCGATATGTTAATAAAATTAACAAAAGAAAGTTGTTCCTCGAAAAGTAAAACAATGAAATTATTTTCAACTTTCAATAGGAATAGCTTGAAAATATAAACCTAAATATTTAAAATAAACCAACAAAAAAATAAGTAGACGCAAGGGAAATAAAATAAAGAGTTCTTCTTATATTATGAAATATAAGACCTGAGTAATTAAAATTAACAAAAAAGTAATAAATAGTCCTTTAGGTTTTTTTTAATGGTCAATCTTTTGTAGAACATTGTTTTTATGTATCTCATAAGGATGAGCCAGCGCACGTCATGTAAGAGTTCAAGAAAAAAATGAAAAATAAAGTACATAGGCATGTTCAAGCTTAGGCTTTCATGTATCTCTGTATGAAATTTCATCACAATCGGTTCAGTGGTTTAGCCGTGATGACGTCACAGACAGACAGATAAAGTTACTTTCGCATTTATAATAAGTATGGATTAGTATGGATTAGTTCCATTAACTATATGTTGCCATTGAAACTGACTCAAAATTGTAATGAATGATTTATAGTGGTATTTTTTGTCCCTAAGTCTTAGACATCAAACGGCTACAATTTTTTCAGCTTTACAGTTTTGTCTCTGAGCAAAAAGGAACTAGTGACATCTGTTCTTAGCATTCCACCCGAGTTCGAGACGTTGCATATTGAATGCCGAAACTTCTCTTTTTTGGCCTGTCATACTGGAGAAAACCTTTTAAAACATAACTATTACCTGAAGTGGGAATCGAACTTACAACCGTTTACTGTCAAACTGTACCACTACGACCGCACAGTTCAATGACTTTTATTGGTTAACAAAACTATACTGAACAACTTTTACTAATGAACATTATTATTCTTCTTTAATTGCACCAGTTCTTTGATTTTTATATGTTGACCGAGAGAGTACTCTTCTCGCTGAACAAGTTGTGTTAATGTGGATTTTACTTATTTATTATAGATTAGATAGTCTGTTTTAATTCTACATCTGTTATTACACTGTTTGAAATTATTATACCCTAAGTTCTGCTCGATGTTAAATGCTATACTAAAATACTGTTGAAATTGAAACTTTAAAATTTTCTTAGATTTTAAACTTACACAGCAGATGTTTGAGGTAGATGTAGGCTTATATGGTTCTTCGTGAGATGTTCCAGATCTTTAATTTTTATATGTCAGCGGCAAATTGTTGATCACATTTTTAAACAACTTTTGTTAAAGTTTCATTGCTTTATTTATTATACATAGTTTAACAGGTCTATTATAGTTATATATTAGGTTCAGTTCCATTCTCCGAAATCGAATTATACCCTTAAGCCTAACCAGGCTTAAAAGGTATGCAACGAAAAAAGTTTCATTTAAAATCAGTCCAGTAACTACGAAGATATGCGTACAAACAGACAAACAGACAGGCAAAAAATTTTAAAATCATATATTCGTGTTCAATTACTGTTTTAACATCCCACTAAAATATTTTTTCGTAAATATATTCCAAGAACGAACATAACCTTTGACGAGATAAACACTTATGACATAAATATATTTATGAATTACTTCCAAAGGGGATTTATACCTGAACACGTACAGTTACGCACATTTCTATAAGGCAATTTTCTTTTTTTTACAGTTTCACGCTTTATCCTGTGCATATACTCCGCTTTTTGACCGAATTCCAGACAATGTTTGTTGATAGAACTCAACACTAACAGAGCAGGGAAATTAAAATAGTTTAAATATTATCATTCCCCTAGATAGAGATCGAACCCAGAATCATCGCGTTTACAATCAGACGTTTATCATTGAGCAATGAAAGCACGATTTTCAATTTCCTTATCAAAAAATTTAGTTATTATCGATATACTCCGGTGGTTTAACAAGACAAATCTTAAGTTCATGTCTTCATCCATTTCCTGACACCAGATATGGTGCGATGAAAAGCGCAATAAAGATTTCATTTCATTGGGTTTATATGTTGAATATAAATTTTTCGCCATGATTAATAAAAACAATCGAATTTCTTCAATCTCATACTAATTCTATACAGACAATTAAGCATTTAAAGGGAGTGTATTTATTTTGTATGGTTTTCAACAAATATTTGAGTTGTTTTCAAAACTGCGTTACTAAAGTTAAATAAACTTATTTATTAATTTACATGGCATTTACTTAACAAAAGATTCGAAAAATAAAATACCATATTATTTAAAAAAAAAAGAAATATTTAGAAAACGCAACAAAGGCGCGGGTTCAAATCCCGCTGCTTTCAAATTTTTATACGACGTCTAAATATGTATTTTTCAATTTCCTAAGTGTGCGAGTAACACTTTAAATAGAAATGTTAACCATATTATATTAATAATATTACATTTGAAAATAGCAAAGACATTCTATTAAGCTAATTCAGTTGGAAAGTATTGAAATGCCATTGTGGCATAGTTAACAAGTATTTGACATTAGATGAGAAAATTGTAAATTCAAAAGCTAATATTCAGCAATAGCAGAAATATTCAAACAGTATAATTACAGAAATTGTGACTCTGGACTTGACTACGCAACATGCATATTCTATGTAAAACAGATGGAGTAAAGAACGAGTGGCTTTTTGGAACTACAAGTATACATACAATTTTTTTTATTATTAAACAAAACTAATTATATATTATATACATTTTATTTAAAGAAAAAAAAGTAAACCTACTTAAAATATATAGAAATAATGTGAGTTTCATTTAATATGTATTGTTAATCCGCGTATTAGTCGAGTTAGGGTTAATGTGACTGGCTAGCTATGTTTTATTAGTCTAATTATCTAATGGAACATTTATATGTATATTTATGTATATCAATGTTACTGTAAATATTAACAGCTTTATATATGATTTTATTATATAAGTTATTAAGGTCATCGTGGCGCAGTCGGTCGGCGTCTAACTATAAACGTGATTAGTTGTGGGTTCGATTCCCTCTCGAAGGAATGATTATATTTAAAATATTTCCGCTCTGCCCTTAAGAAAATGCGTGTTCGGCAACTCAAAAGGAAATGTATCAAAAGAATGAACTGTCTTGACACTTGGTTTCCCTGACTACCTTGCAATGTGGAAATATATGAATTATAATATCTATAAATTTATAATGTTGTGGTATAATCTAGTTTCATACAAAATGTTTAAAATTTTTTAAAAGTCGTATACAAATTTGAACGCAGCGGACGTTTAAACGCTCTGACCGACAAGCCAAGCCATTCTAAAGCTATGTGTGCTAACGAAACGTTTTCTAAAAATGCTTTTTAATTTCCATAGTATGTGTATAAATGTTTAAAATATATTTGCTTTTCTTTGTCAAAACTTACTTCAGTTCCAATCTTAGTTAATTAGCTTTGAGAGGAAACTTAATTAGACACATGTGGATTATTCGGATGTCGGAATTAACCTCCGGGCGGAAATTCCCTGCGGAGCTTAGAATGCTTCGTTACATATACAAGACAGGCACATACTTGTAGCGTTAAATGAACGTTTCGAATTTATAATTTACGTATAAATTAAATCGGATATAGTAACTTAGTAACATATATACATATATATATATATATATATATAAATATATATTATAAAAGACGGAGTGACGAAGCTTATTTTGTTTCCTACATTTTACATCCGTAAACGCCACTCTGTATATACTATACTTTGTTTTAATTAAATCGTGGCAGAAGCTATTCCAAGTATTTTTCTTATACTAAAATCAATGTCCTAGTGAATTAGTAGAGGCTTAATTATCTAATCTAATTTCAATATCTGAATGCTTTCATTAAACGTGAAAATATATAACACAGCCTAAACAACTTAGGTAGGAGCTACTCACAAATCATTTGGTTTTAGTTGGCAAAGATTGGTTTGATATATAACACTGAAAGGCAAAAACTAAAGAATTATCAAAGTTCACTGACTGCATGTGTAAAATAAATATATATAGCGGAAATATCCTATATTAGCATAAGCGCTAAATGTAATCCTCTAGATTATATTTCATATGCTAGCATTCATATCAGTCAAGAGTCATCAATGAACTATACGAGTGGAAAAAAACTACACAGCTAAATGTATTTATTGTAGCTTTTTTGTATAATTAAAATATTTCATTTATACTTATCTTACAATATTTTAATTGTTTATTAGTACATACTTTAAGGAATATTAAAATACAAAAAGCATAACAAAATTACAATGCTTTTCAAATAAAATTATTAAGTTAATCTTGAATAAATAAACTTTAGATGCAAGAGAATACCATATGTGTATAGCTTTTATATTTTGTTTTAAATTTATGTTTGGAAATAAATACAATATATTAAAAATTTTAACTTTATTATAACATTTATAGTTTAATATTGTAAATATAGTACCGAAGTGATACATTGTAAAACTCTTCCATGAAATAAAAATGTTGAATTCTCCAATGTGATAAATTACATCTACGCGGATACGACTGTAGACGCTAGAAAGTTATCTAAGCCCGCTAAACGACTACAAAGAATAAATGTTTAACCAATAAAGTAAGGATATTTTTGAGGAAAATTCAAATATTTAATAGAAATATAACTCTGCTTCCAATACAATGGACTTTTGAAAACGTACGTTTTTATTAAGACGCGTTTTCATTATGTATTCACATATGAGACTATGAAAGAAAAAGAAAGTCATTCTTACCGCGCGTCCTTGGACTGTGACGAATAGAGTGAAAAGTAGAAAATACCACATTACGTAGCCGTAGTCGTGGCGCGTAGCACTGACGTAGCTCGTAGCGACTGCAGAGGTCAGCCGCGCTCGCGTGACTGCCGCGCTGAGGCTCGCGTGTCGCGCCGCCGCCGCACATTACATAAACAAATAGACAATAACTCGGATAGGGATAGCCCACTTTTGTTCTACTTGTACTTACTGTATTTGTTGGAGTCAGGGTCATTCAGGATACTCCCAGATCGGATCGTTGATACCATACATTGTATCTTCAACATTGTAAATATGGTAGGATTTTTGTATATAGATTAGTTTTCTGATAAGCTAAATAAATTGTTTACCGTATTTGCTTCAATACGTAAATCTTCTACATGTACAAGGATCTTTGTGGTTTTCTTTTATGTATAACTGTATATAATTCCCATATTAATATAAATTATACAGAAATTACGTCTTCATACGTCTCCTGCATTTTGCAAAACAAAGTCATAAGTACCAAGTTGTTTTCTATTACTTTCAATGGTTTTGAGATATTACGTGTAAGGCAGCAGAAACAATCACACTTTGTCTTAATTTAGATATACTTATAAAATAAGGTGTCCTGAATTCACTAACTGACTGATTTGTTATCGCGGAGCTAAAGATATTGTAGTTAGACCTATTTTTGGTTAGAAGGGTTATTTTGTGGAGTAGGCACCCACTAAGGAAGGATTTTCAGAAATTCAACCCCTAAGGAAGCTAAGCAACGGAATAGAAATTAACGAATTAGAAAATTGTATGAAAGTCAGACATTATTTAGTTAGAAATATGAAACTTTGGGCTACTAATTGAAAATGAGTAAATACCTATTTCATCAATTGCAAAAGAATCTACCTCTTAAGGAGCGAAATAACGTAGAAAATTGTATGGGAATCCATCACAATGCATTGTGTAGCTTAAGTTAGAAATATGAAATTCTGTTTCTTGGTTGCTGGATAAAAATAAGTAAGCAATTATTTCAACGTTTATGCAAACTCTACTAAGGAGCTGAAATAGTGTATATCAATTCTTAAGTTAAAAGCATGAATTTGAATGAAATGAATTTGTTCGGGGCATTTAAAGTTAGTAAATTTTAAACTTTTCATAATATTCTATATATTAATAATATTGTATTCCAAAGTTTATAAAAAAATTCGAGGGTTTTCGGCTCTAACGCATGAAAATTGACCCACAGATGTGGTATACAAAGATTCTAAACTAAAGTACCTAATATTTTAAATGATATAGATACATTATTTTAAAACCTCTTTTTGTACATAAACATACTACGCGAACAAAGCCATGGGTAACAGCTTATATGATTATAATTATATATTTCCTAGAGTGAAACCATCCGCACATCTTCTCACTTAAATCACTAATTAGCTTAAATTTATAATTTAAATGATTGTAAGTTTTTTTATTTATAAACCGTTTGAAATAAAATACTTAATATTAAGGAAAGTGTACAAAAATGCAATAGTCAAAACTGCATTTAAATCGATTATGCCGTGAATTAGAAAAGAAAGTTAAAAATCACTGTTTCGTGTTCTATTACATTGACAAATGCCACCAATGATATTAAACACCGCGATCAGTTACATTTTATTTATATGTATAAATAGATATTAAAAGTAAAGAGCTAAAATTGCTAAATTGACATTCTCAAAACTTGTTTGAACTTTAAAACAAGAATCGTATTAACGATCTTACACGTGATGAGGGTTGCAAAGTACCATACTAAAAACGACTGTAACTACGTAAGTCGGCAAGACATATCATCTAATTGTAATGTGAAACATTCAACGCGCTAAGATCTCAAGAACCAAATTGTTAACGTTTGTGTGAAGTCTTAGATTAACTACATAAAATTTGATACGTTTGCTTATTTATAAAGTCTACATATGCTTATACATTTTGATTACAGTTATAATTATGAAACAACACGTGAGAATGACTACAATAAAACCAAGTATCTACCATGGCGTACTTTAAGAGGTAAATTCAGTTCCCGCATTTAAGAGGAGAGATAGATTCTAGTATTAAGACTCCGCTCTCCTTTTTCTGATTACGTTATTGTCGATCTGTATTGGGTATCAATCTCAACGCTGAGCCTTAACTTATTAGATCTGTTATATGAAAACAAATTAAAATATAAACATTTCTCTAAATAGGCATAAAACTCATTCGTGTTTACAGACTGCCTTTAGTTTTTTCCGTGTTCAAATAATTAATATGAAAAAAAGTAACAAAAGCATAATGGTAAATTTTTTTTTAAATAAAGAAACATATTTGTCCCCTCTACGAGACTCATGAATGCGCCAAATCAAGCTGCGGACCAACAAATAATATTTGTGTTTCGGCCCATCGCTGTTATTGGGCTTCTCTCTGTAAATAATATTGGTCCCGTAAAATTGGGGTCAAAGGTCGTAACTTCTGGGTTGAGGTTAACATTTTTAACGTGAAATGTTTTTTAGATATTTGCTTTGCAATGGAATTTTAAAAAAAATTACTTATATTATGAAAATATTGACCTTGAATATGATTAAGGACCACTTCACTCATGACCTTGTTTTATAACTTGTTAAGTAACTGTCATAAATACAGACTTTTATAGACTTTTTATAATAGCTCAACAGCAAAATACATAGAGAACATTACATACAACAATCAATGTCTGTCTTTCTTTTCTTTCATTCAAGGAATCTACTTGATCACATGTCGTGAACACACGCGTCCACTCTACACTCGTATCAATATGGCTTTATAAAAACGAAAATACACAACGCTGTCTGTCTGTGTATATTCAATTCAATTTGTTCAACAGGTCAGATAAGTAAATACATATATAGAAATTACTAACAAAATTGGTGACAAAACATACCTGCTCACAGTAATGTTACAAACGTCAAGAATTAACAATGGGAAAATGAAACATACGCAATTTCATTAGAAGCTTACAAAATTTTATACCTAGCTTTATAACAAGATAGATTTTATAACAAGATAGCTTTATTCATAAACTTTATTGCGATTTGCAATTCATATGTTAAATTTAATGTTTTTCATACAAAGCGTATGAAAAACATGAGGTATGTAGTACATTCGCACATCCATCTCGTTAAATTAAAGTATAAAGAATATAAAATTGGCGCATTGCAGGGAGGTAGTAAATTGATTGGTCGAGGCTGAACGAATTACTTCATACTGACTGATGAAAAATAGTACTTTTTCACTGTATATACTATAACTTGGACTCATTTAGCATATATCATTTTTTTACTAAACTAACTTGTACAAATTCGGAGATATATAAAATATATAATTTAAGACAAATATATTCGACGTATCTTCATAATATTAGGTACATGGATCTTTAAGAAGCGGCGAGTGTTGATTTTATAAAACATGTGACTTGTTATCCCAAGCAAAGCCAAACCAATTAATGCAACTTCAGTCTAAAACTTCACGCTACGAGGTAGTCAGAGAAAACCTAGTGTGATGACATTCCGTTCTCCAATAGTCTTGCACGAAGAACGAAGAAATAAGAATAATTTTAATATAATCTTTCCTCCTAGTGGGAATCGAACCCACAACCAATCGAGTTTGCAGTTAGACGTTGTGCCACTACGCCATGGTCGTCTTGAGTAAAAGAATTAATAAAAACGTCTTGTGAGGTCGATTGCTCTACCTAGCCACTCGGCTCACAAATCGATAACAATATCTATCATTAATTGTTCATAAATATATTCATCAGCTAATTAATTCATCAATAACAGTAATATATGAATTATTTGCGTATTAGTTATTATATATTATGCTAGTCTAGAAACGTGAAATTAATTATGATTTATTCTATATTTGTATTAATATATATTATTTTAACAGTCCACTTAGAATTTAATCGTATCCTTTGATATAGTATTATATTCAAGAACATACAGTCTGTCAGCGAATAAATGTGGCCTATTAGTACAATTTTTATTTTTCTCTTTATATGAAAGTTATAGGTATTTTATTAAAAGCCCAAAAGCATGCTTTAAATGTAAGCCTCAATTCAGTCGTTTAGATAAAAGCTTTAAACCTAGATAAATGTACTTTTTTTACTGAAACATAATACATCATTTTATAAAGTATAAAGATAAGCATACGATAAAAACTAAATTTAAAAATCACACACGATTCTATTCAGTTGTAAATTTTCAATGTGAAACAGTTAAACGAAGTCACGATAATAAATATCAGATGCCAATACATTTTATGTGAAATACCTACTCCTAGGGTGATTACATATCGTTCCTTTCATACCGAAAGTGGCAAAGTAAATCTATTCCTCCGACTTCCCTTCCTAGGCGTGACATGAATGTTAACTTTAGGATATTGTACACATTGCGATGTATCCCACACGTTTATACGACTTGTAACATTTGACAAACTTATTTGCATATGTGAAACGGCTTAATTTTGCATTTTCAATCTTATTGCTGTAACTTAAGGGCTATGTAAAGGAAAAGGCAAGAAAGGTGGGAAAAATCCTGATAAATATTTTCCTTATAACGTAAACACCAATAACTCCATATCGGCTGCACGTTATGCTCGAAAATTTAATACACAATAACGCGACCGCTTTATGGCGCTGATAGCTGTTTCTTTGTTTATCGCACGAAGTTTATTGCTTAATCAAACGGTGGCGTTTGAAATGAATTTTTGATTAGAATCCGTCATGAACCTGTCGAGTGGGTTAATAACTGAAATCACTCCTCATACTGTTTAAGACTAACAATATTATAGTTTTTTATACTCAAAGTTTTTCATCAATTCTTGATTTCAGTCATTTCATCTTATTAAATAAATGCTTGTTTAGGACTGTAAATACTTTCTTTGGTTCGAATTATTTGGAAAGTAACAATTTTATTTTAATGTGTTCAATAATACTGTCCAAGAACAACTATTCCTAATCCATATTTTTTTTATCATTGGTCTTTATGTAATTTATACTTTTATAATTATCCTGCTTAGGTTATACTTATGAAAAATTGTATATTCACATATTTGTCCTATCATGTAAACTACATAATTTGACAACTATTCGCGATTATTATGTATTTTAAATTTCCTCTGGAGTAGATAAAGTCGCAGTATATCGCCCTTAATTGAGATCTTAAAGAATAACACGTGCTACCAAACTTAGCAAATCAATACTTTTTGTTTTGATAAAAATACCGAAGCTAGTTTTTAATTTTTCTTAACACAATATTTAAATATTACATCATCTGTAACCCACAAATCAATTATTCAATGCGTAGAAGATCTACGAATCGAAAGTAATAATAATGTATCGAATTTAATACACACTATCGGAGAAACAAACTAAAAATACAAACATAGTTTCTATATTGTAGCATCGAAAACTAAATAATATAGACCAGAAATTTACAATTCCAAAAGATGACTCCAAAGGATGATGCGTTAGTGGTAAAGGAGGTAGTGGAAGACTTCGGTTGAGATCACAATATCTGATAATGATACTGGAGGAAGTTCACGTAAAAAGTATGAGGACCCCCTTAAGGACATGTATGGAGAGAGAAGGTATTCTCACTTCTCTAGGCTTCTCTGTTCTTCTGCTCTCTGCTTCACTTTGCTAGAGATCAAGCAAGAAAACTAAAAAAAAACAATTTTATTATGTACAATAAAAATCTCTGTATTTTCAATTATAAGTGTATGGATTAATAAATAACGTCTAGATATCATAAATCGATATTATAATTATATTTTATATTTTATAATATTTCAGAACCAATTGCAAGTGGAATATGAATATTATATTACATCGATGTAATATAAAACCGTTTTACCATAAATGCTGCCCGTTTTATTAACACTTCGTAGTCTACGTGGGGGCGAATATTAACTGCATTGCAGACGTGCACTACGTACTAATGCACTCTGAAAACAAGATAAAAAACTAAAACAACACTTTACGAGCAAGTTCTATGAAAATCATATGATAAAAGGGAGCATGGTTGAGTAAGTTTTTTATGTAAATTATTCGTTTTAGAATTTTTGCAAAGAGTTTTAGCTCAGTAAATAGAGCCTATCCTTTTAACTATTTCCTCGGTTGTATGTATTCTATGCAATGTTCTATTTCTAAACTCTTTTAGAATACATTTTACTTAAAACAAGATTTGTGTATGCATATAACCGAATTATTCATAGAGATTTAGTTATTTTTTTTACTTGATTTTTCGCGCATAGTAGAAGTAAACCTAGTATTTTTGACTCTTCGCAGTCCACTTTCCGGCCGAATTCAAGACATTATGTATTGAGACGTAAAAACTCTACGCCACAGTTTGTCTTTTCTAGAGGAAATAAATGAAAAGGATTTATATACAATAATTTTTCTGAGTGGGAATCGAACCCACAACACGATTCGATTCAGACGTTGTCACATTGTCTACCCAGCTATGCAGGAAAAAGTGTGATGGTAAAAAAATTGTACATCTGGTATAACCAGTTCAGTGATATCCACGATAATAAAATATTCAAATCATTTTTTATACTACATTACAGGAAATTTGAAAAATACTATTAAATAAATAATATTAAAATAAAATATTAATATTAAATAAAAATATAAATATAAAATTATTAAAATAATAATATTAAATAAAAATACTATAATACAATAGTTTTACTGCCTGACTACATGCCTGATACATTAACATCAAGACATTTTCAGGTTTTTAATATGGTTGACCGTTGTTTCAAAAACGGAGTGCTATCGGTTTTTGCCTGAGCGTGAAAATGAATCATACTTGTATAAAGGTTACGTCGACCTAGTCACGAATATAACAGATGTGCCTCACCATGTACAAATTGTTTATGGATCCAGCTATTGTTCTGGAAGTATTATTGGCAGCAGAATAGTAGTGACGGTAGCCAGTTGCTTCGATAACAACAAAAACGAGCCTGTCCTTGTTAAATTTGGATCCAATTCTATGACTAGCAGTGGGTAAGTTTTGAAAATATGTACTTTTAAAATGTAATTTCGTATTCCGTAGTCAATGATTGGACTAAGAAAAAGAACAAAAATGCTGCATAATTATGCCAAAATAGTTGCAACAAAAATGCAGCAATTGTCGTGCGACTCTCATTCTGCCTAATACAATTTGATTTAAACCCACAAGAAGAGAAATTATTAAAATAACGCTATTGTGGTGCTTTGTTGAAATGCATGTGATCTAGTGTGATGCTTGTTGGGTTGGTCCATCCATTCAATGAATAATATAGATTACGGAGGAAGCGCAGGTAAGGTAAATATAGATTAGACTTACCTGGTAAGGTAAAGTATAAAAAGTTTATAATTACAATTATCAAGTAGCACGCTGTGTCTTAGAAAACACAGTTACACTAGATTTCTTGATTATCTATGGGTACATGAAATCCATAAAAAAAAATAAAAATAATTAAGCAAATAATGATGCTCTAAGCGCTTGAAATTATAATAGTCTTTCAATTTCTATCAATATTCATCGTTTAGATAATAAAACAGCAGTAGTTAAAATTCGAGGCTTTTTAAAAAACGCTAACTTACTTCTAACGCTTAAACAGTATGCAGAGCTAATAAATATAGCCAATTGTAAATTATATGTTATTTATGCCTTATTAAATATGCTCGTTCGTTTTTAGGCAAGTGATTAGTGTTGCAGAATATAAAATTCATGAATATTATAAATATTCACATAGTTTCGACAACGATATTGCTTTAGTGATGCTACGAGTAAGCTTATTATTTATGCGAATACCTATTAACTGTTTACGTAATGCGATTAAGTAATTTCCTAGTTTTTGATTTTTTATTAATTAAAATTTTATATACGTTATGAGATGAAAGATTTTAATTTCAGGACCATGTTGTTTTCGGGATAAATGTTGTCAAAACACTTCTTGTAGAGTCAGAAATTGCCCTAAGGATTGGTACACTGGTGACAGTTACAGGATGGGGTGGGTCGGTTAGTATTTTAATAATGACAAGATTCGTTGATCTAGACTCGTTAAAATATTCGTTGCCTAGTAACGGACGTACACAAGTATGTGTCATATTTTTTTATAAATTTAATGTATTATTTTATAAATAATATTGGCTGTCTGCCTGCACTTTTTATTCATATAAGTTTTATGTGTGACAAACTTCAAGCTCTAACATTCACACAATTTTCGCAATAGGGCATCTGTTCATATAATAAAAATGTAACTGATCGCTGTATGTACATGGAAGACACGAAAAAGTTAAATTAAAATTATTCGCGGCATTAAAATAGAACCCAAAACAATGATTTTTAATTTTCTTTTCTGTTTGTTTGTGCACGCTTATCTGAGAAACGGCTTAACCCGCTAAAATACATTTTAAGTATAATATTGTGGTAATCTTGCCTTAACATTTAGTGTTTATTTCATTACGGTTCATAAACAATAAAGTTACAACCATTTAAATGATAAATTTAAGCAAAGTTTGTGTATGGCAAACGTTTTTTTGCCAGTTTAGTCTAAAACTACATAGTTAAACTATATACTTTACGCAGGCGAATCCACGAGCGGGTCGATAAGTCTTAAATATACGCAATAATAAAGTCATAAAATAATTACTCAATTATGAGAATAACATCCAATAAGGTTCAAATTATTTTTAATGAAAAAACATATCTCTTTACGCGCGGCGGTAAGCAGTCGGGCGTAACTTTATATAGTGGAGAACTATATATATATAGCTGTTATGCGGGTTCAAAGCGTAAAGCTAAAACATGTTTAATAATATTATTTCCATAGCTTTTATATTTTACCTGCCGTCATAACTTTTTAATATTAAAGTCACAAAAAGCGCCATCTGCAGTTTCCAGGAGTAACTATTTATTCACAGTACACTTAATTCAATGAAAGATTTGCTTTAGTTTCGCTGTACGTACGAATTGAAAAAAGATGGCACTGTACAAAAACGATATAAAGAATAGTGTCCTCGTCTGTTAAATGTTATTAAATATCCATATTTCCTAATGAACACTAATACGAAGAATTACATTTGTTCCGCGTCCTTTTAATCATATGTTTATGTTAATAGTAGTTAATCGAAAAACAATATGTATCTTAATTTTAAAATCAAGATTAGATGAATATAAACTAATGTTTATGATAAAAACACAATATAACAAAACACAAATATCAGTATTAGACCCTAACACCATCTATCGGATATGAAACGGGCTTTTTTTTTACTGAAAACTTTAGAATCACAGATATAATCCCATCTGAAAGTATGTTTTATGGTAATTCTCAACATGTCAACCTGTTTAAAATGATATCTTAGTTAAGAACTACTTACAATTGCAATATTACTTTAAATTATTACTTACTTCGAAAGTGCTTGTAATGCGGCCTATTTGAAAAAATGATATTTTAATTCACATTAACAAAAAAATAAATAATCAAATTATAATTTTTTTTCCCACTCTCTAGTAGGACCACACGCAATGTCTTGGTTAAGGTGGAAAGCGGAGAATCAAGTGTCTCACGACTAAGTTCTCTTTGCCTACTGTGGGATAAAATGACGCTAAAAAAATTAAAATATAATTCAAAAATATCCGAATATCCCATATTACTTGCTACCACTGAATAACTTAAATAATAAATTTGCAGGAATTGTCAATTAAATATGTGAATTTCATTTTACAATCTGAAATGGTGGTAGTGGATAAAATTGAATGCTTAAAGCAAATTGGACGCTTCATGACTCCATCAAATTTCTGCGGTAAATATGTTTTGGTGAGTAATTTATATTTACAGGATAATTTTTTATATATATATTTTTTTACTTTTAGTCTATTTTTTTTAAAAGTATGTATAGTGTATTTAAAAAAAATTGGTAACTAATAATTAGAGTTAGTAGAGCCAGAGAGTAGCGATCGTGATGCAGTGGGGCGTGCTTCTGACTATAAGACCTATTGGTTGTGGGTTTACATCCCACTTTAATGTTATCCCACTTGTAGGATAGGTTATATTTGAATTTTTTTTTTATCTGCTCTAGTAATGTCTGGAATTCGGACGGAAAGTGAAGAACAATGAGTCTTGACGCTAGGCTCTTTCTGCGTCAAAAACGTGAAAAAAAAAGGAACATCTATTAGTAAAGAAGATGTGTGGTGGCAGAAGAATCGAAAAAAGGATTTCGTAATATTTATAGTGCGTGTAGTCTTGATATGAGGTTTTCTTTGACTAACCTGCTATGCGGGAAAAAACGTGAAGCTGCTGCTGCATTCTCTTTATACTTAAATTTAATTACTCTCGTTAAATTAAAAGTAAGAAAATTTAAAATTTAAATTGGTATGTTTGTTAATATTATATTCTGTTTAGGAAGGACGCTTAAGCGATAATGGTGGAGGTGCTTTATACAATAAGTTCTTGTTAGTAGGAATTTTATCTTATGGAACCAGCAAGCCAATCTATAATACCGCTATTTTCACCAACGTTTCTTATTTTTACAGGTAACTTAATTCATTTAAATATATGTAATAATCTTTGATGACAAAAAAGTTAGCATTTTTAGTTGGGATCATTTGTACAATTAAATGAAACTTTGCTTGAAACTTCGATGTTTAAGGCTTACTGTTGTTTATACCTTATAAAAACCTACTAAATACAGTTAGTTATCAGTTGAACGTGTCTAAACTTGGTTTTATTAATACAAAACAATTTTATGTAAGTTTAAAATCTTCAAAGTATATTTTAAATTGCTTTTGATAGTAAAATTTGAAGATACTCTAGTTAACGTGAAAAGTGTGCTAAAGTGTGTACATTATTAAAAAAACCACGTAAACCTATTTATAAATAAATGTCTCTCTACATAGTAAAGTACAAATACAATAAAGTCCAAACTGTCCAAACAGGGGACTTAGTATTTATTTAATATTATCATAAATATGAAGAAATATTAATCCTGTAAATATTTATTTACAATGAATGAATAAAACTAAAGCAAAAAAAAGTAAATAGAGCTTACGAGTATATTTTACAATGATATATTTATTATAAGACACTTTTTGTTTCGATATATAACTATATACATTTTTCATTTTCTCTGAACCCAAATTCGATGTACCTATATATACTACGAAAAAGTCTATCGAATGAAATACATGTATAGTTTTATACACAAATATATTTAATTTCATTACATTGATCTAGCCAAAATTTCATGTCAATCCAATTAGACCCAATAATCGCGCTCAATCAAATTACGTTTTATCCACGTATTTTATTTCTCGTTCTATCTAAAAAGTTGTTGCGTTTATCTTCCTATGAATATATTTATTAATATAAAATGAAATTGTATTCATAATATAATGTATATATATATATAACATTGTTTTCACGAACTAAATTAAGATAAAATTATATAAACCATAATATATCATTCTTATGTGATCATGTCTATTTAAATATTATTAAATGTCTATTTATTTTAAAGTTATTTATCTGGTTTCCGGAAACATGTTAGAAATAGATAGTTCCTACGAAATAATTAGAAAACGTATAAAAAATTGAACGCAGCAGGATTTGAACCCGCGCCTCTTGAAAACCGTTCAAGCGCTCTGACCGTAAGCCATGCGTTCTACATCCAGCTGCGTTGAAATTCTTATACGCTTATTACAACTTATATTTGTTATTAGAGATTTTTACAAATTTCTGCGACCCAAAGATTATTCGACGGACAATCCGTTTGGCAAGAGAGAATGCTATTTATTAAATATTTTTTTTAACATTTTTTAAAGTCAGATTCAAGTCAGACCTTAGGCTTCACTCACCATTCAACTTGGCAGCCTTTTAGATATCCCTTCTTTTGTCGTTGAAGTTTGACTTCAACCGTGGCATATATCATAATAATGTCCTTGGCTCACATTTCACATTTATGTTTTGATAGGGTTATCGTTATAGTTAGCATGTATATATGTAGCTATGCATATTACTAACCAGTACTTTGCTCATCATATTGATAAATATTTAAATTCTAGTCATTTAATAAACAAATTTGTCCACAAACATATATTAAAACGCGGAAACACTGCATGAAGTACTTCGTAACCTCTAAAAATCTGACAATCGTTTGCAATATTAGTATAATTTCGATAAGTTGTAGAGGTTTTCGGATATATAAAAGAAAACTGTTTAGACACTGGGTGCCGATTCCGGTACGGCCAAAAAGAATACTAGGCGGAAAAGAACGCTAAAATGGATTTATACAAAAACTTTCGTTCTATAGCGGTCTAGCCATATTTTTACATGAAATCGTTATACGCTTATTACAATTTATTTTTGTTATAGGCATTTCTGTAGTGACATTTTGACAAATTTCTGCTACCCAAAGATAAAGATATTCTACGAACAATCGTTTCGCAAGAGAGAATGCAATTTTATAATATATATATTTTTTAATTTATATTTGTATATTTTGCAGGTGGATAACGTTGAACAGTAGACGTTTCTTAAATAAATATTGTCGTGTAAAACATATAAATGGAAAAGTTCCTGATAATATAGAATATATTGAAAGTTATAAGTGACTTTAATTTTTTTTTCATTTGTTATGTTATGGATCATAGGCAGTATTCCTTCTCTTCTATTAAATTGCAATAATTGTTAATAATAAAGTTCGTAGTACTTTGTTAATTTTCTTCTCGTATAGAAAATTTATTAAATGCTAGAAGGTATGAGGCCATCGTGGCGTAGCGGGACTGCGCCTAACGGTAAACGCGGTTGGTTATGAATTCGATCCACTCTGCAGAACGATAATAAATATTTAAATTATGTTCAGTACCCGCTATATGTTCTGCTACTCAGCTGAAGTCTTGAATTTCTCGATTCATTCAAAACGAAATTTCTCGATTCTGTCATTAGAACCTACCGAGCTATGGCGGAAAAAGCGTGAAGCTGTGAAAAAACAATGCATTATATGTCACCGTCATTCTAATGTAAGCAATAGTGAATAAAATGATTAATAATTGTGGAATAGAAATGATTGATTGAAGAGAAGTGAATAGAAGGACAGCCAGACAAAGTTGGCTCGAACATGCCTTTTTATTACTAACGCTTAGTACACTTCGTCTAGACACCGGCGAAACCCCAAGGAAATTAAATGTTGATACTTTCCACAATCTACCTTGTTGTACTACCAACCTTGGTGGATATGTATAAATTTATTGTTATATTTAGTATAAATAATAAATCTTACACGTTGTAAGGCCACGTGTTACGATTATGTAATATGTATGTAATGGAATCCTAGAACTCAATTTGACCAATTCGAAAGTGTCAAATAAATTTAAAACATTGAACAAGTATCAAGGATCGAAAGGCGATACACTACTTAAAAGAAAAACATTTAAAATTAAACTATTTTAACCAGATTAATCGGGTAAGTCATTCTAATTTCAATAGAGAAAATGTTTGGAAACATTTTGCCACTTCAGAGCCACTTCTAAAAACTTTGAAGTCTCAAACCCACCATACCACCTCTGGTATGTAAAATAGTATTTGCAAAATGCAAGAATCCAGGCAATACCAGGAAATCGATGGCGGTAGTTGGATTTGATACAATTGTAGCAGCTGACTGATGAATGCCACCATAGTCTGGCCTGACTTAGGCCTATATGAGACGCACGCACTGGTAATTATTTCACTGATAATTTAAAAAGGAATTCAGTGGTAAAATCAAAACAACAACTAAAGCGGTACGCAAAGGAGGGTCACAGAAAATTTTTGTTTATACAATTTTTACAATTGAGCAATATTTTAACAAACAAAATGACCGTATTTATGCTGAAAGCTTTTAAGAAGCTTCCCAATTAGTCAACAGACTACAACTTGGGCATTATCCGACTTCAGTGATGGTTTGTTAGCTATGAAGGAGTGACTGAGCTATATTTTTCTGAAAAAGGTTTCTAAACTTCGGCACAAGTTAACACCATGTTCAATAATCAAGAATGGTCCTTTCAGCAAGACTCAGCGCCGGGTAATAAAGCTTGATTTTCCCTATTTTAGTTAGAAACGAACGTTCCGTACCTTGTCACAACTGAAGATTGGCTATCCTAGTCCTGGGCTTAATTAACTGGATTATGATTTACGGTTAGTTTTAGGAGAGTAAGGCTTACTCTAAACGCCATAATAATTTGGAGTCCCTACAACAATCCATACGATTTTCAGTGAAGAATCTTCCCATAGAAAGAAGGCGTGCTGCTATTGGTAATTGGTCTCAACGTTTAAAGGACTGTACTCGTATTGCAGACAATGGAGACCCCTTCGAATAAGCTTTATCTACAATTTCCAGAGGCGCGGGTTCAAATCCCGCTGCGTTCAAATTTTTATACATTTTCTCAATATGTCTTATTCCATTATTTTTTAAGTATTTTTAGATGAGTAGATTATTTTATTGTAATCCATATTGTGATATTTGTCATTCATACTAAAAGTGATAAGTAATAAATTACATTAAATCTTGTGGTTGTTTTTAAAAAAATAAACAATACAAATTACTAGCTTTACTATATTAATATAACTTTTTAAGACCCTACATTCATCACGCTTACAGTCAGATACTGGCTACTGCGCAACGATAGTGTTATTATATATAACAATATATTAAGTATCTAGATCGCAAAATTTTCCTTTAGCCCCAAATCACCATAATAATAAGCTAGAAAGAAAGAAATTCCACTATAAAAACTCTGTGTTTTATATACCTTTCTTATTATTGTCTAGCAAAGCTTTCTTTTACTTGCTCTCAAGCTTCATCGGTCCCTTTACAAATAGGATAGCAATATTGGCGTAAAACGAAAGAGCAGTATATACCTATTTTTGTGTAGGACAAAACTTACAACACTAAATATTTCGGCATTTTTATCCAAAATGCGTCTAATAAAGCTTTCTAATTTTTTTACATTTTTAAAATTGTTAATCACACACTTTATTAATTTAATATTTAATTATGTTTGGATTTTTCTTTTGGTTATATTTTTATTTTATGATACACACTTTCTGATGCATGACAAATACTTTGGCCTGGTATTAAATCCGTGGAACAAGTGACAGACGCACGGACAGAGCAAAGCTTAAAAACCTAACGGCAAACCTTCTGGGCTGAAGAGGCACCCAGAGAAGAAGAAGAGAAGAATTTACACTTTGCACATAAATTAAAGCAATAATACGCGCGGCATTAGTTCCACCAATCAACACACAATGTCGCAATCTCGGTTTGATAGTAAAGAACGTGGTCTTGACACTAACTAGGTCCTCTCTTAGTTCGCGTGATAAAGATATGTGTCTTTAGTTTATGTACCAAGTATAATAAGTTGCATTGGTTCTTTTAAATAGATAACAGTGTATCGTATTATGAAATCAAAACAAATTTAATTGTAATTTTTGGGCTCTAGTAGTAGTCCCGGGTTATATATAGGTCCTAATATAAGAGTATATAATTTACAGTAAGATTTAAAAGTAAAAAAATCATCAATTTCTTTAAACATGAAGGAAATATAAAGTAGAGCAGACATCTAATACGTTTCCCTTGTTTTTGAAACTTAAGCAGTGCTTACATTTTTCGATTTTCTTCCATTCGTGCAACACATAATATTTACATACATGTATTATTTTAAGAAACTTATATATTTAAGGAACACTTAGTTATTTTAGAGTATTAAATGACCACTAAATTGATGTATCAATTTATATTTAACTAAAAGTTAATAAGGTAATTTAGATTTTTTGTGAAATATGCAAAATTTTTGGTACAATTTGTATACAGTTCTATGTATCCACGATCTAAAGTAGTATACGTTGACGTACATGCCTGGTGTTTCAGCGCATCCTCTGCCATGTGATACAATTCCAACTACAAATCTAAAAATACCAAATATCTTATATTTATTTGCTTAAGTCATAAAATAAATACTAAGGCCAATATATAGACAAAATGGTGTATTTTAATTGGCCAGCTCCATGCTTCTGCATACTTAGCGGGTTAGTCAGTAAGGGGCCTAGTCAAGACAGTCTGTTCTTCACTTTCCGTCTGAACCCGAGACATTGCGCGTTGGGTAGTGGAACTCAACGCAAACACTATGTTCTTCCAGAATGGGGATTTAAAATAGTTTAAATATAATCAATCATTAACACCGAGTAGAGATCGAATAGGACCCAGAACCATAGCGCTTATAGTCAGGCGCTATCTCACTGCGCCAAGATGGCCGCAATAGTGAAAGTAACGGTTTAACATATACAGAAAAATAAATTGAAGAGTTAATTAAAATAGCACGTTATTTTACATTTAATTCTTCTATTCTAAGTAAAAATAATCTAGCCCAATGACACTTTCCTTGCATTTTTTTCAATTTTGCAAATTTTCATCCCCCTACTGCGGGTCTCCAAAATCTCTATCATAAAATATCTCTTCCTTTCGCATGGAGATGGATAGAATCTTTACTATTTAGTATAAGTAAATGTAAATATCTCAGTAATAAAGGCTTATAGTGTTGTATTTATAATCACGTTTTGATTCGTATAAAATCTATTAATGAATCTTTCCGATTGTTTCACTATGTTACTATTGAAATTGCATATTGACTTTTGTTATGAAGTTTAAATTTGTTGATATATAACCAACCATTTTATTGATTCTTTATTTTGGATAATATCGTGTAAAAATAAACATACAAAGCTGTTAATAATTATTAAAATTCTTACTGCTATAAACGCTCTTACCCGTCCCATAACACTCCTCCTCCTGAGTCACCGCGACAGGTGTCTCTTTTTCTATCACCATGTAAACAAAACATTTCCGGACCTAATTTAATTCTATTCTCAACCATACATTTTCTTTTATTAATGTAATACAGATAGGTCCTCTTGAGATCTTTATTTTTCAAGCCTTCACCATACTAAAATGAGGAAAATTATATAATAATAATAATTTTAATTAATATTTTTTAAAACAAGAGTCTTTGATAGAACAACACATAAATGGAGACAGAAAACCTTTGTCTCACCCCATCCGGTAACAGTAAGCAGGGTATTCTCTTTCATCCAAGCATTTGTATTAGCTAGCATAGCCTTCTGAACCCAAGGGCCAAATTTAAATTCGTCATGTGTTATTGCAATTGCAATGTCATTAGCAAACAATACTGGATTATTATACTTCTGATGTATTTCAAAATCCCAAACCTCGTATGTTATCGCCTTGTAATCAAAAAGAAAACGAGGATCTGAAATTGAATTCTTTTCATATTAATGGAACCCAGGCGTGTTAATATATAATTATGTATACAATATATTTTTAGTAGTAATTACTTGCGATAATTTTCATCTCAGCTAAGTTTCTGTTGTCATCAAAACAGTGAGCAGCGGTTAATATTATTTTGCATGTCAGTATAGTGCCCCCACAAAGAGCACCAAAATTTAAAAACTGGACATTGAATGGGTAAGTTTTCTTCGACACAGATTCTCCTCCAATTATACGCTTTTCAAGATGTTGCAAAACATTTGTCCAATTTTGTTTAACTTCCCCCATATCTTTTAAATGACATATAATATAATGTACGTTCAGGAGGAAATAAAGAAAAGTACTTTTCATTGCGCTCCATTGCATTTTATTGCAGACGTTAATGCAACTGTATGCAGTTTATAACATTCTGACAATAAAAATAACAACCGTATAAAAGAAATATATATAGATTCATGGGAAAAAACATATAATTATTAATTGAAATTAACATTTTTATTTACAAGGGTATTATAACAACAAAATTGTACATATTTAATTATTTATATAAAGAGCTATACCATCGACATTTAACCCCTGCCGAAACTAAAATTTTGTTTGTAAATTGTTATTACGAATTATTATTTCCGCCTCAATGTATCTCCTTTCCACTTGAGGGCGTTTGTGTTTACAAAGGAGATAGAATATTTGCGGTACTGAAACCGAAATGAAGGCACGATTCTTGCCGCCCGCCTTCGTAGCGCGCAGTCAGTCGCCCACCGCCGGCCGCCAGCAGCGCCGCGCGCGGCCTCCCCCCACACTATACATAACCTATAACGGCCTAACCATAATACGACATTATAAAAAAATAATTTAATTATAGTCTAGCATATCATATAAAAATTAAAAAGAAATATTCGAGTGTCAAATATATCCATTTTTTAAGTTACGAAATCTATTTCAAATTAGGACAGCGACCTAAACAAAGGTTTATATCGATTCTGTGCTTTCATCTGGATAGAACGTTATTATTTTAAATATTGCATCAATCGAAACGAAATTAATAAGGTAAGTTTCAAACTTTATAATTCACAAGAATTCTTTCATATTTTTTTCTTTAGTAACTAAATCTAGTGCTGGGAACACCTGTTACCTAAAGTTGTTCTGATTAACGACAACGAGATTTTATGAGCTATATAGTAAACATAAAGAGTATAAAACTTTAAATTTACAATGACTAACAATTAAAATTATAAAAATAAAAAAATAACTAAATAATTTTATGAACTTAAAATGCTTGTGACAAAATATTCTTTAATTTTTGTGCAAAATACCAAATTCTTAATAATTTTATTATTGTAACCTTCTTAATATATTATTAGTCACTGTCTTTACACCGCTAACTCTAATCAGTAGGCACATGTATGTACGTTTTTCTATACTTATCTTGTTAACTTTAAGGTCGTTCTTAAGCCCTTAGCCTTTCTCAAATAAAAGCACTTGTACTACTACACTACAAGTTAACATGTATCTATATTTATGTATATAAGTACATCTTACAAAAAATTTATTGATATTGTTGTTTGTTCACACTATCCCATACTTAATTTGCTATTTCCTATGCCTTAAGGTTGCCTGGAAGAAATTGCTAATTTAGCCGCCTCTAGGTCGCCTGTTGTACACGATACCAGTATTCTTGTACTTTTAATTTAATTTCACATTTTACTTATTTTCTGTTTTTATTTTTATTTGTATGTGCAAAAAAGTACAATTATTATTACACTTACTAGAATTAACTCTTGTACTATACTTCTAATTGGAGGACACAATTCAAAAATACAACTTATGCATTACTAACATCTAGTATTGAATGTCATCTAAACCTTGCGGTTTAACGAAATTTAAACATAACTAATTCGCTGTACTTATATTTTTCGCCAGCTTTATGCTTTTTCCTGCATAAAAGTGTAGTCTGAGAGAACCTAGTCAAAATAAGATAATTTTCTATAGATAATTATGATAGGTTTCACTTTTATAAAAATAAATATTTATTTCTTTTGTCGCACAATTGACGCTGCGAGATCTCAGTCATAGCCGTTTTTCCACTGCCTGCAAGAAAAGTCTCTAAACAGGTACAAAATGAAGAACGTGATATATCACTAATATTCTGACAGCCACAAATGAGATGATATAGATGAAAAACAAATTATTTGCAATCGTTGATATCGCAATAATTAAAATAACTTCACGTCCTTTTATTATTAACTTTATGAGAGATTTTTACAAATCCCGCTGCGTTCAAATTTTTATACATTTTCTAAATATGTCTTTCTCAATTTCCTAAGTGTGCGATTAATACTTTAAAAAATGTTAAAAAAAGCTTTTTTTTATTGGCGTCTAAAACTTTTACTTTTATTTCTTAAAGCTTGACGCTTTTTCTCGCATCGTAGAGTAGGCAAAAAATAACTAATGTCAAGACAATCCGTTTCCATATTTCGCGCGAATTCTAGACATTGCGATTTTAGTGACGGTACTCATTTCCTCAATTTATTCTTGTCACCAGATGGAAGACATGAAAATAATTTAAATAGAATCCTTCCCCTGAATATTGGTCGAACTCACAACTATCGCTTTTACAGTCAGACTCGGCCACGATTACTCGGCCTTTTGTTTCTAAAATTCAATTTTGTATACTTAAACTTTTATGTATATATAAATTATTTATTTAGTAAAAAAAATAATTAAATTATATCGATAGTTAATTGCATTATGAGACTCCTAAACTATGACTTGGTGTTTTATTTCATTATTATAACACTTCGAAACACAATACATCAATAATTTTGCACTGCAAATTGAGCGCGTTTAATATATAAATAAATTGTCAACAAGAAGAGCGAGTTCAGCTAATCGAGCGTTCTAATCGCGAAACAGTTGCGCCGGAAATGTAGGGCTGTCTGCAAGTAAAAACGTTTGTAATATTTTTTATTTCAATGTTAGTTATATTGTAAATTTACATTTTATATAAAATATATTTTCTAAACGGATTTAATTTTTATGTAACAAATATCAATAAAATAAACATATAAATGTATGAAATGAGTTTTATTCAATCATTTTATTTTTTATTGTACCAGGAAATGCTACCGGTATCATGAGAGAGGCAAGTTCCGATAAGTTTTGGTGCAAAAGTAGGTCAGTGAGTTCTTACCGTAATATCTAACTTCTCAGTATGTAGCTTCGTTATAATATTTAAGGAAGCGTCCATACTAAAGGAATACATATATAAATATAGTTCATTGATTTCAGATAACATATATTGAAAATATATCTTGATTGTATTTCGAAAGCAATTTATTTTTGTTTTTTCCATCAGGTAGTCGAAAGATTCTCCGTTCCTCGTCTTCCGCCTGAAATCCAGAAATTATAACACGAAAAACAAATTTCATAATAATGATATTTAATGTTTTTATTATTTAACATAAACCATTAATTGCTTCGCCTTTATGAAAAATTACTATATAAACCTAAGGAAAAAAACCACTTCATAAATAATTTGAATACATATACTTTTATATTGAAGTAAATACTAGAAGTTAGCTTCTACACTTCAACCCTAAAGAGATAGAGTCGTTGGCGCCTAAATTGAGCCTGAGCGCTTTTGCCGCGGCAGATTCGCCGTAGATTATATCGAGTTTCTTTTATTTTTACAACTAATTAGAAAAATAAATATTTTATTTATCTATTACATACAATACATACATAGGTTTTAGCTTATTAGACTTGAAATATTAAGGTACTTCTTTAAGTTTATATATTTCAAATTATAAGACCACAAACAAAGATATTTGTTGATACTTACGATCAGGCGTTATTTGAAAGGCAAATTATTATACATATTTAAAACATAATGATAATGGTATTGCTTTAAAAAAAAAATGGCGTTTACTTCTAAACCGCTAAACACGTAATATCTGGATTTCGGGGGAAAAACTGAGAACAGAGTATTTTGACATTAGGTTCTCTTTGACTACCATCCTAGACGGAAAAAGTATGAAACTGGTAAAAACTTTATTTTTTATTTGATTAAATTCTTGTTTATAAGAAACAAGTAACAAAAGAAACTGTTAACAACTTTAAAAAATATTTTGAAGACGAAATTTAAATTTATTGTAGTATATTATAAATATGATACAATATTTAATTCAATAAAAGGAGATGTAAGTCTTAAATTGGACAATAAATAATACAACATATTATCCTTATCGGTTCGCGCCATATAAATTGCATACACGAATTATACTATAAAATGAACCTTGTCCGCATTACCCGACCGGTCGACCTCCTAACGATTATACCTAAGTGGTAATAATTATATACATTTGAAAGGACGCAGTTATTTTAAAAATGAGTACTCAACGACGACTTTACAAATTGTACTACGACCAATTTATATTAGCAAAAGACGTGAAGGGTGAAAAACTTTTAAGAACTAATTAGTTTTTATATGTAATTATTTGAAAACAAAATTATGAAATTTATACTTTATTAAAGATTTTTATTTATATTATATCCGCGGGTGCAAAAGAAAATATTAAAAGACACGCAAATTCTGTTTATGAATACATTAGTAAAAAAATATTTAGCCATGACATTTACCAAAATTAATGGCGTCGAATTGGTCAATAAAATTTCATCATAATCTGCTTAATCATCATTTCCATCCAAATGTATTATTTTTTTTCATTTATATAAAATTTTGTGTTAAAATGAAACTATTGAATAAATGGGATAACTATTTAACCTAGTAACTAGTTTAAGTATGAGATATAAATGTGTACATTTCGGTCAACAGCATTCGTATTTATAAATTGTAGTGCACAGCTCAAGTACAACTCGGTCACGTCAAGATACGAGAATGTAGATGCGTGATAAACTTCATATTATGCAGCTGATAAACAAAATAGCAGAAATTACATATCCGATACACTAGCTATTATTTATTATATTATATTATAATGAATATTAATATATAATTATTTTATATTCATATTATGTAAAAAAAAAACAAATTCAAATTTATTTTAATTTAATTCGGCACGTGTCAAGCTTCTATTGCTGAACGTGCTTATATTTAAGTATTAAAATACCTACTTTTCACCTTAACATTTATAATATATATCAACAAATATCATTATAACACATGACTTTATCGATTTTTTATTTAGATCGAAACTATAAAAATGTAACTAGACAACATTTTTATTTACAAACGACCAGTTAGTAGAGCGGAGAAATTGAAGTAATTTAAATATAATAATTCCCCCGAGTGGGAATCGAACACACAATCATCACGTATACAGTCACACTTTGTGTTTCAACTTACACTCCATAAAAGACATAAGAGCATTATGGAAATTATATTATAATACGTCACCTTCTAACCTCCACTATCTGGGTTACGAACATTTTAATAATACTGTAATATTTAGAATGAGGAAAAGCCTTGTTGCATCAATTTTATTTTTATAGATGATTAGTGGAGGAACAGCAATATAATTTTTTTTTTTTTAGATTTAGATATATTTTTTTATAACTTTTCTTAGACATATTTTACAATTTTATAATTTAAATATTTATATGATAACTAGTGTTTAAAAGAAAGATATGTCATAAATTAATTGCTTTATTTTTTTAAGAAAATTTAATAATGAAACTGTAAAATATTTATAAAAAAAATATTTAGGGGGATGAAACCACATGTAATAGAATATGAATCTATGACTTTAATATTATTGTCTGTCTTTTTGTACGCGCTCTTTGGGTCTACTGGACGGATCTGAATGAAACTTGTCCTGAAAAGTTAGGATATATTTGATTTCCAAGAGTGCAATATCTGATATAGAATCATAATATATAAGAAATAACAAAAAAAAAGTTCGGCGTGATCATTTTCCGTTGACAAATTACAATAATAGATCCGGAACAACTGATGAAGAGTAACTAAACTATACGAAATAAGTAAATGCCGCTTAAGTAAATGTTATTCAGTGTGGTGAGCAGTTTTCATTAACAAATAAAAATCATTGAACTTTGTTGCCATCGTGGCGCAGTGCGATGGCGTCCATGTGTAAAACGCATTGGTTAGTTCTATTTCCACCTAAATCAATGGTTTAGTGTATGTTGTTTTTTTTTCGGCATTCAATACGCAACGTCTCGATTCAAATCGGAAAGCGTAAAAATAAATAATCGTTTGGAACATCTATTGTAGAAGTCTTAAAGATAAGAAAATTACCGACTTAACGAAAGTTATTATATATTTTTGTCAATACTCTACACGCAAACGAAGTCACTTTAATTCTTCATACAACAAATAACGGCCTTGCTATATTAAGCAAGGCGTGTCTTACGCGTATTATTAAACTTTCTTATTTGAGTTGACATCGATTAATTTGAAACTTTGTTTAATATTTTACAAGTAAAACACGATTTGCACTTGGCCGCAATACTGATATTATGAGCTAAGTATATCAAATGAAATATAAACAAACGTTTGCGGTTATATGAATGTTTTGTTATAAAAACAGTACTATTTTTCAGGCCATTGTGGTTCAGTGGGACAGCGTGTTACTGTGAACACTTCAGTTGTACTGTGAACACGTAAGTTCGAACCTTAGTCAAGGGAATGGTTATATTTAAATTACTTTCAAATGCTTATTTTTATTAGTAACTCTTTAACAGGTAAGGCAAGCTTTTTAGGATCCCGTTCTCAGGCCCAATTTTAGATCTGAAAAATCCGATGAAGAACCATGACATATACTATAAGAAATAAGTGTCCATATATATATATAAAAATTTCCCGTTCCTGACAGATACTGAAGTATTGCGCGTAAAAAGCCAGTCGCGTCTTGGGAAGAAGTGTAGGAAAGCAAAAAGAGAGGTTTTCCCGAAATTTCTTCAAAAACCCTCTATGCTAAACAAATCACTGTGCCATGATGACGCGGCTACAAACAATCAGACTATTTTAAGGTAGAATAGCTGTCCCTCACTGTCCCTTTTTGGTCGACGACACTGTGAGTGTCGTGTATGTGCAGTGTTTTTATTCCTACTTATAGTTATAATATTTCATAGCGCAATTATGACGTTTGTTTGTCTATATGCGATTATTGTGGACTCAAATCCTTTTTTGGTTACAGAGATTTTTTGTATTTCTATAGACGAAGTAACGGGGAAAAAGTAGTTTTGTGTCATCTAAATGGTTTCCATATTTAATGCCTAATGAATGCTTTTGAAAATATAAACAAAAAATACCTTGTTATTGTATTAATTAATATTTATATTATTTAAATTTGAATTACTTTGCAAACAACAAATATTCACGTGACACTAAATGTGCCGATGCTATAATGTTTTTGTATGTGTGTATTTAATTATGTGTTAAAGAAATTAATGAATATACATTTTATAATCACTTTTTTTTTATTTTATTTTAAGTGGATGAGAATAACTTAAGGTTAACATAAACAAAAAATACGTTGTCAACTGCTAAAGCATCAATAACTGCTTAAGGTACCTACGATACATACTATCGTACTTAAGGTATCTACAGATTATTGCTCCATACATATATTCATACCCCATTTATTATAGATTACATTAACTTTATTTAATTTAATTAAGATATTTCCAAAAGAAAAAAAGTCAATTTAAAAATAACTCAAAGTCAAATATTTTTATTCAAAATAAGAAGTTACTAGCTTCATTTTTTAAACGTCACGTAACTAAATAAAATGAAACTAAATTTTAATGGGTTTTTGTATATATGTGTGTGTGTGTAATTTTGTGAACAATTGTGAAACTTCAAATATTTGAACTATTAAGCATGAATAATTAGAACATTAAACGTTAAGTAGTCATATAGCTATGACAGTCAACGTTTCTTATCTACGTGAAAACACTTTGGTCGTTTTTACACGCTTTTACTAAATTCACCTGTTGGCGGTTGCTAGCCTATCAATTAAAGAAAATCTTGCAACATCATTTTGACTCAACTACTGACTGATTTGCCTTAAAAATCGCTCACGTATCCGGATCTATTGACAATGTAATATTTTAATACAATAAACCTGTCCTTGTCAGGAAAATTTAGATAACAAGTTTTTTCAAAATAATTTGCATAATGTCTTTTTTTAAATAATTTGTTTTTAACCGAAATAGGCACTATATGTTGTACTTGATACAAATCCTGCTGATTCGATGCTATCCAAGCACACGCGTCATCTGGGCCCGAAAGGATATCCTTATATCAGAAAACTTTTACAATATCTAATGTTAAGTCAATATAAAAGAAAAGAAGAGAGTAAAATAACTTATGTTCAGAATATAATTTGATGGTCATTTTTAGAATAAAATTATCAATGTACCTATATTGATTTTACACAATTAAAATTGAAATCATTACATAATTATAATGATGTTTAATATAATTACACATTAATAAGTATCAATTAGTAATTACTAACAACGCTACATTAAAGTGTCATTCTTCTTTATACTACGTATTCAAATATCCCATAGTGAGTACATTTATGAATTTATGAATTGAATCTAAACTATTTGCAATTGCAATTTGGAAAAATTTAAATAATTTCAATATATTCTTTCGCCTGAGTGAACCGACAACCATTTCGCTGGCCCGCTGCGTTACGACGCTTTGGCCTCACAGTATCATGTTTTTTTTTAAATAAAAAATATAATTAATGTATAATAATTATTACAATCAAAAAACTGTATATTTACACTGGAAACTGAACACTTAAATGTTTCAGCATTTCCTTTTAAAAATTCAATTCCAGCCTTATATGATGAGAACAATAGCAGTTAGACACACAGACTATTGGGAACCTGGAAACATTTCGCGAGATATCATTTCATACGACACTTACCTCGGTTATCTGCTATTTTTGTTGTCAGTGAGAGGGCGGCAGCGTGAGAGAGTGAACGCTCGGTACGGACATCACAGTGTACTCGATTCAATACATAGTTCGCAATTCGCATATCCGTGATTCTTAGTGCTGAGCAAATATTTGATACTCGTCAAAAGGAATTTACTATTAAAAGGTATGTTTTTATTTTTTATACAAACACTCACTAATTTATTTATTGATGAAAAATATCGCGCCATCAAAATTATTTTTGGCGCCTGAATTAAATTATAGTACACATACAGTTGGTCGTTTTTACAATCAAATAATAAATTGATTAAGTACTATAACATAGTTATTTTGTTAATTTATTATTTTATTAAAAGTTAGTATTATGAATAAAACGTTATTTGTTTATTGTTTTGTATGAAAACCTTCAGTCGTTTTGATTTTTGATTTAATTCTACCTGATATTACTGAATTTTTATTCAAAAATTGTTTATTTACAAAAATTTTATAAATTTATATTTTGCAAAACAAAAAGAAAACGAAACATAATGGCTATTGTTTAAACATGAGTCCAATTACACTTTGATTCTCAATGTTGACAGTCGACTCGCGCTGAGTCACTGCGCCTCGATGTTGGCCGCTGAGTAAACGATTCATTATTTGGATGCCGGTGCCGTGAGCGCAACTCGTCTTGCGTCCCGCAAGTGGCAACAATCATTTTAGAAGCACGTGGATGACTCTTTTAACTAGCTATCTCGAGCTCCCGCCCCCGGTCTAAAACCAATAAATTTTATTAATCGCGATTTGGGCCCATTTCTTTTCTCATACAGTCAAAATTAAAGTTTATTTTAAAGAAATCATTGAAAAATATCGTCTACAAAATGTAACACAAACTATGTGTCATAATAACTATTTCTATATGCCTAGATATAAATAATGAAATAATCTATGAACAAAACACAATAAATGTAATTTATAGCTAATTAAATTAACTTGAAGTCAGACCGCAGAATTATAAATTCGTAAAAACTGTTAGACTGATTAAAAAATGTAACGAAAACTACTGTTTAGCTTTTAAATTAATATAACGATCTATGTTAATAATATACATATATACACGATTCTTGTTGTATAATGGAGTTTCAGAGACAAAAAAAACAGTACTATTTTAATTACAATAAATACCCTGTATTCAGGACACGCAATCACAACAATCAAAGTATTGGACAGCCGCTACGTAACTGCAACACAAAGGTTATAAATATAAAATTCAATGGAAAATTTGCTGTAAAAAATATAGAGTATAAAATTATGATTTTATTATAGGATAGACCGTGCTCTCATTAACCATCTATTCAAATTGATAAATTTCATTTCAAGCATGAAATTGGTTAATTCATAATTCACTGACTGATTAACAAATAAAATATAGTATTTTAATTTCTAAACTAGGTGTAATAATATTTGTAAGTACAATTAGTAAGTGCTTGGATTAGTTATAATTAATATAAATAATTAAAAAGTTTCATAATATGGAGTACTATATTATGAAAATTTATAAACTTTCTAAAATACATGGATACTAAAGACTTTTTGTAACTTGCCGCTTTCTCCCGCATAGCAGGGTAGTTAGAACCTAATGTCAATACACTCGTTCTCCACTTTCCACCTGACATTGAGATATTATGCGTTGAGTGGCTCTCAACGTAGAATTTAACGTCGTGCTTTGTTTTAGGAGAGCGGAAACTTTGAATTGTTTATTCAGGGGATGGAACCCACAACCAATCGCGTTTACAGTTAGACGCTGTCCCACTGCTCACCGATGGCCTCTAAACAGTCAAGTAAATATTTTTAAGGTATAATCAATGAAAGTATGTACCTGCTTTATAAGAAACGTACAATAGCGACAGATTTCGTGAAAAATCCTAGGCAGCCTATGAATCTGTGATAAATTCTGTTACGGACATTTCGAGATCTCAAGCTATAGACTATCTTGATTTCTCAATTCTCATTTAGTGATGTAATGAAAATAATTGCTCTAAATCGCTCTTAATCCGTATCACAAAGTATTTTATTGAGCAATATTTAGATCAAGTTTTCTGTATATTTTTAAATGTAGATATAGATGTTGGTTTTTGCTAACCAAGATTCATTAACTCTACTCAGCTTTAGTGTTTATATACAATTTCTTAAATTCGTAACTTGTAAAACCAAATATATAAATAAACAAAACCTTTTGCTTATATTTGATCAATACAATTACACTTTGATTCGCAACTTTATTTGTCCCTTCAATAATCATTTATTTGTCCATATTTCTATATTCGATATTTATTATATTCTCCTCCGTGAGCCCTTCAATAAGGACACACAACTTACTCGTATAATAACGTGATGTAATTTTCATGAGCACAAGTTCATTAGTGATCATGAACATCGACCTCTTATCGTATAATAATAAACATTGATAATAACGGTCACATTACATCTTACGTAAAATCGCTGTTTTATTATAAGCTAGTTAGTGCAAAAAATATTATCTTGCTATTTCATGGTGATAATATAATTTGTAACAATAAAGAACAAATTATGAACAAATTATTTTCAAGTTCTGATAAACAAATTATTCTGAACTTAGAAATAACACAACAATGCGTATGTATGTATGTATGTATGTACGTATGTATTCTGAATTAATTGAAAACATTCGTTATCAACATAAACCAGCAAATGAAATTCCTATTTCACAGCGAATACTGACAATTAAAATACAAATTGTTCAAGAATTCTATATCTCTATGAAAATTTTATTACTTTTCGATTTCTCATGTGTTTATCTTGTTGCTTGTTGATACAGATCGCGGAATCAAGATACGTTGCTGTCAACTATATTGTTAAATGTATGATTTACATAGATCTACTAATCGATCGATATTATTGTTGTAAAATCCCGATTAATATTACTCTATAAATTGGCTCTACCTACACAGCTCTTTGAGTAATAAACGATACATTATTGTGGACAGTGCAGTAGTTTTATTATAATTCATATAGATATGACTGGACATTTTAATATAATTACTGAGCCATTTAAATGTATATAGCAAATTAATTAAATAAGTATGTAATTGTTATTGGTTGTGTATGTATATTAAATAGTTTCTTTTTATTGTTTCAGATACCAAGCTAAAAATGTTCTTCCAAAACTATTATATGATCAAAAATATAGAGGTTACGTTGAACCGCAGATAGACCTAGCTTTCATGATCTAGTACTATAGATCATGAATTATTCATTAACCTTTGCAACATTGCTTCCTTCTTTCGAGTAAAAACATTAAGTGCCTCTTTTTAAGTACCATATATAGAAAAGCGAATAAAAATCTATCATATCAACAGTTAGACACACTGCCTTAAACGTAATTTATAAGTGCCAAGTAAAAATAGTTCTGAATCAAGATGTCACACGGTGCGGTAAAGAGTGTGAAGAATGGGAGCAGCTCGCAGGCTGTCGAGACGTCGAGGGAGGGTTCCGAGAGCTTGCCACCCCCGCCAGACGGCGGATGGGGTTGGATGGTGGTTTTCGCATCCTTTATGATTCATATAGTCAGTGAGTACTTTAACTATTCTTTAGTTAAGCATTGTTCACATCTCGGCGGACGGAAGTGTAGCTAAGTTAGAGCTTAAATAAGCTTTATATAAATAATATTGTGTTATGTTTAACAGAATTGAAATAAAAAAAAACACAACTGAAAATAATCGTCAATAAACATGATACCGCAATAACATGCTTAATTTGATTCATTTATAAATAAATTTACATTAAACATCTACAAAAACTTCCACACATATACGAAACGAAATGTCTTTTTTTAGTCTAAGTCACTATTGTTGCATCGCTAATAATATCTACTTTATTCAAAAAAGACTACATATATATATAATGCATTTTGTTATTTATTTACACGTGCAATTGGACTTATTATGTACTGGACGTAGGGCAATCAAAACATTTATAAGGATAAAGAGATCTAGATCTGTAAGGAACATAGAAGTTTAAGAAAATTTAACCTAGGTTCTCCATGCCTACCCGAAAAAACGGGAAGCTGTAAAAAATATTAAATGATTGAAAAAGCTACATTCAACTTTATTGCAAAAATTACCATGTAGCTCTAAAGAATTTCGCTCTAATGTAAGAACTACCCATATTTAAGCATGATTACTCGTATTTTGTATAATTTTTTTGATAGTCGGGGTGAATTTGTTATATTATGCATATTTTATTATATATAATATAATAAAATATGCATAATATAACAAATTCTCTTTAATTATTTGTTTAATAATAATAATAATAAATATAAAAAATTAAAACAAATGATTAAAGTAAATCAACAAAATGATTAAACATTTTACTCAAAAGTCATGAAAATGTTTAAAGGCAAGGCAAATATAAGCATATTGCAGCCCAACAAATACAATGATAACACTTGGCATCCATATCTTTATGTGACAGATTTATTTCATATATCATCAAGTTACTATTTTATCACGGTTACATATTTTACATACCTACATATCCGTATAAGATATAAATAGTTCAGTATATACTGACAATAGTGCCCACTCATTTTCTATACTATCACAGACTGATGAGTGATGTGATCGCGTGATTGATATCGATGTATCGAGACTGAGCAAGAGATCGAGACAGATTAGACAGAAAGACACGAAGGGACACGGTAGAAATAAAAAAATTAATTCGCACATTAATTCTACTCTTTCACAACACATGGTGTGAGTTTACCATATATATTTAAAGTTTAACAAAAGAACGCCTTATCAATCTCCATGATGTGTCTCGTCACGCGTTAGCTGATGGTACAAAGGCCTGTACTATGTATTTAAATAAATAATACTGTCTTGTAATACAGTTTACGACGACATTTAGACATATGACAAATCCTTGATAGCAATATAACACAGATTGAAATAAACGTTCTAATTAAAGAGAAATAAATAAAAATGTTTACTAAGATTGTATTTTAACGTACACCTGTAGTATGTAGTAAATTCTAAGAATAGTTTGTTACATATTTTACTGGTAATGGTAACTGGTAATGGTTACTGGTAACACAACTATTAACTAAGAATCCATGATTAATAAACATGAAGAAATAAACACAACCTTGCAATATATAAACATTTATATGTTTATATATACATATATTTAATATATATATATTTAATATATATATTAACGTAACGACCCGCTCGCTGTTTCGCCCGTGTGAACTATAGCTGTTTCATATTTTCAGCAGCCTTTTCGGAAAATTATAAAATTCCTGGAAAAAGTAAAAAAACAGAACAAAAAAGTAGCCTATGTTCAGCTCAAGACCCTTGTATCTCTATATAAAATTTCATTCATCACATTCTTTTCAGAGGTTTGGCCATGGTGACGTTACAGACAGACAGACGAGTTATTTTCACAATTTATAATATTAGTATAGATATATAAGGATATAGGTTAGAACTTTGCAGTTAGCAATGACTGGCGATCTACGCATATTGTATCGCAGGGTTAAGACGAGGTCAGCGCCTTTGTGTTAATCGGCGATATAAACGTCCATGTGTATTTCTGTAAAACAAAAGTAAAACAAAGAAACGCCCCCGAAATTTGAGATAATCATGAGCACCAAGGTCTTTGTTGTCGTGATAATGTCTATACATTCCTCGCTAATTACTTTACGCATTCGTCGGATAAATACAGAAGCAAGATAATCATGTGAAATGTTATTGTTCAATTTTTATCACCTGGACGAGTAGCTACTCGTTGCAACATAGATGAAATTTCTATGCATTTAATAATATATAAATAATTGTAATTGCTAGTAACGTCCATTGTGTAAGAATAATATGTTGATTAATTTAATGATTAATTGAATGTACTTATAATCCTTTATGTTAAAAAAAATATGCAATTCTTACCCATATAAATTTTAAGTATGCCAAACTCCAAACTTCTCTGTCCGCATAATTTTCGTCATAAAGTTTTCCTTTATGTATTAATATATGTATACATATAAAATAGACTATATTATAAGATACATGATAATCTAAGTGAGCTTACAGAAGCAACCAATATTCAATGTATATAATAGTCAATTTAATAATTATATATAAATACATTTAAAAAAAAACTGCACAGATATTTTAGTAAATTATTCCTCTCACATACTTTTAGGTACGGATACCATAATTAAGTATATTTTAACAATATTTTCTTCTTTGTTTTGAAAATGTCTTAATTGCATTGACGGCACTTTCACAAGTAAAAATATTTGGTAAAACCAAAATTAAATGAAGATTACATATTTGCGATTAGACCGAGATATAACAGTTTATTTATGCAATTATTTTTCTTATTTATCTTTTGATATTGCTATCTAGTGATGGCGCACTGTGGAACATTGAGCGGTAGTTATGTCTTATATATTGTGTTGGCAAATACGGGCAGTGCAATCCCTGTCATAGACAAAAAATCATCAGGTCTTACAAGAGCATAAAATCATTTATATCTCTCTTCTAATCTTTTATTTTAATAAGAATATACCATTTATGATAACAAAACGTCGCAAATAAATGGCTATAAAACTAGTTCACCAATGGGAAAGTTATATACTTAACATTTTCGTAACACTAATACCACCTCATTATTTTTACTGTCAGTGTTCAACATTTTCCTCGCTAACGGCAACGTATCTAAAGTGTCACCCAGTAAAGGTCTGCCTAATGAGATGTAAACCCATCACAATGTAACATATATTAAACAGTATATTATAAGATTACAATTCAGTTTATAGGTAAAAGTTTTTAAGACTTTTCATTGTAAGTTATTATTATAATAAAGCTTTACGCGTTTTTACTGTAAACTAGGGTAGACAGAGAGAAACTAGTGTCAATACACTCCACTCTCCACTCCCGCCCGAATCTGAGACGTTGTGTATTGAGTAGTGGAACTCAACGCTGCCCTTTGTCTAGACACAAGGGCGGAAAAATTAAAATAATTTAAATATAATTATTTCCCCTATGGCCACATAGATCACAATGGCCTCGATTAGCTTAATACAGTTGAGAATATTTTGATTGATTTTGAATGAAGTGATCTATTTACCAAGTTTTACGTTTGTTTTCAGCTGCATATTTATACATGATTATGTATATTATATTGTATATAGTCAAAATGTGTTATAATGACAAAAAATAATGTAATTATAAAATTTTACAACTTACTAAATCCCTTTATTAATTTAATCAAAGCAATAGTACAAAAATAAGAACAGAACTATTTACATACACACTTAGTGACTTAGACGTTTAATTTATAAAATAGATTGCTTTGTAAAGGCTTTTTAGACTTTAAGTATAATAATGTTTAATTTAAAGTATATTTGTTAAATTGAGACCATTGTAGCGCAGTCCGACTACTACGTAAACGCTTTAATTATGAGTTCTCTGGAGAGAATAATTAATTATATATCAATGATTTTCATTTCCCCGCTGTAGTAAAAAAAAGACAAAAAATAATTTCTTGAAATAAAGTGTGTGCGGAAGAGAGTGTGGATACTGGTGTTTTTCCTGATTGCCTGGAAAAAACGTGAAGGCAAGAAAGAAAGAAAAAATACAGTTGTCAATGTCGATTCAGCAATGCGGTTGTCTCTCGCCGCAATATAGGGACGCTACAAATAGCGTTGATAAACAAACTAGCACAATACAATAAAATTTACTTAACGATTGATTGAATAGTAGTAGTAGTATAGTACAGTACCGTATTGCTTGGCTTCTGTATATTGTATAAACATTGTCTACATTGTATTTAAATTAAATACATTTACTTAATGGGCCAGTCTTGACTTAAACTGCGTATATTCAGTTCTTCGGCGCCACTTTATCAAACGTATACATATACATTTGACTACAAGAACGAATGAGGACGATTAAACAATAATATATTACTAATGAAAGTTCATTATAATTATTTTACGCAGTTTAAATGCACTGGACTGAATGTAATAGACATGCGTTGAAATCCCACTCGCGGAAATATTTATTATATACATATTAATATTTCTTCGTTTAAATGCAGTGTTAGTTTATAACTATTATAAAAATGTAAATTTATATAAAAAATAATACGTAAACAACAACGAGTGTTAAAACTTAAATTAAAATTATTTTTTAATTATTTTTTGACGCCACACTAAACCAAAACAAATGAAAACAAAGAAAGAAACTAGTGCTTTTTGGGATAGTCAAATAGAATCTAGTTTTAAGTCGCACCGTTCTGACCGCACCGTACCAAGCAAGACACTGCTTGTTGAGTGGCGGAACTCAGCGCCGCGCTTTGATCTCGCTAGAAATTTGTCGCAATAGAAATAATTTGAATATAATAACTTCTGCGAGTGGGAATCGAACGCATCTCACTGTCCCACTGCACTACAAAGTCCTCATACAATGAATATAAACTAAATAGTTTCTTAAATCAAATAAAACGTGTGTTAAGGAAAATTCTTGCAATAACGATTATAACCATGTATAACCTTGCCACATGTTGCGAACACAAGTCGCTTATTTTTAACCACGCATTTTATTATGTGCACGGCATTTGCTCTGATTTTATACGATAATTTATAAGGATTATACTTTTTATATCACTAAAATTTCATTAAACTCTAACGTAAATAAATATGAATGTATTTCTTGTAAAATTGATTGGATATTTATTTATTGATTAATTATGCTGATGCTCAGATCTAAATATTAGATTTAATCATATTTTAATAGCTTTTAAAGATAAGTTCTTAAGTAATAAATACATCAAACTGGATATATTATTTAGTGTTATCTTCCCGTCGTCTCTTCCTTACGTCTCTTTATTTATAGTAGCATTATAGATAGGATATAGGACAGGATACGTACACAATCGGCACGTTTAAAATGCCTTAAATATTACAAACAAATTAGTGTTTAGTTAATTACTCAAAAAAAAGCCCATCAAATTGACATTTGTTCACGTTTAGCGAAATATGTAGGGAACACCTATTCCGTTCATCACTTTTAGTTTGTACCTTGTACACGTTGCGGGCTCAATGGCGATGTTAATTGGCGCATTTGTCTAATCAGTCCCTCGAATGGAACTTGAACCCGCAACTATCACGTGCAGCCAAGCTCCTGCAGCCTCAAATGGCGCATTATCGACTGTGGCTTAGACCTTATTTATTTATTTGTAAAGTAGATGTATCGGTATAAATAACAAGCTATTTTTACTTTTATCTGTCGTCAATGTTGGTGTGGTTTACTCATCAGAGATCAAGCGATGAAAAACATATAGCGTTTGTCGAATAATATTACTAAAATAAAACAGTAAACAGTGTGTCTATACATGGAATATTGTATTTCTTTTTTTTTAGCTTCGCGCTTTTTATATAGCATAGCAGGATAGTCAGAAAGAACCTAGTGTCAAGGAACTGAATTCTCCACTTTCCAAACGAATTTACGGAATTGCGTGTTGAGTGGGCGTTCTCAACGCTACGCTTTGGCTTGTTCAACCGAACGGAGAAATGAAAATAATTAAATCACGGTCATTTCTCCGAACCGCGACTACGGTCAGACGCTATTCTATTGTGGCACGATTGCCTCATTGATATATTGATATATAATTTTCCTTGACCGTTTCTTTGTTTATTCACACTAATCTCTAGATCTACTGAATAAATTTAAATTATTGTTCTTGTTGTATAACTATATTGAGCCAACACGTAGCATAGGGTATTATTGAATTTGATGGCTGGTACACCTATGTAGACTGTGAGAAATAACTAAACTAACTGGTGCCTTTAGAAAATTTCAGATTTTTATACATTGGAGTGAAATTATGACATCCGCTACACTACTACTATACTACTTTATATATGGAAATGTTAAATAAGCATTATATTTTTTTGTTAAGCGTCATGGATATTTTATTATCATATAATGTATGTATGTATTATAATAATAAAAAATACCAATACGTGGTAAAGGCGGCAAAAACTTCAGTCTAATTTTTAACAATGGATTGTAAATGAGAATAATATTATGGCAACGTCCAACAAACGAAATATTTATTATATAGCGAATACTAGTCATCAATATTTTTGTTTAATTGTGAAGTCATTAACCTACTAATGCATAACCACTAACCTCATTTATTAGTTTCATTCTTCTACATATTCTTATCATAGAAACATTTGAAACAAAACATTTAATTGTAACAAGAATGCGCTCCAAATTTACATTGATATCTCAGACATTATGGTAAAGTACGGTAAAACTGTATTTTAAGTACTCAAGTGACTGATATGATTACTCCTAGAAAGACTAATATCCTCATTAATTTAAGTGTTTAATGTAGTGTTCGTGAATGTGAGGTAATAGCCACTTAATTCGGTTAAGGCAGGACAAAATCTAGATGATACCGCTCGTCCTATCCCACTTCTAGTCGCGTGAACTGAACACAATTACGAAAATACACAGCTACAACCGGCAAAGACAAGCGTTGATAGATTGATTAGTAGTAATTAAAAAAACTTTCAGCAGTGCAAGAGAGCATAGCTCATGATTAAGATTGAAATTAAATTGTCGATGATAATGAATAAATAACCGCACATATATCATATGATTTGTATTATAAGTTTATTCATATACGTCAGGTCGACAGGTACGTCTATAATTCCCGTAGTTTGATATACACATGTGTAGCTGAATATTGAACGTGTGGTAAATAACGGGGTCAAAGTGGTCACGTCCCAGTAGGATAACACGATGAAGTTCATAAGCACAGATTAATATTTTCCTCAATATTATGTAATGTGATTAAATCCTGAAAGAAATTGGATAGCTTCTTAAGTTCCTTCCTTTTTTTCTATATATTCACTATATTGGGCTTAACATACTAACGACAATCATGTAATCTTTATACCTGCAGTCATTAGTCTAAAATGTCGAACAAACCTGTTAGTTATTATTTAAAAATTTACTTTAAAATTCCTTGTATTCAAGACATCCAAGATTTTTTTTAGCTTTATTTAAAATAATTAATTACTATACAAAATTCGATTGATTTTGAATTCGTCTGTAGTCCGTTCATTTTTATAGTTATTTTACCATTTCTTGATGATGCTGTCCTTTAGGCTATTTAGACAGTGTCAAGTTAACGTTTGCTGGGTTTGTGGTATTATTTTATAAACATTAGGTAATAATTGCTACATGGACTGCTATTGGTCAACATAATCCCAAACAATGTTTTATCACTATTATGACCAATTTCTTGGAGCCATATTTATTTGAGTATTTGCACACATGTCCGGATCTGAAGATTCCACGAACTTTCTTAATAAAATAATATAAAATAGGTTTTTTTTTACTTTAAAAACTATTACTTTTATACATTTTTTATCTGTCTGTGACATTAAGTGAATTTAAATTACACTTGTACCTTTAAAATCATGAAGCACGTAAAGCTCTCCAAAGCGGACTCCAGCTGCCATATATCTGCCCCTAATGAAGCCTGGAATAAATTGAAGTTAAATATATTAATGTAACCTTATATTTATTTATCTCAATAATCTAATACGAGATCAATTTTAAAATAAAATAATATGTTAATGTAAAAAAGAAACTGTTGATGTAAATTTTATTTACCAGACAGAATTTTAAAAAGAAAATAATGGTTCATATTTTAAAAACGATAGCAACATCTAAGCGATACCAACCAGCGGTAAATCAATTTGATTCGCAATACGTTCTATAAGGCCATGTAGTTAACCGACTAATGAACCAATGACAAAATGTCAACTTCGTAACGTCCAATTCTCATGTTATGGACATGAGAATTGGACTAACTTTGATTCTAGGGATTTTATAATGTATATTTTCAAGTGTCTTATAAATTAGTTTTTTCTTTATTCCTTTAAAATAAACCGGCTATATGAATCACTAGCTGTGCCCGCGACTTTGTCCGCGTGGAGATCTTACATCAGCTATTTGCTAGTGAAAGCCCCGTCAAAATCGGTGTAGCCGTTCTAGAGATTAGCCGGAACAAACAGACTGACAGACACAAAAATAGCAAAAATAATATTCTGGTATATGTAGCGTGTATACGTGCATTTAGCATATATATACCAAAATATTAATTTATTGACTACAATGGTTCACTATTTTGGCTTTAATGGCTTGAACATAAGATACTTACTTGATATTTTGGTCAATTCAGACAATGTCTTTATAACTTGTAGCCTATGTGTTATTCTGATGTATAAGCAATATTATTGTAAAGTCTCATTAAAATCCATACAGTAGTTTTTACGTGAAAGAGTAACAAACATCCTCACAAACTTTCGCGTTTATAATATTAGTAGGATTATACAAAATATGCATATATTTTGTCATTTTTCCATCACCAAAGAGAAAAAAATTCTTTCCCAAAAAGTACTTTATATTAATTAATTAATTAAACGATTATTTAATAAAAATTGTACCAATTTTATAATACTTTATAGTTTAAAGCAATAACGTGGGTTAAATTTTTTTAAACTCTTATAACAAATTTTGGTCACTAGCAACCATGGCTTAATATTAACCGGAAATCTTCTTTAAAACTCTTATATTGATTCATCAATTGCCTTATATTATAGCAAAGAACATGACAAGACTACATCACACATAACTACTACAGTTGTCAATTGTTAAAGACCTAAAGTATAATTTACTTTTCACATCAATTGAATAAATTCAATAATTGATTAAAAGTTATTTCAGTTTCCAGTCCTACAAATAAAACTATTCAACGCCTTATACTTTTTTCACATTATACTTAATAATTCGTACTTGGCTTATATTTACTGCCGCATCACTAATGTGTTTATTTTAAAACCTGGAGTAGGTCAATGTTATAGATCTCGTATAGATAGCTCGTTGAACGTACTATCTAGAATCTAGATATTTAATAAAAAAAGTTATATAAGTAAATAGTATTAAATTGCATGTAGTTCCTCATAATTACATGTAATACCCCGTAATTACATCCTATTTTATAATATGCAACGATCGTATTTGCAATTAGCACATTGTTATTACCACCTTCACTTGTATCTCTTAAAATAAAAAAAACTTATAACGCCATTCTTGCAATCTGTTCTCTCGAGCAGCCATACAGTGCTTGCATTTTCGCAGGGATTGAACACCCTCATCCCTCATCTGATTTGCTTGAAAATCTACACACGTGTTTGGATCTGATCTATGCCAAGACGACCAGAATAACAATAAAAACCTTTGAGGGTGCTATTTTGTGATTATTTATATACGGAATATTGTGAGAAGTACTAAGTATTGTAAGCACTACTAACTTGAGTTCGTGGATTCGATTCTCAGTTTGACAAATATCTATGTAATGAGTATGATATTTATCCTACATTAGAACTTAGACTAAAAATTCATAGACATATGGAATATCCATAAATGTTTTATACGTTTATTAAAGATGTATGCACTAAGCATGTTGGTAGTAACCCTTATCACCAATTTACAAGCTGTGTTAGCGTTGGCCTTATGTGATTTGTTCGTAGATTACAATTCGTAGATTACATAGTAACTACAAAACGTGTTTTAAATTTTTTATAAGTGTGCTATGTGTGAGCTTTTAGTTTTAGGTTCAACAAATAATGAATAAGTAAGTGATTAAAAAGTATATAAATATAACCTTTAAATCAAAAATAACACAGCGATTTATTTACAAATACGAACTATTCATATATTAGTTATAACTGAAGAATATATGTTCAACGCCCTTTTACCAATATTAGGTGAACGGAGAAGTATGAAATTTGGCATAGTTAAAGTTTACATGGCGCCGAAGTGCAGATAGACGAAAAATTTCATAATAACGTAATTAAGGACCCAATCTATATCGGATAATCTGTGTAAGGCTCCACACTTTGGCGTTGCGTAGAGACGTTTCTTTGTGCGTTCTCTACCGCATGGGAAGTGTTCTGGGGAACTGTTTGACTTAATTCCTGCCACTGATTCTTCCAACCGCACAATACATAACCGACTGAAATACCATCCTCACCATCTGGATACGTGGCACTCTACTACTGTGCGGTTTTGTAGAAACTTCCTTCCACGTGCCACCCAACTGTGAAATGGCCTACCAGCGGTTTTTCCAGTTCGATTCGACATTGGTACCTTCCAAAAACGTCTATTCCCACCTTTTAAGGTGGGATTAGACGCTTGTTGCCCGCCTTTGAGCGGGCAACATCCTTGTAGCTCTTTTGGTGTTACACGGGATCGTGGGCGGCGGTGATTATTTACTATCAGGTGACTCGAACCCTCGTTTTCCTAGTCTATAGAATAAAAACAAAATTCACACTTCTTACTTTAAAAATAAATACTATTTTAAATAAATGATCCACCACTATGATAATCTATATTTGTACCATATACTTTTGTGTAAATTGACACGTTGCTACTAGTATATATATTTATTTATTTATTAAAAACACTATTTTAAGTACTTTGTATCTTTAAGCTTCTTTGCATTGACCGAGTTCGGTTCCCGAGTTGATAATATTTATTTTAAATATTAAAATCAGCGGGTGTGTCAGGTCGTAATCACAAGTGCAAATGTATAACTTAAGGTTATCAATGTACTTCTTACTTATCTCTTGTTGAATATTTCGTATATCTTATTGAGAAATGTTATGCTCTTGGTGGTGAAAACGATCCATCAATATATTTTTATCAGTCAAGTGAATATTGATTGATATTATCAAAAGAAGATAATCACTAAGCAGGATCGAGCTACTGAAATAAAAAGGCCTAATATAACATGTTGTTACCTATACATTATAAAATAAGTCTGGTAAGACTAACAAATATATAAAGTATTTCGTAACAGTACAAATTTTTAATTATAAAATTACGCAAATATGCAAAAATATATTTTTATTTTTTAGAGGTTACCGAGGCAGTAGGGCAGCGTCTGACTGCAAGCGCGATTAGTTGTGGAGTGGGTGGCCGAGAACTTAAGGGAATTATTATATTTAAATTATTTTCATTTCTCCGCTCTGGTAAAAAAGTGCGGCTTTGACTTCCGCCACTCGGCACGCAATGTCTGACCCGGCTATAAGGAAACAAACGTAAAGTTAAAAAAAAGTAAATAAATGTTTATTTTATGTAGGTAAGAAACTGCGCAGGCTTCGTGTCCCAAGCTAGACCAATATGGGGCATTTCAAATATCGGTACGGAGTGCAAAATTAAGAACAGTTACTCGTTACTAGGTCAATTATTTTAGAAAAATTAAATCTCTACTAATTACTATAATTCGAGCAGAAAAATTTAAGTCTTTTAATAAACATATTAAAATATCATTATATAACATAGGTATAAAAATATACACATACACATATGTAATAAAAATACACATTAGACAACACATAACAAGTGTCAGAAACAAGTAAATTTTAAACATAATACTAAGAAAATAGCTTTTTTTAAGCAAAAAAGAAACACGATTGATATAGGTCAAGAAAATAAATCAGCTTCACGCTTTTTCCCGCCAGGGTATACGGAGAGAACCAATAGGTTGACAGTAGTCAAGGCTGCATTCTCCATTTCCGCCCGGAATCTAGACATTGCGCGTTGAGTGGCGGAACTATACTATAAATACTGCGCTTTGTCCTAGGTCCTAGCAGAGAAATGAAAGCATATATTTTAAATATAAACATTCCACATGGGTATCGAACCCACAACCGTTTTGCGACAAATTGCGTTTACAGTCATACGCTGTCGCACTGAGCCACGATGGCATTAATTAAATATGTAATATACATAAAAATATTTTTATGACATAGAGTCCTAGACATAGTTATCTTATTTGAAACTTTAGTAATCAATGTCAGTGTAGTTAAAAATAAATTGTTAGTGTCCTGTATCGAGGCTATTAAGAAACACAAATGTTAATTCAAGGTATATAATATAGAATGACCCACATACGTACTTTATTTAATATTATGTCGAATACATTTATTTCAAATACAGATACATAAAATATTTACTTTATATATCATATTTAAATACAGTTAATTGACTTTTCTAAGATTAAATAGTTTTTATTTTAGATTAAATATTTAATTTTAAGATTAAATAGTTTAGATTAAATATTTAATTAAAAATTTTAAACATTTCGAGGTCATTGTTACCTACTGAAAATATATATATTTTATACGTAAAAGGATACAGTTAAATATAATCAAAAACGTTTTGTCTACTTCACTCCTTGTTAAGCATTTCTAATGTGACACGTGAGAGGTTATCCAATATCAGCTTTCCGCGCGACATGAGTGTGTTTGACGTTAGTTTAACGTCACAGTTCTCACTGCCGTAATATAATAAATAAATATTTTATACTATATATTTTTACTTCAGGGTATTACCAATTAGCTGGGTAGGCAGAGAGAAACTAGTCCACAAACACTCTGTTCTCCGCTTTTCGCTTTTTGAGACATGCGTTTGAATTTAACGCCACGTTCTTTATGGCAGATCGGGGAATCTAAAGTAATATAAATAAAAAATAGAATGACTACATAGAAAGAGATAATTAAATATCTTAATATAAAGATGATGTATGTAGGATAGTAGTGGTTGTGGATTCAATTCCCACGCCGAAGTTGATATTTATTTAATTTAAATTTCCTAGATCACCCGAAACAAGGTCAATGACATTGCCAGGAAATGGAGAATAGATTGAACATTACATTTTGTCTTCTTGCTTCGCTAAATACGGAAGTTAAAAAAATTCAAAAATCATATGTAGCGATATAACTTTTCGATCTCATGGCGCTATTTCCAATCTGGATTGGCAATGTGATTTCCGATTCATTGGCTTCGGTTTATTGCTTTACGTCGTTTTATTTTAGATTTTCCATTTATTTATATATACCTAATTACTAACACTACGCAGCAAGTATGTAAATATATTACGATACCAAATAGCCTGATTATAACAACAATATGTGATATTCGATAGCAAAGGAATGAACTAGTTTCATTTTATTTGTTTTATTAATTTGATGTCTTTACACTATATTATTATATTTAAAAACAAATTGATTCTGCGCTTAATATGCATAGAAATTTAATCAATGCCAAATTTCATATTCTAACATATAATAAATACATATTGCATTACGCAAATTTTACGCGTTAAAGGATCTATTAGTATGTATTATTAATTTATATTTATAATTGACAAAACGCAAAGCAAACTAACATACTCTCTGCCGTATAGAGTATAATATAGCCCTAGTCTCATTATTTACCGTATATACTATCGTCTATAAATGCTGCGGGCAATCTCATGATGACACGTCTTGCCTTAGTCTTGTACACGTGCCTATCTTGAACATAACAACGTGCTTTATTAAATCTACTTTTGTAAAATTTACAATAAGATGGTTATGTGTATTACGTATATACATAACCATATTATTGTAAATTCTAAGTTAAAATTGCATATTAAGGTGCCATTAATTAAGTATAAAGCAGATTTTTTTTATAGCTAACATGCTGAAAAACTTAAATGGAGTAGGTACAGATAGCTTTCATCGTAATGAGTTTGGAGGGAAAAATGTACAGAACGAAATTTAATTTAAAATCAATTGTAGACCAAAGCATTGTGTTGTGAAAATAGTTAGATACCTGATCCACATATATTGTTTCATTACTCATATATATATACCTGATATATGAGTAATGAAACAATATTTTAAATTATAGATATAAAATATAACCTACTTAAATACGGCCATATATAAGACTTTATTCGGTTGCCAGTTTCCTTTGTTCACGCTTCAATAGGAAGCCCTTTGAGGCGATCTCGATCGAAAGAAATAGGCCGATCTATTGTTCATTAGCACGCGGTGTGTCGCGATCGTACACCACCATCATGTTGTCGCTATCATGTTAACCTACATTAGAACAGCCGTCGGTAACAGCTTCAAATGAATGAAATAGAATGTCACTGCGATTATGAAATAATTTTTGCTCCATGCTCACCATTTGCGTCATATGATTGTCTGGACGCTGAGGCAAGACTATATCAATTAGAATTATTATTTACCAACAAAATTACATTTTTTCATGGTTAATGTATTATAGTTTATTTAACCCATCGACCACTACATGAGCTTACGAATATGGTAAAAAATATTCACTGGAAATATAAAAAAGTATATTTCATCCTACATTTAAAATGACAAAGTGATAGATCAAAAGCTTCACTAGTTTTTATTTAATATATTACATTTATTTACGTTGTTCAACTAGATATAATTTTCAGTATCGAGTCAATATTCGGCACGCAGCGGTTCCTTTGAAATAATAAGCATCGTTTTTTCCAGCTGATGGCATGACCTATTCGTTCGGCGTGTTCTACGCAGAGTTCCTGACCTACTTCAACGAGGGCAAAGGCAAGACTGCGTGGATCGTGTCAATACTTGTTGGAGTCACGTTGAGCTCAGGTATTCATTTGAAGAATATTTAATTCATCAAACTATTTATTCTACGCGCATAGAACCATTTAAATTTCATATTCATTAAGCATAATTAATATTCCGAAACGTAATGAACATCAGCTTCGATTTTTGATTATTTACTGATTGAAACATTGCTTGTAGAGCTTTTCACAAAATATAAAGGCTAGCATAATCTCAGTTGAACTCATGAATACCTTATAAGAGCCGTAAAACAAACACGTTTGCTCTTTAAGCTTCCCGCTCCACGTGCTTACCTAAAATAATTAAAATTTTATTTATTTTCATGCTTTTCTAAAGTTCAGTCACTTTATATAACGTATAACGAATGTACAAAAATTGTTGATTTACAAAATTTACGAAAAAATAGTACGGTAGGGGTATTTTTCTATCAAAATATTAATTTTGAAATAGACGCTTTGTCGCTTAGAGTTAATTCAATACATGATTACCTTTATATAAGTTTTTACGTTATTTCTGTGATCTGCCTATTTCCTGTAAATAGGTAGTAATTCACTTGTTATATTTCTTACAGGTCCAATTTCGAGTTCGTTCGTAAATCGGTGGGGATGTCGGGCAGTAACAGTGGCGGGCGCGTTGCTTTCCGCCACGTGCGTAGTTATCTCAGCCTTCGCGAACAACGTGACTACACTCATCTTCACAGTTGGCGTTGGTGCTGGTATGGGCTTCGGTCTTATCTACCTTCCGGCGATTGTGAGCGTCACGGTGTGGTTTGAACGCTATCGAAGTCTTGCTACAGGTTTGTTCTACGTCAGAAAACATGAGATGCTATAAATATGTAACAGGATACATACTGATTTTTAATTTATTTGTTTATTTAGGTATAGCAGTATGTGGATCTGGTCTTGGTACATTCCTATTTGCACCCATCACGTCAGCTTTGATTTCAAACTATGGATGGCGTGGTGCATTGGCTCTTATAGGAGCTTTTATTCTAAACTGTATTCCACTGGGACTTATGTTTAGGCCTGTACCTGAAAGACCTAGAACACAAACCACTGAGCCAATGTTGCCTAAAACAAACAAATCTCCGCTTAAACGGTCACGAAGTTCGGAGCAGATAGCACGAGCGAATGGAAAATATGACGATGATGTAGCAAGACTAACTCTGTCTCAGCCCGCATTAAACAAATCACACGAACAGAAAAATCATTCCCACTCACGTCATGGAAGTGGCATTATGCAAAGACCAGATGTTTTGTATCAAGGGAGTATGACTAGTCTGTCAAAGTTCAGAGCCGCGTCACCTGACAGAGTACAAATTACTATAAAAAAAGAAGAAAGTGAGCAAAAATGTGGTTGGTTACCATGCTCAGAGGAGTCAAAGGCTGCCTTATCAGAAATGCTTGACGTTTCTCTTCTAGTCGACCCTGTATTCATTCTATTTTCACTTTCAAACTTTTTGACTAGTATAGGGTTTTATATACCGTATGTCTATACAGTACCTATGAGCGAAAATTTAGGCATACAAAATCCAGCTTATTTAATATCTATAATTGGAGCGTCAAATCTTATTGGAAGAATTATCCTAGGATATATTAGCGATAAGCCCTGGGTCAATCGTCTATTAGCATACAATATATGCTTGACTATAGCAGGAATAAGTAAGTATTAGAATTAAATAAGTAAGTATTAGTATTAAAATAAAAAATTAGAATTGGTTAATTATTTTACTTTACATATGACGCTACATATGAATAATTTATAATACTATGTATTTTTGTTTTCTTAGGTACAGCATTAGCAACGGTCTGCTGGGAATTTTGGGGTCTCGCAATGTACGCTACAGCTTTTGGTTTTAACATTGGTGCTTACGTCGGGTTAACTTCAGTGGTGCTAGTGGACCTTCTAGGCATAGAAAAGTTAACCAACGCATTTGGTCTACTTTTACTATTTCAAGGAATTGCATCTCTTATAGGACCCCCCTTTGCAGGTATTACTCATATTTGCTTTGTGTAATCTCAATCACGTTCTCAGTTTGAATTATGTCCTCACATGACAAGTCATGTGTAACATGACTACTGTATGTGTTTATCATGTGATATTTACCAATGATAACAATATTTGCATTAATGAAAATCATCTAAATGATATATTTATGACAGCAGCTTGAAATCTTTGTAACCATAAGTAAAAAGTTCTGATATTCTTATTTACTTTTTTCTTTCTAAAGTTAATATTTGTATTTTAGGTTGGCTATACGATTCATTACAATCTTACGCGCCAGGATTCTACGTGGCTGGTGGTACGATATCATTGAGTGGTCTCATTCTCTTCTTCATTCCAATGCTGGAGAGGAGGAACATCAACAGGGGCACGATGCTAGAGCAGATTTAGCAGGAACCATTCAGAGGGGCGCGTCGCGATTACCCAGTGATTGTACTCAACAGCCCCTCCACCCCTTCCTCCACGACGTCCACTGAGGACACCTACAGCAACAGGGTATATACGACTAATATCGTAGAGGAATACATTACAGATACTTACCATGCAGATAATAATGAATATAACTATGTAAATAATTATAGAATAGATCACTATAGTCATAAATAGAGAAATTCTAGCTCATTCCAAAGATGTGAAAAGTGCGTGTGATAATTTTGAATAAGTGGTAAAAAAAATGGACGTAACAAAAAGTAGCGTGCTGTGTTAGCATATTAATACAAAGAACTTCAACAAATTCTTACACTAAAAGTGCTATATTTAATAATTGTAATAACTATTAAGCGTAGATAAACAACTATTGTTCATATTATGATAAATAATTTACAATATATTATAACAGTAAGAAAGCTTTATTGATTCTTAGTTACTCTGGGAGTACATATTGTCCTTAATAAAAACATGTCTTCAAAATATATAATAATGTTATTGATATGTCATAAATATTATTATGAACCATGTTCCATATATTGGAATGTCTTCATTTTCGTAAAGTATAAGTATAATTATCTACAAAACTGTATACTATGTAAAAAGCTATTTTACACTTGTATATATATATAAATATAAACTGTAAATATTCGCATTAAAGGCCTTATTGTGGACCAAATTGGTAATAAAGTTTTCTGAATCTGATAGCAAGCTACCATTTAGAATTTTTTGTTATATATGAAATCGCAAATATATTAAATAAAACTATTTTGACTACTTCGTCTTCCATTGACTTGACTACATCTGCCCTGTTAATAATATTAAGGCATCAAGTTTGAATAATTGAATCCATAATTTTCTATCATGTTAATTGTAAATCCGAGCGAAACGTAACAACCTATGATTTTATTGAAACTTATATAAGACAAGAACACGTTAAACTCAAAATATATAAAAATCACTTTTTTTTTATTACACACAAAATACATGTATATTGATTTAATTTGATTCGTTAAGTATCAATAAGCATTTTCACCTCAATCAAGGACCTCATTTTTTTGCATTATGAATCTGTATGCCTTATATATAACATTATACAAATAATATAAATATCTCAAAATAACGGTACATATGCCCTATAATACATCTGGCAACCATTAACATATAAAATTTAACTTTATGCCCTACGATTAGAGCTCATATATATACAGATACAATATGGGCATAAAATTTATAGTAAATCTTGACTTCCACTTATAGCTATTACAGGGCGAAGTGTTAACAAACACTAGCTAAGAATACCGCACTAGACTGATGTACGAATAAAGTAGAATATTTTTTTATAAATCAGCGCAACTTCTTACCACTTTATAAATTATGTAATTATGTTGATATTGCAAATAAATGAATGTATTAACTTTAACTATTAAAGTTAAGACAAAAACAGGTTCTTTTCAATTACAACCCCGCCCTATGCCACAAGTATAGGTGTCAGTAGCTTACAGTTACTTCATTGTATAAAAAAAAGAATTTATACACAGATGCTATAATCATAATTCCTTTTGTAATAAAAGGTATCAGGATCTATTCCGGTTTCGAATGCAGGTTTATGTCGAAAGTAAAATATATATATATATATACCAAATCATACAGAAAAATGTAGTTAGAAAGTATTGTGGTGTGATAGCTACATGTCACTTTAATTTGTTTGTTTTTAATTCAATGTAATAAAATGAGCATCATTTCAAGACACTCCATTCTCCACTTTTCACCTTAACTCAGCTCATTGCGTGTTGAATGGTGGAACTTAACTCTTACCAGAGCGGGGAAATAAAAACAATTAAAATATAATTACTCGAATGGGGATCGATTCTATAACCTCGTTCACAATTTTATATTAAAACGCTGTCAACTGCAGCTCAGAAAACATTAAATTATACTCTATTTAATATATGTATAAACATATATTAAATAGAGTATTTAGTTATATTTTTAGAAATATATATTATATATTTACTTGACGAAGTTATGAACATCTATATATATAATCAAAATGTAAATGATCGCTGTATGTACATGGATAACATATGTAAAAATATATTATTACATAAATCAATATAATAGAACCCAAAACAATGATTTTCATTGGTCTTTTCTGTTTGTCTGTTAGTTTGTGCATGGAATATCTCAGAAACGGCATAACCGATTTAAATGACATTTAGGGTGTATTGATCGGTTTATAAATAAAAAAGTTACGAGAATTTAAACTATATATTTAAGTAAAGTTTGGGATTTAAAGCAAAGCCGGGAGCGTCGCTAGTTATAATAATATATTACGTAAGTAGCGTAGTAAAATATATGTGATGAGTAATTGCTTTAATAAAATTTGTTGTTTTTACACATTCATTAATCTATAGTGTAGACAAATATTAGCTTATATCTTAAAGATACATCAACCGTGTTTATTCCTTTTTCTTATCTTCATCTGCGGTACGAGGACCTTTGCAAAAATTAATCATCTTTTGATGAGCTCTTTCGTCAACCAAAAACATTGCTATTACAGTAGCTGCAGGCGAAACCTGAAATATGAAAAATAGAACATCAATAATTTTACTTTATATTGTTAAAAGCAGGTATTATGTAAATAGTGACTTTATGAAAAAATAGGAATACGATTTCTTCTTTTAAAACGTTTTGAGGCTGCCGTAGCGCAGTGGGATAGTGTCTAACTGTAATGACTATTAGTTGTGTGTTCTATTGTCATTTGGGGGAATAATTCGAATTCGGTGCAAAATAGAAAACGGAGTCTCTTGACGTTATGGTCCCTCAGATTGCCCTGCTGTAGTGGAAAAAGGCGTGAAGCTGGAAATAAAATCACCACAACTCTTAAATTTGAACATTTGAAATTCGAACATAAAAATCATTCTACAAGAGCGTTTATTTATATTTTTTTGTTACATTAAAAGTTAAAAAGAGATTATAATAAAAAAATATATTCAAAAATATACTCTTAATTATATATACCTACCCAATGAATCCAAATGGCCCATTGTACTAAAGTGAAACACGGTTTAGCTTGTACGTCATTAGCAAGTACATAGGATAGTACTACCCAGCCACGTATAATGGCAATTGGTAACCAGCAGAGCAAGTTTACAATAGTTGTCGCGATAACACTCTGAAATCATAAACAAGTTAAATAACATAAAAGTATTGGTCAGAGAAATAGTATATGTGGAAATAGAATTGTTTTTGCGTCGAAGTTCTTTAACGCTTGTTGCAAATAGTCACCAGATTTTTTATTATATAGCACTATGCTATATAGTACTATGAGTTATTTACTGGCATTTGGTATCTACGTGCTGGCAGGTGAAACTCAATTTTTAGCGCTTTGTCTAATCAGGCATCTTGTCGTAATTGTCTAATCTAGTCGTTTTATATTTGTATTGTATATCATGTGTATAAATTTATTTGTTTTATATTGTATTGTTTTATATTTGTATAAATAATAGATGTATAAAAATACAAGTAAAGCGTATAATAGTATATAAAAATATTCTTATACATAACCGTTTCATTCATTAGGATTTAAGCCTACATCCTCTCCAAAGTAATGGAGGGCATATAAAACAGCCAGCTTCTAATTTATCTGGAGGATCAACAGTTGATTAACGACCGCCTGTATGGCTTTCGCCATGGTCGCACATTCTGTGCTCTTCTAGTTTACTTAACCGAACGCTGAGCTGCAGCGAAAAGCAAGGGATAGGGACTGGCCGTTAGTTTGGACATGGTGAAGGTCGCCTGGGGCGCTTCTTGCGAAACTTCCATCAAGCGGGCTTCCCGAGAATTTATGCAAGTGGGTTGCCAGCTTTCTCACAGGGCGCAGTATCAAGGTCGCTATCGACGGTTTTTGCTCTAACTACACGCCAGCGTTCAGTGGCGTCCCCTAAGGCTGTGTACTATCCCCTACACTGTTTCTTCTGCATATTAATGACATGTAAGAGGATCCTAGCATTCATTCATATGCAGTCGATACTACAGTGGACGCTGTATACACCGGCCGTATAAGTTTGTCTCGGGAATGTCTCCTTATGTGGTGAAAGGAACCTAGTTTAATTCAACGCCCAGAAGGCACAAGTTTGCGCGTTAACCACTAAGAAAAGCTATTTGGCGTGTAGTTGCAGTTCTCATAAAACCGCACCCAGAATCAGCATATTGGGCCTTAAAGTTTCGAGTGACTGCCGTGCCGGGGTCGTGAGCGGCGTTGATCACTTACCATCAGGTGACCCGAACGCTCGTTTGCCTTGTCAAAAGTATAAAAAATATGCAAAAAAAATTATCTCGTTCAGACAAGCGAGTCCCCATTTCTACTGTATCAATAATTTACATAAAAATTATGTTTAATATTTAAAAAAAAATTATTTACATCCACAAATTCATCCCTCGTTCTCTCATACGTATATAAAACATTGACGAAATATTTTAAAATGTCCACTGTCCATAGATAAAATGTAAAAAAAACAAGATAATATTATTTTAGGATGTTTCAATAACTAAATTAATAATATAGTAAAGAATATAAAAATGTTTTGGCATATTCTAATTTAATACTCACATTTGTAAACTTGAATTCCTTAACTAAATTCTCTGAACTGTCGTATTTTGATTCTAAGTTCCTTGCCCAGATCAACATTACGATCCTAAAAGAAAAGTGTATATTGGTAAGAAAAATAAAAACAATCTATAATTTCTGTTAAACAAGTGACATGAGTTTGTCTGAGACATTTGAATGTAAGATTTTTCTAAAAAAAAATTGTCCACATCGGAATGTTCCAACTAGCGTGTTGTGATATTAAAACTAATATAATTCGTCCCTTGAGTAATCAAAAACATACAGCCTGATAATATTTTGACATAAAAAATAAGAGGCTATCGTGACGTAGTGTGATAGTGCAGCGTCTGACTGTAAGCGTGATGGTCGTGGGTTTGATTCCCATATCTTAATTTCTCTGCTCTGGTGTCGAGACAAAGCGCGGCGTTGAGTTCCACCACTCAACACGCCATGTCTCGGATTCAGACCGAAAGTGGAGAGCGGAGTGTCTTAACATTAGGTGTGAAGTTAAACAAAAAACGAATATATTAACAATATTTAATTTAAAGGTTGCTTAATAAGGTTACAAAAACATAAAACCAGATTGTAGGTTACTTACATAAAACCTGTGGACTTTACACTTCGCAGTAGGAATATCGGGACAACAATAAACTTTTCCCACGTATCCGGTATCACCATATCCAAAACACACGACTGGCAGGAGAAGTCCAAGGCATATCTACCGACACCAACGAGTGGTGGTAAAGAATATAGTGCAGCAAAGAAAACACATAAACTCTGGTATAATATGTAATGGTTTTTCTGTATCGGCCACCCTGAAAAAATACGAAGTCAGTAGATATTTTTGTCTTGTTTTTACCTACACTACACTGTCATTAACCTCTTTATACAAGCCTTTTATATCTTCCTCCAGTATTATCGATAGTGTGGTCTCGAAAGTCAGCCGAGGTTTATTATGATTTTAATGAAGATTAATTTATATTATGTAACCTATTTTTATTTAGTAATTATATATCACATGCTTACCTTTTGTTACATATTTCGCCACCACATATCTTTCAATACACACATGTGTAAGGCATTCCACTTCGTAAACTGCAAGGAATGAATCCCAAAATCCAAAAAAATCACAAGATAATTTGTTCATATCATAGTCAATGCTAAAATATTTAAGAACCTTGTTATATTCTCCATTATTCATATAAATAGATTTAAGCTTTACTATAACACTTATTCCCGCTTTCACGCTTTTCCCGTATAGCAGGGTAGAAAGAGAGAACCTAGTGTCAAGACACTAAGTTCTCTAGTTTCCGCCCAAATCGGGGACACTGCGTGTTGAGTAGGGGAACTAACACGGTAACTGTCCATGGCCCTTTTGGATCACGCTGGATGGATGAATAGACAATGAAAATATACAAGTCAAACGGTGCAATAAGTTGTTGATAATGACTTAAGTAGTTACATTGTTTTGTTTTACTAAGAAATACATTCACCAAAGAGTGATGTGAAGAGTAACAATAAATAAGAGAAAGTACATCATTACTTAATTATAAAATTGATGAGCTTAAATTTTGATATACAATTTATGTTCACAGATAAAACGAAGTCGGAATTCGCAAGCGAGTAAAGCTGACGCCAACATCAGGAGTTAATCTCCTAAACCCAGTAAAGTAATGTTCAATTGTAAAACGTGTAATCCGGCAACACGTATTTAGCTGGCTTTTACATTATATTAAGCCGTAAGGTACGAGTTCCATTAGGCGCGCTACATACATACACAGCAAAAAAAAAAACTATTTTTTTTTTTACGATTATTGTACCTTAAGAGGAAAGTTACTTGAAATGACTGAATATAAAATATTTATTTATAATTTCTTAGGTTATGAAAAACATTTTTAGAATATTCAAATACGGGATGAAATTTTTATACGTTTTCTAAAAACGTGTGTGAATGACAGTTCAAAAATATTAAAATATTATAATTTCTTCTAAAATTAAACAAATATAGCCAAAATATTATAATGCACAACTATCTACACATAAACGTTTCCAGTATTTTATAGCGTAGCAAGAAAGACAAAGAGAACCCTGTTGTCAACATAATCCAGTGATGAGTACACATTTGCATATTTTATTGTAAATGGAAACAATTCACACATTACATGTTAAAATAACCCTTCCTGCCACTTTTATCCCCAGGTTTAGTGCTAACTTAAGTAACGAGAATGTCTAATCCAAGCCTTTTACGAGCTTGCTTAATTGTTCGTTTGCTCACCTTTCTGAGTGATTAAAAGGTGTGAGTCGGGAGAGGACCGACATAGCGCGCCTTACACAGGCAATAACCGTAAAAAAGGTTAAATTACGGTAGCTTAAGTCTGATCGTAGGTTTGTCAACAACAAAGCTAGGTTTAGCCACATGCCCAACAGCGCAGATATTGCCCCTGCAACAATGAAATATATGTACAAATATGTATATAAATGACGCAAGCTTATGAAAATTATATGATTTATTTATATATATAATATTGATTAAATTATATCGTTTTAAAATTTCGCACATAAAGGATTACCATATAAAAATAAAATATTTGACTAAACAAATATCTAACCCGGTTAAAATCATGTAAATGCTATACAAAGTTTAAAATGGATAAAGATTATAAAATACATTTTAGTATTAAAATATAAATATTTTGTATTTACCTGTTACAACGAAACCTGTATCCAGATTTTCTCTTGATTTATCATCAAATATGTCACTCCATGTACAACTTTGAGCAATCATCCTGATTTCCGTTTGGAGTTCGCTTCGTCCTGCGCCGATGGAGTGCCTCTACGCATCTAAGTCAAATGAATTGTGTAGAATCTAGTATTCCTCATCAGATCTAATTTCCGAGTGTCAGTTTACACTCTAGTATTTCAGGTTTTGTTATGCTCTGTTTCCCCGATACGTGGTTACAGCCACGTGAAAACCACACGTCCTTTGAACAAAAGGCTGCCTTCAACATAACTGTATTTCAATTTGTGTTTTTTTGTAAAGAATTTTTTTATTTGACGTAAATTACAGGTAAGCCTACTTCTAATAGAAAAAGTAAATATTGTAATTTAAATTTATTTACATTTTATTTATTACTATACTGTAGCAAAAGCGGATTACTAATCGGATACTAATCGGATTACTTAGTAAAATATAAAATTCCTACTTGTTATAAATGTATAACAAATGGAAGATATTTTGAAGAAATAGAAATTGTATGTTTTTCACTTCCAAGAAATTTTAAAGAAAATTAGAATCCATCTAATCAGCTATCGTGGTGCAGTGTGACAGTATAGGTCGTAGTTTTGGGTTCGATTCTCATTCGGGGTAATGATTATATTTAAATTATTTTCATTTCTACGCTCTGGTAAAAAGACAAAGCGTGGCGATGAGTTCTGCCACTCAGCATGGAATGTCTCAGATTCGAGATTAACATCAGGTACTTTCTGCCTAGCCCACTATGCGGTAAAAAGTGAACAAGCTGAAAAAAAAAAGCAGTCATTTATGGTGAGTATTACTTTATAGCAATATTTTTTTTTCTTATATTTTTATGAATAATAAAACATGTTTTAAATTCAATAACTTTAATTAACATAGATTACAAAGCATTAAGCCGTCACAATTCTAGATGCGCTTGCACATGCATCGTTGTCCATGTAATCTATTTCTCCCGATATTGTAATTACTCGTCTTGGACTAGATGAACCAGTGACCTTCGCCTTATCGGCAGATCATTTGCATCAGATTCAAATGTTCAATTATAGGATTCTTTCATTCCTTAATAAAAGCTACGTCTATATCTCTTGGCCCGGTCTGGATGTAATAAGGCATAGTGCTTCCTCATGCGGCCTAGTAGAGCAGCTCGAAGTCGTTCGTCTACCGCAAGGTAACAGAGTACAGGAACACTGGTCGCCGCCTGTTTATATTAGTAATTTTTACAAAAATATTTTCTTTTACAGGCTATAGCAAACCACTGACTATACAATAACGTTAGTAGTGAAGTTTTTGCATTTCTTTATTTTTTAAGTTATGTATTTGTTATCAATAAGTTATTAAAAGAAGTTAAAAGGAAACTATTGCAACCAACTATCAACTAATATCGACTATTAGCTCAACTATCAAAAGGTACCTCAGCAGCAATAGGCGCGACGAGAGATAACACTTGTGGTACGTGAGGGCGATAGCCATACAGTAGCAGTGGGAGCCACTGCCAGCCAGCCAGCACAGCTGCTGGGATCCACAGCGCGAGAGTGACCATAGATAGTACATGTATAGACTGGGTAAAATACAATATAGTCAGTTTTTGTACAATTAACAGAGAAGTGCACTTAAGATCAAAATATGTGAACGGAATATTAATTCAATATTGTGTGACAAATGGCATTTTGATAAGTCTTATTACTATACTATATATTACTATATGCAAGAAAACTAAACAAACTTGAATAAAGCAGTTACAAAAGAACAACGTTATTTGGACTTGTACAACAATTCATCTTATAAATTACCCTCGTCAATCGCCTCTCCTCCCTTTGCTGCTCGCTTCTGTAATTTATTCTTTCCAGTCGAATAACCTTTGCCATGAAGAAGAATCTACAATATAATCTTATGCAAGTCAATACTGAAAAGATATGTATATTTGCTTACACACAGTTTATTATAATTCATAGTGAATAGAAAATTACACTACTAAATGATATTTTTGAATAATAAAATCAATAAAATATTAGCAGCATTCGTAAACAATTGTGCAGTTAAGAATATGAATTCTAATGTTGAAAAGGTTAGTATGTGACATTAGTTACTTAAAACTCACATCCCAATGACGGGAATAATTCCACACACAATGACATAAGGCAAGCTGTAACCCAAATGTCTTGCACCAGAGTCGAGTGACGGCCACAGCAGCGCGCACACTGTGCCCGTTGTGTCACAGGAGTACATCCCGTAGCCGAATAGCGGCGGAGTGGCAAAGATCCCCGCCACCATCCAACACACACCGATCAATGTCCAATAATACCTAAAGTATACAGTTCTTTCTGAAACATAAGGTCTATTAAATATTGTCATCCGAATATAAATCGGTGGCAGTATTCATTCTTCTAACCTCGCCTGTAGTATCTCGCTAGCAAATATCTCTCCAGTACGGTTGCGAATAAAGCAATCATTTGAAAGACACCGAAAAATTGATTCATAAACGCAAAAAGTTGACAACACGCTGGACCAAATAACCATCTGAAATAATATACGCAAAGGTTTTAAATTGTTATATTAACATAAACTATCGAGAAGGTTTTAATTGACGTATTTAAAAAAATATACACCTCTTAGCTATTGCGGATGACGCTGAAAATGGAAATCCAAGCAGATTTCTGCCCAAAGAAGCAGAACAAAGATTAAGTACCAACACGTGACTTTTGAATATAACGAGGTGACTGTGGATGAACGTGGCGTACAGCCAAGCGTTAAGCAGCACCCCGAATACACCTGCCATCAGACAATACGAGGTTTACATGACATTTTATTTATTATTTTCATAAGTGTGCGCCTAGATCTTATTCTTGTATAGACAATTTATACAACATATTAAGTTTTTGCTTCTGAAAACATTTAAACATTGTTTTTAATTAACACAATATAATTAAAGTACACATATTTTCATACTATTCAACAACTGTGATTACCAGTAACAAGCTATATTTCTAAATATTTATCTAACTGCCTTACATAATATACCGTAAATTTGGAAACTACTTACCAAATACAATGAGACAAGCTCCGAGGAGAGTTTTGTATGAACTGTCAAAATAATACCATGGGCACTCATCCTCGTTGTAATCGAACAATGTTTGCATTGCAACGTCACGTTAATAAACCACGTTAGGCACCAAATGAGAGGGAACCGTAAACTCAAATTTGAATCAACACAAACGTCCACATAGGATAAGGTGTTACAGAGACTGGTCAGGTTGTCGAACCAACTGCCTCCCGCTAGACAAAGGATACGGATCCTGTTACCGTCCTGTAACCGTTTTGTATCACACGTAAAGAACTAAATAGTAAAAAGGATTATGACTTATTTCTATTTGAGAATTCGGATAAAAATACATGTATAGTAAATAAATTTTAGTCTGGCGCTAGATATACGGTCAATCAGAGTCTTAATCTTCTTATTAAAAAAAATTAAAACCATATAGAAAATCTGCAACTTAAGTTTGCAGTCTCGTCCTCGCCTCGCCTGACAGTTCAAGTAATTGATAAAAGTGGTCGTTCCATATTTCGAGGCAGTTAAATAAATTATTATATCTTTTATATTTACTTTGACTGACTTTTTTTCATTAAAAATGCAAAAATATTTTAACATTTTTTATAGTCTCACACTTAGAATATGAAAAATATTTTTAGTACTCGCTTCACTTTTAGGATTCGAACCCGCGCATCTTTTTCTAGTATAACAACAAAAATAAGTTGTAGTAAGCGCAAAGGAATTTCGACGTAGCTGAATGTAGAACGTATGACTTAGCGGTCAGAGCGGTTAGACGATTTCCAGGAGGCGTGAGTTTGCATTCCGCTTTGCAAAATTTTTTATTTTACTTCGTTTTCTAATAATGTTTTTCAAATGTCAATTTTGATATTTTAAATTTTTTTTGAATAAGACGATGTTGATGACTATTTAATCAAATAAATATATGAATTTGTAACAATTTATAAAAAAATATATATCTTATGGGTATTAATCTAATATAAATTCTAATATTTTTTGATTTATTTTCCTTCCATTATACGCTGTCTGTCTGTTTAAATTATTATACTTACCTTGCATTACGAAATGATAATAAATAAGTACATTATCTTCTTCTTAGGTGTGACAAATATTTTTGTGCTTTACTAAGTCAGAGTATAAAATGAAAAATAAAAGTAGTAATACTTATACTTTCTGCTACCCAAAGATTATTCTACGAACAATCGTCTGGCAAGAGAGAATGCTATTTATTAAATATATATTTTGTTAACATTTTTTAAAATGTTATTCCTACACTAAGAAAATTAAAAAAGACATATTTAGAAAACGTATAAAAATTGGAACGCAGCAGGATTTGAACCCGCGCTTCTTGAAAACCGTTTTCAAGAGGCGCGGTAAATATGTCTTTTTCAATTTCCTTAGTGTGGGAATAACATTTTAAAAAATGTTAACAAAATATAGATTTGATATTACTTTCAACTTTTAAGTATTTAATTTTTTTCAATCTAAACTTTTCAATTCAATTCTAAATTTTTATATTTTTTTAAATATTAAAATCGCAATGTTAAATTATGTGTGATATATATGCAAATAGCAACACCTCCCCAAAAATATTTAATTATTCATAGCCAAGACACAAGGAAGTCACTCGCCAACTGCTTTGCAAGTTAAATTTATCCCGATACGTGTTCTATTTTACTCTATTTGTGTTACAGTAAACCAAATGAAGACGGCGCTATATATTTTACATTCACAATGTATTTTTATTTAATGAACGCAAGTTTTATTGGACTTAAGTAATTTACTACTCTAAACTAAACTTTTAAAAATATAAGTACCTACGTAAGTTCTTTTACATACTCATGATTATTGATTTATATGTTTCATTATATTTTGTAATTAATTATATATATATATATATATATATATTATAAGAATATAATTCAAGATTGAATAACAATATAAATTAGTCCATTTTTGCATAAATTTGCTTTCATTTAAATTTAATGTTTTTTAAAATAATGTTATTTTTAGTAGTATTTTTTTATAACCATAGTGAATTAATAATAAGAATAAAAAGTATTAAAAAAATAAATATTAATATCAAAATTATAAAACTATGATATTTGAAAACAGTTGACATCATCATACATATTTTTAATATACCAATTACACTAGTTCATTAAGAGTTTGTAATATAACAAATTATTAACATGTTAAGAATAAATTACATTTAATAGTGGTTGTGTTTCGATCTATTTGTGTGAAACAGAAAAACACAAATCACTTACCTACCGTCATACTTTGGCCCTATAGTAAGTACTTATAACTTTAGCTATCGCTCTTATTTTGAACCAAAAAATTACCGGTTCTGGTTTTCCTTTTTATTATTTAATATGCGATTTATCTGATTTGTAATACGTCTATTTTAAAATGAGTACCCAACTAACTTACATAACGAATTCTTTTCCAAGCAAATGTCACTCGTGTAGGCACTTAGTTAACGAGCCTGCTAACAGTAGTTGAAATATTTAAATTGGAATTGCTTATATAGAAATTACCTGATAATTTTGTGTATAATGGTAAAACAATGTTGGCAACCGACGAGTGAGAAACGTCAGGTATGCTGAAACTCAACACGAACGGCCGGCGCACGTTTATCTAACACAGTTAATTATTGGAGAGATCGCACATGTTTTTGGCGATGTAAGTATATTCGATCACTGCCTAGACTGTGTTATCAAATCATTGATGTGAATAATCACAGCGCGTGCGCAGTGCAGTGCCGGCACCGGACGAAGAGCGACAGGAAGATGTCGATAGAACAATTGTCTGTAATGATCAAGCATCATCTTGATGTCCTCACCGCAAACAGGGAACTTCCATATTTAAACAAATGGACTATCTACGAATCTCCTGTAGGAGGCCGCGGCCTCGTTGCAACAGAAGACATAAAAAACGGACAAGTGCTGTTCTATGATCATCCGCTTATATCTGGACCGCGGTCTGGAACTATCGTACAACGCGGGTGTACAGTTTGTCAAAATATTGACGTTGACATTTTATTTAAATGCTCGAGATGCGCGCTGTTATTGTGTTCTGAACAGTGTCAAAACAGTGGTGTTCATTTAAGTGACTGTAGTGTAATTTCCTGTTGGCCTAACAAAGTGCCTATTGAGGAAGTCGATGACACACTGTTATCGCGCGCACTAACGGCTATTCGCGCTTTGTTATTAACTGACGATCAAAAACACCTCTTAACTTCACTTCAAGCTCATATTTTACCACAACATGGAAGTGAAATTAGGGACTTGCGGCAATACTTTGACATCCCCACAGAAGTAGAAGATTATTTAATTTACGTGATATGTGTTCTTGATGCAAATGCTTTTCAAATGGCGACACCGTACGGACAGCAAGAAATGAGTTTGCGTGGGCTTTATCCTGCTTCGGCCATAATGAATCATAGTTGTATATCAAATACAAGGTACAGTTTCACGGAATCACACATGATAATAAAAGCTTGTAAGCCGATTTCAAAAGGCACAGAAATATTTACATGTTATTCTGCTATGTTATGGGGTACCCCAGCACGACGACTTCACCTTGAGAAAACAAAGCATTTCTTATGTAATTGCGAAAGATGTGCTGATCCCACAGAACGTGGGACTCTTTTGGCTGCCCTTAAATGTTTTTCAAGTGAATGTCCAGGGTCTCTTCTACCTATTGAACCTTTAAAATGTAATTCATCATGGCGCTGTATAGACTGCGGCATGCGTGTTCCTCATAACAATATATGCTGTATACAAAGTGCTTTGGGAAGCCTTATAGGATGTTTGGATTTCGAAAATATTTTTGAAATAGAAAGATTTTTCTTAAACAGAATCACTAAATATATTCCAAAATCCAATCAAATGGTCGTGGACTTTCAATGTCGTCTTATATGGAAATTTGGAGAAGTCGAAGGACTTCGTTGGCATGGTAAGTGACTATTTCGAATTTATATAAAATCTGAGTATTTCGAATAACAAGATGGATCATTTCATGTTAAAGTTATTGAGATATTGGAGATAAAGTCATGATATGTTGAGATAAATATATATCAGTAGAAAGTAAATTCAAATCTAATAAAAAATAATACAAATTTACGTTTAAATAAACTAGTATATACCTATGTAATTCTACATATTCATTACCAATGTATAAAAAAGTGCAAATTACATTATAGCACAATAATTACATTATAGCACTTCTATAATTTATAATTATAAAAACAAATAACAATACAATGAGGCATATGTGGGTCAGCGTTTGACTATAAACATGATTGGCCGTGGGCTCGATTCCCGCTCAGAAGAAATTACGTATAGACATAAAATAGATATTTTTCGTCTCTGGTAACACAAAGCACGGCGTAGAGTTCCACCACTAAACACACTATCTATCACTGTCTATGTAAAAAGTATTTCTGCCTACGTTGTATACGGGAAAAAAGGTACACCTGAAAATAATAAAAAAGTGACGTTCACTGCAATGTTATAATCATAATAGTTTTCAAATAAAATTAAAATAGCAAAAGTTTTATGATTATTTTCTACATACATATTTTATTAACAAAAACATAGAAACAAATGTAATAATCTCAGCTTTATATATATGACGTTAAATATGATACGCAACTCGGCTTCATAAATCGGTAAGTAGGTAAATTCCAGAAGCTATTTTCATAATAGTTTAAAAGCGTATATCGACGTTGCAGCTAAATATGCCGTCAGTCAATCTCAAACACTGCTGAATTGACTGCACTTTGCGCCGGTCCTGCAATCAAAAATGGCTGAAGTTCCAAATCTCGAAATATTTCAACCTTTTCTTTTCGACAGTCTACAATCGACGCTTGACGTGACAATTTGTAAGTCCACGTTGGGAGGACGAGGTTCATTAGCCACTCAGTTTCTTAAGAAAGGATCACTTCTGTTCATAAATTAACCAGTTGTGTATAGTCTTCGAGCTAATTGTATAAATGAAAAAAATTGTTGTAATTCCATTCATTTGTTTAGAAAATGGTGTAAATTCATTAGCAAATGTGTGGTTTTATTAGTAAAAAATTGAGTTTAAAAGAAACAATTAGACAAGATACAGTTTCTACTTTACTCGGACGTATGCTCATCTATTTACGGTTCTTGTTACTTCCTGAGGACCAAAAAAAATTGTTGAGATTATTCCAACAAAGTGATATAATATCTAAATTTGAAGAACTTGAATTATTACAATCGAAATTGTCTATGTCTCAGCAACACGTAAATTTTATTTACATGGTACGTTCAATCATGAAAATAAACAGTTTTCGCATTAGCCGTTTTCATGGTGCAAAAAGGATTGAACTAAGAGGTCTCTATCCTTTATCAGCATTCATGAATCACACTTGTGTTCCCAATACGAGAAATGTATTTACATTGGAATATTCGCGGGCTGTCATTGCAAGCAAAGACATTTACGAAGGGGATGAAATTGAAGGAGAGTAAATGTAGTAGATGTAGTGATAAAACAGAAAAGGGTACAAACTTGTCAGCATTAAAATGCTTAAACAAAGAATGTCTAGGATTTTTTTTTAGCAAAAACCCCTTAGAGTCCACAATCGAAATGGCTTTGTGACACTTGCAATGAGACCGTCTCGCTGGAAGAGATAAATATGATACATTGTGTTAATACACTAACGCCTACAGGCAGCCTTGTCGGTACTCTTAAGTTGGACGATGAATTTAAAATGGAAAACGCTGTGGTGAATTCCCTTTTCTAATCATATTTTTATTGATATAAGGATGAGATTAGCATTTAAACTTGGTTTTAAGGAAGAGTGTTTCTAAACTGTATAAAGATTCGAAATAGAATTTTATATTAGAAAACTAACTTGACTTGAAAACTTCGTGGATACATCATTATTAAAACAACTGATGATCACAATAATGACATTTGGCATTTTGTTTAATTTATTAATTCATTTAATTTAATTTTACAACATTTTTCCTGATGGTATAGATATATGTATACAACAGAGGGGCATTGGTCGAGAACAATATCTATGCTACATATGTACAGTAGACAGTAAATGTCAGATTTTAGATATCTATTTCTAAAAAACTTATCTTGACAAAGTAACATATAATCATTGTATATATAAAATTAAATATATGGCGTTACAATAGAGACTATTATAATAACATGCACAGTGTTGAGTTTCTAGGACATGATGCGGTTTACATTATGTCAAGGTTTTGTAAATATATTTAATTTAATGTCAAGTAGTAAGTAAATATTGGTTAAGGGGAATTTAATGCGTAATTTTTTATTTTGTTATAATAAAAATAAAAACAAAACATTTATAGGTCCCTTGTAGTGTATGTAAGTGTTAATTATAAATAGATTAATATTGCATAGACAATTCTTTTTCGCTACACGCTCTATCCCGCAATGCCTTGCAAAGAGAAAAAGGAGAGAACCTTGTGTCAAGACCTGACGTTCTTTGCTTTCTGAAATCGCGAAATTTTATGCTGAGTGGCTGTAGCTGCTAGATCGGGGAATATAATTTTAATATAATCATGTCGCGTTTACAGTTGGACGGTCTCCTACTGCGTTATTACGGCCCCGATATGCAAAACATATAATCTCGTTTTACGAAGAAAAATTCTCTCTTAGTTCTCCCCTATACTCTTCAAGGAACTTCCAGTATTTTCACATAAACGTTGTCTATCCATCATTCACTCAGTAACAAAAGAGTTTGATATAGAGATATATTAATTGACGGTTAGTGGATAACATTTGGTTCACATTGTATGTATTTATTTTTGTATGTGTTGCTGACATAAGCTGGATTTAAATTATTTCACTTGTTACAATAGTAAACGTGTAACCTCGCTAATTAATTGCGTTTGCATTAATTGTTATCGTTAATATTTGGATGCGTCTCGCTGAATTGATATCTAGGTCGGAATGTTTACAACCACAGCTATTTCTACATCGATTCAAATCACTTACCAGCTTACTTTCTTCATTAATATTTTTTAGTGCAAATCGCGTGTGACAATACAACTTACTTACTTCGGTACTTATGTAATTTATTTATTATTACTTTAAATAATATTTGTTGATTCAGTAATAAATATGTTACAGAAGAAACTTACATTTTATGAGGGTATGTGGAGTAGTTAGAAACTGGTTCAACTCATATTCAATGTGTTCCAGTTCGTTTTCCACTCGGTGCAATATTTATATTTAATTAAAATATCTAATCTCATAATTTAATCTTGTTAGGCAAAATGTGCCACTAGGATCCACTTCTCAACATGCAATATTCGTGGAAGGAAAGCAAAAGATTAAATTAACATTAAGTTTTCTCTGAGTACCTATGTTATACACCTATGATATAATTTACACATTTACTTTATAAAAATATTTGTGTATTTGTAAAAATAAAAAAAATACTATTACACAACAAATCATAAACAAAATAAAGTGATTAATATACTTATATACAACTACAATTTCCACAAAAACAGGATAAGACAAAAACATAAATAACATGTCACTGCAGAAACCAAATGTAGTTTAATAACTTAAAAAAATTGGAGATTTTGGAGATTACGACGACTTAAATGAATATTTATCGTTATTGTCATGTTTACATTTCAAGAAATCTAAAAATATTACAATATGGAAAGACGCATATTGTGCCCAAGCTTTTAGCACAGTGCCACTTTAATCAAAATATTGTTTATCAATTTCATTTAACGTTAAGAATTCCTTGTTTATTACAACATTTAAATATAATATTGTTTAAATCAGTTTATGGTATGCTAAATTTATAAAATGTGTAGGTAACTATCAAAAAAATATTTATATGGCTTTATGTAGGTATATAAAGTGTATTTATTCTCCTTATAGTTTGGCTACAAAAATAAAAGTAGAAGGGGGTATGCACATTTCAATTTAATCCAACAACAACGCTTTATACGTCATACGTAATTTCCACATATCGGAATCACAAGCGCTAGTATGAAAAGCACATTACTTTAAAGCCGTGGGTAAATTTTAAAAGTCATTAACGGTATTGACTTCGTTGTGTCCTGACATACTCGTATAGAAAAGGTGCGCATTAAGTGAATAAAACGAGTGAGGATTATCATACGTGGGTCAGATACTCGATTGATTGCTAGCTGTCATGGGCGCCGCTGCGAAGAATGCACGACCGCATGTGATGACTAGGTGGATCTGCGCCCCTCTGCCGTTAGTACACTCTCTCAACTCTCAATAGCTACTAGGATCAGGAGTAAATTGTTTATATCATGTTTATTATTATTACTATTCATCCAAGCGAGTAAATTATTTGGCATCGATTATTGTGTATTTGTAGTGGCAGCGAGAATGACGATATGTTAATTAAACATTACGTGACTTTCAGTAATACGTGAATGTTTGAAAGTTGTTGACAGCTATTTGTATATTATTCGCAATTTCGTTGTTATACATCCAAGCGATGGAAGTTGAAGGTCTGTGGCTAAATACTTTGCCAACTATTTGAATATGACGCCTAGCTTCAACATCTAAAGAATTTTAAACATTAGCTACGAACTAGAAATTCTTGAGCTGAGATGTCAATCACCGTTGCCTTGCACTAATTTAAACATCTTATAAACATTTTAAACTATTCTATGATTATCTAATCTAATATATAATATACTCTTTATGAATTATGAATTTAAGATAATTTCAATAATTTATATAATAAGGCGATATGTTTCATTGATATTCAAAACTTTAACAACAAGCTCTCTAAGCATATGCCATTGTAAGTTTTGTCCTGGTTTAAAAAGTAACGAGAAAAATCTATTTATCATCCTCTTATAATACAAAACCTTAAAATTCAGTTAAAGTATATATACTATATAATCAATGCACGTTTGCAGCGCTGTCGGAGTCTCGTTTGGACCTGAAGGAGAGCCTGTGCCGTGGTACTTTGCGCACGGTGGCGGCGCTGGGCGCGGGCGACGCGCACCTGCGGGGCCTGCTGCTATATCACCTGCACGCCGCGCTGGCAGAACGCGCCCGCCGGTCTCCAGTCCTGTATGAGGTATATACATCTACATAGATTCTAGTATCAAGCTGTCGATAGTTAAATAATATATCTAATTAATTATATAATTCAACGTTATATTAAATGCTTAAACGATATTGTAAATGACTAGTTGTTAATGTTTGTAAGTATATAGTTAAACAAAGTAGTTTCACATTAGATCTTCTTTGAAAAGTGTTTGTCGTTCTTCCTCCCAAGTCAGCAAGAGGACGTTAAAATACGAGAATGTAGATAATAAATACATATAGTTTATTATTTACAGGCAGATAATATTCCTATATCTTGTTTATTGGAATATTTATGCATACAAATTAAATGAAAAATTTATTAGGACTTGCAATTAAACTTTACTTTTATTGTAAGATATATAATATGCGACTATATTAAATATTGAACAAAAACTTCGACAAAGTCGGTATTCAGCTAGTTTTAACCTTTTGTCAATTTACACTGTTTTATTTAAAAAAAGACAAATTTAGAAAACGTATAAAAATTTGAACGCAGCGGGATTTGAACTCGCGCCACTTGAACACCCTTTAAGCGCTCTGACTGCTAAGCCTTGGGTTCTACATCCAGCTATATTGAAATTCTTATACGCTTATTACAACTTATATTTGTTGTTAGCATCTCTGTAGAGATATTTTTACAAATTTCTGCTACCCAAAGATTATTCTACGGACAATCGTTTGGCAAGAGAGAATGCTATTATTATTAATAAGCGATTGTTCGTAGAATAATCTTTTAGTTTTCTAAATATGTATTTTTCAATTTTCTTAGTGTGCGAATAACACTTTTAAAAATGTTAAAAAATATATATATTCTTTTTTATTTATTAATTACGCATGCATTTCGTGAGATAGAATTAATTTCGCCGACTGATTTGAACCTGAGCCTTTGAGTTGCCATTATGATAATGATTTCTTATACACATGATTTCTTACACTAGTATAGTAAATATACTATATTTTTAAAATATTATTTTTTTTTTAAAATAAAAAATTAAAGGTGTTTATTGTATTTTTATGTGTCTCATTATTTTTATATTTTTAAAATTCTCTTTTTTCAAAAGAGATTAAAATCTGAAATTTGAGAGGTACTATAGAGCAAGCTTATAATATACTTCAAGGTGATTTATCTGCACCACCAGACTTAGAGCTACGTAGGCAATACCTCGGCCCTGGTTGCGAGAAGCCCCATGAAGAAAAATTTATTATTCTCGATACTCCTGAAAGACTTTATTTTTAGCACAATCAAAATATAAACACGTATTTTTATATAGCATGCATTTTGGAAAAATTTATAGTAACAAATATAAGTTGTAATAAGCGTATAAATTTCAACGTAGCTGGATGTAAGAACGCGCATGGCTTAGCGGTCGGAGCCTTGAACGATTATAAGGCGCGGGTTCAAATTCCGCTGCGTTTAAATTTTATACGTTTTCTAAATATGTCTTTTTAATTTCCTTAGTGTGGGAATAACACTTTAAAAAAAATTTACAAAATTAATAGTATATATGCAATAAAATTGATTTATTATATCACATTTAAAAGTCACTTTTCTTAGGGAGACGGTTATAAGAATTGTAACTTATTATTAGCACTCATAAGTAGATTGCTAATATTTGTAAATATAATTATATCTGATTAAGTAATCAATAAATATGTGTATAAAAAACAAAAGATTAATGAGCTTTCCGCAAAAATTTTAACCACTTTCAATAATAACGAGAAATATCAAGAGTTTTGCTTCTGACAAATTTTCATTACTTTCCACAGATCAAAGATAGCGTCTATAAATACATATATATGCAATTATAAATAATCTAAATAAACATTGAGTAGTTAATGTTGTACTTTTAAATAATATTAATATATTTAAAGCAAAATGATGTTTTATGTGTTTTCATTTATTTCTCTTTTATGTAAAGTATTCTAATGTAGATACCAAATACGTTGAAATAATCATATAGTGCATTGATCGTATCCATTTTATAACATTAATCTTTTCATTAATAGATAACTTTCATGAAACAATATTTTTTTAACTATACGTACATTATTTTATAAATCTATTATAATAACGTACAAAATATTATCAAAAATGCTATACATATAAATTTCTCAATAAGAATGTATGTATAACGTAATAAATCATAATAAATATTAATTTAAGCATATCGTATAAGTAATAGGTTTTTAATTAGATTTTTTTTTAAGTTATCCTAATTTATAAATCTATTAATCTAGTCTTTTAACTATTTTTTATATTTGACTGACTATCTCTAACATATTCTAAAATAATATGTAAGTGATGTTTGTAAAATAATTCGTGGCACGCCTAAAAGCCATAACGAGAATAGGGCGATGGACTGTGGAGACCAGACCAGTCACAATCACAAATGTCAAGTAGATGTATGTCAGATGTCTATGGTTTATCCTTTGCTTACATAATTTGTTATAACAAATTATAATAGAAAACAATTTCATACCAATATTATTTATAAAATGCCATGCATAAAAAACGGAACTGAATTATCTATATCATAAGGTCTATAATATTGATATGTTGTAAAACGATTAACTATTTACGACTTCAATGTTTATCAAACCAGAAGTATTATCGTATCATTAATGATATTTTTAAATCGCTTTGCTTATCTCAGTCCATACTACACATTGGTGAAGCTAGTTAGCAACAGAATATATTTATGCAATTATTATTATAATAGGTCTACTATGAATCCTAACCGCAAAGCGCTACTTTTATCATCCTCAAATTGTCATGGATATGCTTTATTAGAATTCGCAAAACAAGAAATCTCCTCTTTCTTACAAACGTAAGTATTTAATTAATTACGAAACACCGTCACTTAATTTGTACATAATTTAGATATAAAGAGTAATTTTAATTTGTTTCAGAAATAACGTTTCTGAACTCATTTTTGTACCTTATGCTCAAAATGGGTATGATGAATATACTAGAAAAGTGAAAGAAGTTATTGAACCATGGGGTTTCCCTGTAACAGGTTTACACACCTATCCTGATGTAGTCAATGCTCTAAATTCAACCAAGGCTATATTTATTGGGGGTGGAAATACTTTTCTTCTTTTAAAAACACTGTATGATAAAAATCTTGTACATCTAATTAGGGACAAAGTTAATGCTGGAAACTTATTATACATAGGTAGTAGTGCAGGAACAAATGTTGCAACAAAGAGCATACATACTACTAATGACATGCCTATTATTTATCCACCATCCTTTGATGGCATTGGTATAGTGCCCTTCAATATTAATCCTCACTACATTGATAAAATAGAGAACGAAACTCACAAGGGTGAAACAAGAGATCAAAGAATAGGAGAATTCATGGAAATGTCCCATGCAAATCCAGTTCTTGGGTTAAGAGAAGGCTGTATGTTACATGTTAATGGAGACAACCTAATACTAAAAGGTGTGGCAGGGGCAGTTTTATTTGAAAAGTAAGTAAAATTACTACTCGAGAACTTATATATGAAGTACTACAACATAGTTACTATTATAAATATTTTTTTACAGAGGCAAACACAAAGTGGAACATCCAGCTGGAGCAGATGTTTCATTTTTATTAGAAAATATGAAAGACATTTGAGTATTTCTTTTTAAGTTATGTTTTAAAATATATAATTTTTTAACAAATATTGAATTCATTTGTACAAAAAGTATAAAATAGCTATCATACCTTATTACTCAGGGAATGCCCTATAGTAAATATAAGATTAGCTTGAGAGATTAAAATAATTACAAAATAGTTTAATGATAAAACAAACAAAATTGTACATGTCTAGATGATAATAAAGTACGAAATTTTAGTATTGTAATTGGATCTTAACACATGTAAAGTTTCAAACAAATTATATAAAAATAATTTTCCTAAGTAGTTGGAGAAAACCTAATGTCGAGACATTCTCTTCTCCACTTTCTGCCAGAAAGTGAGTGTGTGTTGAGTGGCAGGACTCAACACCTTGCTTTGTCTCAAGGTAAGGTGCAGAAAAATTCAAATAAAATAAATATAATGATTTTTCTCTGATTGGGGATCAAACTAGAAAGCAAGAATAGGAGCAAAACAGCATTAAGATATATTTACATAGAGTTACACAAGTTAATAAACCCCTTCATGCTTATTAAAATTAGTGAACACAAAATTTGTATGTATTTTCAGAAAACTTAAATAAATAAAACCACTATGCTAATTACATAAACTATTTTATTAGTATACCAATAATAACAGAAGAAACAAAATAGAATGATATTACATGTATCTTAGAGAAAATGAACTGTAAAATCTAGCTTCCTAATCATTTTTTTTAATTTCAATGTGCAATAGACTAATGCACAATTTACTTGAGTAAATTATGGAATTTTATATTGTTACCTTGTATGTCTACCATTGGAGACAAAAGTCTAATTTGAAATATCATGTCATAAAGTTCGCCTTGAGAAATTCCTATTGGAAAGTCTTCGTCAGCCACTCACGGGAGCTTGCATGAGCAGAGCCCGAGCTGCGTGAAACAGTGACGGCTGCGTAGCCACTCGGGACTGACCGGTGCGCTCTGCTACAGGTAGCTGACAAAGATATCGGCGCAGGGCTAAGTCTCGCCTCGCACTTAAGCCACGCGTTATTTCGCAACCAGATCCAAAAAGAACAGCACGCTGACGCTTTCGTTTTTCTATTGCCACCTGTAACAAAAATATTTAATGGCAAATCCAAATTCGGGTCTTAAATTAATTTCAATATACAATAGGTATTAAGTTGAAAAGAATTTCCAAAATGTATACAAATGTGAAATAGGTAACCTGAATAGCAGCTACTGGGTTTAATGTATCAACATCTGATGGCACTTCTGGCTTGTCTACATTATTTTCTTCATGCTTCCCATTAACTAAGGCTGGTTTGTCATCACTGTTAGCATTTTGCTCCAGTATATTTTGAACAACACTTCTGCCGGCCATATCAATAGATAAACCTAATCGTGGCAGTACACGTTCCGGCCTCCAACGGTCTCTCGCGCCACCAGCTGGTGCAGTCTGTTCGCGTCGATGTACATCAGCCACAAGACTTGCCCAATCTACACCTAATGCGTCACCTAGGCCAGCTATAAACAAGCAAACAGACAAAACATAAATATGTTATGAAAAATCAAAAATTTATTGATTTATCATTAAGCATTCAATGACTATGCTCATAGCATTTGCTTATAAGACAAAGATTTTGCAAAAACATTTCCATATTGCTATTTTTCACTACACATAGTATATTATATAATATTTATTAATTCCTTTTGTCCTTCCTCCTAGATTGTAAATAACATGTAATACTTTCATCTTATAACAGCCAAAATAAAACTTATGGTTATATATTGGCTGTTATAAAACTGTTAGATGAGTTTAAATTAGATAATATTGTGGAGAATACATCTGCTTTTACTTAAATGTTTAATATATCATATGATGGTGTTATTAGATTTTATACCTCGAGTTCGTTCCTCTTCTAATTCCCCATCAGATATTTCTTCAAAGTCCAAGTTGGCAACATCTTCATCATCTTTACCATCTTGAGACTCTTTTTCCTCTGCAGCTCCACTTGTATCCTATCAAAAATCCATAAAATATATCAAGTATATATTGCAGTAACAATAAATGGGCAGTTAAATGGAAATGTTGAAAATAAAATTTTGCCAGCATAAATATTTTAACATTATAAACCTGTGTCGATTCTTTCTCTGAACCATCTGGTTTTGACACATTTTCTTCAACAAGCTGTTCATTTTGGCTGCTGTCGTCCATGTTTTGGTCAGCCATCTAAACAATTATAAAAATAATTAAAATATATAGCACAAATATACAACAATACAATATTACTGTATTTGCAAATTACATCTTCTCTGTCAAGAATGTCATCAGGGTCATCACTAATTTCGCTGAGATCATCGGGAATGCGTTTGTCGTCAGCCTCGTGGTCTTCTGTCGCGGCAGCTGTTTGAGAAGTTGATGGAATAGCTTCTTTAGTTTCAGTCTCATTTCTTGGAGCACGTCTTTTGTTACAATCGTTTCTGCCGTGATCCATTCTCCCGCGATTGTAATCATCTGAACAGTTCGATTAATTACATGTTGAGTGATAATGTAAATGTAAATCACCATATAAGAGTGTTAACTAACCATGCATACGGCCGCGGTGTGGCCCGGGACCATGTCCACGATGATGCCAGCCCTCTACATCTTGATCTTTATCACCCCAATCGTTCATCTAAAATACGTTATTCGCCTAAATTAAAATGCAAAATTTAAAAAAAACTAACTTACTACAGCTCATCATGCATACCAAAATGAGGATATGGACATCCAAGGAATATGTGGGATAGGATAAAACATGATTTTACAATTCTTCTGCGATAGTCAATTGGTTCGTTCCAATAAAGATATTGATGATACAAACTCACCTAAAGAAACAATTTAACAATAATTAATAAGGAAGGACAAATAAAGAACGAGATGAGACTACCTGCAGGTAAGACTAAATTAAAGCGCAGACATACCTGCGAATCGAGCATCGGCCAATGACGTTCCCGGCCCCAATCACCGGGGCCACGATAATCTTCATTATCCCAGTCCTTATGAGAATGGATGTAACGCTCACGCTCCATAGATCCCGAACGTCCCTCCCACGAACGGTCGCGATGTGGCCTTCTATCATCATATCCTGCAAGTGAACATATATTACTGTTAGATAGAGGAAACGATTACATTAGTTTACAAATTTGAACATTTTTAATATATTTTTGATGACACGCAGATTTTTTTTATTATACTACCTCTTAGTATATAAAACGTTTGTACATCTGTCATGTATATATCTGTCAAGTCACAATTTTATATTACGGCAATATATATTTTTTACCTACCTGCAACGTATTCTTTGACACAATTTTCCTTGTTTCTCTGGTTTTGTGAAATAAAGCTATTTTGTTTTTATCAAAATATCTCACGGAAATAAAATCAAATTTAGATTTTTTTGTTAGGTTAATGGACACTGGATGGACAATGGACACTAAGGAAATTGAAAAAGACATATTAAGAAAACGTATAAAAATTTGAACGAATTTATATTTGTTGTTAGCAAGTTGTAATATGCGTATAAGAATTTCAACGTAGCTGGATGTAGAAATCATGGCTTAGCGGTCGGAGCGCCTGAACGGTTTTCAAGAGGCGCGGGTTCAAATTCCGCTGCGTTCAAATTTTTATACGTTTTCTAAAAATGTCTTTTTCAATTTCCTTAGTGTGGGAATAATACTTTAAAAAAAATGTTAAAGAAATATATCTTTTAAAGTAGTCGTCCTTAGAAAATCACAAAGATGAAAATTACGATCAGAATATCGCACACTTAATAAGAAACTATCGTGTAACTTAAGATGCATTTTTGTTGCGTGTGATCGTTTCCACCAAGACCTCAAGATAAGAACGACACAAATTTTTTGGGATACAGGTATGTTAGGTGACTACTGCTGGGCTGTTTTAAAAGAAACAGTACAAGAAAAATATAATAAAGGAATCACTCATTACTAATTCAATAATTACTCATTTTTCATTTTAAATTTTAAGCTTTTGTTTTAAGTTTTCAATAAATATTTTATGAACTAGAAAACGTGACATTTCTTTTTATTATGCTTCCCGTACTCAGCACACTAGTCTATAAAAAACACACATTTTGGCGAAAGTATATAAACACTGTAAACTAGTCTCAATTAATAACACTGTCATTATTAAAAAAGCCTGCATGACATACCTCTTGGGTCTCCCATAGAATCTCCATACATCCTGTCATCATCTTCTGGATAACCTCTAGGAGGACCGGGCATGTCGTAACCGGAATCGTAATGTCTATCCCTGCCTTGTATATTATATCCAGGTGAACGTTCACCTTCTCTAGTGACACCGTCATATCGGTCGTCAATTCTGTCATAGTGTTCCATATTGTGTCCGTGATCATATTGATGGTCGAGTCCAATTTCATAATCTCCTTGCTCCCTATCCATGCTATCCAATCGGTCCCGTTTGTTTGATCTATCCCTTTCTAATCTGTCCTGTTTACGTCCCCCTCTATCCGAATGGGTATCTTGACGATCTTTCGAATTGGTTGAATTCTTATCTGACTCCAAAGCTCTATTCGAAATAGCCGCCAATGCCGCCAAACGCTCTTCAGGACGTGGTAATAGTCTTTGCATTGGTTTATTTGGCTTTTCTAAGCCTTTATCTCCCCTGCTGCTACCCAAGCCACGTTCACGGCCTCTTCTTTTCGGATCATCTCTCTTGGTATCTTTGTTTCTATCGCGTCCTCTGTCTTTTCTGTCATGCCTGTCTTTTTCGTCGTGTTTATCTTTTTTCCGTTCTAAGGAACGGTCTTTATGATCACGTCCACGTTCTCTGTCCCTGCTTAGAGAACGCTTCCTGTGTCTTTCAGGGCTTACATCTCGTCTCACTGGTTTTTTAGGAGATACAGGCCTACTTCTTTCGGAGCTTTCTTTCCTTCTAGGATCTTTTGGGTGAGATCCATGTCTGCGAGGCGATCTAGACCTTGCCTTTTTCGGTGATCGACTGCGAACCCTGACTCGCTCTCTTTCTTTGTCGCGATCCTTTTCTCTTTCTTTTTCACGCTCTTTATCTTTCACACGATCTTTTTCTTTTTCTTTATCCCGAACAGAGTGAGGGGACACACTCTTATTTCTTTCTTTCCTTTGGGGAGATTTAACACTTTTTGTAACAGCTTTTGATGTGACATTTTTAGATGTAATGGGTGGTGTACCACCTGATTTCTTCCCAGGTGATAGAGACTTTTTACCAATAGCTTTAGATAAATTTTTCTTTTTTGTAGCATCATGTTTTTTAGTGATTCGGTCATCTTTTTTAACAATTTTTTTAGGTTCACTTTTATCCCTTTTGTGAAGTATATCACTCTTAAGTATTTTTTTTTTCGGGACATCACATTCTGATGATGAACTGGAGTTTCTTTTTAATTTCCCTTTTTTAATTCTCCTTTTGGCATCCCTATAATTACATTTATACACTATAGTGTATGTCAAACATACCAGTATAAACTAAAATTAAGTCAATAGATTTTATTTCATGAAAACTGTCTATTTGTTCTGAATTTTGCTACATGTATTGTCTATGCAAGAATAGTGATATCAATACCTATTTAGTGTCTATTAAATAAATAAATTATTTTCATTATCCAATCCAAATATAAATTATTTTCAATATCTGGTAAGACAAAAGGACAGTTTTTTGTTATAAAATTTGTCTAAAAAACAAGGTTTGTACTATAAAATTAACTAAGCATTTTACTTGTAGCTTCAGCTGCCAGGTATAACTAATATAATAAAAGTTTAATACACTTATACCTTCCTGATGAAGATGATGAAGTGCTCCCTTCTGACGAAGATGATGACACACTAGTAGAACTAGAACTCCTTGACGATGATGAGCTAGATATTGCCTTCTTTTTATCTTTTCGCACATCTTTTGTTGAGTCCATTTTCAATTGTAACTCTAATTCACGTTGCAACTGTTGTCTGCGCTTTTCCAAAACATCAGTATCCGCATATTCTAGGTCATTTTGATCCCAGTTGTCTATTTCACCTTCAGGGCTACGACCCGACCTAACAACTACAGTAGAATGCAAACGGTTTTTACTATCATCTTTAGTAAGACGTTTATTCTCACTATCTTTATTTGCCGCACGTTGTTTAGATGGGCTAATTAATGTATGTGTAGATGCAAACTTACAATTTTTCCCGTAAGCGCAACTGCCGTGTTGTGCCCACTGTCTACAATACTCAGTAACTTTTTTGGCACTTGATGATTTTTTGGTACCAAGACGTTCAAACACACTAGGTCTATTTGAAAGGTCTTTTGTTTTCGGCAACTCGACAGTGATTTTTCTTTTTCCTTGTTTTGACATTATAATGAAGAAACATTGGTCTCACCGAAAGCGTTTATTAGACAAATGCATCTCCTTATCTCACAAGAATAAAAATAACATAAAAGTAAAATGAATAGAGAAAAATATTTAGTGTATTCATAGATCCAATGTATTAATTTATAAACAGTTTATAACAAGCCATAATACTAATTCTACAATGTATTGATTAATAATTTGAAGATATGTACGCCATTCCAGTTTTCTGTCAGTGTCAATTTTTTTAAAATGTATAAACTTAGATTGGCACGGATGTATGTTGATTGTCGATTGAAATTAATAATATGAAAAATAATAAATGTAAAATAAATATTAATAATAAATTAAAATTATTATTAAACGATGTTATAGTTACGAACTAATAAAAGTATATAAAAGATACATTAATACATGTATACTTTAATATGTTGTTATAAATTCATTAACCTGCGTAAATTTATTGTAATTTTTAAAGGGTTAATAAGTACTAGTTAAAAAATATTTTATTTGCTCCTATATACTAATATGATACTAATAAATAATACAATTACATTCAAATTAAAATTTTCTGATTACATAGATGCATAATAATTTTCACGTTATAGGCCCAATGTACATCACTAATGACACCTGTCAGTTTTTTATCACATTAGTTTTTAAGTTTTAACGATTTACATTTATGCACTATGCGTTACAGAATTTGTTATTGATATACAAGTAACTTCTGATTTATTTTTAAGGAAAGATACAATGTCCGTATTGATAATTTGTTAAAAATTAGTAGTACATATTAGGTATTTACTTCAGGTTACCTACGATATACAAACAAACATAAAAATGCCCTTACTTGATGGGAAAGAAATTGACATATTTTTTGTAAGTATAATTGTATATTATCAAAATTTTAAGTCCATATTAAAAAATATTAATAAATTGATTTACGAAAAAAACATTCTGACCCACATTTGTTATTAATTTATATCCTACCTCTTAACTACGAATTTATAACCTCTATCACAGATATATTCATTTTTCAATCCTAAATTAAACATTACAGAGTGAGGAAGATCTGCCTTATGAGGAAGAAATATTACGAAATCCGTTTTCAGTGAAGCATTGGTTAAGATATATTGAACATAAAAAAGGAGCACCTAAAAATGAAATCAACATCATATATGAGAGAGCTCTTAAAGAACTTCCAGGATCATTTAAGCTTTGGTATAATTATCTGAAATTACGAAGGTCTCAAATAAGAGGCCGTTGTATTATAGATCCTGCTTATGAGGATGTTAACAACTGTTTTGAAAGATCGTTAGTTTTTATGCACAAAATGCCAAGAATATGGATGGATTATTGTACCTTCTTAACTGATCAATGCAAAATAACTAGTACTAGGAAAGCATTAGATAGTGCTTTAAGGGCTTTACCCATCACTCAGCACCATAGAATTTGGCCACTATATCTTAATTTCCTGAAGAAACACAATATTCCCGAAACAGCAGTTAGAGTATTTAGAAGATATCTAAAGCTTTGTCCGGAAGACACAGAGGAATATATTGATTACTTAATATCTATAGAAAAATTAGATGAGGCAGCAGTCAAATTAGCACAACTGGTTAATAACGAAAACTTTCAGTCAAAACATGGTAAGTCTAATCATCAATTATGGAATGAGTTGTGTGAATTAATATCTAAAAATCCAGATAGAATTCACTCACTCAATGTAGATGCTATAATACGAGGTGGCCTGAGACGTTATACTGATCAATTGGGACACTTGTGGAACTCTTTGGCTGATTACTATGTAAGAAGTGGACTGTTTGAAAGGGCCAGAGATATTTATGAAGAAGCAATCCAAACAATCACTACAGTTAGAGATTTTACTCAGGTTTTTGATGCTTATGCTCAATTTGAAGAGCTGAGTTTGAGTAAAAAAATGGAAGAAGTTGCTAAAAAGTCAAATCCCTTGGAGGATGATGATATTGATTTAGAATTGAGACTGGCAAGATTTGAATATTTAATGGAAAGAAGATTATTGCTTCTTAATTCTGTACTTCTTAGACAGAACCCACATAATGTAGCTGAATGGCATAAAAGAGTTAAACTTTATGAAGGAAAACCTCATGAAATAATTGACACATACACAGAAGCTGTACAAACTGTAGATCCAAAATTAGCAGTAGGTAAGCTTAATACATTATGGGTTGGCTTTGCAAAATTTTATGAAAGCAATGATCAAATTGATGATGCAAGATTAATTTTTGAAAAAGCTACACAAGTAAACTATGCTAAAGTTGATGACCTTGCTTCAGTATGGTGTGAATGGGCAGAGATGGAAATTAAGCATGAGAACTATGAAGAAGCACTGAAACTAATGCAAAGAGCTACAGTGCTCCCAAGTAGGAAAGTAGCATATCATGATGATAAAGAAACAGTTCAAATGCGTTTATACAAATCATTGAAAGTTTGGTCCATGTATGCTGATTTGGAAGAAAGTTTTGGCACATATAAATCATGTAAGGCAGTTTATGATCACATTATTGATTTAAAAATAGCAACACCACAAATTATAATCAACTATGGGCTATTTTTGGAAGAACATAACTATTTTGAGGAAGCTTTCAGAGCATATGAAAAAGGGATAGCTCTCTTTAAATGGCCCAATGTGTATGATATTTGGAATACATATCTTACTAAGTTTCTAAAACGATATGGAGGAACAAAATTAGAAAGGGCAAGAGACTTATTTGAGCAATGCCTAGAACATTGCCCTCCTGAGTTTGCCAAATCAATATTTCTATTATATGCAAAATTGGAAGAAGAACATGGCTTAGCTAGACATGCCATGTCAGTATATGAACGAGCAACTACTGCTGTTCTTCCAGAACAAATGTTTGAAATGTTTAATATATATATTAGGAAAGCTGCTGAGATATATGGCGTCCCAAAAACGCGTCAAATATATGAAAAAGCTATTGAAACTCTTCAAGATGAAAAGTCTAGGGAAATGTGTGTACGATTTGCAGAAATGGAAACGCGTCTAGGTGAGATTGACCGAGCGCGTGCGATATATGCACATTGTAGTCAAATGTGTGACCCGCGCATTACTGCGGACTTTTGGAATACATGGAAAGAATTTGAAGTTAGGCATGGAAATGAGGACACAATGCGTGAAATGTTAAGAATCAAGAGAAGTGTCCAGGCTACATATAACACACAAGTGAACATGATGTCGGCGCAGATGCTAAGTTCCGCCGCGCAAGCCGCCGGTACTATTTCCGATTTAGCTCCAGGAATGAAAGATGGAATGCGAATGTTAGAGGCAAAAGCTGCAGAAATGGCTGTGCAAAGCAAAGGCAACATCATGTTTGTTAGAGGAGAGACTCAGGGTCTTAAAGAGAGTACTGATAAGGTAGTTAATCCAGATGAAATAGATATTGATGAAGAAGACTCTGAAAAAAGTGGAGATGAAGAAGAAGTAGCACCAGTACAGAAAAAGGAGATTCCAGCTGCTGTTTTCGGTGGCCTACTCTCTGAAAAAGAATAAATACATCCAATATTTTGAAAAAAATAAATTTATTATTTAAATAATAAAACAAGTTTAATTTACTAAGCTTAGCAATAGTTTTATACATTAGCAATTTATTTACAACAAAATCACAGAAACAATGTGCCAAATTACAAATTTAGATACAAGTATAATAATAAATTTATTACATAATTAAGAATGCACTTTTAGTATTATATATGCTAATGGCAGTATTTAATATCATGGATTATAATCGAAAATATAATTATGAGGAATTACTAATTAATTTATTTATTGATCATTAGAATTATATGCATAACTTATGCATTATTTTGAAATAAATCAGCCAAAAATTATTCAAATACATTAATATAGAATTTTGTCACATGTATTGTTAGATAAGTTTTGGATTAAAAGCCTTAGTGTAGTCACAACACAATATTAAAATCATCAACTTTTTTAGAGAATAGGCATTCACCACTTATATAATATCCCTGGGGGGTATAATAAAATGTAATGAATTAGAATACATGTCCTGTTGTTCAGAATAGTTTAGTATACTTATTTCATTATGAACACCTCCAAACATAATTAGTTCTCCATTTCCTTTCACTAAAGAGTACATAACTAGTTCCTCTGGGGCGCCATGCATTTCACCAAGACGTGGACATAGCCAAGAAACATAGTTCAAAGAATTCCCATTGACAACTGTAGAGATATCTAAAACATGCATAGTCAGTGTGTTTCTTTTTACTTTCTTAACTGCTGGTGGTCTTTGCTGCGGATTGTCAGCTGGGGCTTCTAACCTATTCTCTAAATGGGCTATTTGCCTTTGATTTATTAGGTCATTTTCTGGAGGGGCATTAGATGCAGTTGAATCACATGCAAACGCTGCCATTCTGTATTTATTAGCTTCTTGTAATTGTCTAACAATTTTCATACCCTTATTCTGTAATAGAATTTAAATAAAATAGATAAGGTTAAAAAGTTTCTGAAAAAATAACATTAATAAAGAGAAAAACAAACCTTATTTTTGTTTCTTCTTAATGCAGATTCTTTTTTAGATATATCAAAACAATTATTAACTTGTTTGTTTTCTCCACTTGAATTTGATTTATTTTGATTAAAATTAATATTTACAGATGCTACATTTTGAGGATGTTCATTTTCATGACTAGGCCCAGCTACTGGTTCATTGTTTAGAATTCGTTGTCTAGGCAGAACACCACGTCGTCCATTTATATTATGATCCCTATCTAGAGGCCTTTGTAAGCTTTGCTCTACTCTTACAGATACTGGAGCACCTTCAGCTCTACTAAGGTTTGACAATCTAACTGCTGATGTCACTAATGGCTTGGCACTATTCCAGCCATTTCTACTCCTACTTAGACTTACTACTTTATCACCTACTCTACATGCAGGATTGCACCAAATATTAGCAGCTGCCCATTCCTTATTTTTTACAGCTATCTCTTTCCATGTCCATATTGGACCCTTCATGGTAAGTATCCAACAATCGCTAAAGACGAAACGGTTCTGCAAGGTTTGCACACCTCCTAAAAGCATTAGTTGCTCACAATCCAAGTGTATGAGAGACTGGGCATAGCGAGGAGATGGTCTAGGTTTAGTAGTAGCTTGCTTTCTCCAACTAAGACTAGATAAATTTAACACCCAAATGTCATTAGAACATTGTATTTGATAGTTTTGTGCAGCTGACATTATTAGGCCTCCAAATACAACCATTTCATCACCTTTTATACAAGCAGAATGACCTGCCATCGGAGGTGGAGGGTTTGTAGCATTAATTAATATCCATTTATTATTTTTAACACAGTAAAAATGTATATCATTGAACATAGTAACATTTTGGTATAATTGTGAAAGAGAAGGATAAGTCCAGCCCCCAAATAATATTAGGCAATCTTTGTAATCAACCATTGTTGTGTAAGCTTTAGGAACTGGGTATGTTCCAGTAGCAAGAGGTCTAATCCACTGGCGCTTCGATAAATCAAACCTCCATAAATCATTAAAAGATGTTGCATTTGTAGTGCAGCCTCCAAATATATACATATTATTCTGAAGAATACATGCTGAATGAGAAAATCTTTTTGTTATTGTAGGTACTATTTCTGTAGATGCAATATTCATCCACAGTATGTTAAATTCCCCTATTGCTTTAATAAGTTTTAGTGAAGTCTTATGTAAAACATCTGAAAAACATTAAATAATTATTTAAAAAAGAGACAATTTATGTATATACATTTATTATATATATATTTTTTTAATATTATGTAGTTATTAAAACGTACAGATTTAATGTTGATATGTTTGATAAAAGTAAAGATCATTTAAACTATAAAAAAAATAAAATTAAACCTAAAAGTCACTTACTTTGGGCACAACTACACCATCTTTTACAAACACTCATACAATTTTGTAAGTCTTTATATGGTGGGAGAAATCCTAGTATAAATTCAAGTACTTCATCTGGGAGGTCTTCAATGGTTACCTCTAAAGTTGCATGCAAAGTTGGGTGTATGGTTTCCATTATTACAATCTTAATTTAATCAGTAAATCTAATATTTTTCTCCATTCTATCTTAATCTAACAAAGCAAGATATAATATCAAATTACATTAAATCAAATAATTTTCTAAGAAGAAAATATTTTAAGTTGAAATTATCATCACCGACATTTAAAAATATCAAACATAAAATTATACGACATTGTCATTTGTTAATTTGTCACTTTGAGTTTGAAAGTTCTATTTTGAACGTAGACATTAGACAGATTTTAATTGAATAGATGAGTACAAGCTTTTAAAGTTTAAAAAAAAATTTGATATTTGTCCATATAAGTATAAATAATGAATTCTCGTTTTCGATTTTAGTCATGGGATTCTACACCCGTAACATAAATCTCAGCTACAACTGTGTGCAAAGCTTAAAACTTAAAACACGATATATTGATGACTTATTAGATATAGCCAGGGCTTGTGCTTGTAATACCGGTATTTTCGAATACAGGTAACAGTGACCTTGAAGCTATACCTGTGTTTTTTGATAACAATATTGGCTTAACCGGTATGCTTTATTTTTACCGGTGCGAGACCAGTAAACCAAGGTAGGTAGGCACTTTATTTTGTAAATACAGGCGTGCGTGCTCTAAAAATACATATACTCAGTTTTTATAATACAGGTTTCGATACTATTAATTGGGCTTATTAGCTGTAATAGAGACTGTATAGCCAAGCTAAAAAGGTTGTTTGACAGTGTATTATATGTTAATTTAATTTTTTATAGATGTACAGGAATATGTCAGTGGGAATCGAACCAACAACAATAATAAAAAATCTTTGGTGGTACTCATGACATTTCGAATTTCAGGAAGAATGTAGAGATCATTTATTACCAGGTTCAGTTTATGGGACGAGCAATGAAAGATTAATGCTTTGACATGTTTTTTGCGTAGGATCACACGCTTCTCTTTTCACTCGCTTTTTTACACGCAATATCTTGAATTCGGGCGGAAAGCGGCAAACGAAATTTCTTGACACTATATTCAAGGGCCGAATCCAGCCTTCATAAGAGGCTGTGGCTAGAGGAGTCACCTTGAAGTCGATAATTACAACTCGCTACGGAGAAACCAGCACTGGTTATTTTTCAATTTTTTTAACCTTGATAGATAATTTTATTGCGATGTACGTTAACGTCATACAATTATTCTGAAATGATTCCTTACTAAGTGAATTTGTGTCAAGAATAAAAAATGTGACTTCAAAAGCCAGTTTGGGTATTGGGCAAGCCCATCGTGCCCACAACGGTGAATCTGCGTTTGGGTTCAATATGACTACCCTGTATCTTTTTATGTAACATACACATACTATAATATCCACAGTGATAAATTTTAAGTGTTTTTTTATTTTCAAATAATATGTAACTCTATGCTTTTTCGCATAACAGGGAAGATAGAGAAAACTTCGTGTCAGAACACTTCATTCTCCATTTTTCATATTTTTCTTCATTTTATGTGTGTGACCAAGATAGCCTTGACTTCCTCATAAACTATCGTAAGTATTAAATTTTTTATTTTTCAAGCCGTAATTTAAAATTATCAAAAAATAAATTCCTTTTTATTTATTAAGGTAACACATCACGCGATTTATATAATCTTGTATTCCTATAACAATTAACATTACATAATTGAACACTGTCAAATAACCCTGTCAGCTTGGTATATAGCCTGTATTACTGATTATAAGCCCAATAATAGTATCGAAACCTATATTATAGAACATGTATTTTTAGAGCAAATATACCTATATTTACAAAATAAAATACCTGTAAAGTAACCTTTATTTTATCGGTCTTGTACCGGTAAAAATAAAAGTACCTTCAATCATACTGGTAAAGTCGATACTGTTATCGAAAAATACAGGTATCGCTTCAAGGTAAACGCTACCTATATCCGAAAATACCGGTATTACAAGCCCTGACATAATGTTATGTTAAATTATTATATGTATGTGTAATTAAAGAATGATAAACCTAAAATAATAATATTATTTTATATTTACGTGATTATGTATAATATTTTGTTTTTAAACAGTTTTTTTCAGTCTACTCGAAATTTCAATATTGATAAATGAATATCGGAAAAATTAAGAATTTAAAATACATTGTAAAGGTATTTCTCATTGGGGAAAATCCCTACATAAATTGTCTAATACTAGTGTCAATTGTCATCCTATAGCTGTCAAAGTCATTTTTCTGTATTACCGGGAATATTTAAGTTTATGAAGAAATGTTGTGAAGTTTTTTCTATAGGACCGTTTGTTATTAAAAATATAACCAAAATGTTTCATTTGTGTTCTTAATACATTGTTTTTATTGTATGATAAATAACATAGTGACACATAACCTCACAAAGCTCATCATACAGGTAGTTATAACACAGTGTAAACAATTTGTGAAGACTGTGAATATCGTGAAAATGCAACATTTATTGCAAGCTAGCCCCATCATGGACAAATTAAAACATTTTCAACAAGTTTTATCCTACAAAGTACAATTGACAACATCACAAAAGGTATAATTTTTATTTCAAGGTTTTTGTAATAAATATTTTTTATAATGAATGCAACGTATATTTTTGTTTAGATTGCTTAGTAACAAAACTCTAAAGAAGTCTCGTGTTTATAAAAACTCTGATAATCAGATGTTTTCTTACTCTTAAATATTCATAATTCTTGTTTGTGAATTAAATGACTAAAAATTCAATAAGTAATAATATCCATTTTATATGTATTAGAATAATGCCATGTGTTCATTTTATGTTTAAAAATAATTTAAATAATATGTTTGTATTAAGTGTTTTTAAAATTTAATATTACTTTTACATAGCTACCCTGTTTTTAATATTTACAAAGTTATGTATTTAATTACAAATTATAATATTATTTTCCCTAATAGGTTATGCTATGGAGCTTAGGTGTGGTTGGAACTAGTGCAGTAGTAGTTGGTGTGTTGTCAAGGTACTTGGCCAGAAGACGTGCAAAACCTATATTTAATCCAAGGATTCAGAGAGCAATTAACAAAAGGATATCTCGTATGCGAAGTCCTAATGGAGGTAATTTTGATAGATGTTTGAAAATGTTGCTGCTATAATATATAAATTATAATTAGGTTGCATAAAATCTAACATTTTCGTAGGTATGGGGTCTCTTGCAAGTAGTGGTGGTAGAAGTAGCCCTCTTGGATTTAGTGAAAGGCTATCAATGGCATCAGAATCTATTGGTTCTGGCACAGGTGATGCTGCACCGCTCTCACCACAGCAATTAGGAGTAATGGGTAAGTAATAATCCTATAGTGTCATCTGTTGTTGATGTAGTACTGTATATTATATTAAAACTTTTCTAATGTAATAAAATTACTTATATATTTTTTTAACATTTTTTAAAGTGTTATTCGCACACTGAGTAAATTGAAAAATGACGGTCTTGAACGGTATTCAAGACGCGCGGGTTCAAATCTCGCTGTGTTCAAATTTTTATACGTCTTCTAAATAGGTCTTTTTCAAATTTACTTATCTTTAATATTTATAGGGGTAGGATTTTAAATAAAATTTTGCAGCGCCATCTCTTGATGAGTAGCTAATTTACATAAGAAAGGTTGCAATCTTCTCACTATTTAGTTTTTATTATTATTGGTAGATGGCGTTTACATCCATATTACCAATTATCTTAAAATTGGATATTATCCATTACACTAAAATAACGAATACTATTAACAATACTATGTACTTTTAATAGTAGAATGACATAAAATCACATGGATACATTAATATATTTTGAACTTGCATACTTAAGAAATCTTATATGGCTACAAAAAAATTGTTCTTTTGAAGGTCGTATAAAGTTGTCCGACGATTTGTGTAAGGTGAATTCAATTAGATGCCTCCATGATATATTGTGATTGCGTTCTAGTTCCGAAATAGAATCAAATTATTGTTCTTACTATTATATATTTTTTTGGGCTTCATACATAAAGGTTTTTTTAGAAAATCTTTTTTTGAAATTAACATTTTATAACAATAACTATTATTAATTTAATAGGGACATCTAAAATAACATCTACTTATGCAAATTCCAAACTGGTTATTTTAGTATTTAAAAATTTTTTACACGTTATAAGTGTACGTGACGACGTTTTTTCGACATACTAACTTGAATATTATCAAGTTGTATTATGTAAAAGAATGCTTAAATTTTCTATGGGTCTGAAATCACCTGCGACTAGAATTTTTTTCATAAAACAAGATATATCTATTATCTAATTGCCTTTAATTTGCATCAATAATAAAGTTTAATTAAGAATAATTACTTTAATTCCTCTCGATTGCATCATTGTACCATCGCATCATACGCAGGTTCGTTATATAATAATATCAGCATTCAAAGGTTGGAAATTACCAATAGTAAATAATGCAATTAGGGTCATAAATAAAATTGTAATTGCTAGTAAGTTAAGTAAGATTTAAAATGCAAAGTTAGGGATAATATTTTCGATACGCTTGTATGTTTAAATTTTTTACATTAACAGTAATTATTTTTTTCTTAGAATATATGTGCTAATTTGTGATACTTTATCATGAGCTTACTTGATTTTAATATTAAATAAATACTATATTTTTTTATTATATTGTATATAACATGATTGCCAAAGCCACCATGATCGCGTCATTCGTTACTTTTCTACACGGCTCGTTGGTCTAGGGGTATGATTCTCGCTTTGGGTGCGAGAGGTCCCGGGTTCAAATCCCGGACGAGCCCAATTTATTTTTGCTTATTTTGTTATTTTTTTTCTTTTCAAGCGGATATATTCACACGTTGTGTTAATTATATTTTGACTATTATTTTATTTTTTTGTATTTAACAATATTATATTTTTTGTCGATACGGAACGGCTGTTTAAATGAAAATGAAACAATAAATTTATTAGTGTAATGAAATTATTGCCCTTATCGGTAAATTATTGGTATACCTTTCAATTTATAAAAACCACATAAAGTAGCGCAGTGAGACAGTGTCTCACTGTAAAAACGATTGGTTATGAGATTGATTCTCGGAATGATTATATAAAAAATATTTTTATTTCTTCGCTATTGTACTAAAACAAAGCCACCGCGCAATGAGTGGCTGAAAGTGTGTTGAGACACACAATGTCTCGAATTCAGGCGGAAAGTGGAGATCGGAGTGTCTTGACACTAGGTTCTCTCTGAGTACATACCCTGCTAAAGCGTGACCAGAAATCGTGAAGTAAAAGTCATTATTTCAAGTTATTATTTATTGTTTAATATACACTAGAAGTATTAGTATTAGTATTTTTTTACTTATCTTAGTCTTCATAGCAACTGCATAAAATGTGCAATTTACATTTTTATTACTACTTTGAATAATAAATAGTAACAACGATGTGGCAATAACAATGGAAACGTCGTAAACCTTGCAACTTATACTTAGCTGTATCATAGGTTGGTAGGAGGTACAAATGTTTACGTCAAGAGCAGTTTTGTTATTGATTTATTTTTAAGGGAAAAATAAGTCAAATAAATTATTAAATATTAACCATGAATCCTATTCACGGTTAATATTTAATCGTGTTCCAATAACCGATCAAGATTCCATAGATTAAGTTAAAATCAATCACAAATTTCTGATATACACACAGATTTAAAACAACCCAGAAATTTATAGTATACATAACTTCTTATTACACGTTAATTTTCTTTATACTGTTATTGTAAGTATTGTGTTTTAAATAAAATATATCTACATCGTCATATATTAGCCTACTATTTGAAATAATTAATTTCATTTATGGCTTCAGGGAATAATGAATTGCAAACATATAGAAATCAATGATTAGATCCCATGAGATGTTCGCGTAGACACGATGCAATTTAATCTACGAAGCACGTTCGACCTACTGACGGTAGGACATCCTTGTACAAGATATCACTTAATAACTACTGAGTAATATCCTTATAATATTAAATTATAAATTAAAATGATTGTAGATCACATCTACAATCTATATTATTTCCCTGTATTCGCGTACGGAGGACTCGAATAGGCTAAGTATATGGCTGTTAATAATTTACACTTGATCTTGATGGTCGTAATGCTCATATTCCATACACAATATACAATCTCATAAGGGTCGAGTTAGCTCCAGTTACCTCCCGCTTCCGCATTTTTTGGGACAAGCAACAAGATACATATATCCTTTCTCTATTGATACATCTCTCCAGTTTCCACTACCCTGAACATGTGTATAAAGTAAACTAACGAAACTAAATTTTAAAGAAAATCTTATTTGCGTGCTAAAATTTAACCCATAATCATTGCGCATAGTCTTTTTTTCTCTTGTGTTTTTATAATAACCACGGACGTATTTTCTTTAGTCTGTAGAAACAGAATTTTTTTCTTTATTTTTAACTGTTTAGAGTCCGCGCAGGTGCAGTATCACTGAGCTGAGGTTCTTACACATCTCATTTCATATTCAATACGCACATGTGTGAGAAAGATTGGAGAAGTCCCTTAAAATCCTCCCTCATTTCCGGTGGTAACAGTCAACCATTGTCTGCCAGTTTGGTTTGCACCTTTTCGTCTTTGCAGGAGATGGCCATTCTCATGTCATATTCGATTATATCGGCGGTAGGGAGTCTCGTTTGCCCGTCGTTTGAATATGCCGATTATTCCTTCGGCGTCGGTGTAGTACATACATTCCACAGTGTGCCTAGTGATATCGACGACAGCATGTGATACGCTGTCGTGTAGTGTATGGCACTCTTTGTGGTCTTTGTCTGAATTGTGACTACAGACTCGTATGTTAATCCCTGGGGCTCGTTGGTGGTAAAGATGCGTGAGTAGTCTCATCTACCGTACCTGTATACGAGGTCTGCCTTCTTTGCCGGCCTGTGGACCAGGTACAGTGTATTCGGGGAGTCTGCAATAACGGATGCACCCATATATCTCTATCTTAGCAGGGTCGTTGAGTTGAGTCGTAGAGTCGTTGACTGGGCTGAGAATATTCCAATGTAAAGATTTCCTCGTAAAAGTGCAATGCTACTCCGTCAAAGAACACCAACAAGTTAAAGAAGGTCTCCTTAAAGAAAAGGTGGCCTGTCATATCTCACGTCAGGGTGAAAAAGTTTAAGGTCTCCTGAAGTTTCTACTAAAAGATCTGCCCTCTGAATTAACCTCAATGGGCTTCCCGGGAGCCACAGATATCAAATTAAAAGTCCTTAGCCCCTTAGAGTGCCTGTGTCTCGTGCTCATTCAACTTCCCAGTGGAAGTGAAATAACAAAGTTCAAACAAATTCGATACCTTTTCAATTGCGTTGTGAGTATCGATAAATACAAGCCAATAACAAAGCTGGAGCCCAATGTTTTCATTCCCAGGGTTTTAGACATGCCTCTAAAAACTGCAACAGATAAGTAAAATATGTGTTCTCGATGTCACGGTCGCACTCAAATCGTAGGGAGTCCTTAAGCTTCTATAAGTAGTTATAAGTAGTTATACCTCCGTGTGCGGACCAGATTTGCACTTGAATGGGGCTCCGCCTAGTGTTCCTAGTGATATGGAACGCAGTGGTGATCTCAGGAATAATTCTCTGGTGATTGCCTCTGTGCTGGAGGTTGTGTATCTATCCTGCCATCTCTGGACGGATGAAGGATGTCGAATACCTCTATTAGATGCTCAAGAGTTATCCTCCATTAGATCGTAGGTGTGATAGGACATTATTTTATCTCCAGACAGATATTTAGAGGTAATTAGTTTATAATCGAACCTCTTTTTGTACGGTGTATAAGGGCCTGCTCTTGTATTCTGATGTCAAATTGGAGCACGCCCAACAGGATTAGAGCTGAAGTGAGAGACACGATGCGGTAGGATCTACAAATCTTCTACGAGAAGGCCCTCTGTTTAATTATTTTTGAATTATGCGGAGTTTTTTTGCCGGATACCAGGCGGTCGGATCTTGATAATCTCATTGCGTATAGTCAAATTCACAAACGAACATGGCCTAGTATTAAACCGAACTGTGACGTTGAATTATCTATACACACAGATAATACAGATATATATATACAAACACAAAATAAAGATTGAGTAATACAATTTATATTATTGCCGTGATAATTCAGCTTTATCTTTATTAATCGAAAAGTTTTTTTTAATACTATACAGTATTGACTAATGTCTTGTAACCCCTAAGTTTAAAAAAATCAATGCCAGGTTGTTGTGTGTTTTAGGAGATCTGTCCTATACATGACTAGACTCAGGTTATATATATATATATATATTATAATTGTACATATTCCTACAAAAGGCATTTGAATCTAAAACATCGTTGATAAACAGTTGACAAATGACGCCGATCAGATACATGATAAACTTCACACTTTTTCCCGCTTACCAGGACAGTCAGAGAGAATCTAGTGCCTTGAGATTCCGTTCTCCACTTTTTCTTAGCCGAAATCAACACATCGAGTATTGACTGGTGGTGGCTTAACGTCTCATAAAATAAAAATTTAAAAGGTTAAGATTGAAATTTAACAAAATATTATTAGTTCTATATTTGAGCACATTTCATAGAATGATTCTTATAGCTGTGAAAATGTAGCATAGAAATGCCGGTACGTCTGCAGATGGGTAATTTTCCTTTTAAGTTCTTCGCACGTTTTCTTCCTAGTAGCAAAGCGACTGTGCTTGCGATAAGAGAAAAGCTTTAGAAGCTAAATACGTCTTTAGGAACTAAATATCATTTTACGTACGAGATAATGCTATACGAGCTTCCTAACATTTAGTTTTTTATAATCTTGAACAGCTTTACTACAAATTGTCTAATATTACTTCTTGTAGGTAGATAGATATATGACATTATAAATGGGTTTCATATATATTTTCTTATTCCCTATGTACTGCAACTTAGTGTAATATATCTATACATATAATAAAAATGTAACTGATGGCTGTCTGTACATGGAAGATATAAAAAAATATAAGTATTATCAATGAAATAGAATCCAAAACAATAATTCCTAATTTTCTTTTCTGCTTGTCTATGTCTCTGTTTGTTTGTGCACGCTAATCTCAGAAAACGCTCAACCGATTTAAATGCAATTTTTGTTGTGTAAACTGTTGTGTTGTTGTCCCTTAACATTTAGTGTTTATTTCATTTCATAAATAAATAAGTTACGGCCATTTGAATTATAAATTTAAGCAAAGTTTATAATTTAAGGGACATCGCGGGCGGTCGAAATATGAAATAGTCATGTACTTTATGCAGGCGAAGCCGCGAGCGGGTCGCTAGTTATTAAATATATTTATCTCTTACTCAATTTTTCTTTTCAGCCTATTAGAGAGTCTACGTGTCGGGTTAAAAAGCCTAACTGCTAAAAAATTATGAATATAAATTAACTCCGTCTATTGCACGATAGATGGCATTGTTATGAATTTAATATAAGTGTGAAGTTTTAATAAAATCGTGATTTTTATATAAATAAAATTTAAACAATAATAATATTTGCTAAAAATTTAAATGAAATAGAAATTGCGTTACAACTATATTATTTATACATAAACGTTACCTAAATCAATTTTAGCTACAATGTAGTGTGGCTCGTTGGTCTAGGGGTATGATTTTCGCTTAGGGTGCGAGAGGTCCCGGGTTCAAATCCCGGACGAGCCCAAAACCTTTTTTATTGATTTTTTTTTCAATTATAAAGTAACAATATCAATATTAATATATTCAATATTTTATTAAATAATTTATATTATTATATCATATTTTTATAAGTATGATATTTATACCCTACCCTTATAGTGTTAATATTTAAATTTAATTTACACTGCATTGAGATTTCTTTGATAGAAATGTTTTGTAAATAAATGAGAGAAACAAGAAGATATTTTCGCCCTTTCTCCGCGACCATTTCCCCCGGCATGTTGGGAATAATTAAAGAGCCTGCAGCCCTAGCTTTGCACTGGCCCTAGCTCAAATGTCTCCACAAAGGGAACTGAATGCGCCGCGGGTGAAAAGGATTGCCCGCTATTTACCCAGCGCTTTCCTTGCACGAATTCACGGCTCGGAAAATTTTTAAATCCTCGTAAACTGACGCGGAAACTTCGAGGCGGTTCGAGATTAAAAATGTTCTTTGAAAACATTCGTTTCCTCCTGAATCGCCTGTTGTACGTGCATTTTCAACTTTACAGACATTTAATATTTTTAGATTTTTTTTAAATATTATAATTTTTTAAATATATTTTAGAATATTACAATTATTTAACATAACAGTTAAAACTTTTCAGTTGATTGTTTTTATAACAATAATGTCCCTATTTCGTTTACAATTGAAATTTATGTACCTATAAAATGATCTTTGGTGTGGTGCGATTCCTATTCTGAGGCAAGATTATTTTAAAATTATTTTCATTCCTCCGCGCTGGTAAAAAGACAAATCGGCGGCGTTGAGTTCCGCCACTTAACTCGCAACGTCTCGAGTTCGGAATTCAAATTTATAAAAGTACCATATACAACTTTCGCTTTGATTGAACAGCTTTTGTTTTTTATTCGTCTATTTTAGATTTATGTGATGACCATTACAAATATAAATGCGAAATGGGAGCCGAATTTCACGTAAAAGTATCGAGATTTTAATCGGTGCCAAGTTCTATAATTCCGGAATTTATATAACTAATACTTTTTATTAACTATTAGTTATATAAATAATCCAAAGTTCAACGTAACTAGTTTTCACATATAACATATTTATTTGCCACCGTGGCATATGGATCCGATTTTCACTCGGAGAATTTATTTCAAATATTATAAAAAATTATAAATATAATAATATATTATATTTTTATTTTTTACTCAACACGTAAAATCTCAATCCCAGAAGGAAAGTAGTGTACAGAGTTGTTTGGAACAAAGTTCTCTCTGCCTGAGCTGCTATGAGGGAAAAAGCGACAGACAAGCTATAAAAAAAGTATTATGAAAATTATCATGTATTTTAAATATTTTCTTACGTAATAGCAATTTTGTCTGCGTAGTAAAACAATTTTTTTAGAATAACATACATTTGTATACAGATTTCTAGTTTCCCGCATCGTATACCTGGCGACAGATATAAATAGCCCCTGGCAGTCGCGACATATATTTACTACGGCGAATCTCATTACGTCGAGTGCAGTATTTGCAGAGTCCGTATAAACGCAACGGTATTTACTTTTTTGACTGCGGCTATAAATTTGTACTATGTTCATTTCTTTTTAATATTTTACAATCTACCTATACCTTTATATTAAACGTTTATTTCACTTTAAATATTTAAGCTTTTATTGATCTGTGATAATTATAAAGCGTTTATAAATAATAATTTAAAAACGCTTATTTTATATAAATATAGTTAAAAAAAATTGCAACGGTTGTTTTGTCTTGGTTCATTGCATCGTTTTGTCGCATTGCGAATACGTAATTACGCCAAAATATTTTGAACTACGTATTTCGTGCCCTATATATTTTTTTATGAGTTTAATAAACTTGGCCGTACGTAACGATTAATTTAAAATCGTTAGTGATTTCTCACTTTGGTGAACTCTTTATTTGTAAAATGCTAAATATTACACATTTATGCAGACATAACAGCTAGTAGTAAAATGATTTATTTTATTAGCTGATTTCCAGCGCACGGAACATTTGCGACGCACCGAACTTTACGCCTGTAAATGCCAATGCCATGAACTTTATACAGACTCTGATATTATTTCAGTCGCTAAACAGACTACTTCGAGTATAAAATAGTGGCTTTGAAAATAGTGATAGATAGCAATATATTAGCTAATTGCAACTTCTCGATTTCGATTTTGGTTATAAAGACTTTAAAGAATATAAATATAAACTAACTGTTAACACGATTAATTGTTTGTTCAATTCCCAATCGGGGAAATGTGTATGTTTAAATAATTTTCATACCTTCGCTCTGGTAAAACAAAGCGCAGCGTTTAGTTCCGCCAGTCAACACGCAATGTCTCAAATCCTGGCGGAAAGTGGAGAACGGAGTGTTTTGGCACTACTTTTACTCTCCATACCTTGCTATGCGATAAAAAACGTCAAGCTTCTTAATTATATTATTTGCGCAACGTAAAAAATAAATCAAATATATGAATTACTATTTCAAGATATATCTCGAGAATATATCGAGCGTTATCATCCCGCCCTCCTCGTTGAAACACGCTGAAACAGTGGGACAGGGGAGGTTCAAAAATAATGCTTCTACGCTTCCTTATAAAAGGGCCCATTTTTATATAACTTTTGGTTTTATATCCCAGTTGCTTTATTTTTATTAGGGCACAAAATATTTTTGTCGTCTTTTCGTTCGTCTCACCAGAACGGGAAATAATTTAAATATAATAATTACAGCGAGTGGGGATCGAACCAACAACCAATGTCTTTACAGTCCGACGCTGTCGCACTGTGCAAGTGTGCCCTCAAAATATATAATTCATTCTATATACATTTTAAATGAGACTCTAAACATAAACTTTTTGAAACGTATCGAAATATACACTACTGAAGATAGGTCTTAAAAGTCAAGTATTTTATTTTAATGTTCCATATAAATAAACAGCTGGCGCCAAAAAGAGGTCAATTGGACATTAGTTTGCAGTTAGGTATAGAGTAGGTACTGTACAAGTAGGTTTAGTTTAAGTTACTAATTATAAATATACAAAAATTTGTTATACATTAGTTTGTGAACTTCGATCATAAAAATAATTTTTTATATTTAATTTTTAAATATTTAATTAAATTAATCAAATCAATAAAAACGAATACTTTATATTATTTATATAATCTATACTATAATGTTATGTAATAAACATTATTTTAAGTATACATATATACAAAATGAATTGATCGTTTAAATTAATTTAAAGGGTGTGATTTACGTTTTAGATCTTTTCAACCCTTCATCGCGCAATGAAATCGATTGGACCGCTTAAAATATTAAAGAGCCGTTTTAATACAGTTGAAATAGGTCTGATTGAAGGATATGCGTAAATATTTAAGTTTAATACAATATACCAACAAACATAGAAAACTCATTATTACGCTACAATTAAAGGCAGCGTGTTAAAGGGAACTCAATGCCTTGCTTAGTCTTACAAATCCAACAAGATTATTATATACACAAAAATATTTTATATACAAAATTATTTCACAATGTGGGAGTAAAATAATTAAAAACTTTTGTAGAATTATACTTTAATGATTAAAACGAAACTTACATAGAACATCACAATTATGCTTCGCAAACAATCAAGATGTTGAGATTCAAGAATTACACAATTTTTTGATAAAAAGCAAATTTTCTATGGATCATGGTTTTCATGGTTTTATCGAACAAATTTGCTAGCTATGGTGAATATATGAATATAGATAAAAATAACCTCTTCATGGCAAAGAATTTGTCATAAAATAAAAGAACAATACGGTTTGTTGCGATACACGTCATACGCACTCACATATTTCGTAAGCCATAATATAACAAGCCTTTACTATAATTCATTGATATATGATATAACAAGATTTATAAAGTACATAGAATTAGTTATATATGTTACTTACATATACATTTACTTTCAAATAAGAGCTGTAGCGAGTATGACATCAGCCAACAGCAATGCGAGTTTAACTTTTATGCACGTGATATCGGTGAAGTAAATTTTGTTCATGCATCTATAAGATCTATATAACATGAGTAAAATCGATGTGTGGTTTTTCTATAGCTGCTGAACATTTCAGCGTACATTATTCACTTCATATTTTTATATTAATTTTCTCTGACTGCCTGACAAGTACAATAACGACGAGGCACTACAGTCTGAGAGTGTCGCGCAGACACTTCTGGGATTCCAACAAGCTATGTATATCTCGCTATATCTGATATATCAATGTATTGGGAATACATGTGGAGGATATTATATATTAATTCTAATTCTTATGAAATAATGTTATACTAGGTGGGATATTGATCTTTACAAATAATGTTAGTGAGATTCTACATGATTCCAAATAAATAAAAAAATAACACATTACTCTAGGGACACGTGACACTTAAAATTCATAAAGTAATTCTACTAAATATGAAATGATTTGCTTATTTTTAGAGACGTACATCAATAAACACATTAACATTGATTATTATAAAAAAGTTAGGCGCGCCTAAGGTTTTGGACAAGCGAAAATTGCGCGCCAGTATTATACATATAGTATGCCATACAAAAATATTATTAATTCTGTTCATGTTTACATAAACGCAGCTAAGCATTTTATAACACTTATCACTATCTATTTGAAGCTAATTGGTGTATATACTCGGTGATATCTTACTTAACAGGAAGCTACTGTAATTTGTAATCCTTCTCATGGCTCTAACTATTATATAATATACATTAGGTAGACTTTAAAGAAAATGTAACTTTGGTAATAACAAAGTTATAATATTTAAAATATTATCAATAATACATTTTTCATTGTAGATGTATTTCGTAATATTAACCTAAATCAAATAAATTAAATATAATATGCCACTAAAACCTTCTAAAATATTAATATCTTTTATTCTGGGATTTAAATTCTTCTCGCTTACAACTAAAAATAACAAATCAAAAGATATACCCAAGACTATAAAAAGAGGTACTGTAAGAAATATATTTAAATTAATACATTCGGATGAAAAGATTTCATGAATAAATAATATGAAACATAGTAAAAATAAATAGATATAAGCCCCTACCATTGTCCGATCATCGGACGTTTTGGACTCGTGCTTAATTATCATTAAGAGTAGTATAATTATTTTAAGGTAAGGGAAGAATTTATATGAAGTAATACGTTACGAATATGATGCGCTTGCGCTACGCTCCGACTACCCCTAACTGATTATCTTATGACGCAACGTACGAGCTTTAAAACAAATAAATTAAATATGTCAATTTTTTTTTTGTAATGACTATATTTTCTCAAGTTTCTTTTTGTCGTCAGTAAGGTTATGATTTCTGACCTCTTGGTAAATCAGTAAGTGCTATACTTTTCTCATATGCCAGCGAACAAACCTAATCGATTAAATATCAGAGTAACGATAAGACAGCGCTGTCGCTCTGCGACGGCATATTAATCTTAACTATTTACAAATTCTATATACAGTCTGAAGTCTTGGATATTCAATTTATACAATTGGAATGACAATATTTAACAGGAATGTCTTGTAAACAAAAACGTTTATTTACAAAAGTGTGCCGAGTAAGGCTTCGTTAATCTCGTAAAACAAACAACTGCATAGCCATAACACGTCTAATAACGCAAGCAACTATATTTTTATATACAAAGAAAGTATAGTTGCCCCGTAACTTAAAGAAATAAGACAAAAATAGGTACAAGCGCTGTAAAGAGAACTACCTGACCGCGATTGGCGGCATTATTTGGATTGCTGCCAAGACCTCCAACAACAGAACGATTTATATCTTCTTTGACGGGAGGCGGGTTCACCATCTCTCCGTCTTCACCGCTGTCGCCCAGGATATCGTTGCTGTCCATTATCATTCCCACATCGTTCTTTTCTACTGATGGTGGTGGCGTAATTGGTGCTTGCGTCGTGGTACTAGTGGTTGTCGTAGTTGTAGTGGTAGTGGTAGTCGTCGTCGGCACTAAGGTATTATTAACTGTATAGTATATTTCACCGTAAACCGCCTCAACTTCCACAGTGTTTTCTATTCTTTCGCCTCGCATTTGTCTCGATCGCGCATTGTTATCTTTGTATATGGTAACTAACTTTCCCGTATACTGAACATCACGATCCGTATTGTTACCTCTAAATGTAACATTGCAGGCGGTACCTGGTTCTAAGTATTTTTCTAATTTGTACAATTCTTTTCTTTCTTCTGAAAATGGATTAGCCCATTCTATTTGTGAGAAAATGGTGCCATCCGCTCATTTATTTCGATTGTTGTATTTAAGCCAATAGCAATACCATGCCCATGACCCCACGACAAAGTATAATTATATTTATATTCTATTTCAGTTGTGACAGTAGCGGCAACTTCGTCATCATTTCTCAAAACCCTTTCCTCAAATATCTGAGGATCTGTCTGGCGTTCGTGTTGAGTTGATAAATCCAGTTCGACATTTTCTAGCTTATAGCTCATTGGCTCAATTTCTATTAAAATTTCGCCTTTATTTTCTTCTAATTCGTTATTTTCGTCGTCAAAAGTTATTAAATGACCAACAGTACTTTCATATATAATCCACCGCCAATATTATGTGATAAGCTTTTCTCAGCTTTCACTCTCCCAATTAAAACTGAGTCGACTGATGAATCTACAACTACTGCACCACTAGGCTTGGAATTAAACTTGTACCAAGGACTCCATATAATCAACGATGCGTTTTCAATATTTTCCAAAACTTCAAATACTGGGTAACTCTTACTGCTGGATACAGTGCAGGCAGTGTAGTCAGATCTCAATTGTCCCAAAAGCATATCTCCTTCGTGTCGAGTTTTACACAGATAAATAGGCCCTAAAACAATATAAAATATTAATGCTTTTGTTTTTAAAAATAATAACTGACAGTGCCGATAAGGGTTTATTAAGATATTATCCTCACCTTTGTCAGATTCTGCTCCAATAACGTAGTTTTCCATTGACTCTTTCTTTTTAGGTTTGCCCATTTAAGTGTGCTGGAGGTAACAACTTGTTTGAGTCTCGCATTGTAGAGACCGACGCTAGAATCAGCTAACCCTCCGACTGCTAGGGTTGCAGTTAACAGTACAACCCACCATCCACCTGTACATTTTGTATTCTTTTTCATAGTTGGCATCTGTAAAATAGAAATTCATTTGATTTTTTTAAATATTTTTTAAAGTGTTATTCAGACAAGCAGGATATGAAAAACATTTCGATTTTCTATTAGTACAGTAAGTAGTGACGATATTATAACATGTTATAGGAAATATTATTTTTTATGAGGATTGTAGAGACGATCTTAAACCATAATGACTTAAAATTTACTTTTTAAATTTTTTTAGTACCGTACTATTTACACTATCTATGTAAAACCTCTTTAACATTTCTATTTTCATTTATATAATTTTATTAAATAATTGTAAGACTTAAATGAATAGTATCTACGTCTAGTTATCGAAAGATAAGTGACACTACATGTAAATAAACTACACGAGGGCCAGGAATTTGTTTATATTTCCATTAATAATATAAAAAAAAATATTTGAAGTATATGAATAATATTCATTTACAAGATAGATAATTCAATGAAATTTACTTTTTAAAATAGTACCGGCCTATGACTCCTTTTGCTGAAGATGCAGTCCATACGGTAAATTTAGGTGAACAAAGTGGGATATCATGTTTAGCTTCGGAATTCTCACTGCTCAAATACCTACAATTTTGTTTATTAACATGTCCGTTGAGGTGGAAATGAGATTCGTCGTGGAATCGCAGCAGGATTTGAACCCGCTTGAAAACCGTTCTCGTAGCGCGGGTTCCAAACCCGCTGCGTTCAAATTATTATACGTTTTCTAAATATGTCTTTTTCAATTTTCTAAGTGTGTGATTAACACTTTAAAAAATGTTAAAAAAAGTATAAACCATATTCAACACGAAATAAGCGAATTACTGTTTAAATACAACTGTTTAACACAAAAAGCACGTTGTAGTCTCGTAAAGCAATCCATTGCAACTGAATTTCCGAGAAATGACCAAGCTATTATACCCCCTCCTCCGTCCCGCAGGCAAGTGCAAATTTAAATGTTTACGAATTCTTGGCCAACCCTTTATATATTTTTTGGTAGAAATAGGGACAGAGTGAACTAAATAAATCAATTTATATTATTATATATATTAGAATATAATTTTTTACAAATATGAGCATTGCCAGACAAATAACAACATATTTTTTCTGATCTATGATACTTATTGTTTGTGATTGGGAATACAGATGGTGAGATTCACATAAATTCTAAAATTAACTGATTGCTCAATGTTATTCAAAATTATTTATGCTAAATAAACTGTATGTAGACTACATCTCTTTTTGTTTAATATGAAACTGGTTTCAATTAATCTTTTAATTTATTCTAAGTAATTGAAAACTTCAAGGTGACTTGCTCTGTTAAGAGTTCATTTATAGGATTAAAATATTCGTGATTGATAGTAGTAGAACAATTGATCTAGTTAACCAACTTTTTAGTAACATACAAAATTTAACATTAATATTTGAATAATCAAGTCTGTAAAGCTACTCAATATCATTTAAAATAAATATTTGTCAGAATTTCATCTGGATCTCTTTTTAACATACACAATGCCAAGAATGTAGGCGGAAAATGAAGAACGGACACGGTGTTTTAACACTATATTTCTTCTGACATTCCTGTTATGCGGAAAAAAGCGTGCAGCTAAAAAAATTATTTTAATTCTTTAAAACTTTTTGTTTTTTATAACCGAAGTGGCGAATATTGGCGAAGTGCTCTGTGCTTAACGATCTGAAACGTTCGAAGCGCCATAGATAAAGAACCTGAACTAAAACTATTATTTCTATTAGTAACACTGTAACAAATGATATTAATTAAATTTAATAAGTTCAATTGAGGATTGACACGGCCCGTTTACTATGACATAAATCCTAACGCCCCGTTTGTTATTTGATTAAGAAGTGATGTATAGAATTTTAAATAGCCACACAAAAGCTATAAACTGCCACAATTATCAAAGTATTAAGGGTCACATATAAGACAACTTCTAATTTAGATATATATAGACAATTGAATGTCTTTGTATATAATTCAGAAATAACTGTAAAGAATTGTTTATTAATATAATATATGTATTTAAAATGTAAGAAAAATATTATTACCTAATTTTGTAAAGAGTAGGTACTGTACTAAATTAGAACAATAAGTAAATCCTTGCTTTTACATGCTTTTTTTCTTCTAGTTATTATTATTTAGTCACCGGAAGAAATTAAACATCTCAATTTATTATTTTGCTGTTGGCTAAGAAAAATATATTATTATATGACTTATATTTAGGTCATTAAAGATTACATGTAAATTTACTTTGAAGGCAAAGGTTATCTTGGCATTGAAATATATGATGTAGTATTCACAGCGTAGGTGGGCTGGTTATGTACTATGCCGGAAATTATTTAAAACCATGATTAAGCCTATAGGTAGGCTCATATATACAGGTATTATGTTTGTAGCTTGTGTAATGTACTCGTAGATTATTTAGACATATTTTTGGAGCGAAGTTCCTTAACGCGGCTTACGGGTAGTGCGATTTAGTAGAAATCGTGACGTAACTAAATTCCGTATGTGTGCGTGGGTGTACACCAAATATAGTTTTATATTTTAATTTATTTTTGTATTATTTAAACATATATGTAACGTCTGGGTATTAAGGGAATGGTGTTTAATAGATATGGACGCATATTAAATGTCGAGAAAGAACGTTCAATTATCTATTCTTGAATTTGACGTTATTATTTGTAAAAGCGGTAGACACTTGCATTAACTTCATTTATCTGAAATAAATTAACAAAAAAAACTCACGTCCTTATTATGTAATACTTTTTATTTGAGTGTTAACAATAATTCAGCGCAATATACAACAAAGTACTGAACTGCTTGATATCGTTTTTTTGAGATTTTCGGACGAAATTGAATCTCTGTTATATGTATCTTATTATAGTTATCATTAGCTATTAATTTGTATGATAGAACATAATAATGAGAATTTTAAATTTCTTTTCATTTAGTATTTATCTTCATAATTTACTATTTATGTATAATATACCTATTTGTACATATTTTTTATGAATGATTTTTTTTCCTAAAATATACAGTTGAGTGGTATTGAACCCCCAACCATTCGCTGTTACCCCACGCCACGATACCCTCTAAGTTCTGATAAGTTTAAGCTTAAGTTTTGTTCATTTTAAATAAGCCAATCTTTATAAAAAGTTTTTTCTATTTTAACTTTGTTGAAAATTCCAATTTCTAAAACTATGGTCGAGTTCCGTCTGCTCGTGTATTAACACCCAACGTGACGAGGGGAAACACTACTTTCAATAAAACAAGGAAATCTCTCGTTTGAGTTCTTCTCACTTACGAACAATTGCTTGATACTTACGAAATATAATAGTAGAGATTACATTACGCTAGAGAAGGATTACTCCAATATATAACGTAGTATGAATTCGAATTATAAGCATATATTTAAATAAATAGGCTTATTCCAGAATAACTGATTTATCGTCATCTCGAATTTTACTGTTTTTGTAATATTAAAATATCTGTTATATAACAAAAGTGTTTGCAAATTTAAATAAGTTTTAAAGTAATCAACATGTCTCCGCTCACGTGATAAAACAGAGCCCGGCGTTGACTTTCGCCACACAACACGCAAAGTCTCTGTTCCGGGCGGAAACTGAAGAACGGAGTGTCTTGACACTAGGTTCTCTTTGACTACCTTGATGTGCGCGAAAACAAGTGAAACTAACTACTTCTATTTAATAAAACGTGCGTGCATATTTATATAGCTACTCTTTTATTCATATTGTATTTACTATATAATATAGCTGACTAACTATTCATAGCAATTGGCAACACTGAATAATGTTAATATCGATATAAGTTGTTCAATCGATATTTCCTTATAATTTGTTAGAAGAGAAGATAATTGAAAGCCGTACATGTCGGTATTTTTACTGCGCGGCGTCAGAATACCTAGAAAGCAACTTATCTTTGTTCCTTTTACAAAGACCAAACACACTACTAAGCTTTTACTCCTTTATTCCATTAACGTCGACACTAAGGGATTTAAGTAAACCTGGGTATTAAGCTAATTAAATTTTACGCTAATGAAAATATGTCGTTCGTTAGATAAATCCCTATATTAAATATATAATTAAACTTTTATAGACTAACACATTATTTCTGATAGCCCTACAGAGTAAACAAACTGACACGTTACAACCATTTTTTCGGTTAAATTATACATTTTAACTTAATGTTAGCAAATTGATGGAAAGGAAGCTTTCCTGTAATTTAAGGAACCCCCCCCCCCTCACGTCTAAGATAAATTATCACTTGCATAAATCAATATTGGTATATTGGTATATTATTGCTTCAAATGTGTCAACTTTTTAAACACAATATTTAGTGTTAATTGTTTTGTTTACATCATATAAGTCAATTGTACAATCAACTCCGGCTCACGATTGTTATTTAAAAAACAATTCTACATAAATCGATCGTCTCCAAAAGATATTATAAATAAGCAATTTAGATTAATAATGCCTTTCGAGGAGCGCTAGGTTGCATGCTACACAATTACTATACTGGGCAATTATGATACTAGTACAGAGTATCATTATTGGGCACATTCTCTTCTCAATAGCCATTTGTAATGAAATGAGTTCAAATTTCACTCTGACATACTTTCTCGTCTAATTGCTTACTGCTTCTATTATAGGATTCGCAAATTTACCTTACAAATAGATATGGAACAAATGTTATATAAACAATAATGACACATTATTTAACAATAAGTGTTTTGATAAATAAATACAGTAGTAATACTAATAAATTGGAGCCATAATTATTAATAAAATATATAATAAACATGATTTTGTAATATCAGTGTGTAGAGTAATAGTAGTTTTTGCGGTATTGTAAATTGTTCTCAAGCGCCGACGACGACGCGACGACGCCCGCCGGCTAGCGGTTTATATATAAATCATTCCCCTATATATATTGTTATTTTTCATTACTTTTGTCTGCCTCCGACAATCGGATGTGTTTGTTTTTACGTCAGTTTTGTGTGTTCTTGTGGATATGATACGTATTACGTAAGCGCTGTTATGATTTTAATTGTTCTTTTGAATATATTACTCATATATTGTGTTATCTTTACATATTTTTATCGATATATGACGAATGCAGCCACTGCGGTATTGTTCGATTATTAAGCGCCTGCTTGGCCCGCGTTGGTAACGTGTCGGTGTTGCGCGCTGCTGCGCGGGTGCACTGGTTCGTGAACCAGCTGACAGCGTGAGAACACTACATAACATTAAGTATTTTGTTTGCAACTAAATGATGGGTTATGCTCTAGTAATATTATTTCGCAACGCACAAGCCTGTCGTGTCGTTGTTGTCGGTACTTGTTAATGCACAGGCATAGTTGATAACTGATTTATGATTTGAAATTTATCTCTTTTAGCTGTACCTTTGTGTAGATAAGAATACTTAAAAATGGACTGCACTTCATTCTTGAATAATCATTCTAAGCATTAATAGAAAGCAAGTAAATCATTGAAATTACATAGTATATCGTTTCAGGATGTAACAGGATGCTGGTTAGTGTCGTACTCTGACGTTAAAAAACTAATAAAATTCTCTATGTAGAGTATAATATTAAAATGACACTACAAGTACAAATATAATTATTGTGTATTTAATTAAATTGTATGAAGACGCCGCGTATACATTCATTTCGTATTTCATTATTTAATGCAAAGGTGAACTTTTCGTTACATTTTTCTCTCTGTTAAGTCATGAGTGTGTGATGCGTGAAAAAAGTGCAGTGAGTGGGGTGCATATATTTTGAAACTGTGTTATGTCCTTTTCAAAGTTCTACTTAATAATAATTACATGAAATATTCAGAAGATAAATGAATAATGACCATTTTGAAAGCAAGTCGATCGATAAATCAAGCTATCGCTAATTACAAGCGATTATAAATCTAGTGCTATTACGGTTACATAAGCTGGCCAAGACACATTTGATTCCGTTGTTTTTTTACTTTGATTAGTCCCAAGTGATAACTTAGTAAATTTTCAAGACGAAGGCGGGCTAAAATGGGCTACATAAGAATTACGTAATAAAAATGCACGTAAGGCGGATGCCGGAATGGAGGATGACAATCTGGCTCCCCACGATTTGCGACAACGAGCTGCAAGGTCGTCTGATTGTCGATAATAGCCGCACTTATGATATGTCACACTGACGACAACCGACACACTGGCCCAGTTATATAACACTATTTAATGAACATTTTAAAATTCACCTTGAGGCATGATTAATTAAAGTCTTAAATATTTGAATTATTTACACCCGAAATAAAAATGATTAATAAGTGAAGGTGAAATCTATTATATTTTATGTACCGATGAATATTCATATTTAAATATATGCATTTTTGGCGAATATTATATTGTACTAGTTGACTTATACATATATTTAATTCTATCAAGCACCTTAAACATACAACCATCTAAATGGTTTTCAAAAATTGACCAATCGTAGTAATTAGTTTGGCCTAAGCCTTGTCTTGACTATGTCAAGTCAGTAGGTATCATCATCTTATTCAAGATGTATTTTAATATTTTTACAGGACAAAGTGAGCACACGCTCTCTCAAACCCGAAACAGTCTATTTTTAGACCGGTGACGACATTATCTGAAAATCCCATTGAAATTTCTACTCGGCTTTTTTGCGCGCGGCTGACTATTATATGACATTTACATAAATTAATTAAATCGTAAAGTTTTTGTAAGTAATTTATTTGACAAGCTTTTACCTTGAAATTAACTCGCTATACAAATTTCAGCTTGCTTTTGGTGTGGAACTATCAATCTGACAAAAAAGATTATTTAACATTTTCTCTTTAGACAAGTTAGTAATTTGAACAAAAGTTTGTCGTAGAACAATAATTGTAATAAAAATATTTAAACAACCTACAAGCAGATGTAACCCTTTTCAGACGATGTTGTAATTGATGATTAAATTACTTCTTAACTATCATGCAATTAGTTTATTTTAAGCTTTAGTATATGTCATCTACCTATTTTTGGACCAAGTCAATAGTTTAAGTCACTTAGCTCGTACTAATATTACAGAAGAAATTATTAAGATATTCTTACTCTAAAGTGTTTGCGGTCAATTAAATGAAATGAAAACTGGTGCAGTTACCTCGGTTACCGCACAATTAGTTAAGTATATGAACTAAAATCGCCACTAGTTTTCCGTCTGTTGTTGGCTATTTGTGGTAAACCAGCCATATCTGTAACACTGCTTTATAATACCTTCTATAATTTATTTACGTAGCTCTTCGAAAACTGTAAGTTTTAAATGGCGAGCCTTGTTGCCGTGAATGTGATAATGCAGTCGTTATGCAGTGGTGGGTTGGCCTTCGCCACGGCAACGGACCCATTGTGACATGTTACAATGAACACTTAGAAACCAGATGTCTTTGTATTTGACGTCTAGAATCAAATTTGATATTTACAATGTACATAAACTTTATTACCAAAACTTTTACCACAGTTCAATAAAGAATTTATATATTTGTCTATGGTAGATACCACTTACTTTATTAAAAGAAAATAAAAACATTCAATAATGGTATCTTAACAAAGCTATAATAGTCCTCTAAGTTTTAGACTGACTAATTTATCTGAAATATAATAAAAATCTCGTCTTACAATTTTTATAAATAATATATTTCTTATTCAAAAAGTATGAATGTTTTTACGTTTCTGCCCAGCAAAATTGATCAATTAACCATGTAAGCTAACATGAGTGTAGGGATTTCCAATAGGGGAATCCGATCACAACACCGCACACCGCCAGAGTTAAAATAACTGAAGGGGCAAAATGTTCAGGCAAACCATTGAATGATATCATTGTTCTTTGTAAATCGTAAGCCATGTTTGCTCTGTGAATAGCTTTATTTTAATAATCATATTTATAATCGAATGTAATTTTAGAAATGGCAAAAATATACGTAGATAGCAATTTATCCAACCCATAACGTATGTCAAGCGAGGTAAGATAAGGTCGCACATAACCGCCTTCACCCTCCAAATCCCGAATTGCCCGGTATAATCTCATAGAGCCTTTTGTAAAATAGAGTTATTATTTCGGGTCACTGATTTGAAAAGCTTGTGAAAATATATTACATACATCAAAGTTTATAATCTGAAATATTCATTGTATATAACAATACAAGTATGTACTACTCATGATTCTGTTTTAATTTGTAAGTAAATTAATTGTATACATGTTTATATCACTTGTGTATAAATCCTATCAAATATATATATTTTTTATGAATTCGAAATAAATCATCTCAACGGACTGGGACACACAGATAAGTTATGGCAATCAGCCAAATCAATATGTGGCATATTTTTTCCGCTCGTTAAATCTCTGATTTGACTTGTTTAATATCAAAATAGGCTATAATGCAGTATAAGACATTAAATAATATACAAATATTTGACATAAATAAAATACAATATAATTTGTTTGTTCTATTCTTAATTCTCCTTAAAAGACTTTCTTTTTTTTTCAATTTTTTTTCAAATATATACATATTCGCAGTAGTATATACCTATGTTAAATAAACAAGACAGCACTGTTAGAAAATGTTGGGGGACGTAAATGACGTAGTTTCTCTGGTTGGCATGGAAACTCCCTGTGCGTGGTGGCTCACTTTGTGTTGAAGGACTACAAATTAGTCAAAAACGTAATTTGTATACTTAAATTCAAATAACGTTTTAAAACTGTAGCTGGTATAATGCTATAAGTTATACCATTAAATTTATTTTATAATTGTTTTTTAACTTTTTCCATATACCTATGTTGGGTCGAGCAACTCAGCGCCGTGCATTTTCTGACTACGTTAGTAGAAGTAGAAATATATTTTCATCCGAGCAGGTATTGAACCCACAACCGTTGCGTGTACAATTAGACAGTTCCCAACTATGACACGATGATGTTTGAAATAACTTAAACTATAACGGTGGTTTATTATCATTACATTTCAAAATTTATTTAGCTCCTAGTTATGTCTATTCAGTTATAAATGGATCTCTCGAAGTACTATAACAATTGCAGGATATTTCATTATTGTCTAGAACACTTGAGTTCGAGTGATTGTGTGGGTGTCAACTCCCTATTTTTAATTGCATTCTATTTATTCAGAATCTCAGTACACTAATGCTACGCTACCAAGTAACAACCCCAAGGGCCGTATTATTTCCCTTTAGCATATTTTTATCACATGTTTTTGTTGCTGATCTAATAGCCTCAGAAATTAAAAAAAAACGTTTATCTGGAATTAAACGTCATTTTCATTATCCGAGTTTCAATGCTGTTGTAAGTTAAGGTAAGTTAAGTAAGGTCTATTTCGTTTTCTGACCCTAAAAACATTATGGTAATTTATTACAAAGTTCCTTCCTTCCTCTTCCGGAATTTATGTCAAGACAAACTTTAACTTTAGCTGATGTCATACCTGCCATGTAATAAAAACACCCCACCTCGTCCTGTAATCGATACCTAAGGAGCATTACGTATTTATTGATATCAGGGACTCGAAATCATTTAACGACATGGAAAACAGCCAGTTTTCAAAATTTAATGAAATTTCATAAGCGATTAAATGATACAATTTATATAAGTTCTGACTGGAAAATGATGTTACTTGTACTTGGCTTTAACCCATTACGGTCCTCTTTTATCCTGTAGATCACTTCAAAGTTAGCGTTAATTAGTGTCACCTAACTTCATCCCAATACATTAACTAATTAACTTCCTAATTAAGAAAATTGATATTTTACAAAACAATTCAATTTTAGATTGCTTTAATTCAATCCTGTGATAAATTGGTACATTAGGGTGTATTATACAAAACTGCACGTCGTGATATGCTATATGACAATAAACTACATCACCTACTTCAGCTACGTCACGTCACTTGCAACGTAATAATGAGTCAACGATGAGATGAGTGAATCAAAAGTCATTGGTTACGTTAAAAACACAATATTATTATTTTGCGGCTAATGCGTCAGACGAGAGACAGCAGTTGATTTTTGTTATTTATAGATAAGCTGGTTGCCACTACGGGTACATGTTTATAGTACCTAATTTGGGTCTCAGTGCAAAAATACGGTAACAGCAATTTAACGATAACGGCCCAAGTCGTGAGGGTGGGTCAATGAACGCGGTCCATTGTGATGACTCATCGGTCACCATCGCATCTTCAATTTTCAATACATTCGCAACTTTACTTGAAGAGCAAGGCGATGAGTGTTGAAACAAAACAGGGAAAGAAACTTTACTTCTTAGTTACGCAGAGGCTAAGCTTTGGTACGTCTGTGGCACTTAAAACATTCTTGAGATATAATATGACGTTGATAAAGACTTTAATTGAAGCATTTATACTTCGTACTATTATTAGTCAACAGCGTTGATAAAGAAACAATGCATATGTATGAAGTAAGTTAGTACTTATTTACGAACGATTAAAAAATAATACCTCACGTAGTTCTTATCTACATTCTCAGTTATTGTTATATTATTTAAGTCACACGTATTAAGTAACTGTCGAAAATTTTATTTCAAGTGCTGAGTGTGAACTCGATTATAAAATACGATTCTTATTGGTTGACATTTTAAAAGCAAGCTCTATTAAAAAATATATTTTAAGTTGTTTTTTTCCACGGCTATGCCGTTATAGTCTTGAATAGTTTTTTTTTCATTATTTATTATACTTGTCATATCGTAGACATAATCATGATGATGTATAAGAAATGGTTGACTGGTGAAGCATGCGCTAACGGGGGTTACTCTCTCAGTATATTTGTTATATGATATACCGAAATAATAATGTTTGTAATTACATACATATATTTCTCAGGATATCCTTACATCCTTGCATTTTTAACATTTTTTAAAGTGTTATTCGCACACTACGGAAATTGAGAAAAGACATATTTAGAAAACGTATAAAAATTTGAACGCAGCGGGATTTGAACCCGCGCGAAAACCGTTCAAGCGCTATGACCGCTAAGCCGTGTGTTTGTTGTTAGCTGAATGTAGAACGCATGGCTTAGTGCAAATTTTTATACGTTTTCTAAATATATCCTTGCATCTGTAGTATTTCATAGCCATTATGCAATCATATGTTTTCAATTCCTTTACACAATAAAGTTGTATGCATTTTTATTCTTGCATTGTGTACAGAATATAATATTATAGTCCCCACTCGGAATTTATTGCTTAGAAAGTTGACATTTTCATTGCGGTAAACTTTTTGATTCTGCTCCTAAAGCTACGAACGCGATGTTTGTGCTCACCTGCAGAAAGTAAAGTACACTTTGGCCAAGTCAGTGCACGCGTACGACCCTTGCGGTAGCGTGCAAGTCAAGAGCTTGTTACACTCAACACGTCTACAGTGAAGATGTCGTTCCGCGAGCGAGCTATTTACCTGTATTTACAGCCGCCTTTGCATCTCTGTGTGTTTAACTAAAAATTCAAATAAGCGAATTGGCATTGTCACTATTAATTTCAGTGTTAGCTGTTGTATTTGACATTACCCCGGCCTTTTATATTATTTTCAAAAGCATGCCACCACTTCTTGTTTGTTTATCTTTTAAAAAATAAACATAAATTGCATACCCTCAAAGTTATTATGGAATGAGTCGTAAGTTATTAGATGGCTTGATTCTTAAGCAGCGTTTAACATTCGTTAGACTATCATAAGTTCACTATCGTTGACAGATATAAAACACTACGTGTAATGTCGTGGACCATGGTCAGAATAAACAATAAGCTTACCTTCTGCAGTTTAAATTCCCAACACGTTTATTTCAAACTATACACGCCTTATATTGATCGCTCTTGTTCAAATTAAGCCGCCATTGTTTGTGAATGGTAACATTCAACAAGTGGAAAGTTGTAACATTAATTCATATTATACTCCATTAGCTTGTCAGTTTTGTACAAGACGCATTTGATCGTGTTCATATTATTCTCTATAATTATAAATACGTAGACTCATGCTACAAGTACATTAAAAAACCTTCAAAATATTTTCACTTAGATAATCGATTTGCTTCGTGACTCAGTTCATTCAAAACAAAAACCGTTAAGCGGATGACGGAAACTAAATTCCAAGGGAATTGTGTTTTTAAATTTACAAAAAAAATGTTTTCAACCTAATAACGAGTTATAATGAGCTACGGTTAAATATAATACAAAATATTTTGTTTAACCTACAGCTAAAAAAATATCGTGGGTAAAAACTTAAGTAGTTTTCTACTCAATTAAAGTCCCGCTAGTATATAAGTTGCTCTATTAAATGTTATACTAGCAGTTACGGCGCACAATTTGTTAGAGTCTAAGAAATAAAGGCGAGACTTGTAGAACAGTGTCATACGCTATTATTTCAGTAGTTCACGCTATTCAAAACGTTTTAATAGTGGCGTGTCAGTTCCCGGGCGAGTGTTATAGCTTATGCCTCGACAGTGCAGCGGGTAACGGAAGAGCTTGGTGCTCGGTTCACAATTAGTGCCTTGTCCCGTTACCGCCGCATTGTCCGCTTCAATACTCGTCTAGTAATATTCCTTTGTGCACTCTATACTCTGGTTGCCATGTTTCGTGTTTGGAATTGCTTAACTGAAAAAATATTTTTTACTATCATTCACTGTTACGCTTTAAGTAACACGTATACTGTATATGTATATATAACTATATTCAAAATTTTCTTAAACTAATACATGAACGGTAAACAATTCTTAAATTTTTTTCATATCAGAAACATACTAAAAACTATTTTTGTTGACTATGAATAAAAGTAATAAAAGTAATTAGACCTATAAACAACCGTTAACAAACGGTGGCGATGCGTAAAGGGACAGGAAGTGGATCACCGTGAATTGCAATGGCTTCCGGAATTTTTATCGCACTATATGAACAAATTTCGCTGTTATTTCATCATTGTATAGAATGTTATTGTGTGTTTAATCTTATCTAAAAGAAATCAATTGCATTATATTTTAAATATAATAGATGATATAACTGTAGAGTGTTATGCAACTACTTTCATCAGATATTTTTAGACGAATGACGTTAAAAATAAATATATACAGGGCCGCGGAAAATAGAAAGCTCTATACTGAGCAAGACAAAAATAAACGCCAGGTTATATAAGATAAGTAAAGGAAAACGAAGGTTAGTCGCTACCGCTGGGCGAGTCCTTGGTAAGAACCTTTTTGATACGACCTTGAGTTTTATGTATTTATTTTCTTAGTTAATATAATTTTCTTATCATCGATATAATACTAAGTTCGGTTCGGTATCTGTATAATATAATTTAAGAGCATTTTTTATCTTCATTTGAAAAATATGTTCTAATTCTATATGTTTATGTGTAAGAAGACAGTCTTATAGTAAATTAAATATACACATCAATTATGACTCAATACTAATACAATAAATTGTTCCCTTACATGCATTTAGAACGGACCTGTTACAAAACTATATTACTAGGTGCACTCAATACCTTTCATAAGAGTCTAGGCCGATGATCTCGTATAAGGTACTATAATCTTAGTTCACATACTGCAAATAGTCGTAACCAAATATAGCAAAAGGTGGGCGGCTTTCACTTAATTGATCAGATCTTGTTTCAAGGAACGTCTAAGCATCTATATGTGTGTATTATAGCATCATTGAGGAAATGGGATTACTTTTCGAGCGGATATTAAATTATAGCCAGAGTGCAGTGGTGCGGGTTCTTTTATTACAAAATTAAGGTATTATATACATACAGCTACATGTTTATTTAGTTCCAAATGTATTAAAATGTTAAATGCTGTAACTTAACTTAATATAGTCTCTTAATACAGAAATAAAAAAAAAACATGCACACGATAACAGCGTATTGTCGATTGTAGCAATTAAATATGGTAATGAATATATGTTACAAGTAGGTATTAGGCTAGTTAAACGGTCGAACAGCCATGAACACGTGGATGCGCACGCGCCGATTATAATTTAACCGTAGGGGGACGACTTAACTACAGGAACACTAAAACTCTTTATATTCTTAAATGACTTCGCAATACACCTGCTGTAAGCACCTGTGCTTATTGGATAGATCAACATATTTAATACGAATGGGTAATAAATGACTATTTTTATTATTATTATATCTTTACGCATCTTGCGCTTAACGTTTAGCTAAGCTGAGAGAAGCCAGTGGAAACTCCGTCTTCCCTTTCCCCTTTTTGTAGTGATATTGCAATGCGTGCAGTATTTCATAAATATAAGCTTACTATTATATTATATAAAAAAATAAGTTTTTAAAATTTAAGTAACCGCGCTGTGTAATTATATTTTATCTCAATTACAATAGAGATATTATAAAAACGTTTATTTACGTTTTCGACGTTATTTTACATATTATAGCAATACGTAAAAACGATCCATACCCCCCAACGCTGTAAACAGTAGTTATCATATTCCAAAAAGCAAAGCTCTCAAAATTGCGCCAATCGATTGGTTTACTGGCCATGAACTCAAATCACCGCTCTCAGCGTACGTTTCAAGGAAATCTCGCGGACCTAGTAGAAAAACGTTTTTACGAATATGGAACCGAAAGCGATAAATGCTAATCTCGTTTTAGGTATTTGAACATATAAGTAAAATACGAGCTAACTACTTTTTAAACATAGTAGAAACCGTAACATTTTTTCCTAGTAAGAGTAACTAAAAATAGATTTTATATATTTTTAAGTCTATGTAATGTAACTTATAAATAATGGTTGAAAGGTAATTCCTTTTATGTTTATATGAATTTTGTTACACACAGCTATCAGAGCATAGCAGAGACATGTGCCCTACTTTGAGTTAGTGCTCGAATACTGTTCTGTTCATTCTTTGTCTAGTAACTAATACAATAAAGATAAATCTAATATAAACATTTTATATTTCATATATAAAGTTCCGAGAACTTAAAAATTCTATAAGGCCAGTTATCTCCACCCGCTACAATAATAAGAATTTAAATTCTAAAGAAAAGAGCAGCTGCATAACGCTCCCCTCTTCAATCATTGTTAGACCAAGGGCCGTCCTACATGGGGAGCAATGGCCGGGTCACAAAAAAATTCTAAAAGATTGCATTCAGGTAACCAGGAACAAAATGTATTGTCAATATCTTATGCAACACATCTGATACGTTTTGAGCTACAAGATCTTACATCGTTGCAGAAGATTGTCGGACAGTTCGTAACCTATTCTATTTTTTTTGGCTATGCATTGGTTATTTTTTTTAAATACCAATTGCTTTCATTTATAATACGTTGAATATTTGTAAGCCGACACAATAACATTCTTTATTTGTTATGAACTTTGGTATATTCTTACAAAGAGGTCTTGCATAAGCAAAATTAACTAACCAAGCAGTCAGTTACATCTTAAACTAAGATAATATCGCAGATTATTCTAATCTAAACTGGCATCTACACATCATGTTCTTTACTTATTATAAAGTCTATTCTTATTTAATTGGAGGCCGGTACGAGTCACCATGCACATCTTGAATTTTAAATAGCGTAATGGCGCTGGATTTGAACACTATTATATATATAATAATTTGACTAAATTAATATAATATGATAATGTTATATAATGTGCTAAAATAAGATGTATTATACTTTACTATATTTATGAAATATATCATATGATGTCAGTTTATATCGGCTCCCTAGCGTAGAAACTCCCCTTACTTACTCCGACGGACAGCCATTGGAAGTGCATTAAGCTATTAGCAAACAGTTAGTGTTGGCTCCGCAAAATAAGGACATGTTCAATATCGACATGTAAACTATTTGTAGTACTTACATTATAACAAACATGTCGTCTATTTTCATATTATATCTATATGAGACTTAGTAAAGTATATTTTGTAATCGTTAATATTGTCATACTATTAATATGAAATACACCCGATTTCATCTGTCATAATTATTTCGCCAAGATCAGGGCTATGCGGTCGCTGGCCTCTTATTGAATGGCTGTTTGCTTATTTAAGTAAATTACTTTTTTTTTCTTGGACCACGATAGTGATGATGATGTCATTCAAAGTACTTAATTCTATAAATCATGCTACAAGTCTCTGATAATGATATTCCACATCCGTTTGACTTGTTTAAAGATGGATATTAATCAATTTAGGCTTATTGCTTGTTATCTTAATAAGACTTACTGTTCTGCACAAGACTTTTTTGTATCTCTCATAAGTATGCTTTAATTTAGAGGTATATACTTGTACCTAAATTTAACTGTACAAATATAGAATTGTAGTAAATAGTATAAAAATAATCAATATTTAATGCATTGCTAACATGCCTAAACATATTTTATAAATATATAAACGAAATTCATCGAATTCTATTAAACGTAGTAGGGAATGTGTAAGTGTGGTGGACGCTCACGAGGCGGCAGAAGGCACTGTCGCGCGGGCGCGTATCGATCGCGTTCGCCGCACCGCCGCGGCCTGCATACGAATACGAGATTCTCTCTTCGTTCAATCCCTTATCAAAGCTCTACAATGGGGCTAGACCCCAAGCCCTCTTTAGAGCTTGACCTTGCTGATAATTACGTCAACATTTTCTCTATAGCTGTTTTACATTGTATTGGTGAATCATGCTTTTTAATATATAAGATCAATATGTATTTGCCTAAAATAGAATTTTTATTTTATATAACGCTCAATGTCAATTTAATTCTTGTCAATATATTGTATAAATATTGGTGTAATATAACGTTTTGCAAATAACAAAAGCCTTCTACTGTTAACAGTAACTCGGAGGACACAAATATACCAATTAAACATTAAACGTTAAATATTTGGGGAGTTACAAAACACATAAACCAAAAAAAATACACAAAAATATTTTACTTTAAGGAGTTTCCTCCTGTGATAATTATGCATATTTTGGGTGGATGGCTCTTTTTACAAGGCTAATTTTCCAGTTGAAAACACTCCTTATTGCTTTTCAGTTATGCTTGCTTTTAACAAGCGCCGTTTTTCTCCATTTTTATTTTTAATATGATACACGAACTGACTGAATTTTCTTAATAAAAAATAAAAAGAACTATAACTTTTAGTATCAATGTTGACTATTAGGTAATGAATATGGTTCTTTGATATTATTATTTTCTACAATAACGAGGTAGCGCTAATCAATAGCGGAATTGGCTAATCAAGGAGCAGAAACGGAAATAAGTAAATAGTCATCGACCGGCGGCAGTTATTTGGTAATTTTCCGTCTTCAATAATTGCCAATAGGTTGTCTTATTTGGTAACATCCAGTTAAAATATAAACATAGATAGCAACTTGTTGCGGACGGCTTTCTAGAGTAACGTACCTACTAGCTATTATACTGGGCTGAGGCTGCTCATATGTAACCTAGAAATAAACTATCTGAAAGCGTATAAATTAAGACGTATCTGATAAATTATATATACCTGATAAATTCTTGAAAAGTATAATTGAACAAATGAAGTTATCATTTAGCTTTCTAATTGTAAGTGAGCTTCCAATTCATAAGACGAGAACATAGGACTTGCAGATCAATACATCGACGCCAAGTGGTCGGTGGCGTGCCAACTTTGATGCATCAACTCAGATTTCTTCTTTTGAAATGTTATGAAATTATAATGAGTTCTCACAAGAAAATCATCGTGAACTCTTCAAGTTCCGCCTATGGTTAGAGCTATTCTATTATTTCTGAAGATATTCAAAGATAACTAGTTGAACTTCTGTAAAGGCTATACTAAAGTTATCGGTTATTTATAAAACGATTGAACGGAAATCGACCATAAAAAGTTGGAATGTGATTAATTTAAATATATTTGAGCTTATGTCATCTGAGTTAATTTACTGTAGACAGTAGATTGAGGAATTTGGGACTGTGTATACGCGGTTATTGTACGTGATTATTTGGAATCATTGTTGGTCCGGACGTGGCACGTGGATCATGGTCGCAGCTGCCGCTGACATCGCATTATCCTATTTTTTTCTGTCAGCAGATGTTTCGATAAAGTTTGCATGGTGATTTAGTTTAAAAATATCTGCTAATGTGATGCTGTAATCTTCAATAAATGATAGTATAGTAATGATTTTGAAACGTTATAATAATTATTTATGATCTTATTATTTAAGAATTATATAGTTTTTATACCTCTAGGGACATTAATTATTAAGCAAGTTAATGTAAATGTTACAATTTGAAATATCTTTCAAATATACTCAATTCTACTGAGAAGACAGGCGATATCTCCATAGCCGGATGAGCTCATAGGTAGGTCGCTGGTCGAGGATTGTTCATTGCATAAGCCTTGGTGGATGGCGGCCAAACAACGTGCATGGACCGGTTTATCGGAAACGTGTTAGGAGGTCCTTGTATTTTTAATGTTATTAATGTTAAAACACTTAACTTCTAACAACTGTACACCATTTGCGTATTACGTAGTTTCGATAATAACAAATAACTTCTGTAAGTGTTTAGTGTTGAACCTCGATCACTAATAGACGATAAGCACAAACTTAATAACAGTTTTTTCTTATGTTTTGAAAATAAAATACCTATAAGTTAGAAGTTGGTTAATAGAAAATATTTTATTGTCATTGATATAAAATCTAATAAAATCGATTTTGGGAAAAATCGTGCACTTTATGTTCTTACCTGTTGTTTGGAAAGACCGGCGTCAATAAGCGCGGGATGAATAAGAAAGCCTCTAAGACACACAGTATTCGCTACGTCTTAGCTATGCACATTCACTGTAATCGTAAGAACACTGGGATACCTATTAAGATTCACCAACAAAACGTATGGAAATATATAAGTCGTATATAAATTAATTGCAAGAGAATATGTCGACAGGGCACCGCTGCTATGCAGAGCCTCTGGTAGACTGGCGCGAGGCAAAGCGGTGCGGTGTCGCGGCTTGTACATTTGCTCAGCCCCGCGCGGCCCGACACGTTCACTGTGCAGAACTTCAAAATAATTGCCGTTAATTTCAAACTTTATAATACTTCAGTAAATTTATGTTTATTAGCTTTTATTATGAAAGAAATGTTTTAAATAAATTAATTTAAATGTACTGATAGAAAGGAATTACAGTCTTTAAAATATTAAATTGTTAAGAGTTTATCAGTAAACGACGTAATTGTTATTTCTATAAATAAACATGGCTTAGGCTTACTGAACATGTGCGAATATCTTGAGTCGTAATGTAACAACTAAATTATGTCAGGTTTATCATTAGCAGATAAAAGATTAAATAAATTATTTAATTAAATGAAACACTTGTAATGAAATATGACGCTGTAAATGATTTCTTACCTAAATTTCCGGTAAAATGTATTTTATTACATTATTCCAAGAGGAAAACAATCCGGTGGTTGAAAATTCGGGGTAGATGAATTAATTACGGGTTACAGTAATCTGACACCCAGTTGACTGCCTCGCCTTCCGCCATTAAATTAGCATGTGACGCATATAACAATTAGTGTAACTACTTATTATCTTAGAAATTATTGTATTATTATTTTGCCTAATACAAATTTTAAATTGGCTTTAGATGCGACGTAAACTATTAAGATGTTTGATGGTTGAACATTAAATATGGTTGATACTTATTTTTACAGTAAATTTAAACTTTATTTTTAAAAATATTTTATAGTAACGTAACACTAATAATTTATATCTAATCGTTAAATCAAAATACTAAAGTAAACTTAAATATTTTTTATATTTTCAAATGTAATGTATTCAGAAAAACTTGATTGTGATTAAATAATACCGTAGTTTTTTAAATAGATTTTAAATTAAACTGCATTTTGTCCATAAAAGTAAAATAAAATATAAACTTTATTATGTAGCTATTCGACGCTAGATGTCGCATTGGCCAAAATTTGCTTCACAGTGTATTAATCGTTTTTCTTTTCTGTTTGTCTGTGTATTTGTGCACGCTAATCTCAGAAATTGGCTATTGTATATTGGTAAACTTGAAAATTTCATGTTTAGTTCAATCGGATCATAAATAAAAAAAATTGACCATTTAATGTTTTGAAAATTGACAAAAAAATTTACCAATTATAAATATAAGCAAAGTTTTTGATTTAAGTGAGAACGCGGACTCGCCCGTAATGAAAAAACGGATTACTTTTGTGGTTGTAATTTCCGCAGGCGAAGCCGCGAGCGTTTCGCTAGTTATAATCGAAAATTATAGTAATTAAAATAGATACAACAATGAATCTAAATTGTTACAATAATTATGTTTTATTATACTTATAATATTGTGTGACACCGCCATCTACAATACTGATTAAAAGTTTAGTAACTTACATGCAGACATTCGGTAGAGTGCGCTACTACTCTTTCATATCGACTCAAATTAAGTATTTTCAAACAATACCGATAAATAGATATAAGGCGAAGGCTCGCAAATGTCATTGCAACAGCGGTCGCCATTACATATCTCTTTAGTGGATTCTACAATTTGTATTCACGAAAGAAACTGGCAATGTCAAATATTAGCGCGCCATTTGATTTGGTTTAAGTTTATTAATATTTGGATAATTTGGATTGTTTTCACGTTTCGTGACTTAAGGTTAGTTTGTTTTTAATAATTATGTATATGGATTTCGGTATATTATTTAACTAATTTTATAAACAAACAGTAGTTTTATTGTTTTTTTTTTCTATATGAATCTATTATATTAAGGTAACAAACAAACTTCTTCAAAAATATTAAAAAATATTTTAGATGGCACCTCCTAGAAAAATATTAAGACGACAACTAGAAATATTAGTGGATTTTTTGGAACAAAATCGGGATATTTCCAGAGGCACACCATTAGGACAAAACTCTGCTAAAATTAAATGGACAGATCTTGCAAAAAAACTGAATGCAGTTGAAGGTGGTGCTTCCAAATCGCCTGAGGGCTGGAAAAAGGTTTAATTTTATTTTATATTACAAATATAAATGATTAGTATAATATTTGAAGTTAATTTTGATTATTTAGAATTTATTATTTTAACAAATCAAATATATTTACGAAAACGTAACTTTTTAGTATTGGTTTGAATGGAGACATAGGTGTAGAAAAAAGTCTTCTTATGTACGTCAAGGTCAGTCAAACTCTTCTAATGGGATACAGAAAGTATCACTAAATGATGTTGAAGTTAGAGCACTAAATATTAATGAAAAAGATATAGATATTGTTAAATCAAAAACAAAGAAACGTAATTATTATAAAACAGAAGATTCTAACTCTGAACTTTTTATAAGAGATGCTGAAATAAATTCTGTAGATATTGAGATGGCACCAGAAAATAGGAAATTGATGACAGGTACATTACATGCATTTTATATAATTATGTCTATGGTATATTAATGTCTAATGTGAAATTTGTCACAAAACTATTTGGAATATACATTAAAATAACCATTATTGATTTATATTAAATAGCAAATTGTTTTATAGATTTAGTATTCATTGTAATAAGCAATAAATAAAGGATATGATGTCATTTTTCAAGTTTATAACACAAGTTTGTTATATTTAAATTATAGTATAAATAAATTTATTATTAGACAGCATTTTTACTTTTTAGAAACAACTACAAGGAATTCAACACCACCACCTGAGTGGGCTATTGCCCTAGAAGATCGTAGAATAGCAGCTGAGGAAAGAATAGCAAAATCTTTAGAGTCTATTGTGCAGTTGATGCAAGTCCAAGAAGACAGAAGAGCATTGATAGAAGAAAAAATTGTGGACACATTAGCAGCTATCACTAGCAATCTTAAGGAACTACATAATGAAAATAGGCCATATTTACATCAATCTCATACTGAAGAGGCTGACCGTACATCTATGAAAGATGTAATTTTTCTATAATAATATAATTTATTTATAGATTGCTTTGTGATACATTTTTTTATTTTATATTTAACTTATACTATTCATGACTTTATTGGATATATATATTATAATTTATACCTAACTGTATTTAGTTAAGAAGAAATGTAAATATTAATATTAATAAAAAATAAACATTATTTAAATCTGAATTTTATTGTCTGCTATCCCTAAATTACCTTAATATAATCTGTTTTCTAGGCCTAAGGTGCATTTTACATAGTAAAATTACAAATTTTATTTCATTATATTATTCTATGAAAAAACTATATAAGATTAAGAAGACAAAGAAATGGAGGTATGAGGTTGTGGGTTTGATTCCTACTCGGAATAATTGCATTTAAAATACTTTCATTTCTCTGCTTTAGTACCTAAGACTCGATGCAATGTCTCGATTTCGGGCGGATAGTGGAAAACGGATTGACACTATGTTCTCTTTGCCTACCCTGCTATGCGGGAAAAGCGTGAAGTTGCAAAAAAGACAAAAAAGTAGATAATAAATACTTATGGTTCGAGGAACCTCAACAAAATAAAGTTTGATCTAGACGTTATATAATATTGAAACTGAATCTAGGATTAGTTTTTTCAATATTTGTCTACTATTGTCTTAGATTTTCTGTTTATGGAGGAAAAAAAATTATTTTATTTTAAATGTTATTGCTGATTCTTATTTTTAACAGGTATGGAGGCGTTAGAAACTAGCATAAACTATTGGGAAGACGCGCTAGCTGCGTTTTCAATAGGTGCCCGTGGAGGAGTGACAGGCACTCTCGCACTCACTTCCCCGGAAGAAGCGGAGTTCTGTCGGGAAATACAGGATCTACTTCAAAATGCTTATTTGCTGCAGGTTTAATCAATATTTAAAAATATTTGTTATCAGAATTAAACATGTACATCTACATTATCAACTGTAATATAATATTTAATATGGACTGTTAAAATTATAAATCATCATGCCCATTTTTTTTATTAAAAACGTAAATTAAGATGTAAATAATTATATTTAGTTGTTTGCTTCGTTTTTTTTATAAACTGCTTTAGAGCGAAGACTTTTATCTAAAAAAACAATTTTTATCTTGGAGATTAGTTAAAAATTTCAATGCCATCGTGGCGTAGTGGGACAGCGTCTGACCGTAAATGTGATTGGTTGTGGGTCCGATTCCCACTCAAGGGACTAATATATTTTCATTTTTCCAACCTGGTACCTAAGACAAAGCGCGGCGGTAACGTTGAGTTCCGCCACTCAACAAGCAACGTCTCGATTTCGGGCGAAAAGTAGAGAACGGAACGTCTTGACAATAGGTTCCCTGTTCATGAAAAATAGATCCATGAAAAAACTTGAAGTAAAAGAAAATTTTATGCTTTATATTGAATAGGAGCGGTGTGAGTTACTCTTCCTAGACCAGCGGTCGGTGCTGTTCCGGTCGGAGAGTGGTGGCGCGGGCGAGGGCTCGGTGGGGCGCCGGACGAGACTGCTGTCCTCCCACACGGCATCGGAACACATGCGGAAAGAACACCACTCCAGCGCGGAGTCGTTCGCTTCCGCTGAGGATGAAGTAAGTTCACCTCAAATTATACTTCGACGATTACAAAACAAGGAAGATTTTGAAATCAGTTTATCTACAAAACTAGCATCGTACAGAAAATTTTGCAAACCCATTGTTATTAAAATACGCACCAAAATTTATTCCATATATAAATTTCCAATTGTATGCAGAACGAATGCTTATTGACTCTATTGTGATGCATTTATTCGCTTGACTCGGCAAGTGTCAACAAGTACAAGCGTGGCTTGACACGGGATAGTCTTGGTTTTTGAACACAAATAAAAGGAAGCTTTCGTCAAGCGCTTGCGACGCCTTTACACCTTGGCGCTTAGAGCATGCAAAGGCTTTACTAAGCACACAGCGTGTACTTCTTTACTTATGCATTTCTTTTTTAATATACTATAAATAATAGTATAGCATATTTATTCCGTTGGCAATCTTGGCTTGACAAACAATTTATCTTTATACTAATATTTTTGCATGGTTGTATTGCAGGTGGCAGACCTAAGAGAATTCGACGATTTATCAGAAACAGTAGCGGAAATAGAAAATTTGGAATTATATCAATCGGCCGTTAAACAGTTAGAAGCTGGAGTCCCGTACAGGTATACTAATGTTACACATATATTTTCAGATAGCTTTTGTTATTTTTAGGCAAGTTATGACAAGATCTTACGCCTAGTTAATAGCTAACAGTTAACAAAGTTATTTTCTGCCAAGAGGAATAAATAAATAGGTCTATGTTTAGCAATTTTTAAACTTTTAGAAAATTTGATGATTGCGTTTCGGATTCGTTGCTCTAATTCTGCTTATTTACGTGTCCATTAAGATGAAATTGAGCTTTAAACCATAAAAAAGGTGAAAGGTGTTGCTAAACGTTGAAAAGCTAGTGAAGCCTCTGACTGGCATCCTGCGGCTTTAATTCTTGCACCAATTGAATTTTGTAAGGGTGCAGCTTGGCTTAGGTGTTTGTGCAAAATTCGGTGTAATTATGATATATGCACATTTAAAGCAGTTGCACGCTTCCGAATTAAAAGGTTCGGGTCGTCACGAACAGACTGATTAACACTTCACGTTCTCCACCAGATTTTGGTATGGCCAGCGTTGTACCGGTCATCTTCACACTTTTTGACCCATTTTCGAATAAGAGTAATGCTTGGCGCATCATTTAAGTGGCGAATTTCCGCTCTGGTGAAGAAGACAAAGCGCGGCGTTGTTGTCGGCCATTCAACCCTCTCTGACTGCCGCCCGCAGGACGCTCCGCACGGAGACGGTGGGGTGCGCGTCGGACGCAGAGTTCCTGTGCAAGCTGCAGTGCGTGCGCGCGGCGCTCTCGCACGCGCTGCGCGAGGCGGCGCCGCGCGCCTGGCTCGTGGACGCGGGCCGCCAGGTGCTCACCGACCTGCTGCTCTTCGCTGACAAGGTTCGTATTACGCCTTGTGGAAATCATCTTTTGGCGCTGTGCAATATAAAATGACAAAGTAGTTGGCATACCCTAAAAAGATAATAGGTGCCATATGTACTATCTAGCATATTCAACGTTTTTAAGGACATGAAAAACATTTTAAATTGTTATTTTTTATAATTTGTAGTACTAAGTACTAATGTATGAATGACTTACCACTTAGACTTAGACCACACTAAGTCTGATGTTATTAAGCGTTGATGATGATGACCAAGACTCCTCTGCAGATGATTATCAATACGGTCTCGTCTGCGATTAGCTTCCTAGTAGGTATCTCAATCGATCAGCCAATGAATTGTAATGTTAAAAAGTGTTACCTTAAATTGCTCGCAGGAGTAAGTTTTTTTTTATTTAGAAATAGTTGTTGCAATATGGAATTTTCAGCATGGCTAAGGTCATAAAGTCAATGCAAAAGAAATTGCCTCATCCTCCTATTAATATAAAATATGTAGTACACTGAAATAAAATGGTCCTATGTACAATTTCACACTTTTATTATTTAGCAATAAAATATTATAATCAATTGTGTTTTTCATATATTTATTTGTCAATTTTAAACTACAATTGTATCTAATATACATATCAACTATAATCTTGTTAGGAGCCAAAAGAGTTTCTAGTGGCGTACGAAGAGATGGTGTCGTGGACGAGCGACCTCGCCAACTGGCACACTATTGAGAGTGAACTCAAAAGCAAAGGTGTCAAGGTGCGTATAGCTTAACCATTTTACCGCACATTTGATTATTAAACCGAAAAAAAAAAATCTTATACTATATATATGTTGAGTTATGTTTCGGATAATAAAATATAATTTACTTCAAAAACAGAGGCCATTATGGCTCACTATGGCAGAAAACTCGATGGGTTTAGGTTCGATTATCACTCGGATAAATGATTATATTTAAATTATTTACATTCCTCCGCTATGGTGATGAGATGCCACGAAATGTCTCGGTGGAAAATGGAGAACCGAGACACTAGGTGCTCACCCTGACCTGCGGGAAAGAAGCGACATTCTTGCTCTACTAAATAAAGTTGTCAGAATGATGGTGGCGTCCTGGCTGCAGGTGCTGTCGTTCTACGACGTGGTGCTGGACTACATCCTGCTGGACGCCTTCGAGGACCTGGCGGCGCCGCCCGCCTCCGTGCTGGCCGTCGTGCGCAACCGCTGGCTCTCCGACGGGTTTAAGGAGAGCGTTAGTATATCATCATTTTATACGAGGGCGTTCTATATAATGATATGCCATACGGCAAACTACACATTATATTTAAGTTATCGTCCAGGGCGCTCCTAGATTTTATTTATTTTTTTAATACCGAAATTATTAAATTACAAAAATTACGTAATAACAATCGTGGGTGTTTTTTTCGATAATTAGGTCAATACCGTTGACATTATTGGTCCTGCAGCGTCGAACGGACTTAGAACCACAATTCTATAAAGTTTTTGAGTTTCTGCCTTTTTACTCAATACGAAATGCTTTAAGAAGTTTTATGCGAAATTTAAAAAGTGAATAATAGATATGGATGGTACAGCAAGTGTTCACTGTCTTTTAGATTGAAAATTAATTTATGCATGTTATTAAAAGTTCACAAATACTTCCTATAGACCGAAGTCTGAGACAGCAAATGTTTTAGACACGCTTGAACCTGTAGTGCGCTTATTTACAGCGATATGTCTCTATAACCTATTAAAACATCCCGGCTTGTCTAGAACTGTTATCAGCTCATTTCTAGCTCGTATTTCGAAAGCGGAATTAGCATGATCTTTTCAAATTTGGTTAGGTAGAGAGAGAAGCTCGGATAACGGAGGCGAGCGTCAAAGCGTTTACCCAAAGGGAGCCCTTAAGCCTACACTTGGGCCGCAAGTTCCAGGTACTGCTCCGAGCTTCTCTCTCTGCAACGCTGGAATAGGCCCACGGTTACTGATATCTTATTTTTTAATGAAATATAACTATTTCATTGCACGTTTGGCGGTCGTAGGACGGTGATGCAAATCGATCCGCGCAATATTCTCAATAAATCGATTACTTCGGGTGTTTTCATTGACGTTACGTTTTCATCTTGATTTCACCTGCACAGAATAATAGCACATTGTAAATTATTTATAATAATATAAAAATTTCTATGTACAACAATACAAATTGTGTTGCATATTGGAATGTTGAGAGTATTATATCCATTATACGGTAAAAAACTAAAATAAAATTAACTTTACTGTACACTGGAAGTTATAAAATCAAATCTATGCTGTAGGAGAGACTGAAGTGACGACAATTCTTGACTAGAAAATCAATATATTGTTCATAACATTCTTTATTAAGGAAAGCCAATGATGGTACATTTTTATTTATACTAGCGACTCGCTCGCGGCCTACCTATAATTTATATTGTTGTAATTGTGTTTTTATTTATGAACCTATTGAAATAAAATAAACACTAATTGTAAGGGAAGTTTACCAAAATACAATAGTCAAGACTGCATTTAAATCGGTTAAGCCCGCACCCGCACGGTGAATCCATGGAATGCTAAGCTGAGGAGTAAAGGTTTCACTTCTTGTACTACGTTATCTCTTATTTAATTTTTTTATATATATATATATATATACACAATCTTAATTACACTAAAAAGGTATATAAATCATTTGCAGGCATTAACTACGGCAGTGTGGTCAGTAATAAAAGCGAAACGGCGCTATCTACAATACCCGGACGGCTTCATGGCGCACTTCTACTCCATATCAGAACATTTGCTTCCAGTCCTCGTGTGGGGATTCCTAGGTCCCAGGGAACGGTTGAAGGACGTCTGCGAGACTTTTCAAGCCGAAATAGTTGGTTTTATATCAGATTTGTTCAGCTTTCACAAATGTAGGTACACAACTGTTGAAGACTTGGCTGTGGATATAATGCAGCATGCACGCACCAGGGCCGCCAACATTACGGATAAACTAAGGTACTAAATACTAATATACTCAATGGCTTCGTTTTGAAATAAAGTAAATGGCAGCACTAACAGGCGACTAAGAATCGATAATCAGTATAGTGGCGCCATCTATTATGTATAGGTAAAGTTACAGTAATAAATCAATATAACATTAGTAGTTCTTGGAACTTTAATGTAGGCTTTGTTACTAAAAATAAAATATTAACAGCAAATTAATATATCCACCGTCCTACAAACAACAGTTTTTTATAGAGAGTACTAGATTTTGTTTTAAAGAAAAAATATGTGGATAATATGTATATTTTAAGGCATTGTTTATGGTAGCACTGTTTACTCTTGTGTAGGTTGTATATTCAGTTAAAATCATTGTTAGAGCATTATATACAAATAAACATTAATATTATGACTATAACTAGCCTCTATGAATCACTCCAATGTTTAACTTTTACAGTGAAGTTGTGACAGCATTTATTAAATACTAATAAATACCCTTAAATATTAAACTATGTTAAAAAAGTCCACATGTCGGCTAAAAATTATGTTTCACTGCCAAGTAGTATTAAAATATGTATTCCTTTTAGGAATTATTGATCAAATTGTAAAAAAAAAGAATAAAATCTGATGTTAAAAAACTCCGCCAGTAGTTGATTGTTTATGTATATCACTAACTCGTTTACATAGCGTTAACGGAAAATTTATTATAGCAGCTTCTTAACCTGTCTCTTTTCCGTTATAATTGAGTCATAGTTCAAGACATGCATGGATGAAGATAAAAAAAAATTGCTTATGTCAATAGGTGTTTCAATAGGTATATAAATAAACTGTTAAATATTTTTATGATAATAGTTGAGGAATATATACTATATATTATAATTTATTTATTTATAAATAAATATTTATATATATATATATATTTCGTGTTTTAAAGAAAACTTCTTATTTTCTTCTTGAATTGTACAAGTGGGTGTTCTTTAAGGTTAATATTTATTTATAATCAAAATTTGAAAACTTAGTTTATGCTAGAACTACGAAAATTCAATAATGCGACACGTAACCTTCAATATTATATGTAAATAAAATAAAAAGTAATGAAACCTTTGGAATCTGAATTAAGATTCAGATTATAACTAAAATAATCACTTATATAATAATATTTATGCAATAAATTAAATTTATCGTTCATATTTTGTTGACAAAGATAAACTATGTTGCTATTTAAGTACTAGCGACCTGCTCGCGGCTTCGCCTGCGTAACCAACGACTAGCGATTTAGTTCTTTCGCTAGCTAGCGCGGTTGTAACTTTTTATTTATGAACCGATTGAAATGAAATAAAAACTAAATGTAAGGTAAGCTGCATTAAAATCTGTTAATCCGTTAAGAGATTATCATGCACAAACGCACAGATAAAAAGAAAATAAAATTAAAAATAATTGTTTTGGGTTTTATTACATTGATAAATGCCCCCAATAATATTTTTTTCAAATATCTTCCATGTATTGACAGCGAGTTGCCTTTTTATTACATATATAGAATAAAGATAGATTTAACGTAGCTAACTATCACTATTATGAAGTAACAAGAAACATGTAATAATATAATGCATTTGGTTAAATGATTTATACAATAACCTTATATTTGTAAATGGTTTTATGTTTCATTTTTTAATAATCATATTCCAGTAACGTTATTAGAAATTAGAACAATATAATATTACACACGTGACAATGTATACTTTTATAATTTATTCTCTTGTACATTTTTAGTAATTTATATTAATTATTCTTATGAATGTAATAGCAAGCCATCACATAGCATTACTTATTTATTGTACAGTCTTGTGAATTCAATCATTTGTAAATAATAAATATATTTATCAGTGGCATTATGTGTTATCATTATGTTACGTGAAGGAAAAACTTTATAGCCTTTTTTAAGAAAATTATGCGGACGGAGGAGTATGAAATGAAGCACATTTAGATATAGTAAATAAAAGAGTACAGAATGTTGATTTTTTTTTAAATAATGCAATGACAAATACCTTAAATTAATATAACACACTACGATGCGTTTGTTTATTAAATATCTTACATTTAAAGCCTTAAATAACATTCTATTTTAAACTCAAAAATTATGCATTCATATATCTATCTACCTTATTAAGTGTGTATATAGTAATTCTATCTTTTTTCATATGCATAATTGCCTAAAAAATGAAAAAAGTTAAATTGCAGGATACAAATAAAACACAATTTATTAGAAAATTTAGTATATATCATAAATTTTCACAATATAGCCTTGCCTTAAGTTTCAATGTAAAACAAAAAAAGTGTGTAAATAAAAATAAAATAAAAATGTAACGATAATACTCTCTCTGTGAGCACCAAATATTAATTTCTTAAACACGCGAATTACATTATTGTGACGACATAACATTATAATAAAGTAGACAAGAATTTTTATTGCTTTTTATGAAGCTGTTTATTTTTATTACATAGTCGTCTAATAAAGTTTATTCAATCTCACTCAAATATTTTGAGTTCAGATAAAATTTAGAATATAGTTAACGTATTATTTGAAATATAATAACAGGTATAAAAATATTGAACTAGCTTTCAAAGCGTATGTATAATAAGTAGTTGCTACCAGCAAATAGTTTGGTATATTCGTTAACATTTAAAATGAAGTCTTAAACGAGTAAAAAATTTCAACAGTCTTACAATAACGCGTAATCTATGTTCTGGTATAGTCAGTTATTTAAGATTCTCTATATAAATAAATATTTATACAGACGGAGAAAGCCCGACAACAAAGTTTAATTAATGGTTTCATAATACAACAACGATTACATAAATTTATTTGGTTTAGTGCACAGCGATTTAAATATACTCTACTAATATTAAAAACGTAATAACATATTTTTGTTAATTTATTTTATGAACAATCGGTTGACAGGCTCCCTCGAAAACAAAAGCTTACGATATATCATGAGACTAGTCACTAGATACGATCTGAATGAGTATACAGACACACAAAGAAATTCTTCCTAAAATAAATGGAATCACTCTGTGACGTTTGAAACTAAATGTACCTTTAGTCAATATATACAATAAAGTTAGCAACTCTGGACACTCGAATGGATCTCGAGAAAATTGCGGTATCGATGTATGTGCACATCGTTCTATTGGAGGTGCGGCGTTCCTATGTCACGTTATTATATAAGCATTCGGTAAGAGATCATTTGCGGCAGACTAATGTCACTATCTGTCTTTATTTAGGAATTTATATTCGAAAGTCTATCACAATTTTCATTAATAAGATCCACACTCAGTTTCGAGAAATAAAATATTAGTAAAAAACGACGCACAACGCGCCAACGTTCAATAAATAAATAATTTGGTGAGCTAATACTTTTAATAATTAATAAGTTTACTAAATTAGTCACATATAGTAAGCGAATTATAAAATCAATAGAGACGGACGGCTCTAAGCGACGAAAGTTACGTCAGACCCAAAAAAAAAGAACTGGGCTAGGCCCAGCGAGTTAACGGCTAAAATAGTTCAAAGCTTCCGGATGAATAGTAAACATCGACCGACCAAAAGCTGCCTTGGTGAGCTACCGGGGCAATGTGTACTCGTGGAGGGAATTTCGCTCGCCTTGTAATTGTTTACGTGCAGAGTGCGCGCGGGTGTGTGTATGTGTGCGTGTGCTGGCGAGCGCGGGCTGTGTGTGACGTCACTCGGGCTCGGGGGAGTCGGGCGCGTCGAGGGCGACGGTGACGCCGCCGGCCGCGCGAACCTTCTTCAAGTAGCTGACGCTGTCGAACTCCAGGCAACTCTGCACATAGCAAGCACGCCGTTAGCGCTCCCGTCCTCGTTGCTGACTTACGCCTCACCACTCGCAGCGTGGCGCATGTCATTGATTACGCTTTACATTTCCTGCTCATAATTGTTACTAATATTAATAAACAGTTCAAGTAACTACAAGGTTGTATAACTTACATTACTTATAACTTGTAATTTAGCCAGTTCACGATATTCATGCAACTTTGCCTAGTACCATTATTTGTAATAATATTCAGGTATTAAGCCTATAGCTTTTTTAAATAAATATCAAATCGAACAATAGCTAAATAAATTATTTTTAAAATATTATATAAGACTTTGAAACAGGTTGATATGTATATTAAAATGAATTTCATAAAGTAACATAACATAACAATAGCTTTTGTACAGGATAGGTTTGTTTAAATTATAATTTAATTTGAATAAAAGCCCTTTTATTTTTTCATATCATCGATATTACTAAATTTAATATTATGTGCGAAATGTTAGTAGTAACAGAAATTTGATTATTATTTTATTAGTAGTAGGAGTAAAAGCAGAAGTGTAAGCAAAGACAGGTTGCGTTTTTAAACTTTATTTAGAAAATCAAGTGACAATGAGAAATGCAACAGACTGATAATTTTAACAAAACAACAACAAAAACAACGCAAAAGATCTAGAAAGTCCAGATCCATAAGGAAATATTCCAAGCAAAAACGTGTCGCCTACCTGTACTGTGCCCCTCTCGAGTATCCGTTCTGAGCGGCGTGAACATTCAAATTTCTCAATACAAACAAGTCAAATATAAACAATATTCAAAATAATAAATTATTATCAATAATCAACAGAGAATATATATATATAATATATAAAACTTTCACAGGGGTTTTTTCCTTATTAATTGAATCAAAATAATCAGTCTAGAAATAAAACTATTTATAATAGGTTTACTGTCATCACATTGTATGAGATCACTCAGTCAGTTTTAGTACTCAGTCTTATTTGAATAAATTAATTTATACTTAACATCCAATAAAATATGGCATTAAATTAAGATCATTTTTCTACTACCTACTACTAGGATTTTAATTTATACTAAAAAACCTAATGAACGATGGAAATAAGTTAGTAAGCTTCTGCTTTCAAAAGCGTGGTGAAGCACCCGATGCGATTGTATTTACAGATTGTTAATCGCGACTACATTAAAGAGTCGGAAAATAATCTAATAATCAGTAAAAAAATCTTTTTTGAATATTTTTACATAATTATGAATTTTCATTCATCATCAATGAGTGCGACAGCAAAGGCGTTAGACCGAATAAAAGTTCAACTTCTTTGCTTCAATCTACGCGAAGATACAGTATAAGTTAGTTAAACAAAAATGTAAAAGCAGTGCAATAGGCCAGGACCATTCCAAAAAAAAAAACATTGCAACGTGCGAGCAGTGCGCATCAAATTCGACTCATCAATACCAATATTTTTACGAATTAATGTATTAATATCGATACCACAAATCCAATTAATAATCGCTACTTTACGCGCGTCACTATTCGCACACGACAACATCGGGGGAGGTTAGTAGAAGTTGCGGCACAGCAGCGCCGCGAGGTAGTTGGGCGGGTGCAGGGGGGGCCAGAGGCGGCAGCGAGGCGCGTGCGGGGCGGGGTGGTGCGCGGGGGGCGGCGGGGGGTGCGCGCGCGGCGTTACCTTGCGCGCCAGCTCGGCGGGGAACGCGGCGAGGCCGGCGGGCGTAAAGCTTGCTCATGGCGAGTCCGCGTACTGCACCAGCGTCTCGTACGAGTACGTCTGCCGCGACCCGCCACCTGCCACACACAGACGTATGTTACAAATAGAATATATAGATATAGTTACGAACATATAAAAATTATCCGGTAGTTTTCGATAATTTCGGTTTACGGATATAAGATATTCAGGAATGTAATTAAATTTAAGCCACGAATTTAACTATTTATTTAATCTTGGCATTACCTTTTGGTAATGGGTAAGCTTTATTTTTTATAGAATCTGGTATTGAGACTCATTTAGACTCCGCCCATATCCTAAATTATCCGAAACTTATGTCGGTTTTGGTTACGGATACTTTCTTTATTTCAAAATCTCATTTTCGCTTACATCTCCGGAGCTCAATAACATCCCAATTTATAACTAAATTAAATATAAATTTAGTGCATGTTAGTGTATATTTTAATATATATAAAAAAACATAAAAATAATGCATGCGGTATATACTATATCTCATTTTTTATATAGAAAACAAATAAAATTGTGTAAAGGCAAGGAACACCCACGTGCATCGGTTTTTTATAGTAGTAATTTTATGTTTAACACAAACATACAATTGACTGATCATTGTTACAACTTAAAATACACGAACACTTTAAAATTATTTAATTGACAGACACTAGTGATTACTTTGTGTAATATAAATATGGCCATGGATATTAACAACAATAAATATAATAATGATTAACCAACTTGCTATAATAGTAATGAGTTAAAGGTATAATAACCTGATTAAAGTCGTGATGTGAAAGGATGAACATTTAAATAATTAATCAAAATTAGTATTATATATAGATACATACAGATATCGCTGAAATTATGGATTTACCATCTTTAGTCCTTGGCACGTAAACAGCTTTTATAATATTACCAGATTTATGTACGAGCGTGCGAGTACATGCATTTTACAACATGTAACATGTGCATAATTCGTATGTGACAGCGTCTCATGTCTGTGTGTATATGTGCGCGAGTGTATGTGTATTTATGTGCGCATGTGTGTTTATGTGCGCATGTGTGTGTGTGTGTGTGTGCGTATGGGTGTGGAGTATGTGGGGTTATGTGGGATTGTGTGGGGGTTACCTGCGCTCTTGTCAGTGGAGGTGGCGCGTGAGAAGCGCGGACGCCGCGGCACGGCCTCGCCCTCCGCCGCTGCACACAAGGCACGCTCAGCGACCACGACCGACCATGACCGACCACGCACGCCACATTAACTATCATACTTTCTCTGCTCATCGACTTATATATTACACTTTTGCATTCACGTTTTTGACAACGACGATATTTGAAGATATTTATAATACCAATGAAGTTTTACACACAGCTCAAAACCCACTGATTGCAGAAAAGATGGAAAAGAAAATAAAATCACTAACATAGTATTTAAGTTTAAATGGTGAAATTAATAATAAAATATGATAGTTAATACAGTGTCAGCGTGCCGTCGACTCCGGCAGATGAATCGAATTAAAAAATGGCCGAATAATGTATATTAATTTGGAAAACTGCCGCAACCGTGGTACTGGATGATGAACAAGTTATAAATTATATTATATTGTATCACACATATATAATAAAAACAATATACATGTCACTACATTCATGAGATAATGATATTACTGAAAATAAAAATTAGTGTAATATTGTCAAATATATGGCATTTTCAAAGTACCCTACTATGAATTGGCTTGATTCAGTCAGTTAACTTACTTCATTGAAATAAATATTACGCATGTTTTAGTTATAATCCTTTAATCCCATGCCTTTGCGATTACTTTTCAAACTGGGTTAGTAGTTTATATAATATTTTATATATAATCATATATATTCTTAATGTATCTAGAATATAGCATGCAAATAAAATTATACGAAAATATTTTATAATTATTCTCATGCATTGTCGAATGTAATTCTTTCTTTACATATACACATATTAACATACAAAATCTGTATCTTTATATATAAAATAAAATATAATACTACGGCGAATGTTGGTATTGTATCGATTATAAATGCTTAATTTTTTTCTTGTCATTCCTTTTAACGAGACTGTTGTTCTTATTTAATAAATTTATCCGACAGTGTAATTTAATTTAAATGAAATAAAGCTAAAATTACTCTCATATGTCGCCGCCATTAACACATTCACGTTCTAATTTAAGTTTCGTTGGAAACCACTGTAAATGAAATAAACCAAACTGATATTTTGCACCATTTGTTGATTTTATACATAAGAAACTCAATCACACATCAATTATTGTCATCTTACAGCCGACCAACACTACCTAGTACTAGTACCTAGCACCAAAACTCTTACAAGAATGAAGAATGCCTAAAAGATTACCAGCCGCGTCGCCCGCAGTAGCGGCGGCGGCGGAGGCGGCGGAGGCGGCGGAGGCGGCGGCGGGCGGCGCGAACACGTCGTCGTCGGCGCCGTTGAGGGCGGCGTCGTCGCGCAGCAGCAGCGCGGCGGCAGGCCGCTGCGACAGCGTGAAGAAGTCGCCCGACCCTAGCGCCATTGCTTCCAGTGCGCCTGCACTCTCGAAGTACTCGTCGAGGACCAGCTTTGCCGTCTGATGTTAAGGGTATCAGTATTAGTAGATTCTCATAATTAATTAAATTATATGACAATCTAAAAATAAAAATAATGCAAGTTGCTTTTATTAATAAATTTGATTTTTTTAACTGTTAAAACTTCACTGAACGACTACTTGTACTACCTACTACCTAGTATTACGTACGCACCTAGTAGTACCTTTGATATTTTTAATGCAATATGACAGCTTTTTTTAAATATTTTTATCAATACTATAAAATATATTTTGAATATATTTAGAATATCACTTAAGTAAACGCAGTCATAAAATTACCTTAACGAGATCCAAATTTTGTCCAGTAATCTTGATGGAATGTTGCCCGAAGGTGACCGTGTATTTGTACTCCCCTAGTGCGGCGTCGTTAGTAGAGAAGCTATGCAGCAGAGCCCTGGAATTGTTGTGAGGCGATTTCTGCAACATTTTAACATAAAATGTAACAATAATATAAAAAATACAAAAACTTTTTTATAACCCTCCCCTTCTCTCCACATCTCTCTGCATAGCTTGTTCTTGCGAAACGGCACAAACAGCTTTACTGTGTTTTGTTTAGTGTTTACGAACAGTTGTGGTGAGATGCATAAAATACACCGGTGTGAATAGCTGAGCCTACGAGCGGTCCTCTTAGAATATGTAGATGCTCATGGTCTTGTAAGACAGAGTATACCGGATAGGACAGTCAGTGCACATGCCTCTCGCGGGCGTTCGTCGGAGCCGGTGGAGTCCAGCGAGGCGCGCGACGTGGCCAGCGCCCCCTCCAGCGCGCCCTCCAGCCGCACGGGGGACGCGTTGCGGCGGATCGTATCCCCGATCAGGTGCTTAGCGTGGCTGCGTAGCGCCAAAATTATATTTACAGCACAATATAAATTACTAACTTAATTTAATTCTTTTTTTTTTTTTTTTTTTTTTTTTTTTTTTTTTTTTTTTTTTTTTTTTTTTTTTTTTTTTTTTTTTTTTTTTTTTTTTTTTTTTTTTTTTTTTTTTTTTATATGTATTATGTTTATATACTCATATATTAGTAATGATAAAATATTCAAAATATATCGCACCTTCGGCACGAGTGTCACTGCCTAATTAAAAATTGCAATTTGAGAAAACGTGTTGTGTTGCATCGTATAATTTTAATATAAGCTTCTAATTAGTTTTTAGCAAAAATATAGAAGTTTTGATTTAGGCCACTTATATAATTAGGTGATCCAACATGTATCAAAGCAAGAAATAGCATAGCGAAAATATTTGTATATATAATATAACTAGAGTAGCATACAATTAAAGAGTGCGATATGAGATATCCTGATAATGTTTGCAGATATTGCGAAAATAATGCGAATACGAAATCAGTACGTTTGTTTATAAACTATACATACAAGAAAGTTTACTTGTAACATTTAAAAGTCTGGGCATACAAATATTGTTTTAATAACTCCATTTTATTATTTATTATTAAGACAATAAAATCCATATTTCTAATATTTACCCATAGCACATTCAAGGAAATTCATTTAAAAAGTCAATTTCATCATTAAAAAATTATGAAAGTATTTAATTTTGGAATTTGGGACATAATTTTCAAGACTTGACAATTATTTTTTAATTATTATTTACATTTACGATTTGTAAATCACGTATGTAAATAGTAGATAAGGTAAGGTAAGCTATACCTTTTGCTACTACTTCTTCTTTCTTTTTACTATATGCGCGAAAATGAAAGTTATTAATTAACATGCATCATATTTTTTGTTGTTTAAGCAAGGACAAATTTCGAGATTTCATTAGAATTACCATATACATAGAAATGCCGATAGTGTAGTTTTCGTCACTTACTTTCCACATTTTCCTCGTTCGGGCCAGTGATTTGCACCAGACGCTCCTTTGCTCCGGGACTCACTGAAATAGTACCAATGTATCGCTTACAATATTAAACGTCGCCATATTACGTGTTAGTTGATTATTTATGGTCATTCAGAAGCTCGCAGCTAGTTGCTGTAGGCGAGGCCAGGTTGAGTGTTGATGAAACCCACAACCGCATTTGACGTGAATCTCCCAATGTTAATTGTGTTAATTATTTATTGTTATATCCTAGATATGTGGGTTAAGTGTGTACGAGAATTTCATAAACATTCCGTTTATCTAGAAGCTTTTGTTGGTCGTTCATTTTAAATAAAAAATATTTGAGCAAGTAATTTATAATGACTTAGAAAACTTTCTGATTAATTAGTACGTAAAATGAGAACTGTATAAAAACAAGGGCACACATAGCAGCAAGAGAATAAATAATGTGAGTATGGCAATAGTATAGTCCGGCACACCATGCGCAAGCGCCCGCCCGCCCGTGCTCATACCTCTCTGAAACGATATGATCGTGTCACTTAGCTCCTCGATCATGTGCACCCGCCTGCCCTTGATACCCATCACTGGAACACCACAATATGACTTCAGACTTCCAACGGTTCACATTCATCACACTGCTAGATTCTATCAATGCTACATTATAAATATTCTGGACAGGAGCTTAATAACGTACAAGCGGTACATTATAATTTACGTCCCATGCAACATCGCCACAATAAAAGTTACGGCCACATTTAAAAACTAAATTAACAAATAAATAAGTATTTTATACAGGCAAATAAATTATTAAAAATAAATATGAATTTTACTCTATCCCCCTCTGATGCCCAATATATTTAAATGATGAACAAAATATAAAAACATTTAAATATATAATAGCAACAAAATAATTTGTTCTAGTATTTTATCATGCATATAAACAAAAATATATACTTTTTGTTAACATATATCCAATAACAATTCATTACCTACCATGCATTAGAGAAAGTATTTTCGACAAGGACTATAGGTAACTTGAAACTTACAATTCATGTATAACAATTATTGATACATACTTACTCCTATTAACTGAAGAAACAAATATAAATAATACACAATAATATATTTAAAATGGATGCACTAATATACATTAATTTAAAAAACATACCTTTTCCTGAATCAGCATTTCGAATAACAACCTCATCTTTAGAGTAATTTTTGCCAGGGATCTTGGTGGGCTTGGGGAACTTGCCGGAGGGCTTGATCACCTCACCCGGGGCGAGCATAGCGGGCGGCTCGGCGGGCGCAGCCAGCGTGGGGGAGACCGAGCCACCAGACCCTGTGCCTTCCATAGTTGGTACTAGTAAAGGCTGATAATAAAATGTTATTATTCATAATGTTACAGTATTATTGTTTGCTTCATTCATTTTAAAAACAATTAATAAAAATTCAATAATGGCTTTAATAAATTGTTAAGGATTATTGATAAGCTATAGAGTTTATATTTTTATAAATATATTATGTGTTGAAAGTTGTAGTAACAAGTATTAAAAAAAATTTAGTAACTATATTTATCTTACATAAAGTAATAACATTTTTGTAATATTATTATAACACACAGAAACCAAAATAAATAAAGATAGACTTAAGAGCTCACCTCAGCATGTGTACCACGGTGTCTGTAATATTGACTCATATAATCAGACCCTTGCCAATGTTTAGCACGCAATTCAATTAACTCGAGAAGATGAAGCCGAGTTTTTTTATCCAATCTCTCATCTTGAGAACCATTGCGAAACATAACAAAGTATCTAAAAAACAAGATAAATAAATATTCAAAACTAAAATAAATAAAATTTCTAATTATACACTAACCTGTCCAGAAAGTCTTTGTAGAGTGCCTCCAGTTGGGCACCATATAGTTTAAGGTTAGAGTACATAGTGGCGACATTGCTTTGTAATGCACGGTCAAAGTTTCCTTGCATCATTTGATATGCTACTGCTTCTGTCAAGACTATTAAGTCATCAACTGTAAATAAAAATTTATAGATAAGTAGGTACTTTTTATTTAAAATAGAATTATTCAAATTAATTCCAAGCCATAAAGATAATACAAATATTTGTTAATAAAATAACATTCTGTAAACAACTAAGCATTACTTTTATGAAAGTTATACAGCAGAAACATTGATTAGTGTTTGAATAATCTAATAAGACTCTTACCAGAATTAATTTTCACATCTAAAACAGAGTTACGATTGTGTGCAGAGCTGGTCGTCGATTTCAAGGGTCTAGGTACTTCAAGTTTTTTAACCGTGCGGGTCATTTTCGTTAGGGTCGACATGGTGCTGTCAAAATACAAAAGCAAATCATAACAAAACATTGCGTGTACGTAAAAGAATATTGTAGTTGTATACTATGTTAAAATTACGAAGTGACGTGACGGCTGATGGTTACATATTTATTAAAGGATTGTTATAATTTATTCAAATTAACAATGCAATAGAATAATTTTAATTGGAAAAATGAGTTACTCACTCATCCATGGCGACTGCTTTTATATGTACACCAAAATCACTTACACAAGCAAAATGTGTGGAAAGTGAAAGTGATGACAATGATCCTAAAGAATATATTCGGAACAAACCCAATACGTGTTCATTACTCGACAAATTACTTTAATTTCATTTAATGCAAAGAAGTCGGTGAAAAAAATTTTGACTTTACAGAAAATCTAATACGTTACACGATGAAAAACATTTAGACAAAACAATTGAAAACCATGGAACACAATGAAATAAGAAATAAACAAGAAAACTCACCTGGCTACGCCATTAATTCGCAATAAAAATAAAATTAGTGTCGTGACAAATCATGTAAAAAGTATTTTCTGTGACAAAAAATCCAAAAAATTAAATATTTTTAATTAGCATTAATTATTAATATGATCAAACTTAAAAACATATGAATTTTAAAAATAATACTTTCAATATATATTTTAATATAATATCCAGTAAATTTTTTAGTAATCTTGTAGAGTATATATTACATCAAGACCAAAGCAGGGCTTCTTAAAGTTTTGTCATTCACGACCCCATTTATGATTGCGAGTTTCTTGACGACTCCATATATATATAAAAGAAAAATAAATTTTTGATTATTTATTTTTTAGGTAACAATATACATATACATATACATATGAAAATATATAGTTTTAGAATTCGTTTTGAAACATACAAAAATCTAAAATTAAAAATCGCACAAAAAATTATAAAATTGTATTTATTTCAAAAATAAAAGTGGATTCTGACCGTCTTAATTCGCTCGAATATATTGAAATAGTTGCGTGGTAAGTATTAAATTAAAATATAAGTTAAAAATGTAATGAGATGGATGTGCCTGTTATTTATTGCATAACAAATCAAATCTTAGCGGAATGTTTGAAACTGCTGGTTGTGAGACCTCTTCAACATTTTTTAGCGCTGAACGATATTGGGATTTTAATATCCCTCCCTTTGATTGTGTGTGATATTTAGAGGTGGCGGTCAAAGTGGGAAGTCAGCGGTACGCGGTTTATTCAACGTGTACGATACCAACAATCGCATTAACAATGTATAGCCACAGTATAATAATAGGGGTCATCGATCGTTGACTGCTGTCGGTGGAGATAGCTCAAGACCTGCAACAAATGCGCGTGTTTAGACGCTGCAAGTCCACTGTATTCCGCCAACTCTAGTGATGTTATAAAATCGTATATATAAATATTTGACATTAAAATGTCTCGCGACTGCAGAATTTTGCTAAGCGACCCCATCCAGCAAAATATTTAGTTCAGTTCTTTAATTATGGCGCTTCGAACGCAGTATAATGTCTATGAAAGACAGTCTATGGCAATATTTAAATGTCAGGATCAATTGTTGACTTGTTAAATGTCAATGAATTGCTATGTCAATTGTCAAATGTCACTACGGGTGTATTGAGAGGTGGTCGTGTTTTGGTTTTTAAATTTGGTCCATTTTAAAAAAATGATTAGAAAATACGAAAACTTATTTTATCTAAAACTTTTAAAACGACAGTATTTTAGTTTGTGTTACTAAACAGTGTTTGTGTATGTTATGAGTTTTGTTGCTTAGAATGGACAATATATTATTAAGCTTATAAAGTTAAGGTAAATATATAAAAAAGATATTTTATTTTTAAAATTACACCGAGTATCTTATTTTTTTAATAATTAGTTGTATTTAAAATATGCACTTATTTTAAAATATTTTCATTTTCAGATGCATAAATACTACATATCGGTATTATTGGTACGCCTGGTTTTACCAGCATCTCTCCTTCTAAGTAAGTTATGAATATTATTTCATTACGAGATGAAACTGTTGTTTCTTATTGAGTATTTTTGAGTCAATAAACAGATAAAATATGTGTAAGAACTTAATCAAAAATCAAAAAGAAATAACGTTTTTTTTTTTTAAATATTAATATGTATTATATATTGTTTCTCATTATACAATATAATTTTAAATGCATCTTTATTTATATATTCGATTATAGCAAAAATTTAATTTGAATAACTATTTATATATTATATTTCAACATATAAATATCACTAAGTCTTCTTTAATATTAGCTTTTTCATTATAGTCCTATTATGTATTCAATAAGTTAACTACTTAACTTATGCCACATCTCCTGTTTCACTTTCAATTATTAATATAATGTTAGAGTGAATGATATACAGAGCAAATTTCAGCAAACCAAGCATTGCAAATGTATTTTTTGTACCATCTGATCTGAATAATACCAAGTTCTTAATTAATGTTTCTTTCCTCATGAAATTAAATTGCTCAACAATATAGAAAGCAGTGTCTTTCAGTTATGAAATTGTATGTTTATGTGAGATTACATTTTCTTTTAGTTCTAAAAAATATGTAACAAGATATTTAGAGCTACTACACAGATATATCTCTTAAACAAAACATTAGTGGATTGTGGCCATGACCTTCAGAGGTGACTAAACCTTATAATTAAATATGGTATATTATTCACATTTGTTAATATATATTATAATTAGAGCTATCTACTACTGGTTTGCTTATTTTTTTACTTTTTAAAATATAAGAGAGAGATTAATTAAAATATTTAGTATATCAGTCTATTATCCATACAAATGATATATACATTTTCTACCTAGAGTGATTGAATCCTACCATAGCCATGTTAGTTAGATAAAACTAGATTTAATAACTGCTTCTTAAAATCATACCTATTGTACAACTGTTTACTCTATAATCTGAACTATTACCAAGTGTTGTAATAATAATTATGGTTATATACAAGTCGAGAATAATTGTAGATGTTTTTTGAATGCCATACTATGTGAATTTAAAAGTTTTATTGTGTAATACGTTCAAGGCGGCAAGTGTGACGTAATACACCGAAACCGGCCGGTCGCCGATGACACCATTGGCATGATCTTTATTTATATTTTTGCTTTTCAAATTATTTTTGCTATACTACAGAAAGTTATGATTTTCTAGATTTACTTGAAATGCTCTTTCTTTATTTGAATTTGTAAATATTAGTCATAAGCGTACGAGTTTGACATGTTTATTTTCGTAAAAAACTATAAATAAAGTATTCTTATGTAGTACCCAAATTATACGTACTTTATTATTTACTATATAATGTATATTAGTTGTAAAATTGTCTTGAACACTGAAAAGAAATAATAATTACGCTACTCCTTCTATAAATTTGTACTTCTATTTTATGTAGAAACTTATATCTACGTTTTTCTTAAAAAACAAATATGAAAAGTTATCTGAGTATCAATCTAAATACAATAATAAGACTAAATCACAGTTTGATATAGAGCTTACGTCGCATTGCGGACAAGGAGTAATGTATCCTCTGGGCGCGTCACGCTGGGTGCGTCCTCGGGCTCGCACTGTGACCTCTTTCTTTGATAGCATATTACTTTTATGGTTAATTAAATATGTTTCAATTTTAAAAATATTTTAATTAATCTTTTCTTATTCATAATTTCTAAATAATTCAGTTGTCTTACAGATGTTTCTTGTTATTTTCTTAATAACGTCTGTAACGTAAAATATAAATTATTCAGGGAACTTAATTTATAGTACTGATACGAATACTCGGAATCAAACATTTTCGCCCAAAGGGCATGTTACGTAACTAGTCTAAATGTCATAGCATAAATAGGTGTTTTTACCTCTAATAGGTATTTTTTCATTCATAATATTTACATATTAATTTCCAAACCGTCTTTATTTTTCTAGTAATTATAAAAATATTACACATAAATAACTTATATACTACACACAATCGAGTATTCAATTATTATTTTTCTTTAGTTTTTCTGTAGGTCACATAGCCTTTGTTGCCAAACTTGAGGAAAATTATTTGCTCTCTTAATGGACGGTCGCACCTTTGTTACCGTTAATTAAACTTTCTGTCAGGTTGAGGTTTCGTTCGTAACAGAATCATATACGTATATGTATAATAAATTAAAAACACCTCGCTTGTTTGAAATTATTAAAATTCATGAAGTGCTTTGTTCATTTTTAAATATTGTATGTATGTCGTGGTCAAATTGTAAATATCTCTAAACCAGGGTTGCACAGACTTATTAACACTAGGGGCCACTCGGACAAATCATGAACTGATGGCGGGCCGGCCGCCAGAAGTATAGGTAATTAAAGACAATAAAGAATTGATAATAATTTATTAATTTGAAGCGTGGCACTGCATAGTGCTTACAATCTTTTTTATATTTAGCTCAAATTTACTTGTAGCAACACGTAGAACACGTAAAAGCAAATGTACAAGAGTATTATTTTTGCTGTCGGCGGGCCACCAGTATTCGACCAGCGGGCCGCACGCGGCCCGCGGGCCGCGGTTTGTGCATCCATGCTCTAAATCATCGACGATATCAAGCAATGGTCGCATTTGGTGAAATGATCAACTGAATTGTTGAATTGTCGACGTTTAACGTTAATATAAAAGGTTTACTCTAACCGAAAAAACCTTATACTATAATTTTGATTTATTCCATTTTATATATTTTAAGCGGTCAATGTAGGTTAGGTTAGACTTTTTATATTTGTGGTGGACATGCTGGATAGTGTGAGGAACTGGTCTGCAATGGCCTCCTTCTACGAATCCTCACGAGGCCGCGGAGTGGGCCGCACGTCCTACGCGAATTGCAGACCCGCTTCGTCGTTGTGGGTTAGGACGTAGAAGAAGGCGGTAAGCGCATCTCAAACTCCCCCTACCCTACAGGAGATTCTGCGTAAGCTTTATGGTGATTCTCCTGCAAATTATCGTGGCTGAACACCAGAGCACCCGCTCTGAAAGAATCCCAAGAGCAGAGTTTAGTAGTGTCAGGTTTACTTATGAGTCACAGTATGATTCGTTTGTAAGGTACATCTGCCTTGATTACCCAATAGGCCCGACTAGGCCATGGCACGAAAATTTGATATGAATTTATTTTACAATTTTTGAAATTTTGAAATAAATATTTTACTCGAATTTAGTCATCAATTTATTCTGAGAATGTTTTTTTCAAACACTAAATGATTTAAAATCTATATTGATTTATTCTTTCGATTGTTATTTTTTTCCAATGTTTTCTGAAAATGAACGTCGTTTTTATCCTCCATAGAGATTTCCCAAGGCTATTTTATAATAGTAACTGAGAGTATTTATAAAAAAACGATCTCGAGTTATTTGATTTGTTCAACTTTAAGACTGTTAAACTGTAAAGTTGTTTAGATATCGTTACTGTTGATTATTTAGAATCAAAAATATATAATTTAGAGAAAAAATGATTTTATTCGTTTTATTGTGTGTATTTAGGACCTTGATATGATATAAATAGGTGTTTAAAATTCTAGAAATACAAAAGTAACCATCAATTTTACAATTTTTTTAAAAAAAGGGAGGGCCCAAAATCACAATGGCCTAGGGACCCGTGTGGGCTTAATCCGGCACTGGGTCTGGGTATATTCCATTTCTCAGCGACACAAAAAAAGCTTTTCATATTTAACTGAAGATTTAGCATTTAAATTTAGTTATTATAATATATTATATTCTTTTCATTTATTATTTTCGCTGAACTACTTCAACTTGAAATAAAAATTAAAAAGAATTTAAAATTAAATAAATACAGAATATTTTAGTAAAAACATAATTATTCCGTAAAATGAACTAATAATTTCTTATTGATATAAAACTGAGTTATGACTTTGTTACTTACAGCCGCATGTCATTATGTAAAAAAGCCTTGAAATGGCAATTTTAGTAATTATTTTACGATTTTCTGCTATTTAAGTAATTTTACTCAAATAAAATCGACGATTATATGAAGCAGCCGCATGTTTAGTTGATCAACTATGGATCTGGACTACGCACTTTATAATCTAGCGAATCAATGACCATGAGCATTTCATATAACGTGGATGATTTCATGAAATCGTCTATTCTACAATATGACCACAGCATGTTCATATATCTCGATATACTCGTGTACACAATTTATGATTGAAAAGAGCTTGAAAATTAATATATACACAATTTATGATTGAAAAGAGATTGAAAAGAATTTCTTGAGAAATTAAGGTACCTAAGTACTACAAAAATGCTTTTTAGTGTGTTACATTGACATATTTAAGCACTATGAAATATAACACTTTTTCCATTTATCATGAAAGTTTTAATTGTTCCAGGAGTTATATGTTGAATTAATTATTACACCTTGCTTTTAACGTAATGGGGATCACGCAAGGCTCTATTTGCATTTAGTGTTATTATACGTATAAAGTTTCATTTGTATAATATTGCTGTATAGGGTTGAAAAGCGGTCAGAGCGCTTGAACGGTTTTCAAGAGGCGCGGCTTCAAATCCCGCTAGGTTCAAATTTTTATACGTTTTCTAAATATGTCTTTTTGAATTGCCTAAGAGTGCGATTAACACTTTAAAAAATGTTTAAAAAAGATTTAAATTATTTTAATTTGCTCGCTCTGATAAAATGAAGCGCGGCGTTGATTTTTGCTGAATTTGGTTGGAAATTTCTCTTTGCCCATCGTGCTATGCGGGATAAACCGTAAAACTGATTTTTTTTAAGAATAATAATAAAAGTTTTAAATAAACCTATTTCATTCATACAGTATAGCTTCTCTATAATACCACAAACAGTCCACAATTTCGGGTTCTAAATAAGAAGAATGAACACAAATGCCCGTTTGATTAAGCTAGTTAGGTTAACTATAGAAGTAGCGGAAAAGTAAATACGATATAGCTAGCAAATACTTAAATATTTATCATGAATGAATCAACATGTAGCATGAACGTATTCAAGGATCGATGAATAGATATGTACTCGCATGTTAAATTATTGTAATAGCATGCGATATTAGGAGATCGGCATGGCTGGCGTATTCGGGCAGCAAATACGTTACCTTATCAGACGTCTGATTCACAAGGTCACAGTACAGTTCAAATGCCTAAGTAGCAACCTACATTTAGTATGATCTCATCACGCTGTCGAATTCATCACTAAGTGAACACCTAGCATATAACGTAATTCTAATCAATCTAATTTTTATAAGAATGGGAATATCTATCTGTACATATTAAATGTAACTGATCGCTGTCTGTACATGGAAGATATTTTGAAAAATATGGGTGCATTTATCAATGTCATAGAACACAAAACAATGATTTTTATTTCTTTTTTCTGTTTGTCTGTGCTGATCACAGAAACGGCTTGACCGATATAAATGCAGTTTTGATTTTTGTATTTTGGTAAGCTTATCGTTTAATGTTTTTTTTGTTTCAATAAAAAAGTTACATTTTGTTAGATGAAATTGCTATAAAATAACTGTTTTATTAAATTGGCCGAAGCTTCATCAATTCACTGCATATAAATTCAAGCAAAGTTTGTGTATTAAATAAGAATGTGGGAGGGCCAAAAAAACAAAATAAAAATATTAGTCGTGTAGTGTACGCAGACGAAGCCGCGAATTGGTCGCTGGTATAATATATAACTACTTGTTTATAAGCAGGGTAAGACCTCAATATCGCTTGTGAATTCCTTCCCGCACAAATTAAATGTTAGTGTTGAGTAAAAAATAGTTTTTTTATATAAAAAAGGTAAATTGCCGCGTATTATGCTGAGTACTTAATTTAAAAGTAAATATATATATGAAGAACGTATTTTAATGCGTTCGGAACGGAAACGATAAATAATTTGTCATAATTTATCTTTATGTAGAGTGCATAAAAATACTCATCAACTTCAAAGTTTTTTAAGCTGTGTTTTGGCTTTAAAATATATATTGTTTAATTTATTCCATCGAATTAAAGTAATTTACAAATAATCCCACATGTGCGGTAATTGGGAAACGTTAGTGATATATTATGCCGTTCTACCCTATCTCTGCTGGCCGATGAATCCTTTACGTTAAGCGTACCTAAATATAAACATTCTCTCACACGATATTTGATCCTACGAACATTGAGTACATTGAATTTAAATAAAGTACCATGCTTACCATAATTAATGTACCTATACTGTTAATAATGTTTAAACGACGCAGCTACCGTGACTATTCAATTAAAACTAATAATTTTATCAAAAAGAAGGAAATAATACACTATTAGTGTTAGTTGGCCATCATGGCTCAGTGGGACAATGACTAACTGCAAACTCGAATGGTTGTAGGTTCGATTCCCACTCGGAGAAACCATATTTAAATTATGTTAATTTTACTCTTGATTCTAGGTTCTCTTTGACTACACTGCTATGCGGGAAAACTGAAGCTGCAAAAAATATCCTTTTTTTGCTTCACCGAATATTGCTAAATATAAATAAAGAAACCGTGTAATCCTTATATAAAACATTGTATATAGGATCATAATATGTATGAAAAAACTCCACTCCACTCATATATATGTTAGTTTTTGGTAGTACAATTATAAATATAATTCTAAATCAATTGTGTATGTTATGAAAACCACGACTTTTCAAACCGGGACATTACCGCTTTTACGACTTATCGCGTCTAAATTGACACCATTTCTATAGGTATGTGTTCGTATATAAAATGTAAATAAATAAGTAAGTACTGACGATATCGTTCTTTATATAAATAATATACATAGTCGTGCATTATTTATAGGTAGTATATTAATACGATTTCAGAAATAATACACTATATCCAATCTAAAGTGCTATCCATTATCCTATCAACAACAGCTTCTTCGTTATAATGAACTGCTCACAGTTGGTTTATAATACAGGTAATAAAACGTAAACGTAACACTTTTAGAATTGTTTTTGTTCATTATCTGTGCATCTTTACGCATGTTCTTACTTAGAGAACATATATATTATTAAATAAAATATATGTTATTTCTGTATACATAAATAATATTTTCAACTTCACACTTTTTACCGCATAGCAGGGTAGTCAGAACGAACCTGATGTCAATACGACAATACGAAATCGAGATCACATGTTGAGTGGCGGAACTCAACGCTGCGCTTTGTTAGCAGAACGGAGAAATTAAAAAAAAATAATTATAATTATATATTTTGAATTACTTTATTATTCCATTATCTTTGTAGAAATCACATAACAAAATGGTAGTCTTCACTTTTATCTATTTTTGTACAGGTTCATGTTAAGTGTTTATGTAAACAAATTCGACCCACTGGCGAATACAGACTGGATTTTAATGTTCCTTTTTATTTTCACATATCTCTTGTATCGTCAGGAAAGAGACTAGTAATATACTCTTGGGATTCCTCTTTTTATAAATATTGCGAGCTAAATGGTGTAGTCCAAAGCTGCACTTTGCCTTACTTGATGCAAGGATCTGTATTGTTAGATTGGAGTTATTACATAACATCTATATTATTTATTGTGGCCATCGTGGTGCAGTGGGTCAGCATATGACTGTAAACGCGACAGCTTGTGGGTACGATCCCATAAATATTAAATTATATATCCTCTACCTTTAAATCTGATTTGAAGCAACAATGATTAATTTGTCAGATATTTTTATGGTACCTACACTACTTTATTTAATAAGAATTGGAATGGAATCGTAAAACACAAGATAGCAGTGTTTATTATCTAACCCAAAAAGATAAAGTTCATATATATAGGTTTGGAACTGTAAATATTTTTATAACCCCTCAAATTAATTCTTTTGATAGAATAAAAATTATGGAATCTAATGAAATTGAAAAAGAGCAAATTTGAATACTAGTTTGGATGTTGAAGTTTAAAAAGTTGAAGGAATGTAAATTTGTTGTTCTTAAACCTATAAATGCACCTAATTAAAGTATCGCTTTTGTCATGGATAAATTTTTAATGGCACTATAATGTCATTACATATATAAGATCAAAGGAGTACCACTAAACAAACAATCTCAGTACATTGAATAAAAATAGTATGAAAAGTAAAAATTTCAGACATTCAAAGTACGACATATTTATATGAGTATAATATGCCCTTCCAACAACACCACAACAAAATATTACTTTGGCATTTTCGCGCTGACTTTATGAGGCCTAAATAGGATAATGAAAACGTGCAAACGATATTACTGCTTTATAGCTTTTTATATGAAAGTAGCGAAATATAGACCGTTACGCGTTGCTCATTAATAAATTTGTGTCACACAAACTTATCCGTGCTTTCTAAATGTATACTGGTATCGTATTGAACAGTGCTAAGCTTACTTGATTATATGTAGTATATTTGTATGTATTGGTCATCATAGAGAGATTCCAAATGTTCCATTAACAAAGACATATTTAGAAAACGTATAAAAATTTTGAACGCAGCGGGATTTGAACCCGCGCCTCTTGAAAACCGTTCAACGGTTTCTTGAATTTTTATACGTTTTCTAAATATGTCTTTTTCAATTTCCTTAGTGTGCGAATAACACTTTAAAAAAATGTTCCATTACCTGTGACTAATATGTCTGCAAAGTTCAATATGATGTATACTGCCCAAAATAGCTATTTAACGTTAAAACACTTGACATACGTCACATATCGTAAAATCTCAGTGTTAAATATTTTAGAACAGGGTATAAAAATGTAAATGCAGCAGAATTTGAACCCCCGCCTCTGGTAAACCGGTTCACATTTTCCGTAACCATATATTTTAAATGGAATAAGTGTGTAAATGACACAAAAAATAAAAGGATATGTCTGTAGTAGTAACATAATTTGGAACAGAACTGTAATACTTTTATATACTTTCCCCACATAGCAGGGTAATCAGAGAAAACCTAGTGCAGAACACTTCGTTTTCAACTTTCAACATAAATTCAAGGCGCCGCACTTAGTCTTCTTCACCAGGGCGAAGAAATGAATTGAAAAATTACAATCATTCCACCCAGTGGGAATCGAACACACAACCCATCGCGATTACAGTCAGACGTTGTCCCACTGTGCCACGATGGCCTCTGAATGATTCTTTTAAATGTAATAAAATAGTCCACTTTAGACCAATAAGCACCAACATGGTGGCTGGCGCTATAAGAAATTTATGAAAATCATTTTCTGAATGAACACAATTTTTCTTAACCAATATTTAGCCACGTGTGAATAATACATATTTCATTTAATATGTTTCTTTTAAGCAGGATGTTTATTAATTTTACACAACATGTATATGTATATTATTGGCAAATATAATTTTGTTATAGGTACTACATTTCTTACGTTTGTAAGTAATTAAGGTACTATTGTATGTTTCATACCAGTTGAAAATGAAAGATTTCATATATATATAATATTGTATACTTTGTTTAATATTGTAATATTGTATTTTTACTTTAAGAAAGAAAATATATTATTATTTTTGTTACACATGCTTCATCTTTAAAAATGACACGTTGTTTATACTACATTTTAGCAATGTACATGTATTTATGTAAGTGATAACATATACAATTAGTTTGTAGATAAATAAATGTAATGCTCAGAACATAAGAATACTCGTATATCCGATATCGCTCCCTATTGGGTGGTAAAAGATATCTATGAATCTTGTATGCTTTTTAAATTTGTGGATTTAGAAACATCGTAAATTAATCAGTGATCTTTTGTAAATAAACAATTATATTTTTGAACGTTTGTGTGTGCTCTAAATCGGTAGACTAATGCGAAGTTCTGTACTGTTTTGCTTCGGCTCACTAACGTTTAAGGTTTTATTATGTAAAAAAAATATACTTTATGAAAAATTGTAATACGAAAATTATTATTATTATTATCGTTGTTTGTTTTATTGTATGATAGCAAAAGATACATACCGTGTATCCGCAGTGAACTAAATAAATCATTAAAAAAAAACTACTTTACAAACATTAATACGAGGTTATCGTTTGCTGCGATATCAACGCTTATTAAGCAGTGATATCAAAATGCATATAAGTTATGAAAATTTACGCATTGTATTATAGATAAGATTACTAAATAATTTCAACTTGGTTGTTCTAAAGGTATTGCACTACGACCATTTGGGCTGTCACTGATATATCTGCTCCTGTACTTGATTGCGCCGTTTCCACAAGTGCCAGATTCCAAAACATTCCGAGGTAAGTAAATTACACGTAACTATAAATTCTTTGCTTACGCTAGCGAATATATTTTTCTTAGCATATTTTAAATTAACACCTAAAACGGTTTGCAGAATTTATTTATATATAAAAGAAGTGTATATTTTTGATTCATGCAATAGATTTATTTGTGTAAAGGAAACATCTTAAACACTTAATGCTCCAACTAGTACTATAAATGTAATACATAATTTATATGCTTTTTTTTCTTAATTTATGTTTAAATTTCATGATATCCCAATTGTAGCGCAGTGGGGTAGCATCCAACTGTAATTGGTTGTGGGTTCTTTTTCCGCTCGGACGAATGTTCTATTAATTATTTTCATTTCCCCGCTCTGGTGAAGACAAAGCGCGGCGTTAAATTCTGCCACTCACCGCACCACGATTTCGGACAGAAAGTGGAGAATGGAGCGTCTGTTCACTAGATTTTCTCTATGACTGCCTGCTATACATAAAAAAGTGTGAAGCTGCTTTTACCTTTTTTATTTTTATAAAATTATAAACTAATTTAGTGAAAATTGATGGTTATTTGTTTCTATAAGTAGTTTAAATTAAAGATGTTATATTTTACCAGGTTTTCGAGGGAAATATCTGCAACTTAATCTTGTAGTGTCAATATTGCTTATACTAGTCCACGCAGCATGGCACAGCGTATTGGCAGGTTTTTCGCCGTACGGCTCGCTTCTAGAGGACTATCCGATCATACAAACAATCGGATACAACCTTGGACTTGTTTCATATGCAGGGATCGATCCTCTTATGGCAGTGCATTATCTGGCACCTGAGGTGAATTATCACTTTATTTGTATAATAGTTATAAAGTACAATTTAGTCAGTGAACCGTATTTACTTTTTGCAACGGAAAAATAATTTAGCTTATTACAGTCTTTACTTGATTTCAGTTGGTCGTCATGGGTACATCTTTACTAGTTTATTTAATAGTTCGTATGTTGCTTACTGGATCACCTAACGAGGAAATTGTGAGAAAAGATTCAAAGCATCAAAGATTTCCTCTTCTAACTAGTGCAGGTATGACAACAATTCTGTTTTTGCTTCAAAAATCTACTGTTAAACAAGTATTGCTTTAGAATAAGTAAAATAAAGTTTTTGGTTTATAATAATCCATTTTACATATTTTACTCATATTTTGCACTCGTTGTTTTGCAGGAAAGTATATAGCGTTGTTTTTGTTGATGTTTTCCGGAATTATGCGTCCAAGTGTGACTTCAGGAATATATTTTTTGGTATTTATGGGGACCGCCACCGCATGGGCTGTCGGTAGACCTCTTGAAAGAGGTTTTGCAGTAGTAAGTCGGTGTATTATGGCGATCATGGGAATTCATATAGCAGTACTACTTGTATACCAGTGCACATGGATTATAAATATTTTTCCTCCCGAGACTGATATGGCGAGGTATATCATTTCTAAATATATTTTAATATAAAATAAATGTTATTATTTATTCAATGTTTGTTTGATTCACAGGTATTTTGGTCTCACAAAATTGGTAATTCTAAATGAAACAGATACATCGAATTTTACATATGAAGTAACGGACGATCATATGTGGGCTACCATAGCCAGTCCTTTAGTTATACTCTTCTCATACTTTTTCCTCGCAATTGAAACACGGGAACTCTTCAAACCCAAGGTGCGTATGTTCGTGTCTATAATCTTTGTACTGAATGAAAACTTAATTAATATCATTATGCCAACTAATATTGACTTGCTTTTTTTAATATTGGACATGGTCATGACTAACGCCGTAGACTCTTATGGCGGTCTAGTGCTATTGAGTAGTTCGAAAACACTTGCAATTTATAAATTTTGCTAACGGGTCGGATAGGCGAAGAAAAAAAGTGCTTTAACCGGTCTCGAGGCTGGTAAAGTGAACGGTTCGTTGGTGAGAGGCGTGTCGTTCCACAGAAGACACGCGCCGCGGGACAAATGGAGGAACGCCACGAAGAAAGTTCGCGTAAGCCGGCCCAACAATACTGCACTACCTTCACTAGTTTTGAATTTATTTTGGCACACATACATTATGATATTTTCTAACGCCATATGCGGACTGCAAATACAAAGTATATTAACTATTCATAGTCGTTGCTCAAAATTATAGTTTTAAACGTCACAGTCCGAATGTGTTTGTGGGTCATCTGTAGATACTGTAAATAGTGGCCGTACTGGGTTTTATATAGAATTATACGTATGTATGTTTAGAAAATAGTAGATCTACTTGATCGGTGTAAATATTGTATATTAATGTTTTCTACATACAAGTTCATTTAATCGAATAAAGATGCAATTTTTATTAAAATACGGTAAAGGTGGTCGATCAAATGAATTGAGTGTTGTATGGATGCAATCTTCTAATATCTAGAAATTAACAATAATTACTAATTTGATGATATTTTTGCATGGATGCTTGTGCTAACTTGTAAATAATAATCTAGTAGATTATTTGCATTATAATGTTTCTATTATTTTTTTGCAACCTGCTTTCGTTCTTTTGTAGGTTGCATATTCGTACATAAATTCAAAAGCACTTCGTGGGAACGCCGATGAGAATGATCCTGTAGGTATTTTAATATTATTTTGAAACAATGTTTGCTTTGATTTTATCTTTATGACGTATTGTTATGAAATTAATATTTGCACTTTGCTAGCTTTTTGTGTTTACAGCAATTTACTATATTGTCGTTCATACATATGCACAGTTCCATTGCTTCTGTGTTGGATTATTTGTAAGATTTATACTTTACTAACTACAATATAGTTTATATTAAAGAAGAGCAATCGTGCTAAAGTTATGTCAGTCTAAAACTATGGCTTTAATGATACTACTATACAGATCTTCCTCTTTATTATGTGCAGGTAGATTCAGAATTCTGTTAATAAATGATAAAAATATATAAAAAAAGGAATGAATAACAATATTAAGTGCAATTTTTTGTAATAAACACAGCTGGCAAACTAAAATGTCTATTATAATTTTTTAGCTTTTACGAAATATGAGCCCAAGTAAGCGTTGGTCGGGCGTTCGCGGGGGGTCGGTCACGCGACAGTTACACCAGGATTCTACAGGCTCAGTCGTTGTACCTGACGAAGGTAATGTTATATTTGTTCACCAAATTAATTGAATTGAAATTTATTGTTCAGAATAAATATCAGTATGTTACCGGTCCATAACTCACTAGATAGATTTTTATTGTATATAAAATATAAACAAGTACGTAATATATTATGATGATACAGTACAAAATTTCTGACATTTTCCTTTATTGTAGAAGCCCGAATCTTACAGTTCCGTGGTAATCAAATGTCCCTAAAGATAATCACAAGCAAAGAAATACTTCGAAATTACTAACGAACTGTCTAGGAATAGGTATAGAGTTAATTTGTTAGGTAGAGAGAGCAATTCGGGCAGTGGAGATGGAGAGAGGATAGAGGCGGTGGAGTGAAGAGTGTTAATGCATTATTTAATGAGCCCCTTAATTCTACGCTAAACCAGGCCGCAAGGCCCACGCACTGCTCCAAGCTCCTCTTTCTGCAATGCGATGGGCTCGGTACCCACACAATGAATAAATATAATGCTGAAGAGTTTCTTCACATATACCTTAGTAAAATTTATTTTTAAAAATATAAAAATAATAAAATTATACTTGTTTGCAGAATCCGTTCTAGAAATAGAAGAACCAACTCTAATGGATGATATTGTAGCAGCTATTGTGGATTTTTTTCAAGTATTAGTTAGGTAAGCAATTATAAAAATTGCCATTTATACGTTAAGTGCCATTTATATGTACAAATAAAATATTACAAATATATAACCAATAATTATTTCTATTTTAGGTCGTCTTACATAGCAACGACCATTACAATGATGGCATGGAGCATAATGTTCCACTCGTGGCTAACATTTGTGTTCTTGATGTGGGCCAACATAGTATGGCTGTGCCAGGATCAGCGCTCCTTCATGTTGAAGACCAGTCCTATACTAGTTTGTTACGCGATGCTGCTGCTCGTAGCTCAATACATTTACGGCATGAATCTAACAGAAAGTGAACTGCCATCGAATATCACTGTGAGTCTTTTTTCAACAACAATATTCAGTCACTTTAGGAAGTTACACAATATAGTTGTTGGACGTAATAATTTAATAATATACTAAATTATAGTAAAAGGAAAATGATATTAACATATACAATGTAATTACTACGATTGCTTGCTATTTAAGATGTAGCTTAAAACTTTGTTTACGTTTCAAACCACAAAAGACAAGTAATTCAATATAACGATAGCACAAAGTCAAACGGACTAAGAAGACATACCGTGTCTTTCATATGACATCTAGACAGTATCTAAGTTTTTTGATATTTAATTAGGTTTTTATCAAAAATAAAAGTAAGTTTATATATATTTTATTTGTTTGTAGGAGGTGAATCTCCGTCAAATAGGGTTAGGTCGTGCGGACGGCGAGCCCTGTGTGCCGCTGCTCATAAAGTCGCTGTTCACGTGCATGTTCTGGGTGACGCTGCGCCAGCGCGTGCAGGAGCTGCGCGAGCGGAGCCACTCTGCGGTCATCACGGACATGGCCGCACCCTTGCATCTCACCGTGTCCACCGCTGCTAGTGGTACGCTAAATTATTCATTTATATATTCAAAGATTACTATAGGATATTATCTTGGCAAAGGCCTGGCCAGTGGTAAATATTTTTTTAACTTATTATATTCTTATCTTATTGTCTTTTAATTTAAACATTTTAAATTTCTTAATCTCTCTAAATTTCTTTATCTATTTTTTAGTTAACGTATTATTTTTTTTTAATTTAAATGAATTATAAAAGAAGAGATTGTTCCTTCAGTCAACACGCAATTTTCTTGATTTCGGACGAAAAGTAACGATATGAGGTGCTGCTTCTTTTCTGTTATGATAAAACAAGCATAACAGATAATTAAAATCACGCATTGGTTTAAAATTGATATTTCAATTTAAACTTTGCTAAATTTATTAGTATACTTTTGCATGTTTTTGGCCAGTGTCACTCTTCCTCATAAGATATGCACATCATCATCAAATGTATAACTTTCGAATAAAAGCCTTTGAAAATGTTTTCTTTCCTTTTCTGTGAATGATTTTTGATACACTGATACTATGACTCACCTACTTAATATAAGATGCTGTACATAGGCTCGTATATAGTAGTGCTATACATAATTTGAAACGTACAGCGGTAGGTGCAGAAGGGGCCCGCGAAGAGGAAAGCCGGTCTCGCCTGCTAGTCGCGCTGGGCGAGTGGCTGCGCGCTGCGTGCGCCCGCTACTGGATCTACGTGGTGGTCATCATGCTCTTCGTAATCGGCATTACGGGCGACCGCATGACTATATTCCGAATCATTTATATGTTTTTGTTCCTCTTCTTTATACTCATGTTTCAGGTGTGTTATGAATTTTAATATTACTTTTATAATATTATAACGTACGTATTGTATCGCAGTGGGACAACGTCTGACTGTAAACTCGATGGTTATCAGTTTGATTCCCACATGGGGAAATGATAACATTTGAATTTTTTCAAGTTACCGCGCGTAGTGCGGTTGTGAGTTCCGACACTCAACTCGCAATGTACCAGACATTCGGATAGAAAGCGAAAAACTAAATGTTAATAGAGTAAAATTTTATTAGATCCAATGTGCGGGGAACAGACGGCCCAGACAGAAGGTTCTTTTTTTCTTGAATTGGACTTTATGCTATACGGAGCTGAAATGCGAAGTTGAAAAATACATTTTTGATTGAGATTTGAACCGATAACTATATAACTCATAATCATCTTAAATCTTCTTTATAAATAGTTTTAAAATATTTAATATGTAATGTGTTAGAATATAAATCAGCTAATACAATGAACGTTTGTTAGGTAGAATTTATAGTATAATTAATATACACAATATAAACAACAATACCTTACCTTAAATTACCTTATATTGTTTTCCCCGCTTTGGGAAAACAAAAAGCGACGTAGAATTCCTCCACACAACAGCAGTGTCTTAGAAGCAAAGAAATAACGATACTCTTTCGTTCAGAAAGATACCCTGCTAGATAGCGTAACTATAATTTTAGCGTGTTGTATATTTAAAAACAAATACCAATGATCACTATATAAAAAACATATATTCCATGTACGTAAATATAGTCTTTCATATACGTATTGATGTAATAAAATTTCTATCTTTCAGATAAGTTGGTACTGGTGGAGACGACTTATGTACGTCTTCTGGATAACTGTAATCATCTATTCTATGATAAATCTGATACTCATATACATATACCAATTCGATAATTTCTCTAAAACTATTGAGACCTACCTCATGATAAACGAAAGATTGTAAGTAATAAAGTTACAATAACCTAATGTTTAAATCAGTCACCATAAGAGACCTTTTATTTCTTTTTTTTCTGTATTTTAGACAACACGACTTGGGCTTAGAACCATATCACCCAGCTGATTTGTTCGTGAAGCTGTTAACGCCTACATTATTTCTCATAATAACGATAATGCAGGTGCATTACTTCCACAAGGACTTCATGGCGCTGTCCGATCCGAAGACGAGGTAAGATTAATAAGGTAAAAGTATTTTATCATCATTGAAACATAGGCTTGCACTATTTTAAGAATATTTTACTGAAATTTTACAGAACTAATAGTATTGCTAGAGATGCAGAATCTAGTAGGCCTAGTCAAGGTGGTGCTTCTACTATGAAAGATGATGTGAGTAAAATGTTATTCGATATTATTAAATAGTTTTTTGTGTCTATTAAAGCATAGTTTTGTGTGCCAAGCGAAAAAAACATATGAATTGTTTAGTTGGTGCCAGTAATTATCGCAGGTTGACTGGACTGACAAACTCTTAGAGCGATTATAGTTTGTAGATTATACATTTAATATTAAATTAGAAACTCACAATTATGTCAAATTTTGATAACTATTCCAAAAATATTGTTCTTAAAATTTAAGAGCATTATTTTCAGTATAAGGTAGTCTAATATTAGACAGAAAAATATTATTAATGTATTGCAGCTACCACCATTACCTCTGGAGGGCCGCCCTGGGCACCCCTCCGATAGCGACACTGAGGCGGAGCAGTCTATAGGCACGTCGTCCTTAAACACGGCCGCCAGACGTTCTGTGTACAGGTAGTACTTTAGTATATTCACAAATTGACTTTATATAGATAGAAATAACTACGAGTATTAAATAGAATAGAGGGCGGTCTAGTATTACGTAATGCAATTTGGGAGTTGGGGGGACTTGTTGATAGGGAGGGGGGATCAAACAACGCGTTACGCGTAACATTCTTTTTTTTATTACTAAAAAAAACTATAGAATAAATGGCCGACTTAGGCGGCAAAATGCCAACCTTTTTTATTTGTTTCTTGAGAAAACTGAATGTCAGAAAGTCAATCCTGCTGCAGTAAAACGTCGATCTGGCCAACCCCCTTACGTTGACCTGCCATCTACTCTTTACCACCATTGGAGACCATAATAAACATTGCCATTCAAGGCAGCGCTGCTGATGAACGCTGCCGAACAGAGTTGAGCTATTTTTTTATTACATATGTGATCTGATTTTTTAAGAAATTTTAAGTTTTATACGATTTTAAATATTTTCTTTAGGTTTCCGTTCTAATGTATTGCCAAAGATTAAAATAAATATTTTATTTTCAAGAGTTCATTAGTAAAAGAAGCTAAAATAGGACAAGGCAATAGTGGAAGAATCCAAAGATGTATATGGATTGGAAGTCCGAAAAACGGCGTAACTTAATGTTAACATTAATAATAAAAGTTTATTAGGAAAAAATTGCGTACTTCTAAACATATTTTAACTTATGCAACTGTTTATTATATTATGTGATTGTTTATTAAATAATACTATGAATAAACAATATACTGCCAGCTAGACATCTATTGTTCTATTTTGTATTTCCGCACAAAGGTATTTTAGGGATTTACCGTTTCTTTGCGCGACTTGTTTGTGACTTTTCGGTAAAAATGGTAATTTGGTTGTTACGTAACATCTGGTTACCAAAAGTTTACGGCGCGTAGGGTAGATTAATATAATGTTCTTACCACTGAGTTGTTATCATTAATAATAATGTTGAACAAGTGATAATATTTTTAAATACATACAATACAAGATATATATTTTAAAATGAAATCTTAAAAATTGACCAGTTGATATACGAGTATAATACGCGGTGTGTACAGGAAGTCGTCCCGCAGCCGGTCGTACGCGCCCACGCTGGCCGAGCGTCCGTCCGCGTCCGCGCTGTCGGCGCTGCGCGCGTTCGTCGTGCAGAAGTGCGGCGCGTTGCGGCGCAGACTCGCGGACTGGACGGAGAACGCCTTCGTGCTGCTCGATATACACCTCACCAAGATTATCTTCTTGTCGCTCATGCTGCTATGCGTTTTCAATGTAACTATTACATATTATATAGTTTTAGAATTAAAACTTTTTTATTTATTTTTTTATTTACAGGACATACTCTCAAATTAGAACATTCATATGTTTATATTTATATGAATGCAATTAACTATACTCAAAGCTTTTGTGTATATTAATACACGTCTTAGCATAGCTGTTTCCAATAACAAAGTTTGTCAGTTTTGAAAGTTCTTACTTCAGTGGGTTATCTTCGTAATGTTACTATGCTTTCATGAACGTATAGCGAAACTAAATAATGTATATTTTTAATTAAAAATAATAAATTAAAAATGTGGCATTCTTTATTTATATCTTCTTACTACTTTACTATATCTTTTGTTATGAAAGTATGTAAGCATAGAAGAAAAGAATGCCATTTAAATTGTAACATTAAAATAATCTTCTCAAAGACGTTATTTATGATAATTTGGATATAAAATGTGTGTAATGTGTACATGTTGCGGCAGGTGTGCGCGATGCACGTGCCCATCATGGTCGTGATCGCGCCGGCGCTGTGGCTGAGCGCGCGCAGACAGCGCATCTGCGTTCTCTTCATATCCACGCTCATCAGCGTATACTTCATGGCCAAGATGGTCTACCAGATAGAATATATCAAACATTCCTATTTTGAAGTTAATTGTACCACGGTAAGTACTTCATTACTATTTTCGGTTTTATATATATATATATATATATATATATATATATATATATATATATATGTAATATTTTTTGTCTATCAATGTAATTTTTTAGGAAACAATTTAATTGGTTAAACTTATTGGCTTTATTACATCACACATCGCACCTCAATGAACTATGTATGATATGTAATGGATGTGTTCACTAAGGTATTTCCCCGGATTCTAAAGTACCCTATTTGAATAAAAAAAAGTTTTGATTTTGATAAATGCTAGCTAATGAAACTTATCATATTATATTTGACCACTGTGACCGTCCATAATTATTTCTACTTTCAAAATCTAATGTTATTTGAATAAAAATACTAAACTTATAAAATATAATACTTTTTTTACACAACTCTCTTATCTTAATGTGTGTGATCTTTTGTTTGTAAAAATTTAAACGCAGCAGGATTCGAACCCGCGCCTCTTAAAATCCGTCTAAGCCGTACAGCCAATTAAACTACGTGCTTATTGAGCTACGTTGAAGTTCTTATGCATTTGTTACAATAAGTTTTATAATACTAAATTAATCTTATCTTCTCATAGATGGGAGAAAATAACACAATGAATATTACAAAGTACAACAATGCTGAGTGGATCGGGTTCCGTAAGGCAACTTCAGCTCGTCCATTGGCTGCTTTACTAAAGGGCTATATCGGACTCATTGCAGTCTTCACTTTCTATTCCTTGGTCACATACCGCCAACAAGCTATCCGGTAAGATAGTATATCTTAATATAATATAATATATGCTTTTTTCTTTATGCTGATGTCGACCATCGACCAAAAATGGTATGGTGGATCAATGATATAAGTAAAGTTTTAAATACTTTATTTAGTTAATAAAAAAAAAGAACATGCTTAAGTATATATTTATACGAGTATATTCTGTAAGTCTGTACTGTAGCTACGTATTTTTCACTTGTTTAATAACATAACTTGTAACTAATCGTCAGTATTAGACGTATTGTGTATTGTGTTTTAAAAGTTACCGTAAAATCTGTCGTTGATATTAAATTGATGATCGAAACTAATAACCTAGCTTTGTATCTTATAGGAACATCTATATATAAACGTGATATTGGTGAAGTAAATAGTGCTCAACTAGCACGCCATATCTTTCATATACACACTTATTATTTTTGTTTCTTTTTTATGTATATATTTGTTTTAGGGTCATGGACCGTTTACCAAATAACAAAGAAAAAATTATGTTCCCCGAAATTACCCGCAAGGAAGCTGATAAAGATATGATACACTGTATTAAATATTTTGTAAATTATGGTTTTTACAAATTTGGTGTAGAGGTAATTTTTTTTTGTATTTTTTATTTTTTTTTTATCTACAAGCAACCAAAAGACAAAGCAAAAGTAAAAGAAAAAGTAAAGAAAACTTTTTATGAATGTAAACTCTAGAAATCCCAGAATGTATATATCTATCTATGTATAATAAACGAAAAGCGATTTGTCAGATCTCGCTAATCTGCCTGATGGGCGTGATCGGTTCGCGCATGGACGTGTACGCAGTGGTGTACGCGGGCTGGCTGCTGGCGCTGACGGCGGCGAGGCGCGCGCACGTGGCGCGCCTGTGGCCCGCCTTCAGCGCCTGCGTCACTGCGCTCGTGCCGCTGCAGTACATGCTGGCCGTCGGGTTCATGCCGCTGCTGTGCCTGGACTTCCCGTGGAGCGGCAGCTCCGAGGTGCCCTTGCTGTTATTTTATATTATTATATCTTATAGTCACACTATGTTATTCACTCCATTCATTAGGAAACATGTCGTGTTAGGTAACTACTTGTAGTATTCGATCAAATTAGGAAAATACATATATACTATAAGTGTAATAATAATATGATCCGGAAAATCTTTGAACACAAAGGTTATATGGAGAGGAAGTGCAGAGAACATTTTTTTTTATATAATACATTAAATTAATTAAATAAATATTACACACACTACCATATCGTTGACAGACAACCGTCAAAATATCTTCGATTTAGTATAAACATTTCTTAAAGATAATTACAATTCTTCGGTATTGTGATGTTTTTTTATGTATTTTATATCATAGTAATTATTTTAGCAAATGAAACACGTAAGGACATGGATGTACCTCCCGTACAACGATGAGCCGCCGCACGCTGTGAAGCTCATTTTTGACTTTTTCCTACTACTGTTTGCGGCGCGTCAGCTGAGAGTGTTCCGAGTGGAGAAGTCTCAAGGTGATTCTTACCCTGGAGGCTCTAACAGCGAAGACATTGGTAGAGATTGGGAGACACCAAAGTTTGTCAATCCTGTACCAGACTTTTTAGGATATGTTAGGTAAGTTACAATAATAAATACTTTTTTTATGCAGCATGATTTGAGGAGTAATTGTTCTGAACTAAATAAAATCAACATATTTTTCATATAACTATTATTTAAAAATATTTACTTTTATATAATAGTTATATGAAATTACAATATTTATTCTGTTTTCTTGTTTGCAGCTCTTGGTTGGACGTAATAAAGCGTATGGTGTTTCTGGGAATGTTATGGGTGACCCTGGCCATCATGTTCATGACAGGCACTAATCGAGTGAACCTGTTCTCTATGGGATACCTGATAGGCTCGTTCATTTTCCTCTGGCAAGGAACTGACTTTTACTTACGTCCGAAAGCGGCAATATTGCAATGGTGAGTGGTTTCATTTTGTCTGTAACAAATTGTATAAACGTGTATATTATATGAAAGTGTACGAAATTAAATACGCAACAGGTCTAAGTTGAAAATTATATTGCATTGCGTTTGTAAACGAACTGCACGTAAATAAAAACAAATTTGATTAAAAATTCCTCATCCTCATCAATCCTCAGTCGTCCTGGCTAGGACACAGGTTATGGCTATAAATATATTGTGCTGTAGTCGGTCCGGACACATGTGTTGATTTTCAAGCTATTCGGATGGGAAGCGATGGGTCAAAATGGCGTTGCAAAATTTTCTAACAATAATTAAATAGACTCAAAAATACATAGATACAGGTATAGCTTATAAAAGCGTTAAACATGGAAAAAGTTTATTTTTTAACATTCAAAGAATATAACGATTTAATTAATGTAGTTAAATTAACTATTTCGGAAGGTAGGCCGCATACTTATTTGTTTAATGAAAATGATAGATGCCAATAATCATATTTAATAATGTAACAATATAATGGTTTAGCTAATACTTTACAAGAATTTTACGTAATCGTATAATTCAAGTTATCGTGTAATTTAATAAAAACTATTTTTGCACTGATAGTATAACTTTAATAATTACATTTAAGGCATACGATTATACCTTCTGAATATTTTGAGTACTTTTGGTGTATATTTTTAATATATTAGTTTAATCACTGTGGTTTTAGTAAGAGTTCTTTTTTAGTAACAGCATCGTAAATGTCTAAGTCGTGTTAATAAAAGACATATTTTTATATAATCTAAGAACCCATTTAAATAATATGTTGACAATATTTTATATATCAATATAGCTGATACTACGACTTAAAGTAAAGTTAAGAGACATCTACATGTATATATAAACAATATGACATTGTGGTGAAAATACATATTTATTATACATACATTTTAATTATTTATTTTTGAGGTATTTATTTCACTACGAACACACTCGTCCGTACTTCTCGCTAATTATATATCTACATCGATAGCTTCTATGTATTAATTTAATTATAATAATCAATTAATTATTCTTAACATTTTCATGATCAGTAATTAATTACATATCCAAATATAGGATGTATTTTTGAAACCTTACCGTCACACAGGTGGTCATGGCTCCTCCGCTACAACGTGTCAGTCGTGGTAGTGAAGGCGTTGTTGCAGATCCCGGGTTGCATTTTCAGCGAAGTGCTGCAAACTCACGCGTGCTGGCTCGTCCAGTTGCTGGGCATCGGATGTGTCGATAAATTTGCTGGTGGCAATATTGCTAGATTCCTTAGAATGCGTACCGATACTGTAAGTATATTATCTATGTCAATTATGTGACACATATTAGGAACATATAGTGTTACTTACATACTCAGGATAAGAAAAACATATATTTTGTTAACATTTTTGTAAAGTGTTATTCCCACACTAAGGAAATTGAAAAAGACATATTTTGAAAACGTTTAAAAATTTGAACGCAGCGGGATTTGAATCCGCGCCTCTTGAAAACAGTTCAAAAAAAATTTTTATACGTATTCTAAATATGTCTTTTTTAAAAAAAAAAAACAGCTTTAGAACCGTATAACAATATCAACTTCAATATTCAATATACAATTTTTGTTTTCAATATCTATATAATTTTTTATAGAATTCGGTGTGCTCAGTACCACAAGAAGATATTGGCTTAGCGTGGGATGGAGTTTGTTTCGCTTTTTTAATTCTACAAAGACGACTTTTCCATAGTTATTATTTCTATCGTGTCATCGATGAAAGCAAGGCTACTACTGTTCTTGCTTCAAGGTAGGTTATACATATTATATTCATAACGTATAACATGATTTCTACGTAACCTATTTTAAAATTTAAATTCTATAATATTAATATTAGGGGTGCAGAGCTAATTGAGGAGCTACGCCAAAAACAAATGAAAATTCAAGAAGATCAAGAAGTAAAAATTTTAGAGAAAATCAAAGTAAAAATGGAAAGAATTAAGGCCAATCAAAAAAAAATACAAGGTGTTATGGCGAAGGAACCCATACATCATGATGCAGGTATGTTTTGATATGATAAAAAATGAAATAACTTACATATTAAGTATCCTATATAGATAGATGTATATTAATTTTATCTAACGATTTCAATTAAGTTGATCAATTGTGATAAACAAAATAAGGCATATTTTGGTAGTTTATATTTATATTTCTAAGTATTGGTCACATCCTATGCTATATAGTCGACGAAGAAGATGAAGAAGATGAAGAAGAAGAAGAGACACAACCGGGAGAATTTGAACAGGTGCCGTTAGTACGCGGTGACTCCGAGGAGTCTGGCCGCGGATACCACACCCCCGCGTCCCCCACGTCCCCTCCCTCCCCATCCTCCCCAGCTTCCCGCCGCGGTTTCCACACCCCTCTGAGCGAAGCCTCCGCACCTCCCTCTCCAGCAAAGCCTGCCCTTCCCGCGCCTCTTCCTCTGACAGCACCTACATCTCAAGGTGGTCCGCCGTCGCCGTCGTCCGCTCTAATGACAGTTTCGCTCGACGCGTACCTTGAACCGAGACGTATATCCTTCGAGTCCCCTCCGTCCTCCGACCTCATGCCACGAGCGCAGAGCCCTGAGGAATCCTACCCCGTGTTCTCTCCACCTCCTATAAGAAGACGTCACACAGTGGCCAGCCCTAGCCTGCTGCAGCGTACTTCTATCATTTCGCACTCAAGCCGAGCCGAGCCCAACTCTCATCATACGTGTAACTACAGCTCGGACATATTATATGCAATTTACATACACATATTATAGCACTAAGTGTTTATTTAGACATTTGTGTTTACACATTATCATGTGAATTTCACAGGTGTAAATAATGTACAGCAAAGTTATTTTAACTATTTTTTATTTGTGGTCTAGGAGGCGGTTCTGATATCTCAGCAGTAACACATAGACACAAAGGTAGAGTTTCAATAGTATTTGTTGTGGGACTACATTCGTTTACTATAAACGTATCGACTTCATTCTTTTAGAACGAATATCTTTAAACTTTTAATTAAAACTGAAAATACATCTCCATAAATGAGCACATACATCTATCATGCGGGTTTTGTTATAACCACCTCTTTGGTACAGGAATTCCGCTAGTATTGATTTATGAATGTAAAACGAAAATGTCCTGCGCTTTAATAATTAACTTAAACCTCGTGTGGTGAATCCGTGTACTCCTAACAAAACGACGCGTCCATCTAATATAAGCTATCCTCTTATAGTGACGTAGTTAAGCTTCTCTTGTGGTGTGAGAGTGGTGTTGAGTTTTGCCTTTGTTTGTAGCACGCGTGAGGCCGCCGTATAAGCCGCCCGCCAGCCATCAGAAGGGTAACGTTGAGTAATAATGTTGCAGCTGGCCTAATCTCGCATTTCTTACTAACTAAGTATCTAATAAAAAGCTTCTCGGTGATAGTATTTATGCAATCGTTTCTCGGAACTGTATTTTGTCGTTTTTTTTTTGGCAGATTTTTGTATATATTGTAAATAACAGTTTCACTTTTGTGTAAATTGGCATGCGCATGTGCACAAATTTTATTACTTTCCTCTCCCACGTACTTGTTTTGTTACCCATTTGATTGCGTATTGTTTTGCCTTTGAGTACATTGATTGTTGCTATTAATATGGCTATTTTCCTTAACTTAGCTATTATATCTTTGAACATATTTGAAAAGGGATAAATCTGGTGATTAATATATACTTAAATTATATTTTTTTATACAGAGTTGAAACATACTCTTAATATAATGAATGAAGTTTATTTGCCTGTTATACACATTTGCATTTTTATACTGCATGCCATCAGTAACTGTTGAAATACAAAGTCTAAACATGTCTTTGATTAAAATATATAAAACGTAGTTTTTTTTAATCATATTTAATAAATAAAAAAGAGAAGAAATTAAAATAATGTTTTTAGAACTCTTAAGATACACCTCACAGATTCAATATATATTTTTTAAAATGTCACAGTTAAATAATATTTGCACGTATTACATGATAAAGAATTTATTGGTTATCCATTACATTATAGTTTTGTTTCCTATACAGCGGTTCGCTCTGGCGACTATTACATGTTTGATGAGTTCGATGACACCGATGTCCATTTGAAAGATGACGATTCAAGTTCTGATGAAGATGCTCCCAAAAGTATGGGTTTCGGCAAGGTAAGTTACTTTATATGTATACAGATATATGTATTTTGCTGTGGATATTGGTTTAACATACATGAGGCTTATAAAGAAATAAGCATGTTTAGGTAGTTTGTGTTTTACGGTTAATGTTTGAAGATTTATAGATAATTCGTTGTAATAAAATAAAAAATTGTAATTGGAAATGAAATTGGTGCACGCTCGTTATTGGAAACATTTATTTAATGTTGTGTCGTGAATTGTGTTCTTTTAAAATTTAATTATGATTAACTTAATGTTACTAGGGTGATGGTGACTAACTAACTTTATAGTAACACTATTGGTGTTTACTGTGTTACAAGAAACGTAAAAAAATACATTACTCCATTTAAATTAATAAAATAATATTATATAATAATATATAAAGAAGCCTTAAGTAGAAGCAATGTAGCATAGTATACACGGTGGTATGCATACAGCTGGTATCGACGGCTATCAAGACGGACGTAAGACGCGCGGTGTCGTTGCGGCGTGCGTCCGCGCCCGCCGTGCGCACGCGCGCCATCACAAGAGCCTCTTCTCTCACCTATCCTTTCTCTTTCCAACATCAGGTATACGTTAAGGAAATTATGAATCACTATAAATTCGACACGTTCTTTTTATAAATATCATACAGTGTAATCATACTATTATTGTATACTTATTGCAATCTTGCTGACAAGTAATTGGCTTCTTTTGTTTATTATTCCTAATTCAACTTATGGTGCATTACGTAAAAACAACTATGTCTATTATAGCATTTTCATTTTTCATATTATGAGTAATTTTCTTTATATATACTATGTAAAATACAAAAAAAAACTAACTCAAAATTTTTAGTTGCCTGTTGCTATTATGGTAAATGATGGATTTTATATTTTTGTTATGCAAATGTGTGGTGCTTTTTATGGGGCTTTATATGGCACAATATATTATATTCTTTCTAATGGATTTGTTCAATTGTAGTATGATATATATCTAAAATATTACACGTGTGCTAGATGCGTACTACATCTCCACGTGTGGAAACCGTGCGTGATGACGACATGGACGTAAGGCTCCCTGAGAGAGAGCGAGCTGGTCCTGCATCTGAACTAGATGAATTTGCGTGCCTCCACCTGGTGAGTTGATTATTGGTTAATTAACATTTACTTGAAATGAAAATACTTGTAAGTGTTAATCATATACTTAGCATAAGCAACACTATTTTTTAACATGTATTAAAGGTTAATCGCACACTTAGTAAATTGAAGAAAGACATTTAGAAAACGTATAAAATTTGAACGCAGCAGGATTTGAATCCGCGCCTCTTGAAAACCGATTAAGCGCTCTGACCGCTAAGCCATGCGTCACAATCGTTTGGCAAGAGAGAGAATGCTATTTGTGCCATTCGATTACAATGGTCATAATTAAATTATTTTCGTTTCTCCGCTTTGGTCAACAAGACAAGACGCGGCGTAGAGTTCCCCTGTTAAACACGCAATGTCTTGTATTCGGGCGGAAGGTGAAAAATGGCGTGTCTTGACACTAGGTTCTCTCTGACTACCCTGCTATGTGAAAAGCGTGCAACTGATTAAAATATACAAAAAAGGTTAATGTTCTTTTTGTTTATTTTCATAGAAACCGAAACCATTATTGACAAAATCAAAGGATTTCTGGACACTGCTTGGGCGTTTATATCAAGTATCCTCGTGTCACTAACGCGCCACCTCATGAAATATTCGCGGGATTACAGATATGTATCCCGTACACTCTCGGCTGAAAAGAAACACCTTAAAGTAAGTAATTAAGATATTTCTAAATATTACTGAAATTTTATTATTAATTTTTTTAAAAGAACATGTTAAAAAAATATTCATAATTTGATAATAAATTTTGATCCATTTATAAGTTATGTTTGTCAGTTAAAAATATTTATGAGTTGAATTTAAAAAAATATATAAATTATAATTACTTGGGAAACAAAGCAAAGCAAAAACATATATATCTTGTTTTATAAACCTTGATTTTTATATTTGTATATATGATTATATATATGATGGTTTTTATTTGTATAGGAAAAAGAAGGTTTTGGTATAGGCCTAAGGGAAGGGTCACAAATGATTTGGGAACCACTACCTGAAACATTGCTACACCAGTGAGTATTATTATAATTAATTGTGAATATAAATAAACTTTACTCTTTTATTGGAAGCTTTATGAAGTCGGGTTGGGCTTTGCATAGTTTGTTTATTGATGATTGGGATCTAGTATTAGATAGATATAGTATTTAATACGTTTTAGTTACTTTACTGTATTATTTTGTGTTAGAAAGCTAGTAGTGACTAGTATAATTTTTGCATGCTGCGTTCATTATTAGGGACCTGGAACGCACTAACAACAATCTACTTCAGCCGTCTGAGGACGTTGGGTCAGTAATCATATTAATTAATTACACTTATATGCTTTTGAATACTTTAAATGAATGCACAATGCGGTAAATTACGCGTGGATTATAATAATAAAAACCTAGAGCTTTAGATTAACACTAAAGAATGTACGTCCTAGATTCAGTAATATAGAGTACCTATCATTTGCACTAATCAGTAGAAGCTAACACTTATTAGTTTTCAAATAATAATAATTTTAACCAAATTAAAAAGCATAACTTCAAGGGTTTGTAATTTGACAAAGTGATTTGGTGTAGGACAGTTGTGTGAAAATAAATTTGGATTTGGGTTTCAAAATTTGGGGGTGTTTCCAGCCGTAAATTAAGCGAATTAAGCGTACCAGAGATTCGTATATTGGCGGCGAGCGTGGAGGGCGGGCTGCACGAGACGCGTGAGCCGAGCCCCGCGCCCGCGCCCTCTTCCTCGGGCTCGCGCTCGCTCTCCGACGATACTTCAGAGCACGAGAGCGCGTTTAGCTTACAGACTAGCGAAAGGTTTAGTGCCTCTCATCAGTTTAGAGTTTATATCATCATCTTTCAAAATTAAAACCTCATGCTCAACCTCAAAACTCATGCTAATATATTATTAACTAAACCTCCTACAAATTTTATTTCTATGGCATATTATATATTAAACATAAAGTTTGCATGCATAAGACAGAAAAAAACATGACGTATAGACTCTAATGAGGAGACATCTATGTTGTCGCTTTATTGGGCTTGCCTAATATTACTTTTTATAAATCTTTGTATTATACTATTTCGAGGTGAGTGTTGGTGAGTATTATACTAATAGTTAATATTAGTTTTTATTATATATACCAATTATTAATTGATGTAATTTCCTTATGCTTTTATGCATCTTAATATTCTTCTGCTACTTCTAAATGTTTTGACACGATATATCTTTCCTATATCTTTTCTAAAATGTAATATAAAAACAATTTTTTACTCACAATTCTACTTTTACTATTAAATGGCACCTTACTGTAAAATTTGAAGCCTGTAATTAATATACAAAAAAATTATATTCCAGCAAAGATATAACAACGTTAGAAGAGCAAGATGATTCCATGTTTAAACAAGAAAAGTCACCATTCGTTCACCTCGCGTATGCACTTTGGTACGCAGTGTTGGCACACACCGATATTGTGTCCTACATTATGGTCTTTATTAACCAGGTAATTCAAATATTCTATCGGATAATTAATATCAACGTAATAACACTCCCAGTTACATATAACACAAAAGCAACCACGAAATTTATTTATTTAAAAAAAATATTTTTGCCACAAATGAATTCACTAAAAGGTTTCTTATATCTGTACAATATACAAAACTACAATAACTATGTATTATTATATAATAAATGATATATTTTTTTCATTTTAGATACAATCTGCTACAATATTGTCTATACCATTACCGCTTATGGTGTTTTTGTGGGGAACATTAACAATACCTAGGCCTACAAAGACGTTTTGGGTCACACTTATTGCGCATATACAGAGGTAAAAAACCCTTATATATAGTTATATACAGATAAAGGTACACTTATTAATTCTAGAAATATAATAGCCTTAGTAAAAAAATTAAATAAATTCTTAGTATTTTTAACTTGCAATAGAAATATGAGTATTTAAAAAAACGAGCCTCTATATAATGATAAGTCAAGGAATTATTTCCAAATTACAAAAGCTTTCGTTTCTATCGTATTGTAATAATTGATCATCATTTTTGTTTTAGGTTATAGTACTTATAAAAAGTATGTTCCAATTTGAAATTTTACCTTGGAATCAAATAGCGGTACCAGCGAATATGCCATTCACTGCACCAAGAATCATTGGTATTGAAAGAAAATCGAATTATGCCCTCTACGACTTATTGCTTTTATTAATTATATTTTTACATCGGTAAGATATATTTTAAATAGTTTTTTTGTTATTAACACACTAGGATAAGATTTTATAGGGTGTTTTATACGAATTTCGACTAACTCAATAACGACATATAGTTTAATTTACTAGAGAACTTTATGGTTTTCAAGAGTGCGTTTAAATCAACGTTTAACATTTTAATGTTTCTAAATATTTTTCTTTATATATAATTTGTTCTTAAGATCTTTTATCTTATTATTATTAGCATATTTTGGTCGAGTGCGAATGCCAAAATAGATATGGTATTATGAATGAAAAAGATTTTTAATTAATTTGTGTGTTAGAAAAGAAGTTAGCTTCTTTGGCTGACTTCATATAAGGGTCTCTAATACTCCTAATAATCGTTAATCGTTTTTATTTCGATATCGATAATTGATAAACTGCCTTACATTAACTTGTAAACTTTTAAAAACCAAACATGTTTTAATACAAATCTTTAAAATATATTTTTAACATTTACCTTGCATTGTGGCGCTTTGGAACAGTTTCTGAGTGTAAACACGATTAGTTGTGGGTTCGTTCCCCACTCGGAAGAATGATTATATGTAAACTATTTTAGCGCGGTTTTGAGTTCCGGCACTCAACACACAATGTCTCGAATTCAGACGGTAAGTGTAGAACGGAGTGATGAGTTGACACTAGGTTCTCTCTCACTACCCTAGCATTCAGGAAAAGCTTGAGGCCAGAACAAAAGCTTGCATCATATTTCCAATTTGTCCATGTTTTAAGATTCATGCTGAAATCGCTTGGGCTTTGGAAGGAATCGGCACCAGACGTGGAATTGAGGGAGGATATGGAATACCCTCTCACCTCTTCTGATACCCAGCTACTTGTTGAAGGGAAAGGAACTGAAGTAGGACACAAGTACCTAAACATGCACGAACGGCTTAGCCCGTGAGTAAATACATTTATATTTAATATAAAAATTGAATATTTCATTTATACACACTTTTTTTGTCGTCTGTTATTAAGGCATTCACGACAAACTTTATAATTAAATATGAAATAAATGTTTACATAAACTTAGTACTTTTTATTGTCACGCATCTTGGCCAAAATTAGGAGGACGGAAACGGAACTAATTTTAGTTCCTATAGTACACCATAGTCGAATTTAAAATGGTCAAAGTGAGCATAGTCAAGTTTCGGTGGTAAATTCAAATTATTCAAAATATGAATTTTCCACAGAGAGGGATTTTACCACAAATGCGTCCAAATCAAATTCATCTCAACTGATAATACAGCGACGAATCTAACCTAGCTTCCTAGGTTATTTTAAACTTATTTTAGACATCACGACTATGTGACGATGATAACTATACTACATGTATTTTATAATGTCAACAGTTAAAAAATTACTTAATGTATTATACGTGCTCTGAAATATATCATATGCGGACAGACAGTAGTGTGCGGTCGATAGAAGTGGTAGAACAAGATGGTCGGTTCTACGCAATCCAACGCGCCCATCGGCTTCTTTCCCTCCAGCCTCCTCCCGACGACACTGCGGCTCCCGCCCTCCCCTCTGCATCTCAATCTAACCCCCATCAACCCACAGGTGTAGTCGGTCGACTAACAAGATTTGCCCGGTCCTTCTTGCCTTGGCAACCAAAGTATTTATATTAATTGTACACTTTATAGATATATATATATGTATAATGTGAAATAGATAGAACTTTGAAATTTATACTTATTATTTGATATATTTAGTTCTTATTTTGTATTCGGTAGTTTATTGTTATGTACGTACATACAAGTTGCCGCCCGCAACTTTGTTTGCTTGTACTTTCTATCTACTTCCGTAGTTAGTTGTATAATTCTTGAGTAGTTTGGAGTATAAATTGTAAAATGCCGTTTTTTCATGTGCTTGTGGGAATTTCGGGAAATTCTCTCTTAGTACTCCCCTAGACTCCCCAAGGAACCTACATACCAAATTTGAGCTAGTAGTTTCTTCTGTGCTTCTCTCAGTACTATATATTATATATTGATTGTAAGTTTTATTTGAAATAATAGGTCAGAGGAGGTCGAGTTAAATGGAACTGCAGCAATTCCTAAGAAAACCCTAGAACTAGAGGCGCCTTCCATGGACGACCAAGAACCAGGGCCCTCGAAAGCAATCGATGACGATCATTACAAGTATTATTATTGCTTGTTTAATTGTTACCATTAATTAAAATCGGCGTAGATATATAACAAGAATGCCTAACTAATGCGATGCGATGCTATATTTATATAAATAAGCGTAATTAGAAAGTTCTCAAAGCAAAAATTTCATTTAAAAGATATGAGTCCAATAAAGTATTATCAGACAGTTGTTATTCTTTTATTTCTATTGAAAGAGATAAACTAACGTCTTATTTTATATTTTGTAGAGTAAACGACGATCAAGAACCTATAATTGCAGTCGCGACAACATTAGAAGACACATACAGGCACTATCCGGAAGTGATTGTTCTGGCGTGAGTATAACGTCTAAATGTTAATTAATTGTTACTATTATTTTTCGAACGAGTTTTAAGTTAAATCTAAGTTTCGAGTATAATTATTAGCAATACAGTAGAGACTTGATTAACCGGACCAATTCTTGCCGTTAGGCATTCGTATAATCGAATATCCGTATAACATATTACATGTAACGTTCCAAATATGATTCAATTTATTTACAAAAATCAATATTTATTAAAAGGTTATTAGGGGATGACATATTATTTTAAATTACTAAAATACTGCCTTTAATTGTATGTATGGAAATATTTATTTATTTATTTTCATTTGGCGTAAGCAAATTTCGTTGTGCAATGCATAAGATTTCTAAAGTTGTTGATTTGGAAGCTATGATTACATTAGTCCGGATAATTGTGAATTTATATTGCTGGGGGCCGGATGATCGAGGTTTCTATTTACTGTATATACAAAATTTTCAGTCTACTATATAAAAATTGATGCAAATCAATAAGAATAAGAAAAATAATAATTTGAATTTAAATCAACTGATACAATGAACACATTAATTAATTTAAAATATTTTGCATTAAAGGATCAAGCGCTATTTACGTCCCACGCGTGACTTTTTCCAACGAATGCTAGCGCCGAAGAAGGGCGCTCGCGTCACAGCTGACATATACGCTTATATGTTCCTGTGTGACTTCTTCAACTTCCTAGTTGTTATATTTGGATTTGCTGCTTTTGGGGTAATGTATAAGTTATAATACTATTAATAAATTATTAAAATACTTTTGAATTTAATATTTGTTATTATTCAAAGTCAGTGTGATTTGGATAACAAAGTTACTTATGGTATGGAAGTATCTATATTCTGATATTCTAATTTAAACTCCTAAAACTACTGAAAAGTATTAAAAGGTAATGAAAATCTCATAATAAAAAATATATAAATATTTTCTTTCTGTACTACCCACATAATATCTAATTTTATTCATAATCTATATACGTATGTATTAAACATCGTATACCTGCTTTCTTAGTCTGTAGTATTTAGATGTAATATTGAAAACTGTACAGACACACCAAGGCGACGGCGGCGTACAAGCGTACCTCGAAGAGAACAAAGTCCCCATACCGTTCTTAGTCATGCTGATACTACAGTTCGGTCTAATAGTCATAGACCGAGCGCTCTACCTCCGCAAGTTCATACTTGGCAAAATCTTGTTCCAATATGCGCTTATCATAGGCGTACATATATGGATGTTCTTCGTTTTGCCGTTTATTACTGAGAGGTATGTGTGTTTTATTATTTGTTCGAGATAAATTATAACGGCTGTCTTCAAATCAACACTAAATCAAGGCTCATTGTAAAAACATTTAAGGCTGAATTCACTTACTTGTTACCAACAAACAACTTAAGTAACTTAGCATAAATAAAAATAAGACAACTATATAACAATAATATATTAATATTTTAGTGTTATTTGTAAATAACACTTTAAAACGAACAATTGAAAATGGTTTTTTGTATTCTAAGTGCACACACTTACACCATTTTCAGCAAAAGTGTATGGCTTAGCGGTCCAAGCTCTTGTACGATTTTCAAGAGGCACGGCTTTGACTCTCGCTAAGTTTAAATTTGTATATGCCCAATTTCCTTGCTGTTATCGTTAAGAAGTGACGTGCAATGCATGCAATTCCAGAACATTCAACGCGTTGGTCCCGCCGCCCATGTGGTACATGGTGAAGTGCGTGTACCTGTTGCTGTCCGCGTACCAGATACGCTGCGGCTACCCGCGACGCATCATTGGCAACTTCCTCTGCAAGTCCTACCACTTCATCAACATGGTGTGCTTTAGAGGGTGAGGCATTTGTTTTCTTATAGCTTCTCGACGCTTTGCCCGCATAAGTGTCAAGATACTTCGTTTCTCCACTTCAAATCCGCTCCAAATCGAGGCTTGTCTTGTTCAATTGCGAAACTCGACGCCGCGAGTGGTGTAGCAAATGTTTGACTCTACTATTTTCAACATTGTTAACAGTATGTTTCCATTCAAATATTATTAAAGCTCTTTTATAGAGTACCAAATTATAATAGGCTAATGAAGGAATAAAAATATCAAATTTTATGTCATAAATTATGTCATATTTTTTATATACAAAGCGAACTGACTTATGTTGTCTGTTAGTTGAGTTGTCAGCAGCATTTATAAAAGTTTAATTCATATTTTGTTTAAAAAAAATTAAGTGTACTAACGCTGAAGATTTAAAAAATTACTTCTAGAATTATTTGACATCTTTCTTTATTCTCAGGTTCATGGCGGTGCCGTTTTTGTTTGAGCTGCGTACTCTGATGGATTGGATATGGACGGACACGTCGATGACGCTCATGGATTGGCTTAAAATGGAAGATATATTTGCTAGCGTTTTCTTATTAAAAGTCAGTATAATATAATGATAAAATAATTTCTAATTTCAATACAATATTTTATATTAGATTTGGACTTGGATGGTTTTTAATGGGTGCGTTCAAATTTGTATACATTTTCTCTAATAAAGCTCAATAATAAATGTAATTGTCAATAATATATGATGTATATAGCATATGTCTGCATAGTAATGCTTTAACATGTATAACATGCATTAAATTTGTTGACCAGTGTTCCCGTTACGTGGAGGACGAGTTCCCGCAGCCCCGCGGCATGAAGAAGTCCGCCACGTCCAAGTATTTGCTGGGCGGCGGCGTGCTTGCCTTTGTAATAGCTATTATATGGTTCCCGCTAGTCTTCTTTGCGTTTGGCAATTCTGTAAGTATATACTAATCATCATATTCTTTACAACTAAATATTTCTAATTATATTTACAAAAGACTTAATTACTTCTCGATACTTTAAATATAAATTGTTTACGAATCGGACTTGTATCCAAATCGGCGTGAAATCAAATTAAGGTTTATAGATATATATATATATGTTTAAGGTATTGTATCTTGTTATAAATCTAATAGCGAATTTACTAAAAAAAAATCTTATGTACAACGTTAAAATTTATAAAGTTCGCTTACACATATAATAAATCACTTTCACAATACTATATTATTTAAATAGCAGCTTCGTTTGTTAATTGAATGCATATATATTTTTTAACTTAGGTGGGCCAACCAAATCCTCCTACTGACGTGACCGTGAAAATTCGCATCGGGCCTTTCTTGCCGGTGTATCAAATGTCGGCACAGTCGCACAACATTGACAGGTGTGTTCGTTACAGTTGACAAGATATATATTTTAGCGTGTATACAATATTCTACTTAGATTTCATGTAATTATCACCATTGGACCGTGTATTATGAAAAAAAATACATTTTTATGGTTTTAAAGTATAGTAAGCGCATTCTAAGTTGAATTGTCGGAAGCTAGATACAATAGACGTCGCCGAAACAAGTTTTAGGTAGTGATTTCTATTTATTTATATATTTATTATTTAGGCAGGCCAACGTAACATACAATAGACATGTGTTTAAAAAATTATAGCATATAGAAACAAGAATATTACAATTGTACATCACAATTATAGGCTAACTCAGCATATTAATACAAAAAAAAATCAAACTTATATAATTCCCTACACTCAAAATTAACACAACAAAAAAAATGCTTTTAACTTAAGAAAGATACAAAATAAATAGTATTAATAATATACTATTTATAACTAAATGATACAAACAAATAAACATATTTTATATCAAAAATAAAAACAAACATAATAATATAATATATAATAATAAAAACAAATAAGAGCATATAAAAGTTTCCTAATAATTTATAAATTTGTTACTAAAAATAATATTGTTTTTCCCTACTCACTTACAAGATATTTTTTTAATTTAAAATATCAATCATGGCTCCATTAAAAATTAAGTTTAAAGGGGGATTTACTCCTAAATTAGATTTAACTTTTCTAATTCATAAACGGCATTTCTTATTTATGTGGGCTCTTGCATTTTGTCTCGGTATAGCAAATATAATTTTTGTAAATAAATAATTGCAATCTATTCCTCCATTTATAAGTTTATGTAAAAAACCAAACATCTAGCATGACTCTACGGCTTGTTAAAGAAAGCGTTTTATAAAATCTAAGCATGTTTTTTGTATTCTTTCTATTCCGTCCTTATGTATTTGATAAAATTGATTTCATATAATAGCACAATATTCAAGTTTGCTTCTTACCATTAAATTGAACAATACTAGTTCAGTCTGTGATTTTTTGAATTCCCTAGTGTTTCTCACTTTAAAACCTACTGTTTTTAATGTTGTTCTTAACAAGTTGTCAATTTGTGCTACAAAGGTTAATTTATTATCTATTGTGATGCCCAAATCATTTATTTTCTTTATACTTTCTAGTTTTTCTCCTTCGAAATTATACGGAAAATTAACAGAAGCTTTTTTCTTTATTTTCAATTACTAAGCTTTTTTTTTTTTATTTTCTATTAATTTTGATTTATTTTCATTACACCACATCAGTAATCTGTCAACATCTTCCTGCATCAACAAGCAGTCACTTATGTTATTTGTCTTCTTATAAAATTTCAGATCATCTGTGTAGATATGAAAACGGCAATACTTAAAACATTTTGCTATGTCGTTGATAAAAATTTCAAATAAAATAGGCCTAAAGTGAGATCCCTGCCCTACTCCTGATGCTGCAATAAATGTATGAGATATCCTCCAATAACGACGTTCATTTCTCGATTCATCAAGTAAGACTTAAACCAATCAGTAAGTCTTCCATAGATATCATCACTCTGAAGTTTTTGTATTAGAATTGAATGGTTGACAATATCAAAGGCCTTCGCAAAGTCCGTATATATACAATGGAAATGGTTGACTTTTTGTTAATAAAACCATGCTGCTCCTCGGTAATCAGAGATTTCATATGCCAATTAAGTGATTGGCAAATCAAGAATTCAAAAATCGTACCAAATACTGATAATATGCATATTGGTCTATAGTAAGATATTTCCTTTTTGTCATTATTTTTCAATATGGGAGGAATGGCTCGGGATTTTTAAAACATTTTCGGAAATTCTCCTTCATGCAAAGATTTTCTAAATATCTGTAATAATGGTCCAATTAAAGATATTGCGCAACGTTTCACAATGATCGGAGGTATATCGTCTGGCCCAGCACTTTTGTTTGCTTTTTAGGTTTAGTAATTTACTTTTCAATTCTGCTTCTGTAATATAAATTTCCTGCAAACAAGCTTTCTGACATTCATTCTGAATATATTTTTCAGGATTAAAAAACGTTGTCACTTTATCTGGAGTATATATACTAGAGAAGTGACTAGCAAATTTATTACAAATATCTGCTCCATTGGTAAATGTAGAACGTTTTAGCATTATAATGGCAGGATAGTCAGATTAACTGCGCCGTTTATCTTTTAAAAATGAATAAAAATACTTAGGATCAGAACATATATTACTCTCTACTTTATCAATGTAATTTTTGTAATCCAGTCTTATAAGAAGCTCACATTTCTTTCGAAGCAATTTAAATTCAATTTCATCTAAAGGGTTTTTATATTTTTTAAAACGTATTCTATATTTATTTTTTTCAGCCAGTCTCCTAATTAGGTTGTTAGAGTACCAGACAGGATGTAATGTTTCCCTGACATTTTTTTTTATACAATCTTCAATCACTTTATGATGCATTATGCATGTTGGCTTGTGTCTCAGTCACTCGTCAACTCTGATTGGCTACTTGACTGTACCTGTAATTTTCGGAGAGCCTAGATACGTACGGTCAACATAAAATGAACTTACTATATAATATTATTTTATAGAAAAGAAAATTTACATTTACTTAAATTGTGTACTTTAATAATTAATAGACATTTTTTCGATACACGGCTTACTTTTTTTTTTAATCGATCCACAAAATATAAACATTCTTTTGAGACACTTTCTATATTGTGAAAAAAGTACATTAATGAAAATGTACAGCATCCTACAAAATACATGTGAAGTTGTGACTCTAAATTAAAAAGCACTGAACTCCCGACCAAAGCTTCACGGAACAAGACTACACGCAGCTGAGCAACCAGTACGCGCGCGACCGCACCGCGCAGACCTTCCTCTCCAACTACATGTACAACGACGTGGCGGTGATCACCATCAACCCCAACTCCACCATGTCGTGGGAGATCTCTCCGCCGGAACTTGCGAGACTTGAGCGTGAGGCTGTGTCTAGTGAGTATTTATATATATTTACTAATATTCATGTTATATATTGTAAAACTGTTATTTTGTAGTGTTTCTGAAAATTTACATAATGCAAATTTGTTAAAATATGCCTACGTATAATATATATGTATTACATAATTTCAATAACAGATTACATATTTAGGAGGCAAAGAGAGTTGATTGAAATGGTGACACTTATTGGTTTATTTGATAACTTATAAGTTCTACTAACTCCGTACTGTTTTATAAAATTCTTTATATATATGTTTATACTTAGTCTATCCATAACTACTGTTATAATAAAAAATAAACAAAATACTACTTTTGAATTGCATATTCATACGTCTGGCATTTTTATACGATTGTTCATTGTGAATTCTTATTTTCGCGCCAATGCATTGCATAAAGTAGATATGGTGCCAAATGCAATATTCAAAATACTCCATACGCTTGGTATTGGTCAAATGTTTGTGTAACGGCCTATTGATAGTTACAATGAAACCGCCTCTGTTTGTGATCGTACTATAAAGGCGATCAAAGCTGTAAGGGAAAGAATTGCAAGAAATTTTGTTCGAAGGCAAAAGATTTTATCACGGTAGATGAAGATAGCACCTAGAACCACGTCCAGCATTTTAAATGATGACATAGGACTTGCAGCCTATAAGCGACGCCGCACTGGTCATTTTTAAACTTAAGAGAGTAATAATATTTATAGCAAAACTAAGTGTATATAAAAAAAAAGTTTTGAACGGAGGATTAATCGCGTATATTTACTTTAAACCCGGCATTTCGAACACTTTACAGGTAGAGTTGATTCTTGATACTTGTTTGCGATTAAAATAATGAAGTAAATATTTTATGGTTCTATCTTTTTAACGTAATGAAAATTCTTAACTTTTATTCATTCTATTTCGAATTTAACGCAAATTAAGCCATCAGCAAACAAATCAAATGTAAATAAAATATCAAAACCAAAATATTGTACATTTAATAATTTCATATAATTTCAGACGCATCTCTAACGGTGAAATTCACGTACATAATAACACATCCGAGCAACAACGCACAGAATCCGCCCACTATAGAGAACAACCGTGAAGTGCCGATGCCCGCCTTCATAGACGACAAAACGAACCCCGAGCGCGAGACCTTACTGCGACTACTTGCTAACACTTCTACTCCGGACACATGGTAGCTTACTTAATTCTTTATTATACGATTCTTTTTTTGTTTCTCTAGTCGCGTTAAAAATTGTAAAGAAAATGCAAAATGTTGTGGTCATAGTTTTAATAATTGTGGCAAAGTGGATCGTTGATTCTAAACGCCATTGGTTGTGGGTTCGATTCCCACTCAGGAAAATGATTATATTCAAAATATTCCCATTTCTCCGCTCTGATCCCTAAGACAAAGCGCGGCGTTTAGTTTCGCCACCTGACACGCAATGTCTCTATTTTCGGGCGGAAAGTGGAGTACGGAGTGCTTGCCACTAGGTACTCTCTAAATACAACGCTATGCGGGCAAAAACGTGAAGCTGTTTATTTATGTTTAAAGTAATAATGCGTTTTACAGGTTAAACGTGAAAATGCTTTTCCCTAAGTTTGTAAAAGTATTCAATAAAGGAACAACAAAACCAGCTTATCAACTAATGCCTCCTATTGCTAGTTCAGGTATGTATGAAAAAATGGTAATTAATTCTAATGTGCTATTTGAACTACAGTTACCTAAATACAAGTTCATTTTAATTCAATTATGAAGAGTACTACACACATATTTATTCAGCTACTTAAAACATTTTGTATGAAAAACCATTTCTACTAGATGATTTTAATATAACATTTGAAAATTTGGTACTAATGGTACTAAAAAATATAACCAATCTATATTCTATTTAATTATTATCTGCTGGGTGGTTTGGGCACGTTGAGGATGAGTGATGAAAGATTAGTAAGAAGGTGAGTGGTAAGAGAGGTAGACCTCTGTGAAGCTAAAAATCATATTTATTACAACAGAGGAGGAGGACGCGCGCTATTACCGCAACGTGCAGCTGCGGCTGGAGCGCGAGGCCGACACCGTGTATTGGCGAGTGCGGGAGGCCTGCCAGCCGCATGTAAGCTTACAGGGTTTTTTTTCCTTCATTATCTATTTTTCAGTGGATTTTCAAATGCTAATTAGTTTCTAAATCGTTAATTTTGCGTTTTCTTGATGTTTTGAACCGCAACACTTTTTATGAAATAGTCGGTGTGTTTGTATTTTTGTTGATCTGTTTTCACACTTTTCCCTACTGGTTCCCGAAGTGTTGAAACTCGATAACGGATAACTTTTCAAATATGTGGACCTCAAGAATTGGGAATTAAAAGAATTAGACATATTTAGGAATTCCTTAGTGTGGAAATAACACTTAAAAAATGTTAACAAAATAATTAAAATAATTTCAGCCTAATATATTTATTTAGGTATACTTAGTTAAATACCTTCTTAAGCCTTGAGGAAAGTATACTATATCTGAAAGTAATTAACTGATGCATATACTCACTCGGGATGCTAATCTTAATTGTCATAAAAATATTTTCTGTCTGGCTTTTCTTAGCATACCTGCTTCTGAGCCGGTGGTAGCTTCCGGTAGGACAGACAACATTCGCATTTTGCGTTGATTGACGACATTGCTTATTGCTCTATTATATAATAATACAATATATTCTACTTTAGGATCTCTTAGCACCAATTCCAATGAACAACTGTGACATGCTCGTCATGTACACCTTCAACGACAAGCTCTTCCCGGAGACACTCAATTTCATCTCGGGAGGAGGGTGAGTACACCTTAATTTATTCAAAGGTTTAATCTTTATCTCTAATTAATAGATATTATAAAATAAACATAATTACTTCAATTAAGCGGGACAGCGTCTGACTATAATCACGATTGGTTCTAGGTTCGATTCCCATTCGGAGGAATGATTATATTTAAATTATTTTTATTTCTCCGCTCTGGTAAGATAAAACGGGGCGATGAGTTACGTCACTCAACACGAACTCCTTCATCTTGAATTTGGCCACTGAAAAAGTGGCCACTTCTTGAAACTGGGTTCTCTCTGACTACCCTGCTATGCAGGCAAACGGGTGACGCTGTTATACAACATTTATACTTATTTACAACTTTATTCGAACTAGTTTATTTTTTACGAAGTAATCAATGATATTTTGTGTTTATATTTCTTCTTTCTCCTGTCTTTCTAATGTATTTAATTTGAATATCATCAAACCCTATCAGCAAGCAAGCAACTAACTTAACTGAGAAATATACAATTTATGGAAAATTACCTGATATGGTCTGGAATGGAAATGATACGGTCAGATTTTAGGGAAATCAAAAGTTGCACAAATTTTTTTTATTTGTATCACTCTTAGACTAGTGGTGGGACATATTAATAAAGTATATAAATTTCATATACACTTTTCACTTAAATAAGATATTATACGTACATTGTTTATTTATTTATTTTCCTGTGTATTTCCAGTATAATCGGTCTGTACACGACGTTCGTGTTTCTGGCGTCGCGCGTGCTTCGAGGCTTCTTCTCCGGCATCTACACCAAGATCATGTTCGACGACCTCCCCAACGTCGACCGCGTGCTGCAACTCTGCCTCGACATATACTTGGTGAATATCATTTTCCTATATCTAGACACCATCGCGGCACAATGGGACACCAAACTGTCCTCACACGGACGAATGACTATATATTTAAATTATTTTCATTTCTTCACTCTGGTAAGCACAGCACGGTATCGGATTCGGGCAAAGAGATGAAAAGTGGCAACATAGCGTTTTGACGGGTTATCTATCTATATATAGGTAATCTATGACTACCCAGATATGCGAAAAAAAGTTATTGATTTATTGAGTAAATAAATGGCTTCGAGTGTGCCAATTGTGTATAGATTAATTCACCAATCATATTGTATACAATAACACACGATTCTATATTATACGATACTTTGAAATAGATATTGATGATGTTTTTAGCATATGTTTTAAATTAGATATTCAATGTTTATTTTGCAAAACAGTTGCAACATAAATGGAGTAGCTGTTGCGTTTTAAGTAATTAAACGAACAATACAAACGAATAAAAAATCATCTATATATTATAATTGGGTAATTTTTTTATAAATCACGTTTTTTCAATAGAAAAAGAGATGATAACCGCCATGTTGTTTTCAGGTTCGCGAAGCATTGGAGTTGTCTCTAGAAGAAGATTTATTCGCAAAATTAGTTTTCCTCTATCGGTCGCCGGAGACTATGATAAAGTGGAGTCGTCCCAAGGAGGAGGAAGACCGCGAGCACAGAGCTCTACCAGCTCCCAACTGAAAACATATAGCCTATATGTGGCCACTATACACTATCTTACGTCATTTTTATTTTAAAATTATTGTGTGCAGCTGTGTGCAATTTACTCAAGTTTTTATTTTACGAATAGATTGTTAAGATGGAAAGTACACACGTAAATGATGTCTGTTTATACAGATATATATATATATATATAGATCAGATATAAAAGTGTTGCACTATATAATGAAAATACATTGTTTTTCAATATATTAATAAGAAATATAATATTGCTATTATAGTTCTATTTTTGGTTTAAAATAAACTTCTTTAGCAATACTTCTATGCCCAGAATAAATACATAAAAATTATATTAATTTGGATTCTCAATTTACATACGTTATTTCGAAGAACACTATACAATTGGATTTAAGATAGAAGTTGTACAGTAAAAAGTTAAAGTAACTTAAGAATAATTGCGGTGCTTTAATATTTCAGTGTTTGTTAAAAAGCATAATAATATATTATTATTAAAAAATCGGTAGTTATAGGTTTAAAGTAGGTGCAACTACAATGAAGATTTAATATATACAAAAATACTTTGATATCAGTGGCGTAGAGTACCAATACGTTTAAGACTAGAAGAAATATTATATATTCAAATTATTATTTTACACTAGTCAAAAAAATCTATATATCCCAGATATGTCTTCTACTCAGCTTGAAAATTGGCTTTTTTTTTTATATGTTTAGATATAGTAACTTTTTCAAGCACTCTTAACTGCACATGCTCGTGTTAGTACTTAATCGACTTAAAAGCGAAATATAGACGCTCTCTACATATTTTATAGCATTTTTTATTTGCTACGTTTAAACGTCTTCCTAGTCTTTTAAATGTTAAACGATTAACTGCAATTTTAAAGTACATATTTATTAAGGGCCTGTTATATTCTTTTTTGAATATTAGCTAATCATCTAACTTATATTTTATTAAATAATGAACTACCATTTACACTTATTGTTAGTGAATGCACATGTAACAAATGTATACAATATTTATTTATTTACATCACTATTTTATTATATATCAAAATTTTATTATTGTTAACTTAATATATATAAATGTCTATTGAATATTTTCTGCTGTAAACGAATAAATAATATATACCTCAAGCATGTTGATGCATTTTTGATATAATTTATTAAATTATTAAGTACCAAGATTGTGTACATTTTGTAACGTCATTGTTATATTTAAGCTGCATTTAATGTTGTAGTTTGTGATACGTAATAAAAGTCTTATGATAAAATGTTTTATAATTTAATTCATTTGCCAAAAAAAAGTTTATCAAGGACTTAACAACTATAACATATTTTTAAATGCATCCAGCAACAGCATCCCTACGTGTATAATAACTAGGCTTGAAATCAAAAATAGGCAAATCGCAATACTTTAGTTGCAAGGACATAAATTTTACCCTCATATCTTGTGCCAAACTTGTTATGTGCTTTGTAAATGGTTGTAAATATCATGAATGCTGGATGCAGGTTTTTTTTAAATGTAGACTTAACTATTCTAATATTATCGAACTAAATACAAGAAATTAAGTAATACAGAATAAACAGTAACTGCTTAACTTACTACCATAAGTCTGGGTGCAATATTCATGGACATGAGCTCTTGGAAAAGCAGCTTAGCAGCATACGGCAGCCGAACTTGTGATATTTGAGTTTTATTTTTGCAACCCTTACATTCAAAAGTATTATTTCTCAAATTCGCTATTGCTATCAGACCGCAGAAGTTACAAACGTGAATACGGTACGGATCAGAAACTTCGAAGAGACGTTCTCTTAAGAACTGTGCAGCACCGTGAGCGATTTGACAATCACGTTCCATTTCACCAAAACGCAAACCTCCATCACGAGCTCGTCCCTCCATAGGTTGTCGTACCAAAATTTGTACCGGTCCTCTTGCTCTCGAGTGAATTTTGTCGTCTACCATATGCTTAAGACGCTGGTAATATGTGGGGCCTAAGAATACTTGCGCATTAATCTTTCTTCCAGTATGACCGTTGTACATCACTTCGTTACCTCGGAGGTGATAACCGTATTCTTGAAGTAAAGATGAAATTTTCTGTACGTTAACTGCGTCGTTAAAAGGTGTTGCATCACCGATTTCTCCTTTGTTTGACGACACTTTCCCTTGAATACATTCAATCAAATGACCAATTGTCATACGAGATGGGATGGCATGAGGATTAATAATGATATCTGGAGTTAGACCCTCACACGTAAACGGCATATCTTCTTGACGGTATTGAATTCCGCAGGTTCCTTTTTGACCGTGACGAGAAGCAAACTTATCACCAATTTGCGGAATACGTACAGATCTTACGCGGATTTTGCAAAATTTATATCCTTCGCTGTTCAATGTCAACATAACCTGGTCGACTATACCAGTCTCACTGTTACGAAGGAACGTTGAAGCGTCACGCTTACTATAGCGTTTGGTTGTTCCTTCTAATTCATCGTCATTTTCTGGCAAAGTTATTGTTTTTCCAATTACAACATCATCTCCGGATACTCTTATACCGGGAGCTATAATTCCGTCATCGTCAAGCTTGTCATAGAGAGCATTTCTCATCCCTTGACAAGTTTGTCTCGTAGGTTTTTCAAATTGTTCTTCTTGATCTCCAATTCTTTTAGATTCTGAATCTTTATAGGAACGGTAAAATACTGATCTAAAGAATCCTCTTTCAACAGCTGACGCATTTAAAATGACACTGTCTTCTTGATTGTATCCAGTGTAACATAAAATGGCAACAATAGAGTTAATACCAGCAGGCAACTCTCGAAATCGTAAATATTCCATAGATCTTGTTGTGACCAGCGGCTTGTGTGGATAATAGAGTACATGAGCCAGTGTATCCATTCTAACATGATAGTTCGTAATGTATACTCCCATAGCTTGTTTACCCATAGCACTTTGGTAAGTGTTTCTGGGGCTTTGATTATGATCAGGGAATGGAATAATTGATGCGCAGACACCTAATATCATTGCAGGATGAATTTCACAATGAGTGTAAGTTGTACAATATGCATATTCTTTTACTTGTGCTAAATCGTCAGGGCTCATAGCTATCATTACAGTTTCTTCTTCCAAAGTGTCAATATATTCCACAACACCACTGGCTACCAAATTTTGCCATCCATAATTATTATAATCTCTTTCTTTCAATTGATCAATGTGTTTCTTCTTTAATAACAAAGCACCATTCTCAACAATGAGTAGAGGGCGGCAAATTCTACCAGCATCTGTATAAATTCGAATTTCTCTGTCTCTTATGTCACGAATCATACTTACCTCAGACACAATAATGTCCATTTGACGACGTAGTTTTCGCAAAGTAGCCATAAGTTGTTCAGGATCTCTATGTATTCCCACCCAACAACCATTTACAAATATTTTAGTAGCATCGGCTATTGCAGACGGTGCTATTTCTTCTAAATTTTCCATAGACCATTCTTCCAAAAACTCCAATATGGGGGAGGGTTGACTTCCTACCGAGATATAAGCCATTAAAGCTAAATTTTTGACCAAACCTACAGCAGCTCCTTCGGGAGTTTCGGCTGGGCATATCATACCCCAAAGAGTGTTGTGTAATTGACGAGGCTTAGCTAATTTGCCATCCCGACCAATTGGAGAGTTGACGCGTCGTAAGTGAGATAAAGTCGATGCAAAAGTTAAACGGTTTAATACTTGTGATACTCCTGCTCTAGCTTGATGAGCTTTCTTTTGATCACCCCAGTTACCTGTTGCTAAGGAATACCTTAGACCATCAGTAATAATCTTTGTTTTAATAGCCAGCTCAAGATTGAAATCTTTTCCCTTATCAATAAATTTCTGTGCATACATTCTCACTTCCTTTAATAAGTTTTTAAACAAGCCTCTAAATAGAAAAGCTAATAGAGGTCCAGCCAAGTCAAGCCTTTTGTTTCCATAATGATCTCTGTCATCGAGTTCACGGCGTCCTAAAGCAGCCAATAGTAATCTGTGCACCATATAACCCAGAAAGTAAGCTTTTTTAGTCTCACAGAAGTCTGAAACCCCAACATGTGGTAACATTTCTTTCTGCAATATTTCTCTTGCATATTTAATACGCCTTTCTTTTGTGACACCAGGGCGGGCACCACGAGCTCCAATAAAACTGAGGGCTACATTTTGTTCTTGAATCACAAAGGCTTCATCTAGTGACGGCTTCACCATTTCCATCATTTCAGGGTCGTCAAAATCATAAATTATATGTTCCAAGATATCTCTGTCAGCTACAAAACCAAGAGCTCTGAATACAATCATGATAGGAATTTCTTGTTTTATATATGGTACAATTGCAACAATTCTTTGTCCAATAGCTGATTTTTTAATACTTTGTCCTCCCCTTGCCATCATGTTAACCCATAATGTAGATGTAGGTCTTGAACTATGTTCGAGACATGATCTTATTTCAGTTTTATAAGCAAATTTTCCTCCTTGCATACTGAATACATATACTGTGTTTGTAGCCATTTTTTCCTGTGCAATTAAAACTTTTTCTGAACCATTGATAATAAAATAACCACCTGGATCTAAAGGACACTCATTTAACTCTGTTAAGTCACGATCAGTCAAATTGCTCAATAAGCAATATGTTGATCTTAACATAATGGGTATTTTTCCAATAAATGTTTTTTGGTGTTGAGTTTCAATAGGGTCTTCATTTTCTTTTACTATAGTTTTTGTGATGTCAACATATAAAGGCGCAGAATAAGTTAAGTTACGAAGACGTGCCTCGTTAGGCATCATCGGTGACGGCGCGCCATCTTTCTCCCAATGTGTTGGCTTTGAAAGATAAATTTGGTCAAACTTAAGATGATATTTTGGTGGAACTTCAATTTCACCTGAAGAATGCTGTGCTTCAGCTTGAAGTTCAATAGGAGGGGAATCTTCAACGATTCTTTGCACAGACATTTGTATAAATTCATCGAAGCTGTCCAATTGCTGTCGGACTAAGCCTTTTTCATCAAAATAAGCATTAATAACAATCCAACAAGCTTCTTGCCATAGCTCTGATGAAATTTCTTCTACCTCTTCCTCCTCGTACTGATCATCTTCTATATCATACATCTTGAAAAATAATTATAGTTTCTTCGTTATATCATTTATTTACAGCTTGATTGTAATATATTTCTACTTGAGAATGATTTGTATACAGCAGTACAAATGCGACAAACTATATAACCAACACATCACCTAGCGGTGCTGTGCAGTATAAAAATAAAGATTAAAAAGTCATGTACTGTCAAAGTAGGAGCGAGAGACGTCGATATTAAAAATCGACCTATCGACTCGAGTCTCGAGTCGGTTTTGGACCTCACAAGTCCCAACACACATATTAAATTATTTTTAGTAAAATGTAACAGCACAAAACGACGAAGGATCAACAAGAGCTTGCAATTAAAAAAGAATATCCTAATATTATGTGTTATTTATTTCATTGAAAATCTGTTTCTTTACTTAAGATTAACCCTACATCTATAAGACAAAACTATTTTAGTAATCATCGGGAAATAAACGTAATAAATGTATTTTATGCTTGAAGATGTCTATATAAAATAAGTAACTATAAATAACAACTAAACGACAAAAGCTACAATAGAAATGTTGATAAAGTATTAATTTCGATCATTTTCATAATTTAATGAACAAAATTTTGAGTTTGTTATCAATTATAATGTATCAGTTATAAATATTCATTATTATATTATAATTCTGAATTATTTTAACATCTAATAAATATGGAATATCACATTGAGTAGATAGTTTGATAGTCATACTTGAATGTTTATCATTGTTGAATCATCTATGATCATCTTGTACGTCACTAAATTTGTTTTTTATTCGATTTTTTTCATAATGTTTTGTTGAGTTGAAGATTACATTAGATCACAATTATGAATCATTTATGTTTTTCGTGTTTTTTTGAAATTTGGCAATAATATTAACATAATTTGTTTTTATTATGGATCCTACAAGAAGAAGTGCATCTGAAGACCAACGATGTATACTGGGTTTGCAAGATTTGAAAATATCCAACAAAGACGAAAACGATACTGAGCAAGCGCACAATGCCTCAACATCTAACAATAGTGCTCAAGCAAAAGCTAGACCTATTGGGGCAATTGAAAGTTTTACCTTAGACAATGCTCCCGCGAATCGTCAGGATTATAGTTTTTATGAACGCTCAAATGTGATTGCAGCATCTAAATTTGCTACACCTAAACGGGTAGAGACGATCGCGTCAATCAATAAACGTGATATAAATACTACAGCGTTACCAATAAGTCCAACGCGGTCTATAGACTCAGTTTCGCAAAGGTCTCTAAGTTATCAAACTGAAGATCTATATGAAATACCAGGAAATACGAACTCTCAATATCCACCACCCGTATATGAAAATATAGATTACTACGGTGAACAACAACTGTCACAGCCGCCTTATTACCATCAGCTGTACCAAAGCCAACCTTTAGCAGCAGAAGGTTATTACAACACTCGATACAGTAAAGCTCAGCCACAAGTGCCAGTAAATAACAAGTCTAAAGTTAACCCTTTGGTTTATGAAAATATGCTTTGTTCTGATAATGAAAAGAAAAATGATTATAAAGTACAACCTAAGCCAGATCAGCAATATCTTCAACAAAGCTCTGCACCAGGACCACAAGTACCCAATACTTCACTCAATAGAAATAGTTCACAAAAGTTATTGGTAGAAAAAAGTAAAATGGAAAAAGTCCTACCTCCACCACCCTACAATACTTCGTCAGATAATTCAAGTGGTGATTACACAGTCATGAAATCTGCTCCTCCTAAATATACTGATATTAGTGCACTTTTAAAAAATAATAACTCTGTTAGCTTTGATGATAAAGTTGTAACAATACCTTCAACAGCTATTTATGCTTCAATAGCTCCTAGTGCTCAAAGGCCAAAGGCAAATATAGCTACTGAAGTCCAAGGTCCCTTGCCTGTACCCAAATATTTTCATCCTAAGCCACTTGTTGGAAATGGCCTAGGGAAAGTAAAATCTTCACCAGTTAATGGAAATTACAACATGAATCCCAAGCCTCTTCCTAATAGAATGCAAATAATAGAGGATACCAATGGCTCTGACTATGTGTGTATGACGGGTGGGTCCCCTGCTGCTGCAGCAGCTGCTGCTAGTAAAGATAATGCATCATTGGAATCCATCAGTTCACGTACTATGGTTTCTGGATTAACTTCACTATGCTCACCGGCACAATCTCCTGCACCTAGTCCTACACCAAGTTCAGTGTCCCAATTGTCAGGTGGATCACGAGGGTCTGGTGGACGAGGAAAGAGCCTTCTCCCATATAGTATTACCCCTCCACGTCCACCAGGACCAAGTGAAGCTCAGCGTAAAATTGAAGAACTTACTCGGCAGCTTGAAGAAGAAATGGAAAGACAAGATGAAGAAGGGGAATACTTTGGTAATACATTGATAAATTATTTAAAAAAATTGTTTCAAAATAACAATACATGTTGAAAAAAAACATTCTATTTTTATTACAATTTTGACTAATATGTTTTTCTAAAATGTAGACTCTAATTTTCAGGTATATGTCATACATGTGGTGCAGGAGTGACAGGGGCGGGTCAAGCATGTCAAGCTATGGGCAACCTCTACCATACAAATTGTTTCATCTGTTGTTCTTGCGGAAGAGCTTTGAGAGGGAAAGCCTTTTACAATGTCCATGGCAAAGTATATTGTGAAGAGGACTATCTGGTATATTACTTACAAATTATATTTAAGTAATTGGTTTATTGAAAACAAAAGTGAAAATATGAAAATTTGGTTTCAGTATTCAGGATTTCAACAGACAGCTGAAAAATGTGCAATATGTGGCCACTTAATAATGGAAATGGTTAGTATCTAAATAAAAAAAAATATATATTCCAGATTACAAGCTTGACACATTTATATAAACAATAACTTTAACTTGAATGCCCTTTGATAAGATTACTTTATACTTTGTTATTATCTCTTTACTTGTGTTCCGTTATATTCATATGTTATGTAAATTTACAACTTTCCACTTATATTATTATTGTAAAGTTATACTTTTAAACCAATAAACCTAACTAAAATAGGTGATTGTCTTAACTATCATCAAAGTTTTGGATGAATTTACTGACAATTTTGTAAAATTTCTATTGTCATTTATAAATATAGATAATATATTTATCAATAATTATAATTACATCCATAAATTAACATATTTATAAGAATTCCTACTAGCTTATAATATTTTAAATTTCAAATATATTGCAGATACTACAAGCAATGGGCAAATCATACCATCCAGGCTGTTTCCGATGCTGCATCTGTAATGAGTGCCTCGATGGTGTCCCATTTACTGTTGATGTTGACAACAAGATTTATTGTGTAAATGACTATCATCGCATGTTTGCCCCTAAATGTGCTAGTTGTGGCAAAGGTAAATTAAGTCTTGGTTATTATGAGGTGTATACCTGTTTTGTTATATTTTTTTAATAGATTAAAATACTCAACTTACCCTATATAACTTGCAATATTTATTTGAATAGTATTCATATTAACTTTCATTAGGAATAACACCTGTGGAGGGAGTATTACGGATGAGACAGTGAGGGTTGTGTCAATGGATCGTGACTTTCATGTGGACTGCTACATGTGCTGCATGTGTGGGATGCAACTGACAGACGAGCCTGACAAACGCGCTGCTATCCTTTAGCCGGTATGTATATGTATCATTTTTTTTACACTTGCCAATGTGTGTGCATGGATGAAGGTCACAAAACTAGAATTTTGTGAATAATAAATATTTAATTTTGCACCATTGTTCAATACTTGTTAAGCGACTGTTAAATACAATATTTAACTATAGGAACAAAGTTAGATTTAATAATTGTAATTTTGTATTTGTTTCATAGTTGTTGTTGTACTTGTTTACAGGTAAATTGATGTGTCGTGCATGCCACCTGACGTCCATAGGCGCGCCCACAGGTCCCGGCATGCCGCCCGCGCCGCACCTGTCCCCCGCCTCCTACCAGTACATGGGATAGACATGTATATGCTTTGAACGGTACAATTAAGACAGGGATGTTATAAAACTGATATAAACGTTTTAGATAATTTCGGATATGGGTTGAGTCTAATTGAGAGCTAGTTATTGACAAATAACAGATTCTTTAAAAAAGATAAATTAGTGGTAGACATTTTACTTATATTACTCAAAAATGTTATATCCATAATCAAAATTATCCAGAAACAGGGACAGAGACTCTTCTCTAACCACTCCCCGGTATCGCAGAAGAGACCACAGGGTCAAGAGCAAATAAAACATTAAAAACAAATATATAAATCAATTGGCTGGATTAGTTAGGAATGTTGATGTGTTCATACTTATGGGTATTAAAATCATAATTTGTAAGAAGCATTTTAATGTCAATAATAATTAGAACTGCTATTCGTTTTTAACTAGTTTTTCTTGTATAAAGTCAAATATTGCTTTCAATCACACATGTTTTTTTATTCTTTTATACTGGTATTCATAATTTTAAATTCTGTCAACATTCTAATTGATCTAGTTAATTCTTGTTTTTCTTGCTTCTTTAGTATTGAGAGGTATAAAGAGATTACATAATCATATTTGGGATATGCAAGTAAATAGTAGAAGTTTAAGCTGTTGTAGTACATTTTACTGCTGGGTGTAATTGTGAGATGAAATAGTTCTATGTATAGTAATTATTATGACATACAATGTGGTATCCATTTGCCTGGATACATATTCTATTTAACTCGTACCATTTTGGTCTGATGTGATTAGACAATCTGTTATGTAGGAAAAAGACATGTTGAAATTATGTAGAAAATGAAGAAAAAAAGTTTTATTATGTTTGGAAAGTATATAAAGTTCACCATTATGTAATATATTATATGTATTTGTTGCCATGACATTTTTCATATTGTATTATGGGATCACATCATAACAAGTTGGGCTGTGACTGTCTTTTCCAGTCAAGGATTACATTATTTAGAATATAGGCATTGTCTTAACCTTGTAACAAATATGGAGTTGAAAATTCGATTCAAGCAGCAAAATGCGTTAGAATCATGAACTAAAAGACTTATTTACATAAAAAAGGCATTGTTAATTGTAAAATTATTTAAAAAATATGCCATTTTAAAAATGTGTAATGTACATTTAACAGTCATTTATACAATGCTCAATACTTTTTTCTATTGGGAGGACAAATTAATATTAGATATATGTATAGGACTAAAGATGACAGCAAAAATTGTAAGATGAGTGTCACATAAGGAGTCACTGGGAAGATATTATTTTAGATCATAAGACATTGAAGTACATAAGTTAATATATATGTACAAGGCAGCATATGTCAGAGCCAGAAATGATTTATGCCTTCATTTCTTGTGATATTTATAGTAATAGATGCATTTGCATACAATTGGGATTTTAAAACTGAATTGCTCTTATTAAAAATGGTTTTATGTGGGAGCTCAACTTAGTAGTTAATTGTTTATAAGATAAAGAGAGCAGTATTACAGCAAACATATAATTGTTATGGAACTAAACACTTTTTGTTTGATGTGTATTGAATGAAAAATTAAATGTAAAAACAATAAAAATATGTTCAAATCTATTATAATAAAATAATAAAAATAAATAATATACACAAATATTTGATTGTTATTAAATAAATAAATTATAAATGAAGTAGATATGTTTTTATAACATGAACTACATACAACATGGGACTAGGCCTTTATAACAATTTATTTAAATATTTCCTTGATGCATTTACTAATGTAACTATCTTAGATGTGACAGCACAACTGGCTCTACTGATGAACATCTTTCTGTATTTATATTTAATTATTATAAAGACATAAGAAGTAATAGCACCATATAAACATTCCAGTAATGTGCTGTCTAGAGTGTAGGTACTTAATTATAACATAGTCTATGATATATGTACATTTTGATAATTAAAATGTTGTCAATTTAATTCCTTTAATTAATTAAAGATAATTTTTGTTAAATAATACTTTTGTATTTATATACTTTTAACAATAAATAAATTCAACCTGAAAACAGTCATATTATCCTTCCTTATACATATTTCTTCATAGAAATGATAATTTAAACCAATCTATATTTTACATTTTCTTTACTTTATCTTTTATATTTCGCATTTCTGATTTATATCTCTGCATTTCATCCATAACTTGTGATTTTTTTTCCTTTAACTGTGTCTGGTAGTGTTGTTTGCTTTCATTGAATTTTTCCTGAATGTTATCTTTTTTCTCTTGTAGCATCTCTTTAAGACGTTCCCTTGATGGCACTGGTCTAATCCAACCAATAGCTGTCAATCTTCTTATTGCGTAGGTGGCACTACCTATTAGCATAAAAGGTGTTAAAATAATAATTTATTGTAAGTTCAGTAACAAATGTATCAATCAATGTTATTACCAACAGTGACTGCATATCTTAGTGGTGTCACCAACTTGTAGAGGGCCAAAGCAAGAGCAAAGTATCCAGCATGTGACTCCTTCAATGGTGTTAATAATTTATCACTTATTCCAATTGATTCCAATAAGCTTATTACATCAACACCACTAAAAACAAAATTTAATATAGCGAAATCAATGATATATTTTACACTTTGTTATACAATTAAATTTTTTTTATTTCTTAAATGATTTATAATGGCTATTTCATAAAATTTGTTTTTTTTTACTATATTTCAACTGATACAGAAATCTATACCTTTTACAATATAGCCATATTATTTATATTTTCAAATATTTCATAGTAATTATAATTTATGCATAGTCATAGAAAAATGAGAAATCATACATAGGTGATGTAATGAAGTGAAATTATATGATTTTAAGAAATACCTTCTTACACAGTAGTAAAAACCACCAAACCATAGAGCTGATGTTGTCATATGCACTGGTAATAGCACATACCAATAATCTTTATACATTTGTTTAAATCTTTGTATGATTCCTGGTTTTTTCTCTGGTTCCTGTGGTGGACTACATGCACTCCTCTGACCAGTACATAGTCGAATAGGTTGTAACAACGTGGGCCTAAGATCTTTAGTGATTATTAAAGGTTTTTGGAAAACATTTTTATTTTGTATTTCACTACACAAGAATCTAATAGGGCAATTTGTCCTTAAATTCCATTTAACCGGTTTAGTTATATTTTGAATAAATATGTTATGTCTGTATAAAACTCTAAAAGTGACAGCCATTTTAGAGTAAAAAATCTTCTAACACACAAATTATCAAGCTATACACATTTTCAAAATAATACGTCTTTTGATTATTTTTTACACAAGTATAGAAAGGTTGACAACTGTCAGGCATGACAATTGCACTACAGACAGTGGACAATAGACAGATAATATCGAATACTAATAATTTCAGTAAAAAAAATTAAAAGATAATCAATCATTACAAATCGATATATTGTTTAATATAATTTTTATAAGATTTTTCATCGATTGAATAATTTATAAAAACAATTAATACAGTTTCTGCTTGATTTCGTTTGTATTTCTATACTATACGTAAAGTATTTATGATTAAATTTGTTATGTTTTGTAGCCGTATAAATGAAGATAGAAGCATAAAGTCACTTTTAAGATTTTGCATATAATAAAATAATATCAGAGGTGTACATAATATCGGAGAAAACCTTATATTTATTTTATTTAAATACTGAAATAAAATACTAACATTTTTTTTAAACACTGCAGTTGGACTTTCTTAAACGTTTATTAAAATATCACAGTGTTTAGTTTGGTACAAGTTAATTTTGTTTTAATACTTAAACATTAAGTAAACTAAGTGTTTATATAAATCACAACTCATAAGGCACAATATTTGATAAATACATCATAGGCCAGTGTTATTATTACAAACAATAACAATATAGCTTCAATAAATAATTATGTATGCACCTGCTTTGATTAGCGTAAAGATTGAGACGACTAACAGTACCTGCCAAGCCCCATTTATGACCATCGTATCGAAGAGTGCCTTCAAACACGGCATAACCTGGAGTTGTTTTGATCATTATCATATATTCACGCCATTCAATTTTATCATCTTCAGGCGAGCTCACTTCCATTTCAGTAATTTCGAGCAATTCAATTATTCTTAATTGAGCACATTGGCTATAACTAATTAATAACATATTAATACTTTGCACAAATTTTTCCGCGATATCCAGTGATTTTTCGCTTGTTATTGGCATCGAATGACCTTTATGACAACTACACCAATGGTCATCAATGTGCGCTTGAGCACATGTCCGATTTTCTGGTATAGGTAAAAAAAGACTGTATCCTTTGAGACCTTCAGGGTAATTTTTACTCAGTGCATTAATCACGCTATTTTCAATTCTATTAAGATCTATTAAATCGAGAAGAGTATAATGTAGATCATATGGCGTGGTCAGACGATGGCTATTTAATTGTAGATTATTAAATGCAACACTGTATTTTTCACGAAATTTTTTAGGAGTTAATACGTAAACAAATGGTAAACGTTCCTCTAATCGACCCTGATTAGTTGACCTGAATTCTCCCCACCGTATTCCATGGTCACTGACGAGTATTATAATTGTATCTTTCAAATAGCCGTTAGTGTCTAAGTTGTTGATAAAATCATAGTAATAATTATCCATTACCATTGGGTAATTAGCATAATCATGACTCATTGTTACTTCCCAAAAAAATCCGAACATTTTTGAGGCTCTTAGTGTCGAAATAAGATTTTGTATATATTCTAATAATACGCTGAAAAAATATTTGTCATTCATGCATAGAAATGAGTTAAGGTCTTTATTATTACCCACATTATTTTCTGCTTCATTAAAAAACGTATGAAGATAATAATCAGTTGGAGCTCGTATAAATCCAGCTTTCTCGTAATTGAAGGTGCCAAGACTTGAACTGTCTTCACCAAAAGCTGTATAAAAACCAGCTTCCTTATACCATTCCCATAAAAATGGGCAGTGATCAAATGTTGATTTCTCATTAGGTATACATGAAAACTTCAATTCTTTTACTGATTTACCCATAAGCATGGGTATTAAATTTGGAAATGTGTTATCTCCAACTTTGTTGTAGCCAAGAAGTTCGATAGCGCCCTTTTTTTTTAATATACCCAAGGTATGCGGCATTGTCCTACGAAAATTAAGTCTGGAAACAGCATCAATGCCCAAAACAATTACATTGTAAGACGTTTTATTGTGTAATTCTGTACTTTGGAAAGTAGATTGTTTTTTGTGTGCAAATAAATAATATTGTTGGTAAATTTTATATTCCTTGTACTTACAGTAAACGGTAGCGAACTCATCAGTTACCTCTATAACGTTAGAAAAATATTTGCAATCACTGTATTGAACGCGATCATCGTTATCAAATGAAGTAACATCCTTCACTGTTAGAGGACGGTAGAATGATTTATAGCAGCAATTTACTGTATCATATCGGCTGACATTGTAATATTCTTTATTTTCAGTCCTTATCCAAATGTGAGTCCTATTGTTACCAAGCAAAGCTAATTTTGCATCTGGACATGGTTTTATTTCTGTAGGATATTTAACAAATTGCTTTATTTCCTCACCAAAAGTTTTCAATGCGGGAATTATACATCCTTCTGTGTTTATTGTGAAACTTTGTTCAGTAACACTTTCTATATTTTTATAGCTTATAGAACTCCAAGGGATTATGGCATTGCTAACGTAAACAATGCGTGATATATTATTAATAGATATAATTAAGAAGCTTCCGCCAAAAAGCGTAGCAACTAGAAATAAGTAACGTATACGCGTCGACATGGAGGCGATTCTGTTTCCTGCCGCCCCAGTGATGCGACTCTGACTGAAACAGATATGTACATATTTAGTAATATTTTATTGACAAGCAATTGTTTACCGTAAAATTACATTTTCTATGCTTTAATGAACTAAATAAACTAAGAATTATGCATGTAAAGACTGTGTTTGTCGCGTGACGCTTCCTCCAAGGTTTTAAATATTTATATATATTTTAACACTGCTAAATGGATACCTATAAATATATTGATTTTCGCTAGTAATTTTGTAGACGACTTATTATTTTAAATTTAATAACATTTAGGCGAAATATCTTAGAGTATTGGCAAAAGAAAAAATATATAATATGTAGTTGCGAGGGCAACTACATAGTACAATTTTTGCTTGCAAAATTTACAATTTTATTGAATTTATCTATATTTCAAAGTTACTCAATTTGTAAAGCATTTTTTTAACATTTACTTAATATTTACTTTCGTGTCCTTGTTTTCACTACGTGCTTTGTATGTAAAACTACTATTGTACAACTGTCGTATCTAATGTAGCCTTATGTTAGGTTTATGGATAATATGTGGTATATTTTGGGTTCTTAAAGAAAAATGTAAAATGATACTTTTATGTTAAATGAAAGTATTTATCTTTATGTTGGTTATGAATGTGTAAAAATATTTACATATGTGTATTAGCGTTCCAGAACGAGCGACAAAAGTAATTTTACAATGGATCTCTTACATCTACACACGTGCTTTGAATATTAAATATTATTTTTACTTAACCGAAAACCAAGGATATTATTCGTGAAATACTAAATGTTGAATAACAGAGGCTTATACTATTTAGAGGACAAAACTCGTTTTTTTATAATAAGATCTTTTAGATTAATACCATATATGAAGGGTAACGCCCTTGGACAGGACAGGATTGGCAACATCCTAAGAATAGCTTTCATAAAAACTATATTAAACCTAACAAAAAAGTTAGCCAGTTCCTGAGACCAGCGAAAAGTAATATTCCTTTGCAGTGCAAAAACTAGATTGTGGCTGTGCTTATCTTACATTGGTTAAATATAGAGAAGCATCTGTATTAGAGAGTAAGAACACATCTCCGATGTCAAGAATGGACGTGTATAGAAATGAGCGGTGTGTGTTGTGGTATGTGTGGTGTGTGCGCAACGAATAAATCGAACCATATTACTCACATTCTCCCTAGAAACAAGATCTAGTCCTCAGATGATCCGCGAGGCTATTGAAATACAAAAATATCCTAATTTCAAATAAAAAGGCGTTTGGGAACTTTCTACCACCTGGGACCCAATACTGAAAACTTTGAAGTTAAACCCACACCACACCAGAGAGACAGATACAGTCAGCTCATTCTGCAAGAATCCAGGGCAGTAGGCAAGGCAACTAAGAAATCACTTGTATATAGACGAATCCCACCTTAGTCTACCTGTGACCACGACTATTGTAAAATGTTCGAAATTTCGGGTTTTTCTAAAATGTATTTTTTGAATACCAATTAAATACTACTATTAATGCTGTTAAAAAGAGTTTCATTTCTTATTTATAGCTAAGTATTTCTTTGTCTTACTTTTTTTCAATGATTAAATTTACAGTAATGTCAAAATGTTATTTACTTAAATACGGTAGAACAGACCAAATAAAGCCCGTATTATAGGGTATTACTTTAGTAAGCAAGGTCCAAAATTTAAATAAGGCGAAATAAATAATAACTGATGAACGCTAACAAAAACAAATTTATTTCTATTAAATAGTATAGTAAAAATCATATATAGAGATAATGATTTCGTGACAGGTATACAGCAAAAAGTAAAAATATACATGAAGAACGCATTTTTTTTTTTAATTTTACAATTAGTTACTAGATCTGTACCTACTACGTACGGTACGGTACTTACGTGTATCAGATCTATAAAGTAGTTAAGTGTAAACTGTTTTTTATTAAGATTCTATGGTTTAAAGTCTACTCGAATCAGCCCAATTTTTCTGAGATAAAAGATATGCTAACTTTCGTTTACAGTGATATGTTGAAATTTCAATTATTTTATAGATAAACAAAAACATTAATATAATTTAGCAGCGCCGCGCTTTTACTCACATAGCGGTAGGCAGAGAGAACCAACTGTCAACATCGTCCGTTCTTCAATTACGTCGCGAATTTGAGACAGTGACGGAACTCAACGTTGAACTTTGATTTTAAGAAAATAATGAAAATTTAATAAAATTAAAATAAATAAATGTAAATTACTTGAATATTTTGCCGATTTAGAATCAAACCCTAAACCACAGTGTTTACAGTCAGATATCTAATATATTTATTAAACAGTATAATTGTATTTGCTATAATTAGTAATAATAATCGTTAATTACTGTCCCCATTCTATTATATATTATTTATTGGAAATTACGAAGTCCCATCCATGTCATATGCACTCAAACTGCAGACAGCTAGCCAAAAAAAGAAAAAATATAATAATAATATAATATTAGACCATTTCATTGATTTGAGATACAAAATTAAAAAAAATATATTAGTTATTATAATTAAATGTACTTATTTACATACATATCTGGCTAAAATCCTCTTAAATTACAGATATAATTTACAAAACATATATGATAGGTATAATATAAGGACTAATTCACACGACGTAATATGTAATAAATCAGCAAGCCAAAAGACAAAATACTTATTAATTTTTCTTTTTCTATTTTCAAACAAAATCTGTTATGTGAATTAGCAAGGGATAACACTCGATATGTACGAGTTAGTTTCCTCTACACAACCGTGATTTTATTATAATAAATCTAAATATTTTATATTTTCTATGTGATAGTGCCTGTAGTGCCTGTGGGCTGTGGCATTAGATCGCACATTAGTATTGTCTATATAATATTATTGAATTCCTTAGTTTGTTTAATAAGTATCTATATATAAATAAATGTATATTAGTAGATGCTATTGAATATGTTTGTTTAACAGTTAAATACTACAGAACTACGAACTTTTATTCCTATAACGACTAAAAGGTTTTTAAAACTATATCACATTTGGGTAACATTTAGCTAGAGCTTGAGAAGATACTATTTGGATTTACGATTAGATAAAAATTTGTGCTCAAATATTAAATTACATTACAAAGAAATTTATTTATAAACAAAATAAAGTTTTACGTTTTTTTCCGCATAGCAGTGTAGGCAGAGAGAACCTAGTGTCAAGACACTCCGTTTTCCACTTCCCGCCAGAATCCCTTTTGCTTCGCTGTGTCTTATCACCAGAGCGAAGTAATGAAAATAATTTAAATTTAATCATTTCCCAGAGTGAGAATCGAACCCACAACCATAGCGAATACAGCCAGACGCTGTAACGCTGCGCCACGATGGCCAAAATAAAATAAAATTTACAATTAACAAAAAAAAACATATTCTAAATGAAGATGCGAATATGTTGAGCAAAGTATGTTTTAAAATGTATTCGATGTTTGATATGGCCGAATAATATCACAGATTATTTGTTTCACTTCTTAATATTTCCAAACTTCAAACTAGAGTCAAAGGCAATAACAATATAATTTGAGTTGGTAGTGATGTATACAGCGACCCTGATTCCCATACATATTTAGGCGGCTGACGGTACCTGCCAATGACCACTCTTTTGAATCATGTCGCAAAGTTGCTTCGAATATACCTTTACCAGGACTAGTACGTATAACAATCAAAAATTCGCGCCATCCTACTTCCTTCTGCATTGGGATCCCTGCAATCATTTCAGTGACTTCAATTATTTTGTCAAGTGTAAGGATGGCGCACTCCCTATGTCCGTGTATTATTGAATTCAAATGCCACAACAGTTGTTTAGCAGCTTCACGTCCTTCTTGACTATCTGATGGCATTTTTTGTCCTTTGTGGCAAGTACACCAGTGGTCATCAATCTCTGCTGTCTTACACGTGCGATTACTTGGTATCGGCAAAAATAAACTAATGCTTCTATTGCGGCCATATGCGTTTTTAGCTCGTATCTCAATATTTTCATTTTTTATCGCGTCTACGTTGACGAGATCTACTAATGTGGCATAAACGTCGAATGGTGTTACCAGGCGGTGTCCGTTTTGTTTCATATTTTCGTACGCCATAGAAAAGTTGTCACGGAATGAATCCGGTAACAGTATATGCATAAGTGGCAATCTTTCTTCCAACCGTCCTTGTTTGGTAAAACGAATTTCACCCCATCTGATACCATGATCACTAAGCATTATTAAAATAGTATCTTCTAAAAATCGACTATAGTCGAGACGTTTTAAAAACATTTCGTAATTATCATCCAATGCCATTGGATAGTTCAAGTAGTCATGACTCAGCGTCACTTCCCAAAAAAAGCCAAACAGCTTGGAAGACTTTAGTGTAAATATTAAATTTTCAATGTAATCTAAAAGTACTTTATAAAAATATTTACTACCCATACATATGTATGAATTGAAGTCTCGGTTGTTCCCAGTGTATCTCTCCGCTTCGTGCATAAAGGTATGCAAGTAATAGTCAGTGGGAGATCTGCTAAATCCAAATTTTTCAAAATTAAATGTACCTAATGAAGCTGTATCTTCACCGAGTGCAGTGTAATATCCAACTTCCTTAAACAAATCCCATATAAACGGACAATTGTCGAACGTTGCTCTCATGTTAGGCCAACAAGTTTTTTTCAGTTCAGTATCTTTCATACCCAGGAGAATTGGAGTTAAATTTGGAAACGTATTATCTCCAACTTTATTATATCCAAAAAATTCAATAGCACCTTTCTTTTTTAAATATGCTAATGTCTTGGGCATTGTCCTGTAGAAATTTAACCTGGATATTGCATCAACTCCTATGATTATTACGTTGAAGGCCGTTTGATTTGGTAATGTTTCAGAAAAATCATCTTTATATGTAACAAAGGGCTTTTTAGTCGCCGAAATAATATATTGATCATAAATAGCTTTCTCTTTATAATAACATGTAGCTCTAACAAATTCATTCATAATTTCAATAGAGCTTGTAAACTCGACACATGAATTATATTTAACTCTATTGTCTACATCCATAGAATAGATATCTACAATTGCCAAAGGCCTATAAAAAGATCGGTAACAACAAGACACGTTGAGACGCGATACGTTGTAATGTCGCAAATTCTCTTCCTTTACCCATATGTGAGTCTGGTTGTTATCAAGTAGCGATATGTTGGATTGATGACATGGCTTTATGGATTTTGGAGGCTCAATAAACTTTCGAATATCATCTGCGAACGGATTTAGGCCAGGAATAGTACAGCCATTCGTTTTTATTGTAAAAGTGTCGTTCGAACTCATGAAATCGTATTTGTTCGTTTTCCACGGTGGGCTTATTATACTATGATTACTAAACAATGTGTCTATTCTGTTGTTTACTAATATAAGTAGAAAGCTGGTACCAAAAAATATGCCAACAAGAAACACGTAACGGAACGCTGAACGTGTTTTGCCCACGATGTGGACAGCCATTCTGAAATAATAAAATGTACTTCAAGAATAGTAATAGAAAAATAAAATATTTTTTAAATATACAAATATATTAGTAATCAATGTATGTATAATGTAATGTAGCCAATGTGATTTACTTAATATCATTACAAGGAAATCAAAACTTTATAATTCATCTATTTCTTTATAACCAAACCTATCGGTTTACTGAAAATGTGACTAAAACTCACCTAAGTGATTGTAATTTTCGTCCAAAATTCACTATTTATGTAACATAGTAACCGTACGTCTTTCTCCGCCAACTTTTTACACAGTACTTCATTATGATTGTTTATTTTATTATTCTAAGTGTAACACAAGTGTTTATCTTTCAATAACAGAAATAAAATGTACTTTGTATCCACATTGTTAAATATTTTGCCGGAGACATGGCGAGCCTGTCGCGCTTTGAGCTCCGGGGCTAGAAACGTCGGGAGGCTGGAAGGAGCATGCGCGGTGGTCTCGAGTGCGGTGTACAAAATAAGATTATAATGTAACACAGTTATGTGTCTCAAGAGTATTCTTATTGCGTAGCATTTTTGTCACTGCTACCAGGGCCGCCGAGTTGCCGACCGTCATTTTTCATCGCTTTTATTTTTTTGTGCTTTTATTTGTTACTTCAAATTAATGTTCTTTAATTAAATTGAGCATATAAAGATACTTCATTAACTATTGATCATAGTCAAATCATCTTAAAATATGTGCTTAAGATATATCTGTTATTTTTTTATCGCGATACTTTTCGTGACTGAGGTAACTCAGTCACGAAAAGTATAAAAGATATTTAAAAGTAAATACGCTAGCCATATTACAATAAGATATTACATTAAACAATACAAAATTTCTCAAGTAATTTTAGAGATACGTTAAAAAAACGGTAGACGGATATGTAAAACTTTTTTTACTATGACGGCTATGTTATATGAAATTCTGCTATATCAGCATATACTCGTATAATTGAAGTATTGGTACTAACCTGAAAATTATGATTTCAGCTAAAATCAAATTTCTCATAAAACACTAATTTTTCAAACTATTAATTGCCCTTATCGGTTAGCTTGTTGCACTAGCTATCAACACATAATACGACCATGTTTAACAATTAACAACATTTTTCAATGTACCTATTATGTTTCTACTTTTTGATAATAATGGAGTGTTTTATCGTATCCGTAATATCAAAAAAATATTTGCTCTTTTAATTAAAATTATCAGCAATATTTTGATCTAATATACCTTACTCCTGATTATAATTGTATGACCTAAACTTTCTTTAAAAAGATGTAAATTTTAAAGGTAAGTTAAAGACAACGTAAACAATGTATTTTTTGTAGTTTTGTCATTTATTATATTACTTTTATTTTTCTCTAGTTGCCGCCCGCAATTTCGTTTGCGTAGACTTTATAATATTCTACTTTCATTTTTCACTTGTTGTCACTTAATGATGAATTAATTGATACATCAAAAATAAATTAGATAGAAGAAAATGAAAAATTATATAAAGAATTCTCGAGTGGGAATCAGACACACACCCATTACGTTTACAGTACAAATTTATTTACTTAGCTTGTCTATCATGGTTCTATGTCGAATTTTCGAGACCTTTAATTTTTATATGTCAACGGACTATGTTCATCACGCTGAACAACTTTTGTTAAGGTGCCATTTCCTTATATATACATCAGGTATTCCATTCTCCGATATCAATTATATCCTAAGTTCTGCTCGGGCTTAAGAGCTATACAAAAAAAACTTTAAATAAAATCCGTCTACCAACTACGAAGATATGCGAATACAAAAAAACAGACAAAAATTAAAAAATCATATATTTTATTACTGTTTTATCATCCCCCTAAATGTTTTTTACTTAAAAATATATACTACTGTTTTATTTTACTTAGTATAGATTAAATTGATATTAAGAGGCTAGCCCTTAACTTAATCTAAGCTACTCTCAAACTAACAAAAATTAAGGTTGCGACTACATAGATACGTTGTCAGATTAATTAAAAACAATTCTAAGAGTGTATAGTAATATCGGCATTACAATAGCTTAAGCTCACTAGTAGTAGGTACTTAAGATAACTAGTACTGCTAAATATCTCTTGAAGTCAAGCTAGACAAGCGTGGCTTTGAGTTCCGCCACTCAACACACAACGTTTTTTTTTTATTCAATAGACAAGGCAAAGAGCGTTCGGGTCACCTGATGGTAACTGATCACCGCCGCCCACGACCCCGTGTAACACCAGAAGAACTACAGGGATGTCGTTGGCCTAGATTTCGGGTGGAAAGTGGAGAACGAAGTATCTTGACTAGATTCCCTCTGGCTACCCTACTAAGCGGGAGAAAGCTAAAGTATGGAGGAAGACACAATTATAAATTTAAGTACCTACAATTCTTTGTCCATATTTCTTTATTAAAAAGTAGTATATTAGGCAAAAACGTTAAATCTGTTGTACTGTACGTTTTTTTCTATTTTCCCATTAAGGTACCCATGTGTAGTATTATACTTTGCAAAGCAATTAAATCAACATCTCGTTTTCACTTGGAGATAATCCATGGCGCATTTTAAAGTTTATTAAACTTTAAATTTCTTACCTTGACAATGACAGACAGATAGACTTGAAAATGTCTTCTTCAATATTGAAAAATATTTACTAAAATTAAGAATCGAAAGCACGTTTTATATATTGAGACATATGTAAGTTTCTAATATTTAATCATTATTCTATTATTAATATATTCGTAATTGGTGTGTGTCATGAAAAAGTTATTTTTAAGATTTAAAGGACAGGCTAAGTTATCTAGTGATATCGGAAATTTCCGAAGATTACGAAGTTATGCCCTTACAATATTATTATTTCAGAAAGCCTCACAATATTACACCCCAGTAGACATTTAAATTTATTAATGTGAACCTCGAAGGAGGGGGAGGGGCTCTACCACGCATGCGTGAAGCACATCCCGCTGACAGACCTAGGGGTTAATCTTTTGTAAACTTACAAGTTCACTTCCTCTTTACAAGTTATACGTTAAACAAATTTTATCCAATATTTGATCATTAAAAGATATGAATGAGGACCACGTCGTTCACTCTCGAGGTAAGGATCTTGTACCATTTACCAGGTTGCGCTTTCAGTGCAAAAAATCGATATTTTAATAACATAAGACTAACCTATAACCAAATATAGTGCACCCATCCTATTAAAATCCTCGAAATATGTCATTGTTACACGTTGTCAAGTCATTGTTAATAATATTTATTTAAATATTTGAAAATTGTTCCCTTATGTTATTATTTGAAATCTTTAAAATGAATAAAAATACAAAAAAGGTCTTAAAATTCTGCAAAATAGAATTAAGGAGTTATGGAATTATATTATTCTTGAACTACTATTATACGAACCTCATAAATACAGTATTATTTATATCAATAATAATCTTTCAGGTCTTGGTCCTTCTCTTCCTCACACTGATCCCGTGGCCGGGACCATCGGTCTTCAAAATCACTTGCTCTCGTGACAATTCCAAAATTGTGAGGAAAGTTATACAAAACAAGTGGATACCAGTGTTAGAAAGATTTCAGGTAATATTTACACATTACTTACATACGAGGGCTGTTAATTTTAGCACTTAAAGTCAGAAAGCTTTATAAGTAAGAAAAGAATTGTAATATGATATAAATGTGTAATAAATGGAAAAATTCTCATTTATTTAACTATTGAAATTGTTTCCAAGCATCGTTTCACGCAATCGTTACAATCTTATGAAGTTTACTATTTATCAAATAGGTAGCCCTTACTTTGCTTTGAATACAAATTTGCTAATATCATGGAACAAAATATATAGACTGTTGGTAGTTACCATAATATTCTACATCCAGATACGTCGAAATTTTTATACGCTTATTATATCTTATTGTTATTTAAAAAAAAATAATAATGTGAATAATCTTTGGGTAGCAGAAATTTGTAAAAATCTCTCTTCAGAGATGCTAACAACAAGATTAGTAGTAATAAACTTAAAACAATTTCTACGTAGCTGGATGTAGAACGCATGGCTTAGCGGTCAAAGTTGAAATCCCGCTGCGTTAAAATTTTTATACGTTTTCTAAATATGTCTTAATCATATTATTTATTTAGTATTAATACAAATCACTTAAAATTGAGACCTTCATGGCGAAGTGGTACAGCGTTTAACTAAACGCGAGGGCTGTAGGTTTGATTCCACTCAGGAGAATGTTTATTTATAAACATTTTCATTTCTATTTTGATAACAATAGAAAGCGCAGCTTTGAGTCTCAACACTCAACAAACTTTCTCTCAGATACGGGCGAAAAGTGGAGAATGGAGTGGCTTGAATCAATGTTCTTTTTGCCTACCCTGCTATGCGGGAAAAAGCGTGAAACTGAAGAACTTAAAAATCATATAATTATTTAATATTAAGGATTGACTTCTAGAGTTCTACTTCTTAGCACCTACTTAGATTTAAAAACTTAAGATTTACTCTATTCGTCCTCGTCTTATCATTTAAATGACAAGACGAGGACGTTATTCATATGTATGTTAAACATATTACATTAAATATATTTAAATTGTGCTTCTGTAAAATCTTCACAGGTAAAGCTGCCGTTAGAATGTCCGTTTCACCCAGCTCGCGACATCTTCGCGCCTCAACATGCCGCCAAACTGCAGCATCGCTCTTCACAATGGACGTGCGCCTTTTGTGGCAAGTCCTTCTACGAGGAAAGACACCTCGACACTCACTTCGACCAGCGACACAAGAACCAGATTAATAAGGTATTTTTAATTTATTCAAAGCGAATTACTTTAATAAATTACCATCATGCGTTTTTGCTTTAACAAAATGTAGACGAACACAAGATATATAGTAAACGAAAAGTATAATAAATTTAGTTTTCTGAGTGTATACACTCATATACTTTTTTTTAATATTATACGAGTAGATACAGTTATAAATGCCATAAATATAATTTAAACAATTTAGCAAAAAAAGGAAAATAAGTGATTACTTTCAAATATTATGTATGTACTTCTATTTATGGTTTATATATAGAAGTACAAATGTGCTAATAAACCTCACCTTATAATGTACTAATTTTATGTAGGTAAAATAAAAGAGACTTAAAAAATATTTTTTAATAAATATTGTTATAATTTCGTAACTTATTTGAGCTTTCATAACTACGTGTCAATATTATAATTATATTAACTACGTGTTATTAAGAAAATCCACAAATTTAACAGGCAGAAGACGCAGTATGTCTGGCAGACTACTGCGATATAATGCGCTGCCAAGTGCTGGTAGCGCACGGACTGCTCAGCGGCGTGAGCGGCCCGACCACCGACATCGAGCTGTGGCAGGACGCGGAGGCGGCGAGGAAAGCCCTCGCCCCAGCAGCTACTAGGAGCGTCGCCCGCGTGCCTCCTAGACGACGGCACAGAGCGAGACAGCCGCCTCCCACGCCAGTTGCAGACTGCCCTAAACCTGAACCTGATAATGAAGAACTTGGTGTGACAAATTATCATAATTTAACTTAAATATGGCCAAAATATATCATTTTAACGCCTTTGAGGTGGAGTTCCAAGTTCTTTACTATCTATGTGATATGTGTAAAATATCTTAAATCAGCTTATGTCTCCCTTAACATATTTTTGGCTTCAAATTGAATGTATAAAAATAAATTATTTAAAACCTAAAATGACATAACTAGTTTGCTAACTTAACTTTAATTTGCAAATGAATACAACGAAAATCTAATTAGGTAATACGTACATCATTTTAAATTAATCATGATTATATGTTTTAGAAGCAGAAGAGAAGAAAACAGAAGAAACTGAAGGTGACACGAACCAAACGGCGGAACTCTGTGACGCAGATACGGTAGAGTCGTCGCTACCACCGGACAGTAGGCAAAGGCGACTCGCGGACTTGCAAGCCGAGCGCGCTGCATGCGACCCCGCGCATTTACAGGGACTTAAGGCACGATCTGTCTTTTTAATAAATAATACGATTATACAAAGCTTTATAAAGAACACTAAGTAATCAAAATAGATATAAGGTATTTACTTATCGAATTCTGCTACTCAGCGCACAATTTCTTGATTTCGGGCGAAAAGTGGAGAGCGGAGTGTCTAGATTAGTACTAGTACTAGATTCTCTCTACTTGCTCTGCTATGAAGAAAAAAACCAAGAAGCTGAAAGGAACAAAATATTTTGTAGTCTTAGTGTTCCACTCTCGTAAAGCCTAAGACAAAGCGCGCCATTAAGTTCCGCCGCTCCACACGCAATGTTTCTTTCCGAGCGGAAAGTGGAGAATGGAGTGTAGGTTCTCCCTGACTACCCTGCTATGCGGGAAAAGCTGGAAGTTGTATTCTTTTACATTGTTATTTAATGCCTTTTTTTTATTTAAATTAATTAATTCTTATTTCTATGATTCTACATCGTGTTAGACACAGCGTTAGTTTAATTGAATAAGTATGTCGTACTTATGTCCATAGAAATATGTAAATTTCAATATACGTACAATTTTATATTAAATGTTTCTTCAGTAAAATGATATTTTTGTATGCTATTGTATTACTATAATTGTAATAAGAACTCGTACTTCCTAACTTTCTTATCATCATCTCATACTTCAATATGTAATTTGTTATCTTATTACGTTTTGTAAGAGCTATACACAGTGGTACAGTGGGACTGCATCTGACTGTAAATGCGATTGGTTGTGGGTTCGATTCCCACTCTGGTAAATGATTACAAATAAAAACATTTTCATATCTCCGATCTGGTACCTAAGACAAATCGCGGCGTTGAGTTCCGCCACTGATTCGATTTCGATTTTCGAACGGAAAGTGAAGAACGGAGTTTCTTGACACTAGGTTCTCTCTGACTACCCTAATTTGCGGAAAAAAGCGTGAAGTTGCTCTTCTTTGGCGAATGATATTTCTAAGAATACAAATTCTACTTTTAGGTTCGCTGTGAAAAAGTAGTGCACTCCTGTATCGCAACGCTACTTTTACATCTCACACATCATCAATTTACGGAGTTAGAAGGTAATTATTATAATTATTATTTTCATATAAAACTAATCTTAGTGTGTTTATGGTGGCGCAGTAGGACATCGACTTACTGTATATGAGATGATTGTGAGTCGGCTCCTATTCGGGAGAATGTAAATTACAAACCAAAGTGCGGCGCTGATTTCCGCCATTCAACACTCAATGTCCCAGATTCGGGCAGCAATTGGCGAATGGAGTTTTTACACTTGGTTTTATCTGCCTTCCCTGCTATGCGGGAAAAAGCGTGAAGCTGAACAAAAAAAACTAGTAGCTATGTAAGGGGATTATTTTATCTATACAAATAAAGGTGGAGTGGAGTGTCAGTTTGTAATATTAAAGTAACCGTTTGTTACTGAATAACGCATATGTTTGTACACAACTAAATATATTTTAAAGTGTAATCACACTCTTTTAAGAAATTGAAAAACATATTTAGAAAACGTATAAAATTTGAATGCAGCGGCGATGTAGAGGCGCAGGTTCAAATTCCGCTGCGTTAAAATTTTTATACGTTTTCTACATATGTTTTTACGAAAATACATATTGCATAACAATTTTTGTCTGCCTGTCTGTTTGTTCCGGCTAATCTCTGGAAGCGCGGGACAGATTTTGAAGGGACTTTCACTAGCAGAAAGCTGATGTAATAAGAAGTAACTTAGTCTACTTCTATGTTAGAACTTTACTCAGGCGGTTTTGGGCACAGCTAGTATAATATACATGTATATTAAAAGAAAGGGAAATATTTTAGCAGCATACTAATTATTGACTTTGGTTTTGAAACCGAAACAATTACTATTTTATCTAATTCTACTCTAATATACATGTTACAATGGAATATGATTAAAAATAAAATGTAGATAACCACTAGAATATGTTCTAGTCTAACAATTATCTTATATGATACGTTCATAGTCAAGGTCGGTATGCGCCGAACTGAATAATCAAACAATTAATGCCAAATGATAATCTATTCTCATTTACTTTTGACATACATTTCAGATGAGATGCAAAGAGCGGTCTGTTGGTACTTGAGCTGTGACCGTTACTGGGAGGACACGGCGCCGGCCGCGCGCGCCTTCCCTTGGCCGCTGCTCCTGGCGTTAGCCACCGGCCTCGCGCTCGCCCTCTGCATGTGCTATTACATTATATGGGTCGTGTTTGAGTGAGTATGCTATATATAGAGTAAGAAGCGTAAAAATTTGCCAATTGCCAATTTGCTTAACATGTTAGGCGTGTATCGGTCAATAAGTGTGTGAAAACAACGATTTAGCATTTCGAATAAAATAATCTACTGAAGTACGATAAATGTTTTAAACAGATGCTGAAATAATATAGTCGTATTTATTAAATACTCACGTTACTTACTAGCTCCGCCTAGGGTCTACTAGACTAGATGGTTGATATGTTTAGACTAGCTATACAAAACGTAATACTACTGGCTATCGACTCAAAATACAAGATATGTATGTACGGACGGAGAGAAACTTACAGCTCTGAAGAAGGCAGCGTGGCGGGTAGCGGCTCAGTTTCCATGACAACGCACTCGTCACCCGCGCGGGAGCGACTGGCGCCCGACGACGGGCTGGACGACGACCACGACGACCATTACATATACGTCACCTACCCTCCGGACTTGAAGCGCCGCCTGCTCGAGAGGTACCGCAATCGCCTCACCCTCATACTGCTCACGCCTTTCATTAGACAGACACGTGTCGATTAAACTTGCACAAATAATATTAAATACGACAACTTGTGCCCTGTTATTAATACAATTTTGAGGAGAGACTTTGCAATTTTGTTTCATTTTTTAATTTTGATAAAATCAGCGTATGATGGCCTACAACTGAATTTACTAAGAATAAAATACATATATTAATAGATATGTACCTACATTTCAATTTGTAAATATATATACATCGGCAAAATATATATACCAATACATCTGCTGCTTGCTTATCATTATCGTTTTATATTTCTTTTGGAGCTAAATGCAATAAGTTATAATTTTACGTAATTTATTTTGATTTATTACCAGTAGACTCATAGTGATGTTTTTCTTTCTTTTAAGTAAAGAATGAAGTACTTACCTGTAGACCTGCCTATATAGACCTGCCTATATAGACCTGCCTATATAGACTTTACTAGTGATTTCATGAATACTCCATATTAACTAATAATTTATTGTTGTTTTAGCTGCTACAATAGAACAACCCGACTTTGAGAATCATCCCATTGGGTCGTGCATGACTTCTAGAGTTACCTAACTTCAGAGTTCCTCGACTGTCTGATATAGCCAAATGTACTGTCGGCAAAAACATTCTGTACTTTATATTTGATAATGTACTTAAATTTTTAATGATTCTTTGCAAATTTGTAACATTATTAAATATTCAACTTAAAGTACAAACTGCACATAAAAATCATAATTTAAATAAATAGATCACAAATACAATTTTTTATATAAACTTTGATAAGTAAATCAAAAATTCAATGTGTTAAGATATATATTATACGGTAAAATTTAATCATATATATATTTGAACTTTGAATATGAGGTACAGACGGATTGTTAGTGGGAATACTTTCAATTTAATTATTTACTAGATTAATGAAATAGATAGATGTAATGTAAAAAATAGTAAAATAATTCTTTAAACTGTTTGATTTAGCTCCTACTCTTAAATTACTTTTAACTAAATAGAAGTAGTTTGCTTAAAACATCGGTGCCTATTTTTATATTTAGTTATAAGTTATATTTATTTATTAGGTATTGTAAGCGTTTCTGTAGGGATTTTTTCTTTGTAAAAAAGTTGGTATGCACTATTCATATTATGTAGATATTATTTGTGGTTGTTTTTCTAATTGCTTAGTCACAAACCGTAAAAAGTAGCAGACTGCAAAATGGCATAGGCTTTACTAATGTCGACTTTTGTACAAAAACTTATTATATCAAGAGTCGTTGAAACTTAGTTATAACTATGTAGTATACTGAGTCTTTACATATAGAAAAAAACCATCTGCACAATATGCAAATTAACTCAGGTGGTTATTTTTATAAAGATCATAAAAATAAACGATTAAAGTGTGTACAAATGTTGTAAAAACTGAAACGATAAGACAGACTGTTGATAACTATATATAGTTATAATATAGTTGTGTAAAGCTATTATGTACCTATAAAGTAATATCTTTGAAAATTTATTAAAGTAATCTAACAACAGCGTATTTCCAACGAACAAAAATGTTTATATTCCATAATTTCTATCAACTTATCTTTATGGACCATGTTATGGTTTAGATACGAGTATTCTTTGAGATTTTTGGTTAAGATTTAGAGAGAATTTCTATTGTCATATATATGTATATCTGCTTACACAAAAATATACTAATATCATGTTCTTAAATAGTATAAACTCCTTAGTTCAGCGCTTGGATACATGTACTTCAAATCAACTAGAATTGTTTTACCTATGCTTACAAGAGACGACAATTATTGTGATTATGGAAAAAGAAATTATCCGTAATGTTAAATATTTGAGCTTAGCATACTGATTGACAAGTAAGCTTTTATTATTTATTTTTTGTATTTTATCATCAATTTAATATTGATAATTTAATTAAAAAAATACTTGTCATCACGCTATGAATTTTGTATATTCTCTCTAAGGAATGAATGAATATTATTTTATAATAATTATACTATGGTCCATTCATTCGTTAGGTATTAATTAGAATCTTTAGCGAAAAGTCCGACTAGTCGGTGATCAGTCGTTGTCATTATCCAACGAAAAATATGAAGTTTTGTATTTATTAGCTATTTTATTAGTCGCAAACAAATTAATAATAAATTTATTTGATCATTTTTTTAGAAGATAAGGTGTAATGCGATAGTAAGCTATTATCAGAAGTGGGTTATTAACTTGTTCGTTGAATTAAATGACAGTGGAAAAAAAAACTTTATTACTTGTTTTTATTCAAATTAGCAAGTAGTGCTTTTAATTGATTTAATTTTCTTAGGATTTAGTTTTACAAACAGTAAACTACTGTATCACTTGTAACGGCCCAATTCTGATATATTTGAATGCTTCAATGAGACTGAAGTAACTCGTTTAGGTGAAATAGCCTAGATTTGTCTCAGTTTACATTTTAACTCACGAACTATAATATTCTTACGCACTGTTATTTTTTTTAAATGTGATTGAAGGATGTTTGTTAAATAAAGCTCTGTAAAATGTTTGTATTTGTTTATTTCTATACATACAAAAGCGGCAGTCTTTGTCCTTAACATATATTATAAAATATATAACACAATATAAATTTGTATTGTAAGCGGCTAGTCGTTGACGTTTCATGCATATTTAGCTCCTTTCCACAAAGAGTTGCTTTCAATAACACATTTGCAGCCGCAGCCAGTTGGGCATGTGTCGTGTTCTGCAAACCTGCATTCATTCATGTTATTATTTTATTTATTTATTTTATGACCAAAAATGAAATAATATATACCTAGGTTGTTGTATTAAACAAAATATAAGAATTTTAGTTTTTTGTTGTATAAAATGAATTTATAAATGTAAATGCGATCAGTTCACGTGATATAGTACTTAAAAAATAAACAATTCAATAGTGTCCCAAATCACAATGTCCCATTATGCTTGACACGCAACGTCATTAAAATGAGTTAATAGTAAGCAATAGTCTTAAATATTATTTTTTTGTTTTCGAAGAAACCTGTATATTATACAGGCCTCCTTACTCTGCGAAATAAAAAAAGATGTTACTATAAAAAAAATACAAGCCATGCACCAAACACATACCAAGCGACCATGTGTTGCGCATGCGCAACATGCGAGCAGAGCGCGCAGGCGAGCGCCAGCCCGCGCACGCCGCGCGCACACACCGCGCAGCGCAGCGCCAGGCGGCGGCACGCCCCGCACGCCGCGCTGCGCACAGTCCGGCCGCAGCGCGCGCACTCCCACGCCGCTTCACCCGCGCCGCGCGTGCTCGCCCACATGCTGTCGTGACGCCCGCGGACGAGCTTCATTACCTGGGCATAATACGTGTACTTTTAATGACATGTTGTGAATGGCAACATTGAAATACAGAGATCTTATCTTAGACTTTTTAAGGATATACAATTCCATGGTACATTATTTTGATCTAGCTCATAAGGTAAGAAATTATTTTCTCGTCGCGCGAATATTTTTACTATATAGAGTTAAGGGCACAAATATTCTATATTGAATTTCCTTTGTAACAAAATTTTATTTAGATATATATTAATACCTATGGTTTAAATAAGCTTCGCAAAAAATCATTCATTTTAATCTAAAATTTTAATATATAATAATTAAACCGACGAGTGGGTGAATACGCAATCATCACCCTTATTTTATTACTCTTAGGTTCAGAATTTTGGTCAAAATTTTTTATGGAACCAACTTCGGAGCAACCTTTGACCTATATATATATATACTTTGCCGACAATTAGAATAATAGATTATTTTACTATTTCCTAAAAGTGTTAAACCCTTTTATTAAACTGAATAATATTATATTTTTAACAATATATTTTAAAAATGTATGTTAATTTAGGAAATTGCATTAATTTCAATACTATTGTTTACTATCTTAGTGTTATGTGTAAAATTGCATCTTCCTGCACTGGTGCATTTGTAAGGGATATGAAAGAAATATGTTCTAGATTTGAGAAACTTACTAAGTACTGCATAAGAGTCAATAATGAAATATGTTAGCAATGGTATCAATTTGCTTCTACACTTAATTTAAAAAGAGCGTAGTGAAATATTTGTCAATCATTCCGCTAGTAGACTAATGCATATTGGTTACTTTACGTATTTTTGTCATTATTGTATCAACCATGACAAAAATACTGGATTTTCTAACATTGCTAACAAATAAGTACGTAAAATATCTAATTCATATCTGTTGTTGTCTCTCAATTTTATCTCATTTGTGAGATTGCACGTTGATTGGTAAACCCATGATATATTTTGTCTATCGAGGGGGAAGCACCTATATTATAAATAAAATATTTTCTTGTACTTGAACCAACATCCATCTCGGCACTTGGCATATATATCCCAAAAAAAAAATGTCGAATATGTAGACTTTCACATAGAAATGCTCTTAATGGAAAAAAAGAGTTATGTTGTATGTACTTCATGTTTTTTCCCGCATAGCAGGGCATTCTCCGCATTCTCCACTTTCCTCCTGAATTTGAGATATTGCGTGTTGATTGGCGGAACTCAACAACGTGCTTTGTCTTATTTACGCGCAATTACATGCCACTGCGCCACGGTGGCTTCTATGTACGACTATGTTGTATAATTTTGATCTATTTCCCTATTGTAAAATTACTAACACTCCAATAGGGATCACCTAAAAATATACACAAAAAAATTGCGACAAAATGTTTACCTAATTGTTTATAATAAGTATATTAAAATTATAACACTATTTTATAACAAAATAACCAGAATATTACCTCAGTCCTCTTATACAGCAACTGCCATCTATGCAATATGTCCGCGTACACTCGTTTAAAGCAGTGGTAGAGGTGTACAGTAGTTTCATCTATGACACAGGAGGACGACGGCTCCGACTTACTTGCGCTGTACTCCGTGTTCAAGTTTTCTGCTTCCGAACACGAATTACTACGTAAAATGGGTAACGTCCATCCGTCTGTCACTATTTCGCTACAATATTGATTGATAGTGCTGTATGGTGAAGTACTGTTGCCCTATGAGAATTTAATATGAAAATATAGCTTTTATTATGTACATAATAATACGTATAAGAAAGAAGTTTGTTAACCTTTTTCGAAAATTACACGGACAGAGAAATACGAAATTAGGCACAGTTATAGTTTGTACAGAGAAGGGGTGAACAATGCTAATATTTATTCAAAATAATGCATAGAAATGTAACTTCGATCCCCGTTATGGACTCAACAGATGATAGTGACAGTGTACGTGTACTTAAATGCTGTATATGTGTAAAGAAAAAAATATTACTAACACTTTCCAGTACAATTGTTTACATTACAATTAAAATTATAATGCAAATCAATGTACAAGTACCTAAATATTGAAAATTATTACAACAGAATCAACTTACCAACAGGGTTATCAGCATTAATTACATACTTCTCAGCGAGCGTCCTGTTCAGTGGGAAGAGGTTGTTAGCGGCGTACAGAACCACTCTGGGCGGAGTGCACCCTGATATACTTCCTCTGCTGCGCATACTACCAGCTCGGCGACTTTGAGCTTTCTACAATAGAACAAAAGAACCTCCATTCACCATACGGTTTCACCGCGTTACAGAAAGAGCTTATTTTTACAAGCTTTTTTTGCAACTCAAGCTGAAATTTTGCATACACGTTTGGTTTGGATAACAGTGCATGGTTAGCGGTGTGACGTCATTATATATCCAAGATGGCGGAGCGCCCAGGATGGCAGATGAGTTATGTTTATTCTGTATAGCAGGGCAGGCAGAGTAAAGTTAGTGTTATGACACTTTTCCGCTCCGCAAATTATAAGTAAATTTTGAGAACAAGTGTAATTTATCACTTGGCCCCATTAACTACTAAAAACGGAAGGTTAACATAACATAAATATTATAGGTACACACATAAATACTAGGGTAAGGAAAAGATGATAGCGGATGGAGACCCGTTACGGATGCAAGAAAAAAAAAATCTACTCGTATTAAGCAAGTGAGATAAATTTAGCAAAGAAAAGGTCAATATGGTTAAAATAAAAAGTAAAATATTGGATGTGATGTGCATATAAAATATTTATCAAACTTACATTTGCTTACTTACCCATCTATCTTGAAAATAGAAAGTGGTGATCGAATTAGACGCGTGTCGATGATGCAATTGCGGGAAACCAGATGCGTTGGTTGGAGAAGGCGTAGTAGTCGCGTGAGGAGATACCGACGTATAGCTTGCACCAAACAACCCTGGGGTCAAGGTCAGAGACGACATTGACCTTGGCGTCCCAGTTTCAGGCTTCAATGACAGACGCCTGGTATTATGTGGACGGTTGAATACCACTAGTGTACTGACTCCACCCCACTTAGCACCACATGTTCTGGGAAAAGGTATACAAGAGTCTCCAGCGTTTTCACTTTCTGATTGACTTCGTTGGCTCGATTTCAACGAGTCGGAATCTTCGCTTAGCTTGACTGGAATCTGATAAGAAACATAATATGCTTTAACCGGTAAGCCATGCGTTCTACAATGGCTTGGCAAAAGGCATGGATTAGCGGTCGGAGCGCTTGCATCGTGTCCAAGAAGTTTTATCCAAGAGGTTCAAATTTTTATGTTTTAAATTTTTTTTAAATTTCTTAAGTGTGTGAATAACATTTTAAAATGTTAAAAGCATACAAATAAAAATAGTAAAAATCAAGTAGACATTTCTACCAGAATTTAAATAGAAAAACAGTGTAGAAAATACCCTATGCATCTCTGATTGTAAGCACAGAATAATAACTTAGTTAATCATTTATTAAAATATAACCTTGATGCAGTTATTCAATACATATGAAACAGACAATACAAAATATATAATACAAGTATTTTTTTTATTTGTAATTTAAATTATATTACCTCATCTATAGAAGTCGCTAATGTTTTAAGGCAGTGTAACAAACACCTCTGTCCTCCTACAAGCTGCTCTGGCCAATAGATTGTGTTTTAATAGTGGTAGCACTATCTACATTTGTGCCTGATAGCCAAGAAAATTTGGGTATTGTCTGTTCAGTAACATTTCTTGGGAAAGTCACTTGAAGGTTGGCAGTGTAACCATTGCGTTCAGAGTGTATCTGGCATGTCCTAGTATCTATATTCATATCTGTTACTTCTATATTAGCCATTTCTCTGATTGATTCAAATTCTTCATCAATTGAGGTAGTTGTTTTGTGTACAATCTTATTCTAAGGAAATTAGGTTATATGAAATTATCAGTCAAAATAAGGAAACAGTGATAGAACAAAATTTACATACCATTTGAATATCCTGTACTTTATCACTATTTGAGATATCATTCAGTAAGCTTACTGTTGATGCATAGTTTGCTGCTGACAAAAAAAAATAAAGATACAAAGAGGTATGCATCAATAAAAATATGTTTTAAAGATTAATTCCACTTACTATCAGTATTATTATCTTCATTTTCTGAATTTTCAGGTAAATAATGTAAGCACATTCTGAGCAATGATGGATGCATTGTCCATAGTCTTAGTGTCTGGTCTCTGCCCCACGTCACCAGCTGATAGTTAGATGGCAGTGTATTTGGTCTCCACACCATAGTTTGTACTGTATCAGTGTGGCCTACTAATCTATGTGTTAGGGATCTACCCACCCAAATTCCAATAACTCCAGCTTGCTCCACCCTTGGCAAGCCACCCCAACCCACTCCAATAGTCAATAACCCACTGCCAAAGGGAGTGTAAATGGCTCTCCATACAGGAAAATTTGTTGTGATTACATTTTCTGGTCGCCTTGCATTGTTTATGTCAAAATATTTTATACTACCATCATGACTAGAAGTAACCAGTTGGTATTCATGGTGTGGACTCCAATCAACTCCATGGATTTTGCATAGGTGTGCAGAAATATAATGTAATGGAGATGAACTTTTACGATAATCCCATATCTTTATATCACCATCATGGGCAGTGGCTACTAAATGGGAAGCTACTTTATTCCATTGCACTTGAGAAGCTCCAGCTTAAAATTTAACAATTAAGTAATAGATGTACACTTTTATTCATTCTTCATTTATAATACATAGTTTTACTGTTTAATCTTACCAACAGCACTTAAAGAGCAAACAGGCTTTCTAGTATCCCTTAAATCCCAAAGGTATGTGAAGGTATCTATAGAACATGTTGCAATTAAATTGTGGTCCTGTCTATGGAAGTGAGTATCACTAACAACTCTTGTATGTCCTCGAAGTGAACTAATACATGTCAAATCATTTCCTGCTCGCCATTCATACACATCAACGTGTTGATTACTCTAGAGTATTTTTACGAACATAATAAAAGAACATAAATAAAAGTGATAAGTTTATCATTATTTGTATAAGCAAAATAGGAATTATAATTAGTTATTAGTTAATTTACCGCAATAGCACAAAGTTTCTGTCCTGGATATGTCTGACACCATTCAGCTCCAGCTGCATCATACTTACTATGGCGAGGATATTTCTTTACAATATCTCCACCATCATCTTCAAGACTGATAGATTTAATAGCCAACCATCTTCGCCCAGCCAAAAGCACATTATTACCCGAATAATCAACAGACATTGCCGTGGCCTGTAATTCTCTGTACTCCCACTTCATTATTTCTGAACTCCAATGCACCGACATCTTTAATATATTATTTGGCCTTTAATAACATAAAATATGTTTTATCTTTTTCTTTGTTTAGCAATTCTATAAGTAAATAAAATAAAAACAAATAGAAGCAAAACAACATAAATTTGTTTATATAATTGACATTGACAATCAGCTGATAAACAAACATTACCAAAGGAACAGATTATGTGTAAACGACTGAGGAATAATCGTAGAAATCAAAGTGTATTTATTTATAAATTAATATATTTTTCTAAATTAAACTATAACTAAATTTTGCAGAACAGTACTTAAAGATTTACATACAGTATTTTTTTTAGTATTGGTAAGCAGATATAGAAGATAAGTTAAATGTAAATCGATAGCGACATTAAGTAGATAAATGACATTAGAGTTTTCACCATTATTTTCAACACTAGTGCTATATTATTTCGCTAGTATTTACGCTTCTATGATATTATACAATATGTATTCATTATCTAAATAAAAACCTAAAATAGTATGGCATCAGTCAGCATTTACATTGATATATATATTCAGAGAAGATTTGAAGATGAGACATGAAAATAGTCAAACATTATGGCATATTATATGAATAGATGGCGATATACAATAATAAATAACACATTATGCCGTCTAGTAGCGGGCATTATTTTTATTTATATTTATTGTGAATATGTTATTTATTATGTGACCCAAATTCAGGTAATTTCTTTATTGGTCCTAAAAAACCAAGATATTAATTCATTTTAAACGATAATATTGACTTTTTATACCTTTTAGTGTGGATGGCCAGTTCTCAAGAAAATCCCAGTTAACAATGAACCTGTCTATGCAATGGTGTTAGCTGATACCCATTTGTTAGGCTCCCATAATGGCCACTGGTTCGATAAATGGAGAAGGGAGTGGCAAATGCAAAGAGCTTTTCAAACTGCATTAACTTTGCACAGCCCTGAAGTCATTTTTATTTTAGGTAATTTATGTACTTGATTTATTAATTATATAGGATTATCCATCTTTTATTATGAATAAATATTTACTATATTAGTTGTTTAAAAGATATTTAAATACAGCATAAACTCATTTCCATAGGTGACCTATTTGATGAAGGTAAATGGTGTTCTCAAATAGAGTTTGAGGATTATGTAAATAGGTTCAACACAATTTTTAAAGTTCCTCATGGAACTTTGTTATATGTGGTGGCTGGAAACCATGATATTGGATACCATTACAAGTAAGTTTAGAGTTGTCAGTTAGACAATTATTTATACATATAAACCTTCCAGGCTCTAATTATATATTTATCTATTTTAAAGTTTCATATTAATATTCTGGTCTCCTTATTTTTTTGTATTAACCATGCTTAGGAAAATATTAAATTTTCCAGTTAATAAAATGAATATATTGGATTGTATTATTGTACTTGTAATATGATTATGTACACTTATCTGCTATTAGGCAGCCATAATTATATTTATAAAGTACAGAGTAATAAAAATAAATATAACTATTTTGTCTATATACAAGAATTAGCATGCATTATGCTGAATTAACAATTAATCATATTTTCTTCATAAGTAAGGAGCTAGAAAGGAATGTGAAGATGGCTGGACCTATTAAAGGTGACGTTTTTCGTAGGTAAATACAACAGATTGGTAGCATATATAGATTTTTTAGAAAGAATATTGTTTACATTCATTTTATTTCTCATGTCATTAAAATGTAAAAAAAATATATTATACAAAAATTATTAATGGATGATATTGCAAAATAAATCACTAGATTATTTTTAAATCCTTTAACACACATGTGTAGGTAGAGGCTATGTCAGCTAAGTAAACATTTACCTGTGCTTTTATCGCATTACATAGTAAAACAATATTTTATGTTTAATAAATGAGTCATCTAATATATTTTTAATATTAAAAAGATGCACACCTTTTATTTTTATGTTTTTAAAAATATTATTGTATATTGATATTGTGTATTGTGCCAATAGCTGTAATCATTAAAATTGGCTCAAATAAAAAAATTGACAAACTAAAAATGCCCTTGAAAAAGTCCTTTCTGCTACCCAAAGATTATTCTACGAAAAATCGTCTGGCAAGAGAGAATGCTATTTATTAAATATATAATTTTTTAACATTTTTTTTTATTATAGCAGAAATTTGTAAATCTCTCTACAGAGATGCTAACAACAAATATAAGTTGTAATAAGCGTATAAGAATTTCAACGTAGCTGGATGTAGAACGCATGGCTTAGCGGTCAGAGCGCTTAACGGTTTTTAAGAGGCGCGGGATCAAATCCCGCTGCGTTCAAATTTTTATATGTTTTCTAAATATGTCTTTTCAATTTCCTTAGTGTGGGAATAATACTTAAAAAAAAATGTTAATAAAAATGTCCTATACAGATTGTAGTTTACTGCCTTATATATTGTTTATGTGTATTTATTAATTTCAATACTTTTTTGTAAGGATAACTCCAAACTTAGCCAATAGATTTGAAAATAAAATGGACGCGCCTATCATTAATGTAGTCAGTATCCGCGGAAACCATTTTATTTTAATAAATTCCATGGCCATGGAAGGTGATGGATGCTCTTTATGTTCTCGTGCCATTGCAGACTTAGATAAAATCTCAGGTTGGTATCAAAGTCAGTTGCTTTCGGCACTTTATCATTGCAATCGAATTTACAAAGGAAGGAGATCCGCTTTCCGACTGAGTTCGAGACATTGCGTGTTGATTGGTGGAACTGCTACGTTTTGTCTTGTTACGAAATAAAAATAATTTAAATATAATCATTCCCCGAGTGTCATCCACAACCAAGGTAGATATATTTACCGTAATGTTATATTATTTATAACGGATTCTTCATTTTCATCAACTATTTGAATTACCAAAATGATATCTTGTTTATAAATAAAAAATGGACGCATTATTTTTATGTTAGTTAAAATCTTACTCATTCTTTTAAATACTTCACAGATTTACTAAAATGTAGTAGTGGATCGCCGCTGTGTAAAGGTAAAACCAAGCTCACCCAGTACAGTAGACCAATAGTGATGCAAGTAAGTATGCAGTACTAATATTATATTGAAGATTTAATACTTTGTATGTTTATGGTACGTTTTTTTTGTAATGAAAACATAATTCATAAGTTATATTTTTTTTTACCTACATGATCAAAGAGCTCTTTTATTTTATTATAGCTTTACGCTTTTATTCTCAAAGTTAGGAAGAACCAAGTGCCAAGACACTCCGTTCATCACTTTTCGTCCGAAATCGAGACTGGCAGTAATATAAAAGTAGTAGTAGTATAATAAAAAGTAATAAATGAAAGTAATATAATCATATCGCCTATACAACCCATAGCGTTTATTCTTACTGGCCACAATTGCCTAATATCATTCATCTTTTAAGTTAAGTATATCTTTTTAGCTTAAGTGTTTTATTTTTTTTATTAGTTGTGTAAGCCAATATCTTAAAATACTAGTCTACCAGTCAACTAACTGTAAAACAATTAATAAACTGATTAGATTATCGATTAATTGTTTATCCGTGTTGCATCTGTCGCGCATTGGAGCATGGCGCATTTGGGTTATATCCGCTTTTATATTTGTTGTATGTCAACCAGGATCAGGGACTACTTTTGATCTTAAGTAATTATAATATTTCCAAAATCAATCAAATAATTAGTAATATTTAAAAACGCGTCGAAAGTAAAGTAAGAAAAGAAATATCTATCCACAATACGCATAACACGTAAAGTGTTTATACATAAAAAAAAAACAATAAAAAAAATAACCGATGGTTTTGAATTTTCAGCATTATCCGTTATACAGGGAGTCTGATAGCATGTGTCCTGAAGCAGACTCAGCGCCTTTACCAAATCGAAATACTCTATTCATAGAACGCTGGGATTGCTTGTCTAAAGAATCTACTGAGTATTTAGTAGAGAATCTAAATCCTCGAGTGGCTTTCGGTGGTCACACCCACCACAGTTGCATAGTGCGCCACAGTTTTGTGCCAACTCGAGACCATAAAATCGAGTTTACCGAATACACTGTGCCGTCTTTCTCCTGGCGGAATCGATTGGACCCAAAATATTATTTGGTATGATCATCACCTCTTTTTTTGTTTTGTTTTTAGGTTTTCTTAATTTAATTTGAACTATTTTTTTAAAATTAATTTTTCACATCCTAAGTGATTGACTAACACTTAAAAATGTTAAAAATTATTGTAATTCGTTAAAAAAATTTACTCAATGTTATATGTTAAATATTTAAAATTCTATATACAAATGTCAATAACATTTTGAAATATTACGAAATTTATATTACACAATATTTATTTACAAAAAAACCTTTACATTAAATTTTATAATTATGCGTTAGTTAGGTTAATAAAATTGATATTCGTTTAATTGTGTTCTGATTGTCTTGTGTAGGTCGTTTTAAGTGAATGCCGTTGGGCTGTGTATTAATAACATAGGCCAATTATAAGGTCGTGTGCATACTAAACGAGTTGCTAAGTTAGATTAATAAAGAAAATATATAGCTCACTTAATTTTCGATTCACAATTCAACGAATATATCAAACGAGGAATCGACCCTATAAACGACCCGAAAAATCTATAATCTATCTATCATTTAAAAAAAAATTAATACAACTACAATCGTAGTAATTCCTAATTCTTACCAACTATGTTTCAACTATGTCATCTAAGTAAGTAATAACAATGGGTCACTGTAAAAAGATACCGTGTAGAATTTTGCATATAAAAAGCAAGTTCAAATCATATAAGAATGACGAACGTCTGTCAATGCGTGTATTTAATGTGCAAAGTAAATATTTATATTAACCCCACTAATTATAATAAATAAGTGAATGCTTATTACCGTGTAATAATCACCCTACCATTGATGTTACTCTCTAGTATAAACAACAGAATTTTCTCTGCACTAATTGCATTTTTTCATACTTAATTAGGGAGCTGTTAGTCAATAAACAATTTGTAATCGATAAAAATAATCAAAGAAGTCAATGTCAAATAATTTTATTCAAAATAAGAAGATACATGCAATAAAGTTATTGCCTCAGACCTGAGATGAACCTGCGTAAGAAACTCAGCGGGACTACTTTTCAATGGTTTACATACATATTAGTGACAATGATACCTTTGAAATAGTCTGGAGCGAGCATTTCATTCTCAATAGGCCGAAAAAATGCTGTTATCTTTTCTTTAAATTTTGTATTTCAACATATATACTCAGAAAAGTAATAGATAAGCATTAAACTAACACTAGATTTATATCAATTTATTTAGTTTGACATGTAACTTAAACTTAATTAAGCAATTATAGAAAACGTATAATTTTTTTTTAACGCAGCGGGATTCGAACCCTCGCCTCATAAAAACCGTCCAAGAGCTCTGATCGCTAAGGTTTGCGTTCTACATCTGGCTGCTGATGCAATTCTTATACGCTTATTATTACACCTTATGTTTATTGTTAGCATCTCTGTAGAAAGCGTTAAAATTTTTATAGGTTTTCAAAAAATATTTTTCAATTACCTAAGTGTGTGAATAACACAAAAAAATGTTAAAAATATTTAATAAAAAGCATTCTATCTTACAAAAAAATTAAAAAATGACTCACTTGTCAGTCTTTTCAGTACAGTACCTCTACTGATAAGCGATCGCTACTGGCAGCTGTCTTCTATCTTAACTAACAACAAAAAAAAATCTCTACAGAGATAATAAAAAAAATAAGTTAACTGCTAGCAACAAAAATAAATTGTAAGAAGCGTATAAGAATTTCGACGTAGCTTAATTCAGAACATGGCTTAACGGTCATAGCTCTTGGATCGTTTCCAACAAGCGCGGATTCAAGTCCCGCCAAGTGCAAATTTTTATGCGTTTTCTAGAAATGTTATACTTCTTCCAATTTCATTAGCACATATTTGAATGATATTCTTTATTTGAAACAAAAATCTAAATAATTTTAATATAAGATTAAAATCAAAATATTCGTGTTTCAACTAAAGCTTTTGTTTCTAGATTTAACATTAAGTCTGTAGTAAATTATAAGTAATAGTAAAATATAAGTAAAAATATTTCTAACGAAATGAACAGGTCTCCATAACGCCTGAAGAAGTGCAAGTATCTAAATGTGAGATGCCAACTGAAAGTACGATGCAAATAACTGCTGTTTTAATGTTGGTCAGCCTGCTTTGTTACTTAAGGTTCTTCAGTGCGTCGAAAAACGCTTTCAACTATAAAGTTTTGTAAGTAAATATTTATTTTTTTGTAATTTTTTTAAATTTAGTTTTATATTTTTATATTGTAATTCGTACGTTACATTTCAATACCTTATTCTAATTTTCTGAACTTGATAAAATACATTGGACGCCTTGGCATTAGTTGTTATCGTAAAAAGTTTTTGCCTACAGTATTTTTTTATTTGTTGTTGATTCCGCGAGTGCTAACCGTTGTCTTAGCAACTGATCGTCTATTTTTATATTTGAACTTTTAAACTCTAAGTCTTTTTGTTACTATAATTCGGTCGTCAACCCTACACTCTTACTGGAGGATTTTCCGGTAAATAATGAGTTTTTTGTATTACACATTTAATTATATTTTTTTACATTAGTCGTACTCAATTTTTTTATGTTGCTATAGTTTTAAGATAATCTAAAATTGCATGCAACTTAAAGTCTGTGATCTCTTTTTATTATATTTCACCTAAATTCGCTTATATTAATAAAACGTTTCTTGGAAATTGTTGATAAATTTGAACGTTCGAACGGATTCGAAGCCGTGCGTCTTGCACGGTGTCCAATTTTCAAGATTTTCATATCCTAAGTGTGAGAATAACATCTTAAAATGTTAAAAGTAAATATTCAAAACGCGATTGGGTGTGGGTTTGATTCCCACTCGGGGGGGAATGATTATATTTAAAATATTTTCATTTCTCCGCTCTGGTACTTGGTAAGACAAAGCGCGACGCTTAGTTCCGCCACTCGCAACACGCTATGTCCCGATTCCAATTCGGAAAACGGAATGCCGGAACGGAGAAAGTTATTAGTGTATCAGTAATATAATATTAATTTAATTTTAAAACCACGCGTTTAACGTGTAGCTCACAAGACATACTAGATTAGATACTTGATATAATAGATTATTTGTTTTATTGAGAAAAAGAACTTAAACTTAAATAAACTGTTCTTATCGTGTAACGTTTCCTTGAAACGGTTTTCTTTTATGGAATATATAATATATTTAAATTAAATTATTCTAGATAGTATAAAAAAATAATTAGCACGATCAGACGTTCGACGATCGACTATTGTATATTGTTATTCTTCAGTTGCACTGCATCTTTAATTTTGATATATTGACTGAGAGAGATACGTATCGAGCTGAAAAAATTGTACAAAGGCGGCTTATACTTATTGCTTAGTTTACTTGGTTTATTATAATTGCACATCAGGTAAAAACTATACAATAAAATACTGTTGAAATCGAAACTTATAATAATTCTTTGAAGGTGATAATTATCTTGTCTCTTAAACTTACACATCAGATAATTAGACGATTGTGTCTTTTTTGTCTTTCCGCCCGAATTTGAGACGTGAATTGAATGAATGAAAAAAAATGAAAATAATAAAAATGTAACTATTCCATGAAGTGGGAATTGAATCCACAACTGTCGCGTTTACAATCAGACGCGGTACGATGGCCGCAAAGGTTAATAATTTGTATTTGTTAACGAAAACTATCTATCATGGTTCTCCGGGAGATTTTACAGTTGTTTTATTGTTATATGACAATGGAAAATGCCAATCACGTTAAACAGTCTTTGTTATGGGCGCTTTTGCTATTTTCTAATAGTTTAGCTAAACTATCATGGTTCTTCATTACCTGTTCCGTATCTTGAATTTTATATGTTAACGTTAATTCGCATCACATTTTTGCTAAGGAGACTTTTCGTTATTTCTTATAGTTTAGCAGGTGTTCCACTCTTTGAAATCGATTGTACCGTAAAGCCTGACTGCAAAAAAGCCTCTTAAGTCAGTTCAGTAACTACGAAGATGTGAGAAACAAAAGAAGTTGTGAGAAAGACAAAAATAAAAAAAATCCTAGATTCTTGTTCTATTACTGTTTTTATCCCTCTAAATTGTTTTTTTCGTATATATTTAATGTACAGACCTAACTTTTTAACGGTTTTATTATAGTATAGATTAGGATTTATTGTTTAGCGTAGTAGGATTAGAAGTTAGAACTTACTGCGCTGCATGTGGTTTTGGTTAAACACATTTCCACTGCGCCTCGAGGATATTTTGAATGATATCGATATTAGAAATATAACACAAGAAAGTACAACCATTTCTTATTATGTAGATATCGTGCTGGTTTCGCCTTAAGACGTAAACAGGCAAAACTTGCGTCAACACACTGAAAAATATTCAAAAGCGTTTTAATTATATTTAAGACTCACTCTTTTTTCCTACATAGCGGAGTAGTCAGAGAGAGCCTAGCGTCAAGACACTCCACTCCATTCTTCGCTTTTCGCATGGAGACTTTGCGTGTTGAGTGGCGGAACACGACGCCGCGCTTTGTCTAGATACCAGAGTGGATAAATGAACTTATGTTTCTAAGTGATAATATAATTTAATTTAGTTTCGTACTTTTTATATGATACAATTTTTGAATAACAAAAATCTTCTAATCTTTCGCAGTATTTAGCTCTTATATTATAATAATTTGGTCAAAATCCGATCTGGAGAAGATTATATATAAAAATAGGTATATGTAACGGTATGTTTACGGTATATTTTATATTTTTCAGGTCCGGTAAGAAGGTTTAGAGGAGAACCTTTGTCATGATAAATGCCCAATTATTTATATTATAAATTATAAATGCCACATTTATTGTTTTTTTATTACAACCTTAGTCTTTTTTTAGGTGTTTAGGTACTCTTAATAATAATATGACCAAATTTCACTCAAGAACCAGATTTAAGTGTTTTATGTCGACGAAAATACAGAGAAAGTAGGGTATTGAATACAAATTAATATACTTTTAACGTATTTATTACATGTCATTATAATGTATTTCATTAAAAAAACTATATAGGAACATTTACAGCTTAATACGGCGCAAATACGAATAGCGAAATTGTTAAATTGAAAATATAAAACATAATACTGTGATACAAAATGATATAAGTAACAAAAATACATGTAAGTAAATGCGTAGATATCTACGATGCCTTATGATGAATATTCCAGACAATACTGGTGAAATATTTATTATGACATCACGACGATACGACTGTCTCTTAGGTTAATTTGAATACCTAAAGCACAGATAAAACAAATAAGAAGTTTATAAGATAAAGCTTGTGGGCGATATCTTGCATAACTACAGTACAATTGTTTAAAATAATTGCTAACTAGTAATAAATAAAAATATTAAGCATACATGACCCTAGTTAAGTACAAAACAAAAAACGTTAATTTTCTTTAACGCTAAATTTATTAATACATATTATATGTATATATTAAATTAAAATAACTGTTGTTATTATTCTGGTATGTCGCTAAGACGAATGCCTCCCGGTCGTCGGTACATACGTTCGTGCATAGGCAACTCTCCCACTAGGAAGCGGTCTAAAGCTTTCGTCGCCATACTGGAGTGGCCGGAGCTTCTGAAAGCGGTGCTCGCGTCGCTCCCTGCGTATTCTAACATGATTTCGTCGCCACCGGGATGCTGTAAACACACACTTTATTAGATATATGTTTTATTTTATATATCTTTGTTTTCTATATACATCAATATTAATATATATGTATGTAAATTCAATCTCAGCTTACCTCGTAAAGAAAATCGGTGATATCGTAGACACGGTCGTATATCACGACCCAGCAATCTTTCCGCGTGTCATGTAGAGATACTTCTCCGAGGGAAATGATGCGATCTTTAGCTTCAGGGGTCCCGGGTTCAATTCTGGACGACCATTTATTAGATTTAGTCTCCACTGACCAAGGACTAACAAAACGTATGGCAGCCATCGTTAGGGCTACAAGATCTATCTCAGTTTCTTGTTTCACTGCCAGAGGCGCCGGTAGGCTCAGCTCAGGGGGACTCTGTACGGTAGCCATTATATTCGATTTCCACTTCCACTATACTATACTTCAATTCAAGGCAATTTCTTTTCAAAGTTTTAAAGTATATTTACAGCCGATATCTTCTGTAGAAGGTCAGCAACTACAAATAACAAGTTTTTGTAATTTTTTTTTCTATGTCGAATTAGATTAAAGTGTAATGTAGTTTCTTATGATAATTTCGTAAATTCTAAGCATATCTTAAGTTTATAAAAACCGATTAGTGGTAAAGTTATGGTATGTTTAAAATACCATTTTAAAAGTATGTATTCAGAAAGGGCAAATTCGTTGTATCATAGGTATATGTTAAATGTTCTCGGTCCAGGCCGGCACTAGATGACAAAATTGCTTGTTGTCGACTTATTAGGAGGTATATAGAATTGATCTTTTAGTTCAGTATCATACTGTAGATAACAAGTTTTTGGTTAAAGCCAAACAATGAACAACTTTAACCTTACATTACACCTTATCACGATGAACTGACGCAAATTATATACTAAAAAGATAATTTAGATACAAGTGATTGACCTCTGCGTTCACGTCTCGTTACATACATTTGATAATTGATCTGACCGTGTAAGTGGGAGTGCGTACTGTAGTATTTTTTTAATTTTTGAAAGGATATATATATATAAGCAATTAAACATGGTAAATACAAAACTATCTTATCACAATATACTTTAGATTTAACTCTAGATACACTATCATCGAAGAATTAAGATATTTAACAAAAACAATAATATTTACCTAATAAGTTCCAAGGTCTAGAAAACTCCTGTTATCTCTGCTGTTGCTCGAAACCCGGAGAATTACTATCGCACCAATTGTCACTGTACCACCACTGGTCGTATTTCAGGTAAGTTTTAATAGATTCAGGTAGATGCATGGAATCGTAAATCATTGCCACTATCTAATATTGACCGTTCATTTATGAGTAGCGAATTGTGAATGAGGTGGCAGCGGGCCGAGCAGCGGTTTTATACGCGTTTGGCACGCGCCGTCTGATGTAATTGTAGCTTATCTTGCGCGCCTGTGCCCATGCGCCAGCGCTTGCCTCGCCGACCCCGCGCCTCGCCGCCGAAACCAGAATTGGCTTGCTTACATGTGCACAGCTCTTCCCGACTTCACGTGTTATGACATAAATCTGAAGTCGCATTTTAGAGCTTTACAAAGGATGCACTAAATGAATCAAATCAAAGTTATTTTTACGTCTTACCAACATATTTAATTCGATCGGCATATATTTAAATGCTAATACTTATCACAATATAGCAATTGTTTTAAGCTATTGTGATGTTTAAAACTATAGAACGGTATGATTTTTTATCCGTTATTACTTTTCTCTAACGAAAATTGTTGTAAACAAGCTTTGTTATGAAATGTGGTGGACCTATCTCTTATTGTCGTACGACTTTTGTGACGTCTGAGAACGGTGAATAAACCCACCGATCTTGTGAGATAAAGGAGACATTTCATGCAACTAAATAACTTACTTTAACTTGTCTATTTAGCTTTTGGCTGTAATCGTTTAATTCTATAAAAAAAAAACAATTGATATTATTTGTTGACAGCTTTCTATATAAGCATATATAAGCAGTGTATTCGGCTGAATACTACCTCGGACAGGTGACGTGTAATTTGAATTTTACACAAGCCATTTAGGTATCTACGATAGTTTTAGAATAAAAAATGTAATTGTAATAGGCTACTGTGTAAAATTAAAATTTTTCGTAATACTTTGACGGTAAAGAGAACAATAAGCATATGAAAAAGTATAAACATGCAATTTAACAAAATATATTAAAATCAAAACTAAAATGTCAAAGATGACAAATGACTTGGAATGAAGATATTTTTATTTCTAAAAGAGGGAAACAAATGAAATGGTCAAAAGGTTATTGTGATAAAAATTATCATACTCAGGGGAATGATTATATTTAAAATATTTTAACTTTTCCGCTCTGGTACCTAGACAAAGTGCGGTTTTGAGTTCCACCACTCAACAGGCCATATATCGTACAATTCGGGAACAAAGTGGAAAACGAAGAGTCCTGACACTAGGTTCTCTCTAACTCTCCTGCTATGCAAGGAAAGCAGCGTAAAGCTGAAAAATATTATATTAATATTACTTAATAACGATATAATTTTAACTCTACATATGTAAAATAAGAATTCCTCGGACAGGTCATCGTTAGTTAGTAATTAAGTATTACTAAAGTATTACTTTTTCCCATACTCATAGGTTTACTGGAAGAAATCTCTATCAGAGATTGGTTCACCTTTGCTAACATTATTTATTATTTTACTTTGTATTAATTAATGTTACAAAGTGCAATAAAGAATATATATTTTTTTGTATAATTTTAAAAACAGATTTCTTTTATCTGTCATCAAATCGTACTCTAAGTTATACTTATTTATTGTAAACAAACATTTCTGACGAAAAGGTTTAGCTTGTTGCGAATAGAATGTAAATTTTCATTAGTTTACTTTATTGTTTTTCGCAATTTTTTTCCTAAAGATGATGTAATTATTGTGTTTGTTTAAGTTAGGCTGTAATTACGCTACTTCAATATAAATTTTTTTTGCGCATACAGCTATAGACGAAATTTTTTATGTCATTTGATAGTCTATTCAATAAATTGATAATTTTAAGCCATCTTATATATAACATTAAAATTAATTTAATCTGTTCTAATACAGATTAAAATATATGATAATTAATTGTAGTTAATTGCTAAATTAATCTTTCATTACGTCACATGTTATTATTGAGTTAGGTTGCTTGAAAACAAGACTATCAACGCAATAAATTGAATTAATGTGATTGCATTCCTTCAATCAAAATATTGTAGGATAGTTGCTACGTCAAAGACGAAATACATAAAAACAATAATAAACGTCAGTATTAGTTTATATAACTATTTTTTTTTTTATTGTAAACGTCACTAGGATGTTAGTACATAACAATAATTGTACTATCGTCATCGATACTACAGTAAAGAGTAAAAATGTGTAGGAAAACATATTTAAATTACCTATATAAAATAACAATAGATGCAGGGGATTGAATAATCGATATTTTATTAGATAATAATAAAGGAAATAGAATTTCCCTCGAACAAATAAAAATAATGTAACCAAGGAGTAATAACGCAGTCAAAAATATAATTATAGGCTTTTTTAATATGAGTAGAGTAGTCGTAGAGTACAGAGAGGGTTTTTCTAAACAAACAAAATGTTTTTGACATTTTAAAGTGTTATTTACTTAGGAAATTAAAAAACATATTTTTAGAAAACGTATAAAAATGTGAACGCAGCGGGATTTGCTAAGTACAAAAATAAATTGTAATAATATAAAGTATATTATATATTATAAAGTATAGTAAATTGTATAAGAATTTTGACGAAACCTGATGTAGAACGTATGGCAGAGCGGTCAGAGCGCTTGGACAGTTCCAAGAGGTGCGGATTGAAATCCCTCTGCGTTTAAATTTTTATACGTTTTCTAAAAATGTGTTTTTCAAACAAAACAGGCTTATTGGGCTATAATTACTCAATTTTTTTTTATTTTCACGACTTGCTGAATCTGAGCTCCAGTACTATGGGAACATAAAAATTCAGAAAATGAGACACTAAGCCGAATAAGCTCTTCCCTTAAAAAAAATCCTTAACCTCTCTCGATATTTCACCAATAAAAAATTATATTAATATTATTATTACACAATGGCAGATCCGACATAATTTTATAAAAAATGTTCGCTTGACGTCCTTGTCATCTAAAATTACTAAGATAGTCAAAACAAATACCAAACTATATAGATAGGATTTTATGTGACAGATTTCACCCTTTATCATTTATAAAATGATCAACGTAAAATGTAAACAGTGATAAATTAGTATTAAAAGACGCGTATAATAAGACTTGTAAAAGATATCAAATTCAGTTAAGAAAATAAGTAAAACAGTACTTATTTATATTTAAAAGCTATTTTTGGTAATATGTGTTTGTTTATTCTTAAAACATTCATTTTATAATTTGAAGGTTCATTGATTGAATATTTTAAGCATGCTTTCAAACAAAACAGGTGAATTGAAAAATCTCGTCCTTGAAAAATTGTCGTTCGTGAATTGAAAAATCTTGTATTAGTATTATGTGTGAGAAAGATAATTTTTTATATTAATATGATAATCGAGTAGGTACGAACCAGTTACAATTAGTAAAGGTCGCACTTAGTGTTATGGTCGATGCAAGATGTAAGCCAGAGCTTATTGATAAATATCGTAATATAATATGTAATGCAATAATAATTTCCTTTAAATTATAAATTTAAATATATGTTTCTATGTAATTTAATATTATGACACGTTTTATATTGAATTCGGTAGGTATACAAGTGATATTATTCTGGAAACGATATAGTAAACTAAACGTTCTTAATATTAAAATTTATTATCGCTATATTGATATACATTTTGCATTGTCTTGTGTCACAACTCAATCAGTAAAATCGCGTGCGATCGGGATGAAATTGGAACATCGTATCTGTAACTGGTAAAGGTCAAGTGTCCATATCGAACAGGTCGAGAACTACCAGATTGGACGTACTTTGCAGCCATTTAGAATAATAGATTATTTTACTATTTCCTAAAAGTGTTAAACCCTTTTATTAAACTGAATAATATTTTATTTTTAACAACATATTTCAGAAATTTATCTGTTAATTTAGGAAATTGCATTAGATTTCAATACTATTGTTTACTATCTTGGTATTATAAGTGTAAAAGTGCAACTTCCTGCACTGCTGCATTTGTAGGGATATGAAAGAAATATGTTCTAGATTTGAGAAACTTGCTAAGTACTGCATAAGAGTCAATAATGAAATATGTTAGCAATAATATCAATTTGCTACTACTCTTAATTTGGAAAAAGCGTAGTGAAATATTTGTCTATCATTCCACGAGTTTATTAATGCACATTCGTTACTTTACAAATCCAGGATTTTTCTCATTATTGATACCATTGCTAACAAATAAGTACAAGAAATATCTAATTCATATCTTTTAGCTATATATTGGGGCTACTTAAAGCACCGTTCTCCGTACGTCTGTTCTCAATTATATCTCATTTGAGAGATTGCACGTTGATTGGTAAACCCAAGATATATTTTGTCTAACGACGGTGAAGCACCTATATTATAAGTTAAGTATTTTCTTGAACTTGAACGAACATCCATCTCAGCACTTCGCTTGTATATCCCAAAAGTACCAAAATAGTGTCGAATATGTATACTTTTCAAATAGTAATGCTCTTAATGGAAGAAAAATGTTTGTGTATGATGATTGAATTATTTCTATCACGTTTCTGTCATGTGTCATAATTTTGTAGATTAAATTTTTTACCCAATTAAGCATTTGTGAATTAATATTAAAACAAGTAGATATTTGATACAAAATATTATTCATGATGTTTATACAATTAATCTAAATACTATTAAATTATTTTTCAATGTAATTAATATGATTATAGAAAGTTATTATAATGATCGTAGGTATAACGAATTGTAGAGTTGTTAGTTTAGAAAATTGTATTAGGATGATGCAATATCTACGTTTACAACGTATGAGCGTACCTGCGCGTGACCCCCCGTTAGCGTGGCATGTGGGGCGGCGGGGACAAGGGGGGAATGGAATTTCATTGATAAATATATATTGATAAAAGCTTATGTGAAAAAATGACATCTGTCGCTTAAAACTTGCGTCAGACTGATTTTGTATACGTTTCAAATTTCAATATACTACTAGTTTATTAGTTTTGGTGATGCCATTCGTTTATACATACTTGAATATATATTTTGTTCAACAATTTTAATTTAATGTTTGAGTTTTCTATATATTATTTATAGCAGCTTGTTATAATATGTAAAATATTATATTATTACTATACTAAAGTCATTACTAGTTTTAATTGTTGATATTTACATTTAGTAATGAGGGTATCATTATTTGTTTTCAGCTTTATACTTTAGCCTTATAGCAAGAGACACCGCTTTCCGCCGAGACATTGTGTATTGTGTGGCGGAAATTCTGCGCTTAGTCTAACTAATGCAAAGAAATTAAAGTCATTTGAATACAATCATCCTCCCGACTTGAGATCGAACCCATAATTTACTTTTTGGTATATTAAAACAATATTTTTTAGTTTTTAGTTTTTACTTTCTCGTTATTATTATTTTTTTAATTAAATAACCCAACATGTAAAAAATTCAATATTTTATTATAACTTATAAAAAAACCTCAATTATATTGTAATAACAAACGAAAACGGTGTTGAAATCAATATTTTAAGTCACTCTCTTTTCTCTAAAAGTTATTTATCGAGTTGAGTTTTAGATTCAAGAAACATAATGTATAAGAGAGGATTTTTTTCTCTTCAACAAAAAAATATTATTGTTTCTTCTGAAGGCAGAGAGTACATAGTGTCAAGATATTCGGTTCTTCACTTTCCGCCCGAATCTGATATATTGCGTGTGGAATGGCGTAACATTGTTGAGATCCGCCACTCAACACGCATTGCCTCAATTTCGGGCGGAAAATATAATGCGGGAAAAATCGTGAAGTAGAAAGACTAATTTATAAAAATTTATACTAAGAGAATAGAAAGATTTTATATTATTAGTACGAAATTAGCGTATCACGTAAATATAAAACATACACAAGTCATGTAGTTTATTAGTAAAATTGAGAGACGCTGGCCCATTAACAATTTTGTAATCTTTGAAAAATATTTTTGTTTCTTTGTGACAAAAGTTGCTTAAAATCTACTTATCAGGCAGGTAACATTCATTACTAAGAAGACATATCAAAATGTGTGGTCTTTCTTAATTTGTTTTGATAACACTCTTTATATTTTGTTTATTGCACAATTTAATAGTAGGTATAATATATGAGGAAACTTTAGGTAGAAAATATCTAAATTTACGTGTAAATAAAGTAAGCTTCCTACTCTATATTCAAAATAAAATCGGGTTAGTTACACCATTTATAACTCAAAGAAAAAAAATTAAAATTATTAAATCTTTTTTGGCTAGATTTAATAATTTTAATTTTTTTTGATCTGTCTCCATACGAAAAGCTGAATAACAATTAAAACATTTACAAAAAAAGTCACAATTCAAATATGATTGTTAAACAATTTAGAAAATTTAATTGAACAATTTTTCATTTCACAAAAAATTTTTTACTCATATTTGAAGATTTTTTACCGGAAATTTGGAATTTAGAAAGTACGTAGCGTATACTTACGTTACAACATTAATTAAGTATTTATTGTTTGCTTGATGATAATATGATCTTTGCCTAAGTCATGCTGAAAAATATCAACACATTCCGTAAAATTGTAAATATTATTAAAAAAAATATTTTTATTGATTTCGTCATTGACGTCAGTGTCGTGTCACTAAGTTATGAATTAATGTATAACGCTCAAATAAGCCTAGCTGCTCAGCCTAATAAAGAAGATTTCTATATGTAGGCACGTAGGTTAAACTTTATGTGGGCAAATTCATAGAAATATTTGACTTTCTAATTTGTAAGACTTATTACATCCATATTCATTTAAGATTTACTTAGGTTATATTTGTATACTATACTTAAGATATGATATTACTCAAGAGAGAATACTTTACTTTAATCTATAACAAGAATTTTAATCTAGAACGAAGCAGGCTGCTACATGACTTTTGAAGTGGAGCTGAAACTAAGTATAACTATAGTCATAGTAATTGTAGCATGATCTCAACAGCTATATTAAATAAAATTACGTCGAAATTACATTAAAAAAGTTGTTTTGATTTAATTGAACGAAGTTAATTAATTCTTATTAGAACTTATTATCATTGGTAAAATATTTAAGAAATTTTATTATTTTCAATAATGTTCCTTCAATTTTACATTTTCACGAAAATTGACATAGCTAGTAATCTCGGCTACTTTAATATATAATAGAGACAAATAAGGTTTTGTATGTAATTCCTCTGCCTTCCGTAATTTCGGTCATATGAGATAAAATTTATGAATTGGTCAAACTTTTTGAAGAGAGCTCTTGCTGGGTGGTAGTTACTTGCAGTAACAGACTAGTTTTGAATAGAATGAATGCATAAAGAAAAAAACATTTATTGTAATTTATATACATACTGCAGTCTTATCGAAATAAACAATAAATTGGACTTATGTTAACCTTTTTGATAAACATTAATCTGCAAAAGTAAATTAAATATTTGTTGCCAAAAGCAAAATATTTAGACATTATTAAATTGTTTCTGGTCAAAATATAAATTATCTACGAATACAGATACTAGGTAATTAGTAGTAGTTGAAAAATACATATTTAGAAAACATATAAAACTTTGAACGCAGCCGGATTTGAACCGAGAATGCTATTTATTAAATCTCTCTTGCCAAACCATTGTTCGTAGAAGAATCTTTGGATAGCAGAAATTTGTAAAAATCTCTCTTCAGAGATGCTTACAACAAATATAAGTTGTAATAAGCGTATAAGAATTTCAACGTAGCTGAATATAGAACGCATGGTCAGAGCGCTTGAACGGTTTTCAGGAGGCGCGGGTTCAAATCCCGCTGCGTTCACATTTTTATACGCTTTCTTAATATGTCTTTTTCAACTACTACTAATTACCTAGTATCTGTAATCGTATAATAACAATTTTAACAAAAAATGTAAAAAAAAAAAATTGTAGTAGTATTAGTATAATTCGATATTACGCGTACTTAATTTATAATAAACTCCCTTACAGCAGATCGTTTTGTTAAGGTGAAAGTTGGTTAAGTTTGCTCTGGTAAGCCAGAGCAAAGAAAATGAAAATAATTTAAATATAATAATTCCCGACTGGGAATCCAACCACAAACAATTGTTTTTATTACCAGACGCTGTTCCACTGTGCTACTTGTGTTGTGATGGCCTCAATTCAAATCAATTGTCTTAATATACAATTTAATGAACCATCAAATACATGCTGCGCTCAACATCACGTCAAGAAGATTAATTTCACGATAGTTTCGACTTTTCCGTAAACTAAGCTATATGGCTATGACTATATGACCAAGTACCTCATAGAATTAATAGTTTCAACAAATATTTAGAAACACTTGACAGATTTCAACACATTCCTTGCACTCGATATTACTTTTCTGATGATAATTGTTCTCATTCTAACAATTATTTCATCTATTAGTCCTAGTTATATCTTAACAAGCTCTATATGTTATATATTTTGTAACGTAAATTTTAAAGACCAGATTTATATATTTGGCTATAATAAAGTAGATTATTTACTGTAGAGGCTTACAATGTATTACTTTTTTTTCAACAAAACATGACTAAGGTATCTATCTGACATAGAGGTGAGATGGAATAAAACAAGCAAAATTAATACATTATCTAGATAACAATATATTTTGTTGTCAACTGCAAACTTAACGACAGACTACAACATAGAAATTCCAACAGAATAATAGCACGAAGTACATGTAGAATTTAAAATATATAGTGAGTTAGTGAATTGTACCAAATCCTAGCTAAAGTTTACATATAATTTATTATATATCCAACATTATTGTTAGTCAAACTGTAGCGTTGCGTCGAGGACAAAATAACGAAATCAATATGGACGGCATAGAATATTTAGGAATATGTCCTTGCTAAGAGCGAAGGGATGTTAATATTGTGAGGAAAGTGGAAATAGAGATGATTGTAAAAAATTTAAACTCTATACGAAACAGTTTGTTGATACGAGATGGCGCTTGACAACTGTCATTATCTAAATACATATTTAAGCGCAGTAAACTCGAATTTAAATAGAGATTATATTCAAATTCAATGTAAATATGAACAAATACTTAAAATTAGCATCTACAAACAAAATACGGGTAAATATGTTTTACTTTGTTTCTTACGTACTCGTACATTTTTTTATTACAGTACAGTTATTATGAATTGACATTATTAAGCTTTAAACAATACTATACAAATAAAATTTACAAAGTGATAAAAATATGAATGTATATACAGAGAATAATATACTATATTAGTTTTAAAATTTGTGAATTGTTATATTTAAATTGTTTATGATTGACAGGTTTTAATTATGAAAATAATGTGATTTAATATGTACTCTACATAATGTAATCAAACTATATTAATAAAATATAACTATCAAAATCTTACTATATGGAGATCCAGATTATACAATATAGGTACATACATACATTTTATATCTATGTATAAAAGTTGTTACCAAAAAGTCATAATCGGTAAGTTATAAAATATAAACGACGTGAAATTGTGATGAAATATTATTATATTCTAATTTTAAAGCGTAAGTGAAATGAGCGTACAAAGGGGTTACATATTTATGACCGCTCACTCATAAACTCCTAAACATTTTATACAAGCAATGTCATAATTATAAAAAATGCTTAGTTTAATTAAGACAGTGGTTATTCATTCAAAAAAAAGTTCTTTCTTCAATATGTAGTCATTTATACGTAATTAAAAAACCTTACATTATTATCTGCCGTTATTCTCCTACAACAGAATAACTTCAAGGGCTGTACGCTTTTGGCACTAACTTCATGAAATATATCTTTTTACAATACATTCAAATATTATATTATATTTACAACTTTCATTTATATATTTACATTATTAAATGCTTTTCAGATAAAACAATTAGAAGAGATACATTATATAATTTACAAGGTACAAGTGAGATTGCATAATAACGGTTACAATATATCTACAGCATCTGTACAGAGTTAAAAGCTTTAGCGAAACACACTGATATCTATAAGTATTACAAATCACGTTTAACATCCAATAAACCATACTATATGAATTTACCTTTATTACTGCCATTTTATTTAATGTGTACCTGATTAGATATATAAACATTTTTATGACAAATAAATTATATTGTATGAAATATTAGATTCATGTCATGTTACAAAATATATATATTTAGTAGAAGGCAGAAGATAGATTAAATCTAACAATTTATAAATCGTATAATATGACAAAAGCTTCTAAAGAATTTTGAATTAATCCTCCATTAAATGTATTCTAATACAATAAAGCCAATTTTCTGACTAATATGTAACAAAAAAATTATAATATTGCACACATTCACTTAAAACTACTTAATGTTCTGTTATCAAGAGTGGGCTAGAATCCCTCTCCGCCACAAATCCTTTAACTCACCGCTTATGTACCAATGGAATGATCTCGACGCATAGTTCAGTTCCTAAGCAAACTTAGATTCTGATTTAAGTATCAATCAAATTTTTATAATGACTTAATTATCATTATTATTATTGAATACATTATTATGAATTGATGCATAATTGTAGACTATACTACACATGTATTACGTATATTACAGTTTGCTTAGTTATGCGCCTTTCTGCAAGCTCTGCTCCGCTGACGATGACCTACTCCTACTTCTGGCTGTGAAGTCGACAACGATCCAATAAAATGATCCAACCCAAATGCAACTTTGATGGCACATGGACCGCTTGATTTGATATGAATTTAATTATACATTTTATTTATATCCTTTACAATGTTTCAATAAAAATATTTTGTCAAAAATCTAATTGAAAATCCGCAGTTTTTTGGAATTGCAAGATTGGAGTTAACGACTAAAGTTGAATTTACAATTGCTTTTTTTTTGTTTGCGTTGGGTTGATTTAGTAATTATTGCCATTATTATAAATTTTTTGATATAAATGATTTGCTTAACAGAATTGCAATCCGTATAGGTTTTTCTTTAAATTATAAATTTTTTGATTCGAAATGACGCAAGTGATCAGATGACATCACATGATATGTAATGTGTGCGCCGAAGCTCTAGTCGGGCGATTATATAGTGACCTATTTGTAACTACTAGACATATTTAAACCAATCTAGAACTTTTTGTGAATTAGATACGTAGCACCATTGCCAATCTATTAAATATTAGCTCCACTGTGTTTCTCGTTTTTATAACTCTAGTTCTATTGAAGTTAATTGCGGATTGTATTAAAGTGCCTAAACTGCAGTATATACTTGTGACTTACTCAAATATGAATTACTTTATTAAATTACAATCGTTAAAAGTATGAAATTTTTTATAAAATTCAGTCACAGACTACCGGTAAAATTGGTAATACTACATTCTAGAAAATAATTTCAAAAATTTAAAGACGACTCGTAAAATCCCGGTGCAATAAAGAGGGACATTTTTGAAGAGTCATTTAAGGGCAGTTTACTTGGTTTAATTTTTTCAAGTTTCTGCATAATTTTGTCAAGTATCTTTATTTATTGAAAATTTTATACGCCTCCCTTGTGCCATTAATTTTGTATAGCGCCTATATTTTAATACCTGCCTTTCATTTCAGTCCGTTGCAACGTCAGGATAGGATCAGTTGTTACGCATTATCTTTTTTGGTGCAATCTTCTGTAGAGTGATCACAATTCAACATCGCTAATGACTCGCCACTTGTACGTTAACCCTACTTAATTTTATTGCCAACAGGATTGTTTCTATCTCAGTAGCCTAGATGTTATTTCAAAAAAGTCGGTAAATCCTACAGTGTCGAGCTATTACCGAGCATCTGTTCAGAAGAGCATGTGACAGCGCAGGTTGGAGTTGGCTATTCCGTGGTGTGCGCGGTGAGGTCGACCTCCGACATCGCGGTGCCCAGCGCGGCCGGAGGGTCGCTGGCGGGGAGGGAAAGTAGATGTTAGGCCTCCAAAAAAATTAAAGCCGTCGGCTTTGGTTCCAAATTCGATTTCTTCGCTTCAACCACTAAAAACTCAATTTCCTAGAATGTAAGAAAAGAAACAATATTAGACATAGGATTATTTCAAACGATTTTTAGAAATTCAAGTATAATGTGGAGTCGAGTCCCGCTATTTAACTCACACTGTCGTGGACTCAGGCGAAAAGTTGGGAACGTTGGGAACACTGGGTTCTCTAAGAGTATTTTTAGCGGTTTGTCATCATTAGCAGTTTTCAAAGTAATAATACTCTATACTAGATACAAGAAAGTTTTGTTACTCTGCGAAATAGCAATATCAATGACGTTGTGTTGTGTCTGTCTGAATGTCGTGAATGACAGGATCTACCTGTGAACACAATTGATTGTGGGTTCCATTCCCACTCGGAGAAACAATTATTCGGAGGAATAATATTTAAATTATTTTAATTTCTCCGCACTAGATACAGATACACTAAGATAAAGTGCGGCGTTGAGGTCCGCCACTCGACACGCAATGTCTCGATTTCAGGCTAACGGACGAACGGGCTGTCTTGACACTAGGTTCTATCTAAATACCCTACTACGCGGAAAAAGTATTGATCTGAAGATAAAAAAAATAATATATACTGGTTTATCCCTTTGCGCAAAAGATTCTGCTATAAGCCGAGCGACTTCTTGGTGTTGCATCCCTTCTACTCTATGTCCATCCACCGCCAGAATTAATTGTCCTACTTCTAAGCCACCTGCCTCATACGCTGATCCATGCTCCTGAAATTTAAGTTAAGCATAGTCATAGTATGTTGAATTAGAAAATGTTGAATGTTAAGATGTGATAAACGTATATATCCATAATGACTTACGTGTATGTTAATTATTCTGGGCAATGGATGTTTAGTGTTGGCACCACCTTCGATCGCGATGCCAAGGATAGGCTTGGTCTTCTTCACAGTAATATGCAGGTTTCCATGGTGGTCGGGAACCACCCGCGCTGCTCTGCCTTCGTCGATCGTCCCTTCCCCATGTTGCAGGCGCTGCATGGACTGGTGCCTGCGGATCCCACCTCGATCCTCAAGTAAAGCACCACCTTCTTCTTTCATGTCGAAGCTACGTGACAACTTGTGGGCCAATTCCTGTCGATATGACTTACTTAAAACGTTCTTTATCTAAATTTCGATTGGTGGTCTAACTTTGAGTAGTTACTTTACAGAGGTTCTTAGTTTTGATTGTTTCGACATTTCTAGATATTCTTATAAGAATTTTAATTTTATTTGGTCCCTAATTTGTTTACCACATTCACACTAATATTATAGCACTACGCTAAGACAGCAACAGATTATCAGCCTCTAATAACAACTGAGTGCTCTAACTAAGGACAGTGTAGCTGGGCGGCATAGGGCAGTATCTCGCAAAATCTTACTAAATACTTAGGCTCACTCTTACAACCTTGTGCCTCTCAGTTACCAAAATGTCAATGATCTTAACGTCAAATGTATCGGGAAGCTGTAAGTGAGATGTGAGCTGGAGGCTTGGAAACATGCGTTTCAATCACTCGGTGGCGTGGTACAAAGGTTATTTTACAAGTGTAAATATGTCTCATGAAAAATATTTTTAACCAATTAGCGCACCTATGCAGCGGCACCATAAAACTAAAATCATAACGAATTTAAATATTATAATAGAACATAATGCTTACGTATGTGACATTTTGAAAAGTAAGTCAAACAAAACTGTTAATTTTGCCACCATGCATTAAAAAAAAATGCAAAAACAGATATTAATAACCACGACCGATTTGAAAGTTTAAATTCGTAAAATATAAATTATACAAATGTCTTATGAATTGTGGGACCTATTTGAATTGAAATAAAACAAAATGTTTCATGCAATTTTACCCAGTAAAAACATTACTTCTACTAACTAATTAATGAAAATAAACAACCCAAAAAGTTAGTGTGTGTAACTAATATTGAACACGAATGAACAAAAAGTTTGACATAAAAATAAACACCGAAATGAAGTGCAACGACAAAAGTGATAACATAAATAGAACTTCTAACACCAAGCATCGTTCGGTTTTAAAAGCGAAAATTTGGAATAGGAAATTATTTTTTTAGTATCGTGCATAAAGAGATTTTTCAATGTGCTAGGACAGTTTGCCGATTTGTCTGTCGGCTGGAGGCCGGGCCACTTACTAGAGGTCGTCCCCAGTACCATGATTTTACTTTCTGCGTCCAGCCACCGAGTGATGAGCGCAGTCCCTCGAGATAGCCGCACTGAAACATCACACTCACTCAGCGCCAGATGCTCTCCTTCACGGGAAGAAACTGACTGCCTCCACGTTATTACCCACGCGCGCTATGCCCAAATGCCCCATATGCCCAACGCCCTAGCCCCATACTCACAGCAATATCAAACCCTGTGCCAACTATCCATGATTTAACAAACTCTAGACTACGAGTTACACCCTAATAAAATGCAGGATTTTTAAGGGAATCTAGAGACTTTAATTATCTAATTATAATGTTTTTTTATGAATATACCAATGATAGTTTGGTTTAAATTAGCACTCACATTCAACCCAATAACATTGCACACATAGCGAAATCTACATCTAAAAATATCATATATAGTCAAGTTGCTGGCCAAGCTATAAAAAGAAGTTAAATTCATTTCGTTGTAATTTAACTATTATATTACAATTATGCTAAATATAAGGAATATGTTTATACATAAACACATAAGATGTTACGAAATACATACCTGGTCCTTTTATGAAGTGTACAAGATTGCATGTAACAAAAAATATATACTCCATAAACACTAGTAGTTTACCATTATAAGAGTTTATTTTACCTTCACGCTTTTTCGATGTTCTTAAATTTTCATCCGAAATCGAGACATTATGTGTCGAATGGCGGAACTCAAAGCCGCACCAGTCTTTTGTATTCGGCATCAGAGCGGAGAAATGACAATATTTTAGTGTCTCCGAGGTAACTTTCCCCAGTTGGAATAGGAATCGAAACTACAACCAATCGCGTTTATAGTCAGACGCTGACCTATGCTGGGCCTCAATGAATAAAGATACTTTTATAAAACTGTTTCAAAAAGTGGGTTTAACCTACTTCCAACTAACGAGTCGCACAGCAGTTAAATTTTTCGTAATTATTTCGACTACATAAAGTTATCTAATAATAATATAATTACAAAAAAAGATAACCCAGAGACCGGTATTACTATAAAAATACTGCGTACAATGCAAATCTTGACATGATGAGATAGTTATTTTATCCAACATCTGATTATCGGGATCCTGGCTTACGGGGTACCTCGTTAACCTCTTCTATATACAACGCGATAGTATCGCAACACGCGCCCGCTGCGATACCGCGCCGCTCGCAATTGCCAGGTGTTTCTGTATTTTATTCCCACAGAAAAGCCTGTATATACACATATACACTAAAACATATAAATACTGATTGCATGTTTGTGCTTAAGATTATTGGTTTTCGCGATTTTTACTCATTTTGAAATGTAACTGTAAGTTTCCAACCTTCTTCTCTATTGAAATTAGGATTGGATAATATGGTTGGATTTATTCGTTGTGCACGCACCACACCCATTCTTGACATCTTGTTCCTTCACCCTAATACTGAGGCTGTTCTTTGTTTTACCAATGTAAGTTAAGCCACAGTCTCAATCTAGTTTGTATACAACTGAACACTGCACAGTTACTTTTCACTGGTCTCAAGAACCGGCAAGCTTCTTTGTTAGGCTTAAGGTCACGTGGACCACAGACTACTGTAAAGTGTTCCAAATGTCACTAACTTTTATACTTTAAAAAGCAACTTGTCATTATTTTATTTCATTACCAGCTTCACACTTTTTCTCATATATCCCGCATACCTAATGTCAAGACACTGTTAGCCACTTTTCGGCCGACATAGAGGTGCTGTTTCTTACCAATGGGAAATGATAATAATTTAAATATAATCATTAATTCGAGTGTGTGTCGAACCCATAACCTATTGCGTTTACAGGCAGACGTTGTTCCACTACGCCACGATGCCCTATAATAAATTTAAACATAGGTATGTTTAGATACCTTTTTATTTACAGTAAGCAATAATTATTCAAATAATGAGCTTGATTTATGTTCATTTTATTGATACTAACCAATTGTGCCCCAGTTCCCATGGTCCTTTCCAAGCTAGAAGTGCATTTAACGAGGCTCTCGCGACTCGGGATGTAACGGTATCTTGATATAAGCTTACGAGATATAGAAAGTATAAATATCTATATATATTTTTATATTTAACTTCAAACAGTGAAACATTGTGTTATTACATTTAATCTACTTAGCTATCTAAGATTAGATTACATAGATATTTGACTGCATCCCACAAAGTTTAATTTAATATAAATGTAATAATAATTTTAGGTTATATACACACATATGTACATAATGCATATCTATACATATGTTTTTCCAGCTTCACGCTTTTTCACCTATTTTCCCTTACAGCAAGGTAGTCACAGAAAATATTTTTAATATTTTTTAAAGTGTTAATCAGACACTCAGGAAATTGAAAAACTAATTTTTAGAAAACCGGACCCGAACTCGGACGGTTACAAAAGGCGCGAGTTCGAATCCCGCTGCGTTCAATTTTTTATACGTTTTCTAAAGATATGCGCCCGAAATCGAGACATTGCGTGTTGAGTGGCAGAACTTAACGCCGCGCTCTGTCCCTCGATTGGGAATCGAACTCACAACCGATTGCGTTTACAGTCAGACGCTGCGCTCACTGCGCCACTACGCTACAATGGCTTGTGATATTGATAAGCGAATAGTATTTTGCCATTGTTTAATTAAACGTTTGTTACTTATTAAACCGTTAGTCTATAGATAACCTCGGACGTGACTTGACTATACTCAAATAACGTTATCTTAACCACAATGCGTAGTCAATTATGAATGTTATTACTATATATTATCTTTGTACCAAATCTAAACATCTGTTACTCATTAGTGTTTTTTAAAAAACTCCTGGAAGTGTGGTAAAACACTGTATTGGCTGGACTATTTTGGCACAAGACAAGTTACAACAATAAACGGAAAAATGCAATCTGTTTTATAATAAAGTAAATCCATTGTTATAAAAGATATCGTGAGAGATGTCACAATGAAGAAAACAACATCTGAATTTCAAGATTATTTTATAACTTCAGAAAGCAGAATTGCATGCAATGAAATAAAAAAAAACGTTAAAAGGGGTGTAGATAATGATACAAAACATAATATTAAAAAAACTGACGAAATTAATGCTATAAATTTTTATTTGAGAGATTGGTTGAGCCGTGAGAAAAACAAAGACAGAACTGCGGTTTCATGAGCACTATAACAATATCTCTCTTCATTTACAAACAATCGTACGTGGACTTGTTGTTTATTTAGAATTAAGATGAAAAAGACATTGTGGGAATTGCCGAATGTGTGTATTTTTTTATAACGATGCAATAGTCTAGTTAGGCGTTATCGTTGTGATACTATTTATTTTTTAAAACAAAACAACGTAACTTTACATAAGTGCCATAATTGAAAAATATTTTTAAGTGACGTTTCATAATGAATGTGTTAATATGAACAAGTCTTGCGATAAAAGACTGCGGTAAAAGTCTCAATTAGTTTACCAATAATTGCCTGTGCCATAAAAATATATTTTCTAATATTAAAGCAAGTTTAAGATTGTAAAGGATTTGAGACGCATCAAAGTTATCAAGTTACAATTTCCGGTTTATCCAGTTTTAGGTGGATGGATCCGTGGGAAATTTCGACCACTTAAAAAGTATATAATAACATGTTCTCAGTATTTTTGAGTACTCAAAAGAAGAGCAATAATTTCATGTGTTTCTTAGTCAGCAAATGGTACCGTAGTAATGCCGAAATATGTTACAAAATAACGGGATTCGGAGATGATGTTCAAGACAAGCACCGGCGTATAATAACGTCTATGACTATATTTGCATTCATAACACATCCATTTTTTTTACATTTCTTTTGTTGCATATTTTTTGTAATTTACGACTATTTAATCTCCTTATTATAATTCTTTTTGCTTACATATAATTTTATATAACCAAACCACCCAAATTGCTGTTCTTTGTTGAGTTTTCATAGCACTTTTTGTAATGTTAAAATGTAAATAAGTACCGATTCAGATAAACAGTGTGCACGAATAAAGTTTTACAATATGATAGAGTTATCCTTCTCCAACAACCTCCTCTCACAAAAAATCACCATTGTAAAAAGCTTTAAAACAATATCCTTATAGAGTTTCGAACAACTAAAATTTCAACCATAATTTCGCTATGTTGGGACGTGAGGGTCGTTTCGCAAAAAGACACTGGTTTAAATAAAAGAACAGTTTCTCTGAAAAATTGTACACACATTTTTGGTATAACTTTGTTATAAAATAATTGCAGTAAAATCCCTTTAATACGATTTAGTAGGGACCCAACAAAAAACGCATTTTAAGCGTTAAAACTTATTAAGTGGGAAATTAACAATAAAATATTTTATATACTTATTTCGTGAAGAATTAAAATGTTATACAGTTAATATTTACCAATTACAATTTTAAATTTTAAGTTACTTAAAATATGTATCGCTTATTTTGGTTTGACAAAAATGATTTTGACGACTACCAATAATTTAGATTTTCCAATGTTTCTTCGCTAAGATAATTCTTTTTAAACATCACCTAGGCCTTTTTGTGAGTTAAGGCTCAGCACATGTTCAATTGACGTAATTTTGTTTTTGTTTTAATACCTTTATTCGACAGTTTTGTAATAAAATCAGTATTAATTTTTTTATGTGTTATGAAAATATTTTATTATATAGATCTTAGCGAAAACTGCATCCAGCTTCAACATATAAACTCAGTTACACCAGTATACAGCTAGTAATAATGAGATATAGTGGCTGCTATATGTGTATTCAGTTACTGTAACCGCACTAAATGTTACATAATAAGTACTTTCGCACAACTTCATGCAAAATATATATGCATGCTACTAATCATAATATCTGGATTTCTATATATTTGAGTCCATCGTGGCGCAGTAAAACAGCGTCTTACTATAAACGTGATTGGAACGTGGGTTCGATTCCCACTCAAAGTAATGATTATATTTAAATTATTTTGATTTCTCCGCTCTGGCAAGACAAAGTGCGGCTCTGAGTTCCGCCACACACTAGGCCGTCTTGACACTAGGTTCTCTCTGACTACCTTGTTATATGGGAAGCAGAAGCTGCTTTTTTGATATCTACCAATATTCAGTTTAAGAATTATTCCATAATGCTTTTGTTTGTATTAAAACATTCTGGGATATAAAATGAAGTCCTCAAGGATTTTGTAGTTGTAACCGCATACACGTAAAGACTATGTTGATTAGTAAAAATTTCTAATATCTTACGTCTTATCATATTAAAATATAAGATATATGAATATGAAAATATTATTTGCCTATAACTTTCGGAATATTATATTACCGTACAATAAACGACACATAAGCGTCACGAACATAATTTAGGTGAAAATGGCTCAGTATGTAAGTGGGTGGTCATATTTTCTTACTTGCCGTAAGTACTTCGCGCTCGACAGCACATGGATAGCCATTCGAGACCATCGTAAACTCGATTCCGCACAGCCTTGTTCCGTTGTCGAGCAGTCGCGTACCGGTCACCGCGCGATACACACGTTCTACTTTCAACATAAAATACTTCTCCAATTTGTTTACAAATAAAAGCCGCTGTGAGCTTTCAGAATATCTGTGACAGGTGAGCTATTTGATACTTAGCTTAATTTCATTATGTGCTTTTATGTTTTTACAATATCATTCATCAGTTAACAATAGCACATGCCATGTCATGTCAACTTTTGCAGCGCTCATGCTATCTGGCTATTCATATTTAAGGGTTTTGTTGATACTATATCAAGAAACCCTCAATTAAATTTTGTTTACTGCATTGACGTAAGTTGGTTTGACCTTATTTAGACCTGCGATATCGATTTTCATTCGATATTTAGTAACGATCTGTGTTAACTAGACACCACTATAGTGACGATACGTCACGGCTCAGTGGTCACAGCTCAGTTTTATTATTGTGGCTCGATCTCAACCTATCCTTTTTTGGTCAGAATCTCCATGTATGTTTTTCAACTTATGTGTTTTATTTTTATTTACTATGTTTATCAATTTTACTTATAAGATATAAGTTATGAAGGATTACTAATTATTATTTATTCACTGTATTTATTTATTTTACATGCTTTGTTATACCTACTGTGAATAAACTATCTATCATTTTTTACTGAATAATTGTACATTAATTGGAATATTATACTGAGCGTGAGATATAACGATAGTGTCTTTATCGACTACAATCAATCAGATATAAGGAAATAATCATGATATCAATAAAAAAGATAACACTGATTGCTGAGAGCAATATTTTATTACCATATATTTGTTATTTTCGGTTTGCCTCTTAGCTTTACGCCTTTTATGAACGGAGTGACCTAGTCATGGGGTCACCCCGTTCTAATCCTCCCGCTTGAATTAAAAACATTGTGTGTTGAGAAGCCAAGATGGCCCTTTATCATATCATAATGATAGTTCATTTACTATTAACTATATATACGAGCGTATACGCTTCTACGAGATGTCTAGTACAATAATAATGACCAAATGATGCAGTTCTGTTATAAAGGTTAATGTTAGGTACATTGTGGATTATTTACTATGGAGGTGTTCTTACGGCGCGGAGGCCATCAGCCTTCCGGCCCTTTTGGGAAAGTGTCACTGTTCTAAAATTATATTTCCACTTGAATCGAAGCTGAGTCACTACGTCTTTTGAAACTTTGATATGATGGCTGCAGAGTATATAGTAACAATTATTTCAAATGCATTATTAATAAATTATTGGCTTTCTGCACTTTTTCTATATATAAACTATAATTATGCTAAATACTATACATCTCCGTGTGCACTTTTTTTTCACCGAAAGGAGGTCTAAAGGTTTTCCTTCACATATTAATATAATGATGTATCATTACTACAAATCTGTATATAATTATTCTTTACATTTTAAAATGTTATTTACACACTTATAAAATTAAAACTATGTTATATATAATTATATATATATAAGTTCTTGAAATAGATAATAAAACAGTTGAGTAATCATATATTTGTTTAACACTAATCATAAACTTGAGTGCTGTTGAAACCTAAGTGAATATCGTAGATGAGGATAGTGGTACTAAAATGCAATAAGGCTAATTTTTAACTACTTACTTTCACTGTTATTTTCACAATTTTTCTAAATTTAACGACAAAATAAAAATAACCTAGAGTATATTATTGTATGTTGTTTGATAAAAGAAGGAATTAATTACCGCAGCTTATGTAACCTTCTTTCTTCTTTGGGTCTTGAAGGGGCCTTCAATCCTGAAGGTTGGCCGTTAGATTCTTAAACTCTGCTCTGTCCAATGCCAAATGGAATAAATGTTCCACGGAATTGATACCGCTCAATTCCCGGATGTTACTCAACCACGACTTCTTCGTTCGTCCAGCGCGCCTGTTGCCGTCACATTTACCCATCAGAATAAACAGAAGCAGACTGTATTTGTCATGATTCAAAACAAAGCCTAGGTACTCGATTTTGCGCTTTTTGATGGTTTGCATTATTATTAGGGGCACGTAGAATAGCAGTTTTATGGTCATATTTTAAGGTTCATGTCTCATCCGTACAGAATAATAGGCCAGATGTAGTAGGCATCGGAAAATTCTAATTCTAATGTAATCGTCGGCAGCACAAGAGATTTCTCATTTTGTGGAATGAAGCACGAGTAATTTTTATCCGTGTTCTAATCGTACTTAGTTCAGCCAAGCGCCAAAATATTTATACTATCGAACTTACTCCAGATTTTTGGTCTGGATTTCTGGAAATCACCATAAATTTGGTCTTGCTCTGCTGACCCTTTATACGCCTGTCTGTTAGTACGTTAATGACCTTTCCGTTGATTTTTACGCCAACGTCTAGGTTTGCTACAGCTTCTGACATCATCATCATGAGACTGGCCGCCTCCCTATCAAAGGAAGCTTTTTCGTAATCGATGCAGCATATAAAAACATTATTTTTGCATATATATCTGCAAATAATATGTACCCAAATGGAACACACAATTACATATTATATAAAAATCTAAAGTGAAATTTAAAATAATATCCATTGAATGCAGTCAAATACGTCTCCACTGTGTCACATCAGTGTTACACCTTATTATAACCACTACCTGACACAGCGCGGTGAAAGAAAACAAGCCAAGGCACAATGAATCAAAGAGAGATTTCGTGTAGAATCAATTTGTGAACGAGTTTCTTTCGATCGTTCGTATAATTAGCACTGTAACACGAGAGAACGGGTTAAGGCTGTTCTTCATTGGAGGCTATGCTGATCGCGATATATGACACTCGTGTATGTGATACTTAGTGTAATTCAAAACTGGACTTATTATGTCTTGAAGTGGAATGAAAAGGTAATGTGATTGTGAACGTTGAATATATTTTCTATAAGGAAACTTATTTTATAAATAATATGCAGCCAAAAATAAATAATGAAAATCATTCTTTAAATACTTTAATCAGAGGACGTAGTGGCCCGATGTTTAAGCACGATTGGTTGCGGGTTCAATCTGTACTCGATGGAAAGGTTTTATTTAATTATTATCATTTCCCCGCTTTGGTTCGACAAAGCGCGGCGTTGAGTTCCATTACTTAACTCCCAGTGTCTCAAGAGTGTCTTGTGACTTCCTGTCATCTATTAATACACAATATGGAGCTTTACATTTTGCCGGAAAGAAAGTATCTAATGTGTTAGTCTATCCAGCCACGTCCGTTTATCTGTTTTTGTATGATTACATACAACATATATGTACATTAATATAGTTATAATAGCATTGTTATATAATCAACAACAGGTAAATGTACCGTAAAATATATGCAGTATAAATGTTGATAATTATCATAATAATAGTAAAAAAGTGGATAACTAGTATTCGTTATATTTTTTAATTATAAGTTTTAAGTTCCAAATGAGATCATTTAAATAAATGGAAATTTATTTTTAAATATTAGAATATATTTAGACATAAATAGTCTTGACTTAGAAATAAATATTATTTATAGCATAGCGTTACTCTTTACCGTTTAATATACAAAACACCTTAGATCTCACACGTCGCTATCGTCGAAAATTCCGCTACTCAAACACACTGGCCATTCACTCGATGTTATATACTATGTCCATAATATTATTTCTTAAACAATCATTACGGGACTCCGAACCTGATTTCACTTGATTAGTCACTCTATAAAAGCTCAGCTTAAACTTTGATTGTAAGCAATAAGAGAAGTCGTTAAAATATTGGTTAATATATTTTGTTTTGTACATAACCGCCGAGGTCTTAGACAGCTTTATTACTAATATATTTATTTTGTTGATTTGAAAGTTATTTTGATACGTCTTATAATAATCTAAGAGATAAATTGTAGTAAAAGTAAAAGAAACAAATTGATATTTATTGAAGCAAGATAATATTGAAAAAATGAAAGTGGCGCAACTGAGGCGGGAAAATCGCAGAGTCAGGAAATATTAGATTACGCCAAAGGCGCATTACATACAATATTACATGGTTTCCTTAGATTTCGTTCTGTCTGATATATATTTGTATACAAATATTAAGGGCTGCTAAAGCTTACTTAAAGTTAGACTAGACTAGCTTCACCTTTGTCTATATTTTGGAATTCTTATAGACCTTACAACTTAGTACAAATTGAAGACTAGTAACTACTTCCAAGCTTGTAATTAACATACATTTCTCATTTAATTATTAACTTATTAAAATAAAGCTTTGAGTAACGTTTTATCTTATTATCTTCTATAATTAATTTTGTATCAAAATGAATGAGATGATGTGATGCGCACTGTTGGGATGCCCGACGCCCGTATGTTGGTCAGAGTGGAGTGTTCATTATCACCGGCAGCGCAATTACCCGCTATAGCGCGAGTGCCCGCTCGACGTCATTTTGCCCTGCTTACACTACTAAGTGCTTTCATATAAATATCAGCAAAATATTGTAAAATAATATTTTTGCATGTTTCAAATAATTAATTATACATAAAATCATTTTTCGAAATAAATACAAATAGCATTTTTAATATTTTTTAGCTGGATAGAACGTGTCGCTTAGTGGTCAAAGCGCTAGGACGGTTTCTAAGAATGATGATGATGACCCAGGTTCGAGTCCTACTAACAATAAGTAAAAAATTTATATCTTCATAAAATATATTGTAGTATGGCTGTTCAGCTTTACAATGTCCTAGTCTTATACAGTTTATATTATATAACTATGTATATATTTCCTATAAGCTGAATATAGGTACTGTAAAATATTTTAATACCCAATGATAAAATCTAAGGGTGTCAGCACGGTGACCCCGGAACTCGAGGCTTGGGAACAACCTACCTTTTATTAGGTCTGAGTTAGCGGAGTCTGGTCTCAGATTCATCTCGCTATTATTTATAACTAGACGCTTGACACAGCAAGATATTGATGACTTTTCTTCTTAATGGCTTTAAAATGTGCTAATTTGACTAAGTTTACAGTTAATGCGAATTGTATTAATTTATTTTATATAATATATTACCTATTTTCATTTATAAAACATAGTTTATGTGCGTAATTGAATTTATTTTTATACGAATATACAGTTACAGTTTGCTAACTTTCTTGTTTATATATAGCACTTTAAGGTATTCTATGATAATAAGATTACGTACACAGCACATTATATTATCTAAATGGATATATAAAATAATTTGAACGTTATATCTGTTTATCGTAATATTATTGAAAATAAAATGATGGTTACGTAATAGCTACTCACATATGCATAAGTAAGATATGTATATAGATATCACACAACCAAAATAAAGTTGAAAGTCCTTTGTTAAAAGACGTGAAGTGAAAGTGGCAAGGAGATTTAATTGGAAGGAACTTACTGTCACGTATCGCGGGCTATTAGAAATGCCTTCATGACGCTATAAGACTGTCTTATTGTTATGGGCCCTGTAAGTGCTCTGGTAAAAGCATTTACATATCAACTCGCCCGTATTGCTTGTTATATCTAAATAGGAAGTCGTATTTACATTTATTGTATACAAAATCAAGACAATCAAATTATAGTAGCACTAATTTGTTTTTATGCGTTTTGTTGGTCAATTTTGACTTGGCAATATCGGTTTTTATTTACAACTAGCGACTTGCACGCAGTTTTGCCCGCGTGAATTATAGCTGTTTCGGCGGCGGCCTTTTCGTATAACAATATGAATCTTGGAAAAACAAAAAAATGGGAAAAAAGTAGCCTATGTTCATCTCAAGATGTTCAAGTATACCTCTATAAAATTTCATCACAATCAGTTTAGCGGTATGGCCGTGATGACGTCACAAACAGAAAGACACGAGTTATTTTCGCATTTATAATATTAGTAAGGATATTCTATTATGAGTTCCATAGTACATCAAGTACCTATTTATGCTTAAATTATAGTTGTAGAAAAATGTTATAAATATTCAATGTAGCAAATGACACTGTCTAATAACTACCACCTACCCACCTACTTTATCTTAAGATATATAGTTTCATTTTCTGAGTCTAATTCTGAAAACTACGTGGATGCGAGGTCGCGAGCATAAAATGGTATACCATTATGTTTTTTAAAAACTGTACGCCGAAAGTCTGCATAGAGAATTTATAAAATTATCCAGCTCTAAAGAGTGAGGAGGGCAAGTCAAGGGTTAAATTAAATGGCAAATTGTAATTTGTACTGCGTGCACTCAGCCTCAGGCTGTTTCTGATATTCCTAAACAGACCTGCTATATACCATATAATTTACTTTATTATCGTATTCGATTCTAGCAACATTTGTATTAGATTTCAATTTTTCTATTCCATATTTCAGATAAGTTCTCAAGTAATACTAAAAAAGGCTTGCGTTTTAAGAGAGGCAACATTATATTCTGCACTTTTTACCCCTTTAAAAATATCAGGTATAAGTTGCGTGTATTACTAGATATAGATAATTAGTAAGACCTGTAACCAGTGCTAGTAATCAACATACAACTGCGCCACGGAAGGTCAGTAAAAAGAATTCGTAATACAGATAATAGCCATCGTGGCGAAGTAGGACACTTTCTGACTATAAACGCGATGGCCGTGGGTTCGATTCTTAATCGGAGGAATGACTATAATTAAATGTCTCAAATTCGGGCGTAAAGCGGAGAACGGACAGTCATAACACTAGGTCCTCTCTATATTAGTAGTTTATTGTAGGTCAAATTAATTAATACTACACATATACATACAATTTAAACAAAACAAAAAACGGTTTTCTGAATAAGCGGAAATATTATTTTTTAATGAGCTTAACAAGATATATGTATGTTAATATGGAAACAAATAAAGTACTTTATACATACATCGTTGATAGAAGATATGTGCATTTTAAAATCAACTTTCTATTGCGAATATTTTCCCATTGTCATCGGAAGCGTCGACGCTGCGCACGCGACTGCTTCCGGCGCATCTAGACTCCTCTCATGCGAGAATTACAAATATCTAAAGCCTAATCATTTACATACAATACATATATCTATGCTATGTACCTCCAAATCTATACTAATTATGTGTACGCGTCGTCGTACTTGTGTAAGTTACGTTACATAAGTAAATATTTTTATACTTAGGCGCTGCACAGAAGCAGAAGACACTTTTTGTTATCATTTACAGTGATACAGAACTCCATCACAGGAAACAGAGCTCTGGGTCCGGTGGAGACGTAGCTCAATACAATTTACTTGTGTCTTTAACTGACAAGTTTTTGGTTTCATTTACCTACACCGAACACTTTATGATCGGTATGTGTCAATTAAAAGTAATTTGATACAAAAGTGCCTGCGTCCGCGCAGCGCCTTAAATTAATAAGTATTGTCTTAAATATGTACAAAACCTCATTTAAGGTGTTCAAATTAGTTGAAATATGAATGACACAATTATATGAATTCTATTTACATAGGTTTACAATGTTCGGATTTACTTTTAATTTATTTTTAATTGCAATATTGAAACTTTTTCAATAGTGTTACGATATACGAGACTCGTACTTTGAAAATAACCTAATCAAAATATGTTATAGAGGCGTCTATAGTTATATGTTTTTATTTTCATGCCGTTCCTTATACTAGATGTGAAATATTACATTACACGAATATAATAAAATACTATCCACCATGCCATCTTTAAATGTATTACGTGATCAATCACACTACGGGGCTGATATGGAAGACCCAACCAGAAATTTATATATTGAAAGGAAAATATTCACAGCAGTTTTCTACTCTCTTCCAGTAATTTATTTATTTTAACGACCACGGCGAGAATGTTACATCAATTTTATTTCCTGATTCCATTAATTTACATCAAATTTTCCGCTTCTAAACGATTTTTTCCACAAATATCATAAATACGTAATAGGTATATTTAAACTTATTAAAATGGCAAAAGATAACAGTGATTGTTCTCATTAGAGAGGTGAGTTGTATCGACATCGACCCTGAGTCACGCGGCATCGGCAACAAAACCAGCACAAGTATAAAACACAATAGTATTAATGCAATTTTATAAAAATGTACTAAGGTTTGTATACGTCAGATAACTTATTTATTGAAATAAGCATTTTCAGATTTATTAAACCATTTTTATGTACTAATTTGACTTATTTTTCATTATATCTAAAAATACTTTGAACTTAATAGAAGAAACAAATTATGTGCTTATTAATACAAAATTTTACTTTACATTTAATAACACATAATTATTAAAATATTGCACCCGTTAAACTGCAGCCGCCTTCCTCACGTGCTCTCCCACAGACGTCTCGCTTTCTATATTGCAACATAACTGAATTGAATTAACTACTAATCGTTTATGGGGAACTTACAAGAGTATCTTATTATCTTATTCTTAAATATTTTTTCTACAGCTGATACCAACATAATATACTTGTTAGGAAAAATAATAATACTCGTATTATTTAATTTCCATACAAATATCCTACTATGTTGGATCATATACAATCGCAAGATCTCAAACGCTTACAAGTACGGAAATTAAATAATGAATCCAATTTGTTACAAGTTTTTCAGTCATTGATTTTAATCACTACACAAATTAAAGTGTTACTAAATTAGAATTATTATATAACCAAATTAGAAGGCGTTTAAATATTCATTATATTCCAACTTATCTTAATCTTATTATGTGCCATCAAGATACCATCGTGGTAAAGTGGGAAACTGAATGGCATTTTTTCTTTATTTCTCCGTTCTTGTGATAAGACACAGCACGGCGTTGAGTTCCGCCACTCAACACACAATGTCTCGAAATCGAGCGGAAAGTAAAGAACGGAACCTTCTATCCGACTGCTATGGAAGAAAAACGTGAAACTGCTTATTTAATAAATTACAATGATTTCAGATTTAGATTTGGGAAAAGAGTGGCGATTTTATTTGTAAAGTAGCCTAGTATCAAATTGGTAAACCGTCATTTCGAAAGCGTCAAATGAAATAATGCTAGCACATTTAGCTACACTTTCGCCGGAGAAAGTCATTCGTGCATTAAACATCTTTATTTTGGTGTCCGAGATAGCATAACAGTGATAAATTAGAAGCGATAAATCTGTAACAGTCTTGACCAAACTTACTCATACGACTTCAACGAAGTTAAATATTATATTACAATAAGTTTTAATATGCTTAACTTTATTTCTTAAATAAAATATATTACCGGAATTGTAAGATTAAAATCCGCTATGGAATTAATTTAGTGTATTGTTTAACCCAAATAAAGAGACAAGATCTATTGAAACAATGGTACTGACATAGCAGTTGGCACCGACATTCGCCTGTTTCATTGTTTTGGCATTGGCGCCCACGCTCGCTGCGCCGGCGCCTGCGTAACGGTGCAACTTTTATGCAAACCTGTACAAGATTTCGAAATATTTTACTGACCATCTTGTATTACTCAATACTTCTCTTAGACTCTTATTAAGCTTATTGCGTTGCATATATCGTAATAAGCGAGAAGTGTGCATTGAGATAAAACGCTTACTAAACAAGTTTTTATACTAATGTTCAATATAAATATTAGTATAAATGTATTAATATTTATTACAGGAATCAAAAAGATGCATAAAATTTGTCATTAAAGTGTATTAGCGATATATGCAGAATGATCAGCAGGTTTTGCATAGATACAATATATGTACTTTAATATGCTAAAAATATATTTTTTCTTTACAGGTTGTTAGTTTAGCGAGCAAACAGCTATTTTCCATTTGCAAATATGGAGAGCTGGTTAGATGACGTGAAACGTGTCAGAATACCTCGGCCTAAGTTTGAACGCAAATGCCCTGTGGAACCCCCAAAGGATTACCTTGAAGATTGTACTGACCTCAGCGGCAAACGGCATCATCGTGACAACAAGGACTTAGTAAAGGTTACCGAAGAGCTCAGACGGACTCTACAGGAAAAACTATAACCATTTACCATAATTTAAGTTTAAAAGACTAATTTATATTACCAGAAAACTAAATTACTTTATAATATTAAATTAGGTGGCTTACGTTACAGTAAGCCTGTTGTTAGTAGGTTAGTTGAACGCTGTAGCCATGTCATACATTTTGTTTTTATAATGTTACGTCTTCGAAAAAAAAAAAACATATTATGATATTCTTTTTTGTTTTAAACCTACCTTTATGATATAAAAAAACAAAGAAAGTGAATTGTAATTTTGATGATATTGCCACTGCGTTGTATTACACCGATAAGTATTGTTAGCGTAAGGCAATATTAAATAAGTATTATTAACTAACTTTTATTGAAGTGGAAAATTATAACTATTTAGGTATTTATAGTAAATTTAGATATAAAACGCAATAATTTAAATCGGTTTTCATTAAAATTTAATTCACTTCACGGCTGCAAAGATAACATTTCTTATTTAGATTACAGATTTAAAAGTTCTTGTAATGAACAATAATGTAATAAGAAAAAGAATGATTAATTTTAAGACTGATTCTAAACCTATTATAGTTATATTTTATTGACATGAAATAAATTTATCACTAATAGAAATAGTATTATTTCAATGTGTTTCCTTGGAAAACTCATGTTTTTGCATTTATATATATATATATATACCTATAAGAATTCTATACAAGACACGATACTGTAATTTAGAAAAAACCTTTTATTCTTATGAATCATGCGCATATCGTAGTGTTGACTATTTTAAAAGACAAATAAAATATTTATAAATAGACACAACCTCATGCACCTTATTGGTTCACTTTATTTGCAAGTATGAATCATAAAATTGTATTGACCTTTATATTTAAAGGCTGAAAAATGTATAAGTTAATAAAACCGTGACGTTTACATTTAGTTACAGACATACATATTTTATATAAGTCACTATCGAAAATAAAAAATATACATAAATAGAGGCAGGAAGTGGATAGCATTTCCTACAGCGAAATACGTGGCATGGCGCAGTGGAACGGCGTCTGACTGTAACCGCGAGTTGTGAGTTCGCTTTCCTTTTATATATAAATTATTTTCATTTCCTTGAGGACTCTGGTAAGACAAAGGGTGGTGTTGAATTCACCACACCACACGAAAGTTCTACCGGAAAGCGAAGAACAGAGATCTGAAATACTTAATTTAAATTGAGTATACAAACATAAGTAGGTATATCAAGAAGGTATGTTGCTTGCTGGCGTGCTGACATAAAACTTTTATAAAATCGTATTTAAGCGAATTCTTTTTAATAAAAATCATGAATAAAAATGTACAGATGAATTAAGTAACAGTCATTTGTACAAGCTCTTGGAACTAGCAAATGAGAGTGAATGTATTAGACAGTTGGCTTACCGCCAAGCTTTCCCGCCATAGGTAAAGTGATCTACATGAGCGACATCCATTTTTCTTCAAATACGCTCTGTGTCATTCTAATAAGACCTAAGTGTATTACGAAGCCACAAAGTAACTTGATGAATTTATCAGTGTTTCGTTTTTCTTTAAGAGCAGGAATACCTAGTTTTACTGATATTATAAATAATGTTACAAAATAACTAAACTCCACGTTGCCGCCTCGTGTACTCGTAAAAGTAGTAGTAAAAGTGTATGTCAAACGCATAGTATTATGTATTATATTTGTTTTATCATTGGAAAACGTATAAAAAATACGCACCGGTGTAAACTTAGACTATTTCATAAAAAGTCTAACGTTACAAATCAGATTTCAAATGGATTCTAGTTATTCAAATACAAACACAGGTATTTAATGAATTTCAGAAGGTGTTATTACTTTAAAAATAAGATACGTTACCACATCCCGTGCCTAAGTATAGACGTACGCGTAGTAGCAGAATAAATTTCGAGGCAGCTTATAATTATATTACATTTTATTTAAGCCCCAAGGGATCAAAATGAAAACGTGAGCATTTTCTTGGACCGTTTTAATCTGCCCACAACTAACTTGAACCTCGTTACAATATTTCATTTTTTTAATATATTTCAATGGTAGTAATATATAAAATATATAACTTACGGCTTCGTCGTAATGCTGTGTGTGGAGTGCAGTCGTGCTGCCCTCTCTGGAATTACATGGCGAAGAATGTCTTCTAGAACGCCTGCCTTCCTCCTCGTACTCCTGCATTGAGAGTAGCTATTACTAATGAATCATTTATTAATACATATATATATATTTTCTGTAATACTTAAGGATACATGCATACAAGAACACACTAAGACACCACACATGCAGGAAAGAAAAATAATAAGCACTCAAGGAAAGGAGGGCGACACGTTCAAGAAGAGGGAAGTAGAAGGTTCAGTAACACCAAATTACTCATGATAGTCTTTTAAGTGGGTACGCAAAACGATGTTATGCCTAAAACGATTTTAAAGGTGTATAACAGTGTAAAGCCACGAGAGACCGCGATGAAACTGAAGGGTGAGGGATGATCAAGAGTCTCGACCGTTCAATTGATTTTTGCAGCTATTTTTGTGCGGCATAGTTTTGAGCTATTAAAATAAGTTAGTCAAAAGTTTATCGAGTCACCCCAAAGTTTAATAACAATCTAGTATTAGTTACTATTCTAGTTAGTGCCGATTTCACAAGTATTAAGTCAACGCTCACAGTGTTTTGGGTTAAGTTCGGAAATCAAACGCAAAAATTGAATAAGTGCCTCTTAAAAACGTCTTTGTTAAAATATATTGCTTTGTGATTCAAATTGTATAATTACTGATTTTTGGAATGAAGATTGTCAATTGTGTATGAGAGAAAAACCCATAATAACATCTTATAATAAAATTATAAAACTAAAATGCACATTATATTTTCATTACCTATATGTACATTTTATGACTTTATTTTACTTTACAATTGTTGTCTCAGCTCCAATGATACCAGAGATCATAAATGAAAAAAATAGATTAGATTAGAGAGAAATTATAAAGGAATAAAGTGAAGCCTCTCTACCATTAAAAATGATTATTAAATGTAGTCAATGTAATACTTCAAATATTTGTGATCTAAAATAATTAGTGCATATAATTAGCTTTAAGTGTATTATAAAATAATATTTAATTTAATAAAAAAATAATAACTAATTTATTTAGCCATATACATTGTAAAGAATACAGTCCTAAAGGAAAATTAGGTATTATTTCCTTAAAGTTCTATTCAAACTAATATTAAAATTGGATAAGATTCTAGCCAAGATACGCTTATGTTAGTTTTTTTTTATAAAAACGTCCTATTAAAGCTTTTAAGACTCTCTCTAAAATGATCTGAATAAACATATTTTAGCGTTGAAAATAGCTTCTGGACTGTGATGACAACGGAAAACGTGCTTCCGTTTCTTAATAAAATAGAGCAAATTTCAAAACCATATAGGCCATATATTACATTACATTAATAAGTAATAAATAATAAAGTGCAATTAAATATAACATATAATTGAAATCGTAAAGTTTTGGATGAATAATAACAATTTTTCAATATAATATACAAGCAAGCCGATAAAATGTTTAATTATTAGTTTTATATGAAATAGATATGTTGTGAAATTATTAAGTATATAATTTGAAAAACGAGAACTTGACGGCATTAGACTGTTTCTTATAAACGGGCTAAGTGAAGGAACTTCAGTTAATAGGGCTCGCGCACAACGCTGTTAGGTTGTAACTAAATGTTCTTTTTCCTGGAAAAAAATTAATGAATGCTTTCATTTCTTTATTAAGAATGGTAAGTATGTATATGACAAGTATTTTAATATTATGCGAAATCATTACTGAATAATAATCATGATTTTTACTAAGAGCCACTTATTGATATATGTCTATTTTTTATTGTAATTAATGACTTACCGAGAAAAATAATTATTTTTTCAACAAAAAATATTTTTAAAGTATAACTTACTTATTTTATGGAGCTGCACAATTGCAGCTTTACTATAGACAGGCACTTGACAGTTATATGGAAGTTTTCAAATTAAAAAGTGCTGTAAACTTGTGACACGTTTTTATATTTATCATATTTCTATTATATATACTAGTTTAATTCACAATGAAGCATTAAATAATAAATATTACGTTTAAATAATCAAAAAATAGACCTATAAATATATTTAAGATATACTTATAGCGTATAAATTACATGGCTTATTACAAAACGGAAGCTACGGACAGTTTTATTACGCATTACGCGTAAATAGGACAGTAGAGACGCATGTCATAATAAACTGACTTGAGAACAATAATAATAGAGTCGTACAACTACTAACAACACTTGAAACATTTCTAAATGCAAGAATTTGCTAATTATGCTTACTAATTATTAGTACTGCTAGTTATTTTTTATGATTATAATTTTTATGACATGGCAATACCTTCGCCATGGCATGTATGTCCAGTGGTATGTAGTCGCGGAAAGCGACGCGACGCCGACGACGAGACATACCGTCTAACCGGTCGTCCGGCGTGCCGAGGACTGCCGGTGCCGACTGACGCGGACGTCTTCATCACCCCCATTACAATAAGCTACGCGCACAGAAAAATGCCCGCGCATATGCCATCGTTTTTCAATTGAATATGAACAATTTGAACATATTCGCCTACTAACAATATAGTTACGAAGATTATTTCCGCATGTTTTGGAAAATGGATTCAGCGCAAAAGGTTACAGACTGTGGCGGAGAGACAGACATGTTTCCGCTGATTTGATGAATCGTTTTATTATAGGAAATATAAAATACGAATATATTACATTTAATAAGGTCAATATTTAAAAAAAAAATTGTTTGTGATTTAAATAGGTTTATCATTTGTCTTTACCGATATATTTTCCAAGAACTGTGATGGTATAATATAACAGTAGGTACATATTACAAAACTATAACTCAAATACCTATTATATATATATATATATATATATATATATATATATAAAAAAAAAAAAAAAAAAAAAAAAAAAAAAAAAAAAAAAAAAAAAAAAAAAAAAAAAAAAAAAAAAAAAAAAAAAAAAAAAAAAAAAAAAAAAAAAAAAAATATTACCTAGTGTATATAACATAACATCGGCTCAAACCATTTTGAGTTTTTTTAGATGTTTTATGTTATGTTGTGTATCCACTTTTTTATATTATAACATTTATATTTAATATTTAAAATAAAAAAAAATACTGTTTTATTATTAGCTTACAAAAAATACAAATAACTTAAGATGAGAAAAGTTATAAGATCATGTTTTAAATCTCAGCAAATTGTGAATTAAGGAATCCTTTTTTTCAAAGAATTAAGGAAATTACGGGATACCGGATATATAAGGGATACCGCTACCTTGGCTTCCCCTTAAAAAAGGAAATAAAACCACTTGTATTAATGATATATCAAACTCGTGACGCTGATCATTTCTCGTTTGACGTCATTTGGCCACTTGGGGCAACTTATCTCTTTTGAAAAATTTAAAAGCTTGTTTTAAAAATTACTAACTAATAAAAAACTTACTAACTATTGACAGATTTAGTATTTCGTCAGTATAGATTATTGTCTTGACTCGTATTCGTAAAAATAAATATTTATTTTTGTATTTATGGATTTTGAAGAACCCTCACCTACCTACTACGAGTACTACCTACGTATGTTACGACGTATTGAAAATTTAATATATCATATAATTAACTTAAATAATAAATATTATTTAAAGATGTATTTACATAATAAAATACTATATTTTAGACATGATATATATTTATCAATGAGAAATAACAATTTTAAACCAATATACCGCAAATTAAATACTAATGTAATTACGATAAAAATAAACATCCGGTCTCGTCCGGGATTTGAACCCGGGACCTCTCGCACCCGAAGCGAAAATCATACCCCTAGACCAATAGGAGATCTGGTGGAACTCGTGTGATTTTAGTTAATCTGACTATGTAGCTTATAATAAATAAAATGAGGATTACAGAAATGTTTTGTCGTTAAGATAGCTGCAATAAACTAATCTATACTATTCTAATAGGAAGTTAGGAAGTAGTTAGGATGTATTTGTTGGCCGCTATTACCGACTAACCAGTTTGTTATCAGTAACAGCCAATTATACGTTAGTGTTCATATTATAAAAAACTAAAATTTTGCCAGATTTACCTGTTTTAGGTTTTATATTCATGGAAATAACGGCCACAACTGCAGAGTGAAGTACTACATCTAGCCGTTATACACATGCAAGAAATGTGAATTACAGAAATTCAGTGGTCGTGTCAAAGTGCCACTCTTCTACATATAAATAGATAAAAGACGATTAAAATATATGTGCAATTATTTAGAATGAAATGTATAAGTTAAAACGTAGATATGTATACAAGTTTGTGGTAAAACTGAACACTGTATACGACCGTGCACGTTTAATATTGCTTCACTAACTCAAGCGTAAATTATAATTTAAAAGAATAAACGTGATTGTGGGGTTGCATGGCACACCCTGAAACTCCTGAAAATAAGGTGTTGAGAAGAAAAGAGTCACAGGTATAATATTAAAGTGAAGTTAATTCTGGCAAAATCACCTCGGGCGGAGGGTCCAGCTCGTCGTCCGGTGGCGGCGGGTCTCCAGCGCGCCACGTACGCCCGCTCCTGCCCCACACAACACTTTGTCTTACAACTTACATCAACGATGAATATCAAACAGAACACCTATGATAATATGTAAAGCAGTTCCAACACATTTTTAAGAGAACTTTATGACATTTATAGGCTTAAACCTATATATATATATATATTATCCATTACAATTATTTGAATAGTTTCATTATTTATTTTATTTTTCAGTTACTTGAAGTATGTCTTGATAGTGGGTAAATTGTTTTATAGAAAGACTATTGAGTAACGACTTTACGAGTAGTTAATTCAAAAGAACTCTTACGGATGCATGATAGCCGTATAAAACCGCTGGTGACAATAAATGTGAGCGTTTAAGTGTCTATAAAACAATCGATTCCGGAGCCGAATAAATATATTGGCGATAAGCCAACGACACACGTATCTCGCTGGAGAACATGAGATGCTATATACGAGCTTTATAATTATTATAAGATGATACATCGTACCACATCCTAAATAGATATTTAATAGGTACTTTTTACAGACTTTGTAGTTTGAGAATGCCTAAATAGCAATTTGCACCAGTTAAATTATATATCAACCTAATGTTTCCATTTTTTAAACGTCCCTAAATCTTTGCGGTCACCTGTAAGCTTGATCGTGGGGCGGAAGACCCAAGCCGGAGTCCTCGGAGGGTGAGCGATGGTCGACCACAAGAGGCACTTCTGCCGGCACCTCCTACAACAACAATCTCTACCTCATCCTAATATATTATAAGAAGACGTGATGCCAAGTGCTCATAGAAAACCCTTATAAATTATACAATTAAAGCCCATATTAATGACGACACGTTATATTTATAAAGAATTACACTAAGCACTCAGTTCCGTTTGTTTTGCAAATTTAAATATTCGTTTACGATATGATGTTAGTAATAATGCAGTTTTGGCGATTTGTTTATGTTTTAATAAATGACATGTTCTGTACAAATTTGACCTACAAACATTTTCTAAGTGTTCTATGTTAACACAAAGCTTTAACAACAATATAATTAGTACACAAATACATTTTACACATCAAATATGCTTTATATGCAACAGAACTCAAATATCTAATGTCGTAAGGCTGTATCGTGATACTTGCGACGTGATAGGATGCATAAAGAAATTAATTATTTCTTCGAATTCGCTTAAAGTGGATTATGGTTAAAAAATTATAAATGTGTAAGATAACATTAAGATATATAAAAATTAAAAATATAACATCCTGTCACGTCACTATGACTATGAGCATGCAACATTTGAACGCGTGCGGGCAAAGCACTTACCGGATCGTGAAGTTCGTGCATAGTTGAAGACGGCAGCATGTGTCTCTCAGTCGCCCGCTATGAACAATTCCATCGAAATATACTATTGTATGACATGGACATCTGAGCGAAGAAACTTAATTGTTAGAAAACAATCAGGTAAGAATTATGGCCGGTAAGTTTCTTGCATTTTTAATTTAATGAATTTAATATTTATGAAGATTATATTCATATCTAAACATTTCATAATTAATAATTCATTTACTAACATAAAATCCATCAGTATTTACTATTTCAATAATAATTCGTTATGTCACTTGGTAAACACAGGCTAATTAAATGAAGAATCCAATTGTATAAAATTTCGCGCTCAATGAACTGTTTTGGGTTTATTATGATAAAGAAATGATTTTCAATATTTTTTTTTTGCTTAGAATAAATTACAAAATCCTTAATAGGATAACTTTTTTCGTTTCGATCTCATTGGTTTGAAGATTCGATTATTACAAAATCTTGAAATCAATTTGAAAATCACTTTTTACTCTTTGCCACAAATATATTTCGAGTGAGAGATGGAGAATAGTGATGTTATAATGATTATAGATTCATATTTTATTTAAGTATATTAAAATTATCCTCTTTGATAACAGACTAACGCTAGTTAGACATGAAGAAAATTTTATTATAAAAAATATATTATTACTGTAACATAGCAGGGAAATACTGCTTACTATTAAATAGTCCAATGTTATCTTTACATAAATGTTTAAATTTACTGTCAACATATCCGCTGTCCGCAATATGCCGATTGACAAATAGAACATGGCGATTGTATAATCTCTTTCTTTACTATCTTCCAACCAATTTAACTGACCGTCTTTTGAGTGGCGGAACTCGCTATAGAACTTTTTTAAATTAGACCTAGTGGAAATTCTTCTTAGGGAGATTTTATAACGTTACTATGTTAATCAATCACGTCTCTCGCCGCTGTTCGTGTAAGTGATATTGTGTAAAGTAAATTAAATATGTACAAGATCTCACCCTAATTTGTAATGTTTTCGCGAAGGACTGTTTATTATACCAGTAAAATAAACATCTAGAAATTGCGAGCGCATTCATGTTTATCTGCGAGCGCAGAATTCTAATTAGAACTTGCAAACTAACGATAACAAACATTTGACTTAACAGGTACAGCCAATAAATTTAATATAACATAATATAAAAGTATATTTTATCAGCATTTTTACTTTAATTATCAAGAAGTATTATCAAGAAGTAAAAAAAAGAATTGATAAAGTTTATAAATGAAATTTAATGACACTGATGAATACTGAATGAATACTGCTAGGTTATATATTCAATAAAAAAAATTATAGTATGTATTTCTTTATTCTAACTTTTAAACATTTGGAGATTTACTTTTTAGCTTTATTATATAATAAATAGTTGGAAATATATAACATATCAATATATAACATATTAGAATTTGTAATAGTTAAATATATTAGTTGATGATTTTTTCTATATTTCATAATATACGCACGCATATTTAGTTAAACTATAGAATAAATAAATATTCGTACATAAATATACTTCATCATTTCCTTCAACAGAATAATGATACAACTTTTATATAAATGTACAATACATTTTAAAGTCAATTACTTAAAAATAAGGACCAACAATTTTTTTTTTAAACTTTGCGTACTGTACGTTGCAAGGGTCAACTCCGAAAGAAGGTACTTATATATTTTTTACGTACGTAAGCACGATTAGTATAGTTGTATAATATATTTTTTGCTACAAAAAATCTAAAGCTGATTATACTGGCATCTACGTATATACGTATACGTTCTTTTTAATTAAAATAAAACACCTGCGTAAGCTTATAAGTAATCTTAAAATCGTTGTTAATTTTGAAATGTACGTTTCAGTTATATTATTAAAAAAATATGTATATGTTAAGTTATGTATATGTTATACGACGTATTGCTGTAATGTTCATAATTGGTAAATATATATTGGTAAATTGGTATTAAATATTATAAATAAAAATAATGTTTTTAGTGGTAAATAATATTAAGTAAGATAAATAATTCAATTAATCGAATAATAATAAAGTTAACGTAGCTCCTTACTTGATTTAATATTAGAAATCTAGTTTTATATATATATATATATATATATATATATATGTTTGTTATATAACAAATATAACTACCGTTAAATGTTACATAATTATTTGTGCGTAAGGAATAATAATCGGATATACTCTAAACTATTGTAGATAATAATTATGAATTATCTTTAAAACTTAAATTGAATTATCTATGTACTTGTTCTTGAACCAACATAGCAATATATTCAAAAAGGATTTATGTTTATTTTCTTTTTATTGTCTTTCATAATTGTCCATACAACATACAAGACAATAATGGCGTATCTAACAAAGCTGACAACGATCATTGAATTACAATTTAATAAGTTACAATAATAGTTTCAGGAGTACTATTAATGTAAAAGACATATTTAGAAAACGTATAAAAATTTGAACGCAGCGGGATTTGAACCCGCGCCCTCTTGAAAACCGTTAAAATTTTTATACGTTTTGTAAATTGTCACTTTAAAAAATGTTAACAAAATAAATACTATTAATGTGATTATCCTATATGATATATGATTATTAACCCTTGTTAAAATATGATAGCCAAATATTACGAAACATTGTCTTAAAATACTGGGTTTGTCAAAGTGAGGAGGACTCCATTGAGTCATAGGGAGTACACGATAAAGTTTTCATAATGGCGGCGGCTAAGATGCCTGGTGAGTGTGTCAAAGCTGAGCCCCTGTGCTCGGCATTCACGCTAGCTCGTTGGCGAGAAAATATGTGCTTTTAAAGTGCCTATCAATAGACTGATTTTTAAGTTATTCAATGTCTGAAAGACAACTGGGGGTACGTAAAATAATAAGTTTGACATAAAAAAGAAATTCAATATACAATAATGTAAACATTTTTTAGAACGTATGCAATTAATGAATTTAGTGCAATTAAAACGTTTTACTTTAATACAGAATATCTTTTATTATATTTATATACCTTTATATGGGGATCAGGTCCATCCTCTGGACGGCGGTATACAAGCTCGTCGAAACGTGGTCGGTCCTCCGGAAGCAGAAATTCCCGGATTTCCGTCAAAAGTGAATACTGCCAACAATAAAAACATTTTCAAATATTATGTTCATATAAATCGCAATTATTTACAACTTAAATAGAAATTATTTTGTAGAATCGATGATGTAATAGAAATAGTGACGACAGGAGTTCCTTTTCAAGAGCTTACATAAAATTTCACTCCTTTTTCCTTCTTTTTTTTTATTATCTCTAAAATTGATGAAATTCATATAAAATATTCACAGCTTTCTTGTAACACTAATGGTTCAGAATATAACATGTAAAATTTATTTTATTTTAGTTAAAATGTTAAGTTACGTACATTTATGTACTGTAATCAAAATATCCTGGTTTTTATAATACTAAGTGTAAAACTTAGTAGCCTTTTACCGTGTATAACAATTTTGATAGAGAAAACCTAGTGTAAAGACTCTATTCTACACTTTCCGCCCAATTTGAGTGCTAAGAACGTATTGAGTTGCGCAGTGCAACGCCGCGCTCTATATTACGAGAAATAAAAATAAATTAATTATAAATATTCCCTCGAGTGTGGGTCTAAGCTGAAACCATTTACAATCAGACGTTATTCAACTACGACTCGATGACAATGATTAGCAGAATAACAAAAACGCTTAAAATACCCATTATTAAATATTAACAAGTTCATTTATCAGTATTAAATAACTTAATTGATATTTGAACTGGCATTTGATAATTACAACTATAAATCATGTCTTAATTAAAAAAGTTAATTTGCCGTTAGTATAATTAAGTAGAAATGTATACGAGAGCAGGAGGGGAGTGTTCTTTCGCGGTTTCTTAATATTTACGACAGCAAATAAAGGTAATTGAAGGTAAATTGCCTATTCATAATTTTAAAATAAGAATGAGCAATCATCAATGTGAATATTATATTATTTGTCTTTAATTTTATTAAAGTTGCATTCAATTAAATTTTATTTTATTATAATTCATTGATAATAATAAGAATAATGAATTACATTAATAATCAGCTTTATGCTTTTTCCCGCATAGCAGGCAGAGGCAGAGGTCTATTTGCCTGTCGGCCTGCCTCAATGTTTCTCAAAGATACTCCTTTCTCAAGTTCCCATTCGAACCGAGCGACATTACGTGTTGAGTTGTGGAAATAAACGCCGCGTTTTGTCTTGTAACCAGAGCGGAGAAAAGAAAACATTTTGATGTGTATGTTAATAAGCAAATCATTCCCACAGATGGGAATCGAACCCACAACTATCGCGTATACAATCAGACGCTGTCAAAGTGCGCCACGATGGCCCCCATAATAATTAGAGATTGTTGTCATAAAACTATTGTGAAGTTGTGTTTAGTTAGTTTCAGTTTCTTATCTTTCACGAACTTTATATAAACAGAGTGTATATAAATCTAATATAAAGAAACAGAAACTTATTAAATAATAACTTTTAGTAAAATATTAGTTAAATACATTTGTAACTTGTTTCAGCGAATTACATACCTTTTGTGGCGTATCTAGGAGATCCCTCAGAACGGTTAGAAAGGCATCGGATGTAAGCCTTCGAGACGCATACTCTTCCATATAGTAAGCAAGAGCAGGAATGTCACTTTGAGGTAGCAGCGATTTCGCCTTCTGTTCCACCGCTGTCGCTGCTGCGCCTCTTCGTTTCCCCCAGCCGCTAATTCTGTGACACAAATTACATGTTTTTATTTATTCATACATTAAAGTAGATCACAATTCATATTAATAATTTAAAAAAAACAAATATGTGAAGCACAAAAGGCGGTCTCATCGCTAAAAAGCGATCTCTTTCAGACAAGTAGTTTCTTTCTTAAGTTTAGTAGATTTGTAAACTTATATTGCGTGGATGGTGTAAATACTTTTATATATCATATTGTACTATATTCTCAAACAAAGAATACACAGATATCTACAAAATCTTAATCTTATGATGCTCAAACTAAATAATCTTTAATGATTTGATGTCGGCTTAAGATGAATAAACATTTAAATAATGTTTTTTTTTAAATATTTCAAGATTTCGCACGTGTATGTTAATAAGCTAATCGTTCCACACTGTATTCGCGTGCACACGGTACGGCGTAAGAATTTTGTATTCTCACAGTAAGGTTCTCGTAAGAACTTAGACTGTTATCAAAGTACGTCAAGTATAAGCAAAAATAAAATAATCGCTTCTAACTGTTGTTTTTTGCTAAGAAAGTAAACAAAAAAATATATTACTTGACACGTGATCAGGTTTTATAGAGCAAACTTCAAAACTCATCGTCTGTTCTTATCTAAATCATCGCTTATTTAATAAACTAAAGAAATGTCTAAAAATTTACGGAATTTTATACAGTCCGAGAACGGAGTAAAAATTATGTAAATAAGTTCCGTTAGTACGCTACGTATGAACGTAACTTCAAAAGACAACCAGCGACGTGGTTCTAAATGATGTACTCCTAGTTAATGTTACCGTCAATTTATACATCAGAACAACAACGAGCTGCCGTTTTGAGGCTTGAACTTACGCGAAAATGTAATTTACAATATATTAAATAAATAAATTTATGAAGAGTTTAATATATTTTGATTAATATTTTGATGTACATATTTGTTCGATCTCGTCAATTAAAAAAAAATGTTAGAAACTTTCGTGTAAGTCTTAGTTAAGTCTAAGGAAAATACATTTCTTTACTTTATTAACTGAACACAATATTTCAAAAGTATCACCAGACGTAGTCCGTACCTATTTCTTCTTTCCATTTCTAGAATTATATTTCAATTATATTACATTTAAGATAATACTCTTTATTTTGATTAATGATACGAAAGGTAAAGAAATGTATTATAGTTAGTCTAAATATAAATAGTACGACTAGATGTAGTCGAAACCGGCTATTAGTTGGAGCATCGTGAACACTTGAGTTAGACGTTTAGCAATACACATGTGTAAACCTCAAGTCTTAAAAAAAACTTAAAAATTCCATGAGGAGAAATACGTTTAAAATACAGGTTTTATTTCAAAATTATTATAGAAAATGTATAAATAACTAATATCTCTTTACATATAATAAAAATGTAACTGATCGAACTTGAGCTTTTTAATGTTTTATGCTTCTAAAGTAAATTTGTCAAGATTATTTCAAGAACACATATTTGAAAAATGAGTACATTTATAAAAATCTATATACTTGGGTGCAGCATCTCGTTCTCCAAAAGCCGTGCACGCATGAGGCACTTTTCCAACATCTCGCACAAGCAGAGACATTCTTTTGTGGTATTTCAGTTGTGCGACAGCTTCGTCGTGTGTCACATCTACGAACGACTGGCCATTTACTTCCAGGATTTGATCACCCACCTAACGAAAAAAATGTTTTAACGACTATAAATATTATATTATATCTATTTCAACTTTGAAATTTACGCATACCATAATATAATATAAATATGAAATTGTTAATAAGCTTTACCTAGGGCTAACAATAACATAAACTGTTTCAACACATTTTATATTTCATTTTAATGGTTTTACTTTAAATGTAAAAATTATATGGGTACAAGACATATTTAGAAAACGTATAAAAATTTGAACGCAGCGGGATTCAAACCCTCTTGAAAACCGCTTTCAAGCGCTCTGACCGCTAAGCCATGCGTTCCACATCCAGCTACGTCGAAATTCTTATACGCTTTATTACAACTTATATTTATTTGTTAGCAGGTTTTCAAGAGGCGCGGTTTCAAATCCCGCTGTGTTAAAATTTTTATACGTTTTCTAAATATGTCTTTTTCAATTTCCTTAGTGTGCGAATAACACTTTTAATAAATGTTAAAAAAAAGTATATGGGTATTTCTCACTAAGCTTAAAAATTAAATCTTGAATTTATATAATCATATTACGTTTAAAATATTTAATGATATGTATCAATAATTACTTCAACAAGTAACCTTTTTTGTAATTGTATTTACAATTTTATATAAATATTATGTAGTAACATTTGCCTAACCGAAATGACTTCTATGTGACAGGAATGGCCACGATTGCAACAGAAATCGATAGCAAAGTGGTGCCTTGTTAAAAGTTTAAATAACTGCACCTTGGTTCCAGTTAATGTGAGTTAAACATGCTTCACTACAGGCAACAACAAATATTTTTAATAAATATAAAAGTTAAGTATTAGTAACTGTCATATAGTAAATAAAAACTTATGCTGTAAATTGTAAAGTAATATAATGAAAGCCCAAACTTTTAGAATATTTTACAAAGTTACAATGGTGGTTGTCAATGATAGAAGTTTACGACGAAAAAAAACAATAGCGTACAATGAATTTCATAAATAGTGATAGCTCGTTTAAAAGGCATCAAGTTTCCTTTATCCTTCATGTAAAACTGGGTCAGCAAAGGTTATTGAAGCTTGATAAGCTCATTTTTCCTTGCCGCAAGGATAGATGGAGTCGTGTCAAAACGACGTTATGCAATGAATAGTATTTTATTTAGAGCTAACATGGTAGCTCATAAGGTAAAGTCCATAAAAGTTTCAACCCTTTTGTTATGTTTTGTTTTTACTTTTCGAATTTAAATTTCAACGTACAGCACGGAGATTGACGGACAACTACTAATCTCATAGGCTGTTTTTGTAAATTATCATACATACATATGTATATAAACACGCTCAGTCTGATATATCTTATAGTCTAATTTAAACTGTTAACATAAAGATAAGAAATAATGCATTTGAATGTACGGATCACATGTCCATAATGGACTAAAAAACAATGGAAATTTACTAAATACAACTTACCATAAGCCCCGATCTCTCAGCTACCGAATCTTTATCCACACCAGTTATGTAGATACCAAGACTATACTCCAGCCCACCTCTAATCATTAATCCTAGTGATTGTCCAGGTTCTATGCAAAGATCCACCTATACAATATAAAAGCAAATATTTTATACATTTCATTTACAGAGTTTATAGTTCCAGAAAAGTGAAGATAGAGACCTTATTTTAACGTAAAATGAACATCTATATTTAAACTTGTTACAGATAATAACAAAATATTTCCGCATTTACCTTATTCTCAGAATAGTTTTTCATACGATTGTTTTTCGACGCGAACAACAAAATACAGGAGATTGGTTAACGAATAAAATTACCGAAAAATGTCTAGTAAATGCTATAATTTTATTATATATTGTGTGTAATATAGATGTATACTGTACTATTTCTGTACTGTTATTAAATTTTAATTTAATCTCATGTGAAGATCGTGTCACAAGAGACGGTACCTGGCATAATCACAATGCCAAATGACACAGTTGTAGAACCATGGACTCTTTATTGATTGTAAATATGTACATAACATGTAGCACTGTTAATAATAAATTCAAGTACCTACATTACTTTTGTATTTAGCCAATAATTTTCATGCACAAGTACTCTACAAAAATATCTATTCATATAAAAGACTTTTTATATACAATTGAAATAAAAAAGCAGATTCACACTTTTTCCCGCATAGCAGGCAGAGAGAACCTGGCAGTGGCAAGGCACTGCGTTCTCCACTTTCGACCAGACATTGCGACATTGCGGGTTGAGTGGCGGATCTTAATGCTGTAAAACTAAATTACTCAATATCAACATAATAAGTTCTTTGATTTTCACGATTATTACACAATTTGAAATGAAACTATTTTTAACCGGATTAATCGCGCAAAATATTGGTATTCGAAAATACATTTTAGAAGTACCTTATTTTATGTCTACCTAAGACTTCGAAACGTCGGGTTCTAAAATGTATTTTCGAGAGTCTTCCTGTGACCACGGACTACTGTAAAGTGTTCGAAACGTCAGGTTCTGAAATGTAATTTCGAATACCAATATTATACGCGATTAATCTAAAAAAAAAACATTTCACACAGCTTATGCTCGTATTTTGTATTATATAGGTTTTATACTCCAAATTTATTCATTTACACATCAAATTTCAATTCCTTCAAAAGAATTTACAATATCTTTTGATTTTGAAATCTATTTTATACAATACCTTCATTCTTTCACTAGGACAAATTTGAAAATGACCTTAAATTGTTTCAAAAAATATATTTTAAATAATTTATAAAAAGTTTCAATTTTATTCCTTTTATCACTACAGATATCTGACCGATATTTGACTTTTTTTAACCGTTAACTTGCATTAACATAATAAACAATAATCGTTTGATTATCTAGAACTAAAGCTAAGTGTATATTATCTGCAATTAATCCATCGGATTACCAGTAGTGTACATGCCTAGCCTTCATTGTTATCCCCACACGGTGTTTACTATTCGCTTGCTCGAATCAATGCTTGCATTCAGCTTCACAGACAATTAATCTCTATTTGTTACAGACTATTTGTTAGGATAAAATGTATTGGCGAAATGTACTGCAAAATCAATCAGTAATGTTTAACTCGATGCAAATCGAATGTAAATCTTTTGCATAATGGCGTGTACATGACAATGTAACCTTTCAACCACAATTGTTAAAGCTGACCTGTAATATAATTCATCACACATTGTTTGCGTAGGCTTATCGGACGTGCTCTACATATTTATCCTGTCACATCAGATTTTATTAGACTAAGTAATTAATTGCTACAGACATTAGGTTGCAAAAATCTCGAAAGAACCATTTTAATTAATTAATATTTTAGTTATATTTTGTATAGAATATTGTTTTTTTTTTTTTACTTTGTGGCTTTTACTTTACTTCTGCACCTATTATATACATAAATAGATATTGGGTCGTTTCAACATAACAGTAATTACAGATTTAAAAAAAACATGCTTTTTAGAGCTTAATTTGTGTATCATATTTTGAATTTACCTTTTATTTACTTCTTTGAAATTCAATTATTTGTAGTTGAACAAAAGCTGATGGCATTTAAATATATGGCAATAGAGTACGGATTCACATATTTCGAACTATACATGAGGTATCTAATAAGCCCTTACGAGACGTGACCTAAATGCCACCGACAGGAGCATTTAAGACGCTTCTTGACTGTCTAAATACTTCCCATTCATTTCTATCCCTTTTAATTTATACTAGAGATGTTCATAAAAATTACTTTTTTTTCAAATAATAACTTTTTTAACGTAATATAAGAATAGAAAGAAAAGTTATATTTAAGTATTAAGATATCTAGATCAATCAATTTTCCTTTACGAATAGAGTTTTTTTGTTTGGAAATTAAATGTAAAAAAACAACCTACCTATATATAAAATTATATTTTTATATATTTCCGCTGATTATCAAATGTAATTAATTCCTTATAAAACAGAAATGTAATGTTAAGTTTAAAGTAATATTGCTAATAGCTAAAATGTGATAGTAAAGATATTTTATTGTACATTTTTATAATGTTAATATAACTAGACAACAGTTTAATATTAAAATTCATAGCCTTCACATGCTGACAATTTAGGTTTGTTATTGCTTTGTGGTCCAACGAATATCAAATACCAAGAACGGAATTTTATTAGGCTTTAACTCTTTGACAGGTAGATCGAACAGAAGGGTAGGTTCTGCTACAAATAAGATGTTTTGTATATCGTCTTTACCGATGGATTATGCAATATAAACCCTTATTTACAATTTTAAAGTTCCGGCAAAGTTTATTTACATTTGAGCCATTTATTTTATTATGTAATAAAGTCTAAATTTCCTATTAAAAACAATTAACATATTACTTATGAATTAACATTAATAACTAACCCTTCGTATGCGGTCTTTACTTGTTGAGCGTAACGGTCGCAGTGGCGGCGGTGACGCTGGACGACCATATCGATCCATCCACGAACAAGAGCCTCTGCCCACCAGCGCGCCCGCAGTTCTTACCACCATGGTTAGCTGTCGACAGGACTTCAACATCTGTTGACAAGTAAATGATTTAATTACTTATTAATTGGTCGTATATACAGTTGACAGAAACTCATAAGCCTTAATAATATTTTCTTGATTTAAGTAAAATCTATTTTAATGTATTTGCTTAATATGGAACGTTTCGTAATTTTTTAGCTATTTTAGTTATTTTGGCGTATTTATGTCGAAATCTCATCTTTATAAAGTAATAGTTAGCTATGTCTGCCCCAACACCATTCCTTGTCTGTAACTAAGATCCCCTCGTATTATAGAATGTCAATGAAAATGCTCCCAGGGACCAACTTATATAACGCTACACAAAATCCAATTTTCCTTACTATCAGATGTTTTTTTTATTTATTAAATGCCTCTATATGATTAAACGTCATTTGGATATTGGCGTAATACTTATAATATTGCATATTTATAACTCAATATCGTTTTAATATTCAAAACTAGTTCACACCGCATAAGGCTAATCATGTGAACCCTTTAATAATTTCTTGAAGGAATTATTAATAAAAAATACTTAGCAGATAGTAATGTATATCATTTTAAATATTATCATATTTATATCTTCAAATATAATTAATACTAGCTGTGTAGAATTTTTGCTTACTTTCATTTTGTAACTAAATTTACGCATTCATTTTTCTGACCGGAACTCTCGTCAAATATCCAATATTACAGTCAACCGTTTTATAGATATTAAGTAACAAACGTCCAAACATTAAAATATATAATTTTTCATATTTATCCTTGGTGGAATTATAAAAGTAGGATAAGTGTATCCGACGCTAAAACTTTTAATTTCCTGGAATCACTTCAGTTTTTAGCGTACATTCGCGCATTACATTTCTCAATATATTTCGATTGCATTTGTGTTTTGTTACAAAACCAGATTGCGCTGTCACTTTATTGAACATTCAGTTTAGTTTTATATTAAAAAAAGGCTTTGTTCTCTTTTATTTTAATATATAGATAGACTTTAATGTTATGTAAAAGCAGAAAAGTAACAGTCATTATGCGAGCACCCACCCACAATTCTATCTGAAAAAGCTATTCAAGTTTAAATTTATTTTATTTCAAACGAATAAATTATTTATATAAATGTAACTCTTTTTATCGTGACGCAGTATGTAATCATGATGTTGTGGGTTCAATTCCCACTCCTTGATTCATTTTTCACTATTTACCAGAGTGAGCAAGACATTGCGTCTTGAATTCGGGCCGGAAAATATTGAACAGTATTCGTGAGTAACACCAGACACTACCCTGACTAGCCGCAAAACAATGCGGGAAAATAAGATTATTTGTAAATATATTATAATATAACAAAAAATTTAATAATTTAAAAAATTAATTGATTTACGAAAATACGTATTAACTTTCTAATAATATTATACTGGTGATAAAGGCGACGAAAGCTTATCATAAATGTTTATAGCCCATAAAATTATTGTTGCTATTCGATCCCCGTTAAACTAATTTTATATCGCCGTAACGACTGGAATTACGCGGCACGTTGGCTACGATTATATAAGTTGTTTACTTAAACGGTGTAATTTGCATAATCATTTTTCGCTGGAAAATGAAATAGCGCAATGTGGCGTGTCTACTATAAAGAAAATCTTCAGTTCAATTGCCGCGTTTAAATAAATGTTTTATTGTTCAAACGTTTCGAGATCCACTGCTTTCAGAAATAGTTGGATGGGAGTCCCTCAGGGCTATCATTTTATTTTCTCATCAAAAGAAAAGTTATGTAAAATGTATAAATAATAAATAAAGGTACTTAGGTAGTTGAAAGATAAAATGACGCATTTACTTTATTATATTTTTTGTTATATTATTTGAGACTATCGTGGCACCGTAGGACAGCGTCTGACTGTAAATGAGATTCTTGTGAGATCGATTCTCACTCAGGGGAACAATTATACTTAAAATATTTTAATTTCCCCGCTCTGGTGCCTAAGGTAAAAAATGTGGCGTTGAGTTTCCACCACTAAAGCGTAATGTCTTGATTTCGGGCAGAAAGTGGACAACAGAGTCTTGGCACTAGGTTCTCTCTGATGATAACCTTTAAAAAAAAATTTATAACTGTAGATAAACACGGTCTCAGGGTCTCACAACACGAAATCGTAAATAACGTTACGTTTTTTCAAGTTTTTAAATATGAATATATTTTTTCAAAATTATGAAAAGCGGTTACAGCTTGCCTATTATTTTAAATGAATCCACATATAGCCGTAAAGAAAGAAGTTTGCGCAAACATGAACTAAATTCCATGTCTCGTGATTAATGATGCGTAGACAATGCACCGTAGCTCCACTGTATTCAGCACAAAGCTGAGCGGTTCTACCGGCTTCCTATATTGTTTGCATTCATACATGTAGCTTCAGTTTTATACATAGGAAAAAAATTGGACTTATGTGTAGCACTTTATTATAATTTAAAGTTTAATTTATAACGTAAAGTCATCGGATATATAGTGGACGTCCAAGTGCGTTAAAATAAATTTGAATTCGACTACGAAGTCAATGTACAAATATACGCATAACAGGGTAAGAGGGAACCGACTCCTAACAATGCTTAACGCCGCACTTTTGTCATACCAGGGTCTGGGACATGAAAAAAATTAAATCTTTGTTTTTTGTTTTACATTTTTTAATTGGTAAATTAGTCGTTAGTGTTAGTTTCTAAATATGTCTTTTTCAATTTGTTAAGTGTACGAATAACACTTGTTATAAAAATGTTAAAAAAATATTTAATCAATAGCATTCTCTCTTGCCAAACTATTATTCGTAGAATAATCTTTGGGTAGCAGAAATTTGTAAAAATCTCTTCACAGAGATGCTAACAACAAATATAAGTTGTAATAAGCGTATAAGAATTTCGACGTAGCTGGATTGTAGAACGCATGGCTTAGCAGTCAGAGTGCTTGAACGGTTTTCAAGAGGCGCGGGTTCAAATCCTGCTGTGTTAACATTTGTATATGTTTCCTAAATATGTTTTTTTTTGTAGATCTTTGTATTTCGCGATTACTACACATTTTGAAATGAAACTATTTTAAACCGGATTAATCACGTATATTATTGGTATTCGAAACTACATTGTAGAAACCCGACGTTTCGAACACTTAACAGTAGTGGTCACAGGTAGACTAAGGTTGCATTCGTCTGTCAGTTGATACAATTATTATATCAAAATTTTTGTTAATACAATTAATATATTCTAAAATGTACGGTTCGTGAAGCAGGATAACGTCTTACTATAAAGAGGTTTCATTGTGAGTCCGATTCTTACTCGGGGGAAAGATTTTTACATCTTTATAAATTATTAATATCCTTAATAAATTGAATCGTTTGCAAAATATGGACATTCGGGTCATATTCTCCTTAATAAAAATCGACCACATTACCGAATATATGATGCAACTTAAATGGCTTACAATGACAAATCGTAATGTCAATATCCTTACTTTATAAATTGTAATCTCAATATCCTTACTTTATAAATACACTCCTTTACCCTACCCTTTTCCATCCTAACACCCCAGAGTAGCTCAAGTCAAGGTTTTGTTTTCCTTGGTACCAATCATTCCATTAACCTTTTAGGTCCCAGAGAGATAATAAATTGGAATTGCCGCTGAGTAGTACCTAAAAATATGGTGACTCTATCACTATTAAAGCTGCGATCCTCTGGAACACATCGTCTGGTCTTTAGATCACCTGTGGTGATAAGGCCGCCTTTACACCAAAATTGTGATTATTGTCTTTTGTTTGTTTCATAAGTTTTCGTATTTGTTACTTTATCTTGGTGTAATAAAGAGTTAAATAAATATACAAATACTCAAAATGACGTCTGTATAAACTACAAATACTCGAATCTAAAACTATCGTGGTTAGTTATTCAGACATTAGACTACAGCGAGGGGCATCAAAACATGGAAATATATATTTTTTTATTAATGACTAATCGAAATTTTGTTTCAGTGTTATTATAAAACATAAATAATTATTTTACGATAAATACATGGACCACATGAATCGATTAAAGTTATCACAAAAGAAAATAAAAAGAGATTTATTAACATTCTTATTAAACACACGTTTACAAGAATGTTGTAATATCGTATAAAAAAAAATCCCTCTACATCAACCATACATACGTAGTAACAATATATATTACTAATAATATATTCCAATATGAGATTTTTTGATAATCCTATAAAAAAGTATACTGATTCGTTTTCGGTCAAAGTAACAGCAGACTAAAGTTATTGATGTGAAAAATGAAAGAACGTGAATAGAACTTATGGCCTTGTTTCTGAGGAGATAAAGTATCGTTGTTGATTGCCATTACAAACAAGGGCCTTGTTCTTAATCAAAGTCATTTGATAAGAGCAACCTTCTTTTGTATACTTATGATTAGAAAATACCAAAGTTTGCCTACAAAATGGGCTGTCTCGAGAACAACATTATTATATATATATTACTTTTATTTTTACTCGTTTATCGTTTAAAAAGGTAGAATTATTAGAATTAGAAGCTAATTAGAAAGTCCATACGGACTTTCTAATTAACGAACATATTATAGTATGGACAAAGAGATCAATAAAATAAAGTTTTTAAAATGCTAAAATAAACAATTTAAATTTCATAAGTTTTCGTATTTGTAACTTTATTGTAAATATGCTTCATTTTATATTCATAATACATATCAGTTGATATTTTCGGCCAGTTTGTAGCAAAACAGTTAAGAAAACCTGATAAAGCTTTTTAACCTGAACTGAGCTTAGTCACGAAATAATTAAAAAAGCGGTAGTAATTGGTTTTGTTTTTTTTTTAAAAACATCAAACAATTTCTTTAAACATTAGTGGCATACTCTATTAGTTGAAGCAATGAAAAGATTTTAGGTTTTTGCAAATACAAAAAAGTCCAAATAAAAAACGAAATAATACACTTTTTTTTTTACAATATTCCAAAATATCTACAAACAATGATTATGAATAAGAAAAAAAGATTATAAATAACTGTCACATACTAAAGACTATTAAAAAACTGTAGATATTTATATATATATATATCTCTCTCTGTACCTATTAGACGTCAAGTTGTATGACTATTCTATAATTTATTTGTTTTTATGGTCTATATTCTAATTGCAATACGGGTGCAAAACACCTGCTTAAGAAAAATCATATTCATATTCAATATTCTAAAAATAGTGGCCATTCAAGCTCTATTATAATATTCAGTGGCTGGTCCTAAACCATTTGATGTTGCGCTCATAATTACCGGAGATAGCATTCAGAAGCGGCTTAGAACGCCTCCGCGCTAAGTGGAGTCATTTGGCCTTGCCTCAGAAAAACATGCCAACGGCAACAGGTTTTGAATACACTATAGAATTTATTTTCACAATATTTTTATAAAATATATTTACATATTATTTTTAATGCTATTTTTTATATAAATCATTTCGTTTGTTTTATAATATCACAAGTGTATAACCATGCTGGCCAAACAGCTTTCATCCTTTAGTATAATCCATTACGATACAACTCTGATAAAGCAAAATTTCACTGTTATTTGTGTTGGTTACATGTATAGAATATACGTATTATTTATTCATAATACAAAAGGTAAAAAAACATGTTTATTAACATAAAGGAAATTCACCATTAATTCAAACACCCACATATCCCAATTTACAGTTGGCATGGGTTATCAGTATAAATAATTTAGAACGCCACAAATAGATATAAACAGAAATAGCTGGGTTAAGGTCAAACGTCAAACGTTTTATTTGACAGAGAATTTGTATTGGGTATACAGAGACACAAATTTAATATTAAGTAGCACGCGAGACGATTTAGCGGAACCCCCGATTTTAAGACAAGCCTTTCTGAATTAGCAAGTTATTCTATAAGGTAAGAATAATGTTATCATAAAAACAATCGATTTTAATAATAATAGCATTTTTATACACACGTGTGGCCACACCCATTGATGTGCAAGATACGCGTTGCGTTAGAAACGTGTATGTCACTTTATATAATATCATAAAAGTGTATGCGAAACACAGTATTTTTTTGTTAATATATATAATGTGTAAGTTTTTGCGTTTCTAATTGACTGACAGACAACGCGCAGTCGAAGTTTCTGCGCGTAGACAGCTGAAATTATAGCATGGAGATTTTGAGAAGTGGAGGGAAGCACTAAGAGAGAGTTTCTTGAAATTCGGGACCCGGAAACGGGAAAAATGAGATTTTACTTACTACAGTCCACGCAAACCTAGTTGCGGGTTATAACTACTTCAATATATTTCTAATGCATTATAAAAAAACAAAAGCTTTCTGCATTCCTTATCCAAATAGACATTAAGGATGCCAAATTTCATACTCTAGTATGAAATTTGGCTATAACTATAATTTCTCAGTCCGCTACAGTTTCCATAAAACGGGTAAATAATTTGCCTTTGGATATTATCTCAATAGTTATAGCGAATTTAAGGAAATATATATCCATACTTCTTAAGTTATAATTTCTTTACATATATATATATATATATATATATATAACTATCGAGAATATATTTTCTTATGGTATAAAAGGTAATACGCTAGGGATACCACTTACCTTAAGAGCATCCTCGTGAGATATCCCCGAAAAGGGTGTCCCGTTGACCTGAAGTATAGAGTCCCCAGGGCGAAGCCCAGCTCGTTCCGCCACTGATCCCTCTTCTACTCTTGATATATATACACCTACACCTACGAGATGAATAGAAAATTTATATTGCAATATTTATTATAACATTTCCAGACTGTTTTACGAATTGAACGTGATGAATGTATAAAACTTTGTTTTGGCGTTGTACTAGTTTAACTTTTGGCAACAGACTAAATATGAAGTTAAAATCTAGTTAAATATAACGTACAAAACGTGGCCGGTAAACGAACTGAAGGTCGGACTGGACTGAAATAAAGGGGGTAATGCAAACTGTCTAATATCAAAATTTACTTCAATCGTAGCTAACTTTCTGAGGAAACTAAAGATGACAAATTCTACTCCTAGTAATAAAAACACTATATAGTGTATCTTATATGTGATTGTACATGAAAGTATCTAATAAGACATTTTTTCATACGTATAAATGAATAATATTTATATATATATATATATATATATATATATATATATATATATATATATACTTCTTTTTAATGAAGATGTCAGTTTTTGTTTTATTTCTTTGTATAAGTAAAGTAAGCGTTATGCTGTTACAGGTATTATTATATTGATATTGATATATTGTGTCTAATAAAAGAAATACAGAAACATAAATAACAAATCCTTAGATAAAAGAAAGCCTTGAGGAGGCATTGAAACCTTTTGAACGAAGTAATTCCTTGCTAAGTCCGGGGAAGGTGGATAGATTAGCGTTTTGTGGAGAGTCGTAGATCACTCTGATTACAAAGCTCTGCAGCCGCTCCTACTATTTATATAGCTCTTATACGAAAGCTGGTCGATAATAATATTGCTTCACGTAGGCGCAAACTACGCAAATTGATGTTTTTTCTATAATTCTAATATTTTTGTCAGTAAACTACGTTGCTTTGTATGTGTAGATAAATAAAATATTTTTCTGTACAACTTATAACAATGTTTAAAATTACTTTTATGCCAGTGATTTTCCCTATAAGCTCCATAATCTAGGTAACTTTAACTATTAATTTTGATTATAATTAAATAATGAGCCCAACAGTCCATATAGCAAATTGTTCTATTGTATAATTGTAACGATTTAACAACAATTAAATATAAATATGTATGTTTGTGTATATGCCGAAAGTGTTAATGCACTATCTACGTGTGTGTATAATAACAATCAAAGAGCTAATCAAGCCTACTAACTTTTACCTGCTTCCTTCCCACCCTTGACGCAGATACCGAAGCCATGCGAATCTGCAGGATCGCGGCTCATGGTTACCGTACGTGTAGTGGGCTCCGCCGGCGGCGGCGCCGCCCCGCCCGATGAATAGGGCCGTTCCCTTTCTCTGTCGCCTCGGTAAATGGCCTACGAATAAACTTCAATCATATAAGCAGCCTAATTGGAGCTTCAATATTGCATTTACCTCAAAATATTTTATTAATAAATAATAATAACTTGATTAATATTTTAATGTAAATATCCGGGATGAGTGTTCTATTCTATCATTGTTTTATTTTGAAAAACATATATTATTACGTTTCTAAATATATGTTTTTAAATTGTGTAGAATATCACTTTAAAATAGTAAAAAATTTTGTCTTCTTTTTTTTATCCCTGATTTATAGTCTAACTTCGCTTCGTGAATTTAACGTAGAACTTTCATGCAGGTTTTTTTTGTTTATGTATATTTAAATATTCACACACATTACGTACTAATTAAGAAGGATTACATTTTTAAAAAAGTCTGATAATATATTTTTTTATTTACTTTACTCACTTTTTTATTTACTGTACTTTTATGTCGTAATACAGTTTGTATTGATGGTACACCGTAAAATATGTTGCAGCTTCATTAAACTCGCTAAATATTTTTAGTATAAAAAACGTACATATGTATATCATAGACAACGTGTAATATCAGGATTACGAAATATATTGCACATAAAAACCAGCTCAAACAATAAGGTGTTGTGGCGATGTATGAAAAGACTATCAAGGGGTTTTATAGAATTATAGCTAGATACTCAAACGTATACAGTCGTATATTTTTGGTGACCTACTCTAGCCACGACGACATTAAACTTGAATGAAACAGTAAAATGAGGTAAGTACGCAAAGCAAGTAGTTTTCAGTCGTTCTTTTTTAAAAAAGTGCCAAGAGTTTCCACTGTGCCAGATAGGCGGAACTCTACAATGCACAACTGCAACTAAAACACGCTTCCATTTGTTTGTAAAGTCCCAGATGGAACTGTTCTAAATCGCAAACAATATTGTGAAGTGAAAACATGAAGCTATCCGGCTACGTAAGAAAACATTGCAAAAGTTTAAGATTGTTTATAAAGCTATTTACACAGATAGCTAGAACTGTTTTTAGTAAATCTTCATTTAATCTCAACTTTAGTTATGTTTCACGTCTTATTTGCTCCCTTTTATTTTTAGTTTAAGATGTTTAACAACATTTTATTTTATTTATAATGTAAAATTTTACTAAAATTTTAAATCTTTACGCTTTTTATCTCATTGCTGGGTAGTCAGAGAGAACCTAGTGTCAAGACACTCCGTTCTGTCTTAGGTACGTTTTGTCTTAGGTACCAGAACGCAGATATAAAAATATTTTAAATATAATCATTCTCCCAAATGGAAATCGAACCCACAACCAATCACGTTCACAGTTAGACGTTGTCCCACTGCGCTATGATAACCTCAATATAATAAACTTGGGCTATACTTTAAATCAACAAGTGTTCCTATCTCTCTCTCTCCCGCTGCTATCATCATCAATCAGTAAGGTTTCTGAACTGACAGCGCACACGAACTTCCTAATCGTTCTCATTGTAGCACCTTCGAGGAACTACTAATAAAATTTACCTCGACAGCCGTAGAAAAGACTCAGGAAATATTCAATACACAGTGTAGGTAATGATTTGTCAAAAGCACAACAAGTTGACGTGAAAAAATATGAAGACTAGATCCTTATCATTGTTTTTGTTTACTTAGACGAATATTGTTGATTGAAACCTATGACATCTTTCGTATTGATTTACATTATTATAATAATTATAATTAATGTAACATTGCATTAATTTCACACGCTAACTAAACTTTAACTTGCTAATATAAATATAAACTGAAAAGCAAAGGAGTATATACTTAATATAAGAGAAATTATATACAGGAAATGACATGACATATACAGTTAATAATTTCTTCCCGAGCTATAAAAACGAATGTCACTTAGCCTTTTCTTCTATTCTCTCTAGAAACTAGTTTTTCACCTTGTACCTTTCATAAACTAAAAATTCTAAATGGTTATTCATGTTAAAAAATTAACAGTAACACAAATTCGTTTGAGATTTTTATATGTACAATGTTTCGTATTATTTATGAAAATTTTATTACCTCATTACAATTTTTGTTTGGATCCAATGTGGCAACGAAATAAGGCACAGCCCAACTTTATTGTATCGCTCGATACAGAAGCACATCACGCACTGTTTTATTTTTTTAAGCATACATTTCTATTACACTTTTACTGTGCTTACTATCGATTAGTGAATGAACTGTTCGAGAAAAACCTTCTACACCGGAATATTCATTCACTGAAATAGAATAAAGGTCACATAAAGCACGTAACAACGCGGGAACTTTCACAGGTGACCCCTTTACGTCCGTTTTGGCATAAATCCGATAAACTCTTGACCATTAAAATTCAATTATACTTCTTTGTCACAAGATGAAATACAAAGAATCTGTAGGTAATTTTAAATGAAGTAAATATTGAAAATGGCCGGACACGTTATTGTACTATGGTTCACTGTCAACTGACAGCAACGTTTTAGTGGTGGCCATGGCATGTTGAGCCAACTAAGGACACGCCCATATAAGCTTTAGTTTATAGACTTATTATATTGCCAAAAAATATATGTAATATCATTAGATAATGAAGTTTTAAAACTTACTAATACTAGTAATATAATAACGTGCTAATTTTGTGATTGACATATGAGGTAATGTAAATTCTTTTGTTTTACGACATCTCTTAAAAACGACTTTCCGATTTCGTGCATATATTGCGAGTTAAATGGCGAAACTTTGTTTTTTTTTTTGTTTTACCAGATTGGGTAATAAATATAATTTTAATAGAACCATCCCACGTGCGGGCGTCGAACTAACAACTATCGCATAGCTCTATCCCAATGCGCCATGAGTATAATAATAAACCTTGTAATAATAATAATTAACATAATTAAATATCTACTGGCATCAGCTCTAATATGATAATGTTTTAAGCTTAGTTTCATGCCTCTCAAACGCTGGTCACCGCGGTCATGAATAACTTAGTGCTATCGACTGCAGCCGCTCGCTCAAATAATTTACACGAGACAGCCGTAACAAAGCTTCTAGGTTCTAGAATTTAGCTATTTTTAGAAAGCAATTACTCGGGTGACTCACAACAATTTATAATACTGCGGATTCTTGCATTCAATATTAATATTTATATAACCAAACAAGTAGTGTTTGGTTAACATTATTTACATATTTTGTTATTATATGGCAAAAAAAGTTAATTTGAAAATGTTCAGTAGTAAGTAACCAAGTTAAATATGTGGTAATTTTTTTTGTTACTAGGCTTTTGCCGTTTTGCTTAGTTTATACTTCATAGAAAATGTACTTTATGCAGACTCCCCGCGCGCAAGGCAGACGCCTTACGGGGACTGATGATATTATGGGCTCACCGGCTACTCACCCTGATATAACTAACTAAAACCCAGCGGTAACTCTCTCCACCCGAATCAGACTTCACTGGAATGCTCGTGCATGCTACTACGACTCCTCGGTGGACGGCCCACCTAGTGCGTTCCACTGTCATCTTCAAGGTGCTCCGAGGTTTCTTCCAGAGCACCCGCAACAGCTCCTTTAGGGTAAAAATTGGAGATGCGCGTACCGCCTTCTTCTAACTTCTAGCCTCCGACGGCGGAGCTGGTCTGCATTCGAGCTGGACTCGCGTGACCGAACCGCGGCCTTCAGCAATGCAACAACATTGCAGACCAGTTAGTAAGAAGGTCCCTACCCACTGCGGCATTAGGCCAGAGTATGATACGCCGAATCTACGCGTGTGTCACACTCATGGCACATCGACATGCAATCTAATGCAGGTATTTGCCGAAGCAAACGTGTCCCGTCAGCAGCTGCACCAGTCTGAACGTCAGTATCTCAAAAATTATTTTGACCATTGGGTCAAAACAATTTTTGGAGGCGCCTCCACCATCGCTAGGCCTGCTACCAGGGACAACAGATCCTCCTTCCATCACTGAATCAGGGCTTCGTCCCAACTTCTCCTGATCCGCACGATGTTTCCAATGATTATTTCTCGCCTCGCGACCGCTTACTTGCGTGGAATGCGTGCACTCTAGTAAGCACTTCCGCCTGCAACTCTCTCTCAAGGTGGATTACCCGCCGTCCATGACACTGTACAGTATCCCCGAATTTCTCTCAGCGCTATCACCCGATGCGCTTTTCGCAATTGGGTCCTACCTATTACGAGCGACGAGTCGCTTAACAGCGCTCAACTAATTACTATTTTGCTAGTTCACAAAGTACTAACATTACTAGCGATAACCATATTCATATCATAAATGTCTCCTACTAGAAATTGTTTAATTTTAAATATCAGATCAGATTACGTTGCTATAATACTAAAATGTCTACTGTGTTTAGTTTCTTAAATAACTGAAATATACATTGTAACTAACATGATGTGTTGTACTGCTCGGACTGCTCGCTGGTGAATGTCGTCTGGCAGGCAGTGGTGCGGGCAGAGGCGCGGGCAGCGGTGCCGGCGGGTGCGACGGAGGGAGAGCCTTGCCCAGCGCCGCCGCACCGCCCTGCCCGAAAAGCCGTAGCACTTGCTCAGGCGATATGGGTCTCTTCTTGCCATTCGCACTGAGGTGATTCGTGCTATTTCGTAAACTAGCCGCCCCTGTTTTATATATTATTAATTAAATATAAAATTATACCAACTTATAAAACGTTCCAATTCATTGATTTGTAACATAACATGACATTCATAATTTAATAAAAAAATATTTACTATTTTTTAATCTCAATATCTCAACTGAGACAAGACTTATTTTATTCTCATATTTGTACGGTTAATCTAAACGGAAAAATATAAAAAGCTGGCACGCATAAGCATGCTGACATTTTGCTACGAGCCTTTAACCTCAATTCCATTTCTTATAATATCTAATAAAACTTAAGCATCCTTTATTTGGTATTACATACTTTTACAGCAACATATGTTTAACTTAACTAAATTTCGTAGCATAAATAAGGTGAATGCTACGTAGCTATTTTAATTAAAAGAGAGAGAGAATATATTAGATCTAAATAGACGTTCTTCTCAATAATAGAAGCACAAAGCTACTCCAATGTCATTATTTAATATTTAGTCCATGAAGCCTACAGCTATTAAGATGCTCTATGAGAAAGTTTATAAATATATAAACTAATATAAACAAGATAAATTAATATAAACTCATTAGAGTGTACACAAAGATACATCCTGGTTATTTTATATAGATATGTACAATGCACATTATGCGGAATGTTAGATAATTCGTATAGCCAAAGCTATAATTTTAAAGCAAACGAGATGCTGAAATCTTTTAGTATCTTTGAAAAAAATATTATTATTATATATTTCATGAATATTTATATGAAATAATAGTGTAAGAAAACAAAATAAAAAAGAGTATAGTAGTGTAAGTAAACTTGAATAGCACGCTGCTACTACAGGATATGTAAAAAATATAATCAATACAAAATTAAAATTAAAATATATATGTGCGGTTGTATGGGTTTTATCATTTATACCTGCATTGTTAGCTATCGTAGACGAACCGAGATAAGGTGCCCGCGATAATTTTCCTGAATAGTGATGATGTGAATACTGTGCATGGTGTCCATGAGAGGAGGCTGGCCTCTCCACTATAGTGTATGAAGTGCCTGGCGGGGAATAGTACACGCCTCCACGCGCCCGCGCCCTCGCGTCCTCCGCCTCGTAGCTGGTGTGCCGGTTGTCCTGTAACCACTGGTTGAATCCAACATTCACATAAATAATATTTCCCTAGTAGGACATCTCATTAAGCATGGCTATCTCGTCAGTCCTCGAGAAATACTACTATTGTTACGTATAATGTAGTATATAAAGATACCTCTACGAAGTCAAGTTCTATATTTAGTTCTTTGCCATTTTTTTGGCAAAGTATTTTTTTATTTATTAGTCATCTTATATCTTCCTCGTGCCATCACGGTTTTTTAATTATTTATTACATAGCAAAATCCATCTATCTATGCTAGATAGTATCACTAACATCTTTCAAAGAATTTTCAACTACGTAAAGTTTACACTACAAATTGTTCAGTACAGTTGAAAGAACTTTCAATCATTCATTGTTCTATTTACCTGCTGTGAGCGCGAATGCCTCGCGAGGTGGTGCGCGGGCGGGTGCTGGGGGGTGGCGGAGCGCCAGCCGTAGCCCTGTGAGTAAGGCGGCGGCCAGCGCGCGCCGAACTCCGCCAGCTCTGAACCCTCGCCTTCCCCCGACCTCATGCCGGGGGTCACCGATCACTCTACAATACAATGACATGAAACTTTATATTTTAACTCGTAGTAACGTCATTTTTATTATGTAATTGTGATAAATACATAGTACTCGTATTTAAATCTTAAATGAAATGACGTAAGATAAAAGTTCTTTGTAAAATTTTGTACATTTTTTATAAACTTAAAAACTAAGACTTATAATTGTTACTTTTATTATGACGAAATACATTTTAGCTAATAAGTAGGTACAAGAAAAAGTAATTTGCGAAGGCGTGTGGCACCTGGGCGCGGTCCAATTTATGAGCCCGCTTACTTGCGCCAACACAATCACAGCACCAGTAAATTTAAATTTTATCTGAAATCTTCAGTTGTTCTAAATAACACAAATTTACTTTATATTTCAAAGTTAGTAAGAGTATTAAAGTATGCATTTATGCAATATAAATATTTGTCTTTTCTCGTGTTAGTAACAGCTTGTTGTAATTTTATTTCAATTAAGCTATAACATAATTTCTCTTACATTCAAAGCATATTAACTCGTGATAAAGGATATCGTGGCGGAGTGAGAACGTTCAAATCTATATGTGATGGTTGTGAGGTTCGATTCCTACTTGGCGGAATGATCATAATTTAATTATTTTCAACTCTTCGCTCCGGTGAACAAGACAAAGCGCAACATTGAGCTCCGCCGCTCAATACGCAATGTCGAAAATTTGGGCGGAATGTAGAGAAAGGTATATCTTGACACTGCTTTTTCTGTCTACACTGCTAAGCGTGAAGCTAAAAGAGATTGAAAACAAAACTGGTATATATTTCAAGTAGTTAGTGGAGTTACCATTAGTATTCGTAGAAATAGGTATAAGCAATATCGCCACGAACAAGTTCGTGGCTGTACAGCGACCAGCACACGTTTACTTCCGCTCGTTTCACTAATGAGTTCAAGTTTCAAGGTACTTCAAGTTTGCCGACTTTCCTTGACATGCTAACTAAGCATGTTGTTGTTATATTATTATTTGTGTTTTAACATATATTCAATCGTTTACTTCAGTTTTTTACAAAAGAAATAAGTATGCAAATATAACTATCTAGTAAGGGATGTTCAATATATTATATTTTAAAATCTCAGCAAGTATTAATATAGTTAACGTAAATATATTTGTTTCTTTTTTCTAAATAAGTAAATGTAAAGCTTAAAACTATTCGGTGTCATAACTTACTAATTGCCCCAAAACAAACTGCTCCCTGATTGACTTTGTTTCCTTTTCATAAACTTAATTAAGAGCGATGTCAAAAAACATTTTTGTCCTAATTAGTGTTTGACGATTTAATGTATTTCCACACTGGTCGACGCTTCCGGCCTCGAGTTTTATTCAAGACCAGCCTCATTCCTTGGTTATTTATGGATATGGTCTTATAAATAAAATACTGTAAGCTATAGCAATAGAACTTTTCATCACTATATATTAAAAAGTTACCTTTTAATATTGCATGCTTAATTTAACTACACATATTAAAGTTTTATCTCCAGTAAGTACCTACAAGTAAAGGGTCAAGGCCGTTAAATAATTAACTCGTAGGTGCTAATATTTTCAATGCCACTAATTATACTACTTATAATAAAATCTTAGAGAATTAATTTAATTTACATATTACATACAATTTTGTATATATATATATATATATGTATAATAATATAGACTTCAGTGCTAATACTACAGATACTTTAACGACCTAAGATCAGGTGACGTCATCTACTCGCAATTGATCCATAAAATAATCAAATTTCATAGTTCCAGCCGGAAACTATGATATACATTATAGTGAATTTCAGAAATACAAAATTTAATTTTTCTCCTTTTTATACGTAGAAAGGGGCAAATGCATATAGTAGAAAAACCACTGCTGACAATGTTCAGTTAAATACTTAACGAGTTGTGCCGCAAAATGGAACACATCTCAGAACAGAACCTGCCATTTTCCTAGCAAATCTTTAAGTTATAAAGGTGTAATATGTATCGGCAGAATCAAATGAGCAGTAAAAATCTATAATATCCAATTAAAACAGCGGAATAAATTCGTACAAGTCAACACAAAATTAACGAATGAATGGCAATTTATGTTAAAATTTATGTGTATAGTGTAGTCTTGCCTTAAATATTGTTACAAAGAAAAACAAAGTTTTTATTCTACGTAACATTTATCACTTTTATAACGATAGTTTAATACATCAATATAAAATCATTAAAAATATATAAAGCTTATTCGAAGTGGTCTCCATTGGCTGCAATACAGTCCTTGAAACGTTGAGGCTAGTTATCAATTAGTACACGCACTCTTTCTAAAGGGACCTGGTCACCTGGCCTGAGTAGGTGCGCGCTGGTCTCTGCCGCGTGCTAAGCCTGCTAAGAGTAGCAGGCCGTCGAGGGTGCCCACCACCCTTAACTCGGCGACGTGCCTTGCTGGTTCCCGCCGCCAGGGTTCACGGAAGATTGGGGTTCCCGTGGCCTCGGTTAGTGGAGTGGAGGAGCACCGTGAGGTTTTAGTGGGTATACGGACGGACTATCTGATAGTCCAGAGTTCCACATAACCACGTCTGACTCCTCAATCGGGCTGGTATCCGTAAAGGATTTCCTCACGTAAAAAAAAAAACTTTTTCTAAGGGGAAATTCTACACTGCCAATCGTATGGATTGTTTTAGGGACTCCAAATTATCATTTCATTTAGAGCAAGCCTTACTCTCTAAAACTGACCACAAATCATAAACTGATGCTGAAAGGACCATTATTGGCTTTTAAACATGGTGTTGTTAAGGGACTTAACTACCTTCTCAAGATGGATATCCTGATACATTTGTGCCGATGTTTTGATACCTTTTTCACGAAAATTGTTTCAGCTACTCCTTCATAGCTAACACCCCACCAAACCATCACTGAATGAAGAAAATATTGTCTTGTCTTGACTATAAAAAATTTGTCATCGGTAAAATATTTTTTTCTGTGACCTTTACTATGCGTACCGCTTCAGTAGTAGTCTTGATTTTACCACCCTATTCTTTTTTAAATTATCAGTTTAAAAATGACCTCTTATAGGCGGCAAGCTCTAAGTCATCTTCTAAAATATGCAACATGGTTCTGGGTGCTATCTTTATCTCCTGAAATAAAATCTTTTGATTTCGGACAGGATTTCTTCGAATTCTTTCCCTTACTGCTTTGATTACCTTTCGTACGAACACGTAACACGTCGTTTTAATCAATAGCCCGGTTTGTGTACCGAGCGTTTGAATTAAAACATGTATTTAACAACTTTACTTTATGAAATACAATCACAGTCATTCGGTTCTCTTTATCACCCCATTCCATAATAATGTCACAAAGTATACAGTCAATCACTCATAAATTCAGTCAGAAAAATATAAAAACACAATGAACAATCATATAAAATTGCAGCTACCAAATTCAAAAGTAATATTTTGTATATTTTTTATTATAGCAGTTTTTATGGCCAGACTAAGTAGTTGTTCCACTCTAAAATCTCAAATTTTATAGAAAATATGAATTGCATGGAATGAAATGACCCTGTAAGAAATTCAACACCTTTTTGTCTTACTAGAGCCGGAAAATTACAATATTTTTTCCAAGTGGGGATTGAACCCACAAATATCGTATGGACACTGTAACACCACGCGCTTACAACCAGATCTGTCCCACTCGCCACTGTACTGATCAGAATATAATTTAAATAATGTATAAAAAAAATCTACACATTATGAAAACAAACCCGATGTATTTTAAATATAATGACATATTTCAAGTTGAGTTAAGGCTTTCAAGTAATCTTTAGTAGCGTAAAAGCGAAAGACCAGTCTACCTGTGACCACGGACTACTGTTTAAGTGTTTGAAACGTCGGTTTCTAAAATGTATTTTCGAAAACCAATATTATACGCGATTAATCCGGTTAAAATAGATTAATTTCAAAGATGTAACAATTTATGATGATTCTGTTCTATTTTACTATCTACCGTCAAATCTTCTATTCTAACACAATATTATATAAATTATCTATTTTTATTACCTGTAGTCCAGAAATTTCATAATAAATATATGGAAATTCTTTAAAGCTTATAAATATAATTGAGATTAATTTCATTTGACTCCAATTTTGTATTTTTTGTTATTTTCAATAGACACTGAGCACATAAAATCCTCCTAAAATGATTTATAATTGGCAATAAACCGTTCCGGTCTGCAAGGTAAACATATAGCAGCATAAAATTAGTCGATTATAATAAAATTTTAGTGAAACGACTTATCGCCCTAATAAAAAACCTAACGCAATAAACCTTGCGGCTTGATTATTAATTTAAATTTTAATATCATAAATTTCTACGCTCCTGTAAAATAGATGAGACGGAAGTGATGACTTGTAACCTTATCTACTGATAAAGACATTTTATATTAAAAAAAATATGATACAAATAAAAAAATATTTTATACGTTTTTTTAATATTTTTCTTTTCCTAAGTGTGTAGATAACATTTTATAAAATTTTAATATTATATTAAAAAAAAATCCGTCGCAGCTTGATAAAATGGGCAGAAGTGATAAATATTAAATAGTGATGGAGAGCGTTATCACTAAATTTTATAACTTGGATGGCAATAATATTGCAATCATACACGTAGAGAAAATATAATATTCATTCACCAGTGTACATATGTACATATCTATTTGTTAAGACATACCTAACTATGCACTATGACGTGCTTAAAATGTCATCTATACATACATATAATAAAAATGTAATAGATCGCTGTCTGTACATGGAAGATAAAAATATTATTGAAAAATATTTATCAATACGTGTTATATTTAACCCTAAAAAAAAAATCTTTTCTGTTTGTCTGTCCGTTTTTGCACGATAATCTCAGAAACGGCTTAATCGATTTAAATGCAGTTTTGATTATTGTGTAGTAAACTTTCCATAGCATTGAGAGGTTATTTCAGTCAGTTCATAAATAAAAAAATTACAGCTATTTAACATATAAATCTAAGCAAAGATTGTGATTTAAGTGAAAAGGCGAGCGGGCGAAATAACGAAATAACTTAGTCGTGCAGTTTATGCAGGCGAAGCGGCGAGCGGGTCGCTAGTATTAAACAAAATTGGATATTTACAGAAGCTATATACTTCAAAATAGATGAACCTAACGACAAGTAATTGTATAATTTCGACGCCTCATGCCAAAAGTCCGCACTGCGGTCTACGTATTCTTTATTCTCAATATTTCCAATAAAAGTCGATATGTTATGTATGTAATATTAGTTCTAGTATTAGTACTACTATTAGGTTCTAAGTCATTTGTGAAAGATGTTAACGATAGCATGCAATAAGATATACATATATCTTCTCATTCTGGTCATGTAAGACAAAGATACTTTGTTTTAAAATTGATGTAATATGGAAAATGGCCTGACGCATGACTTGATTTTTGTCTAATTTTTGTCAAAATGTGAAAGATAAGAAATACAGAAGTTAAATATTCTGAGACGATAATATTTTGTGTTTATAAGCTACGACTGGGCGTAAATCTGGCACGACGCCAATCAGACTCTGGTTGACTGTCTACTCGCATCCATATTAACATACTGTGATAGCGTGTACTACGTTATAGCAGAGTATTGTGAAAATTTAAAACAAATGTAATGAAAATGTAAAAGCTTTTTGTAAATGTATTAATGTATGATATAATATGTATTTAAAAAAAATACAATAATGAGATACTTTAAGATTAAATTTTTTAATTTGTAATGAAGGAGACTGCCCATGCAAATTGCCTATTTCTACATATTTGGAGTTCCTTGAGCGATTATTAGGAGCATAAAAATGGCAGGTCACAGAATACCGCCCAAGGGAGTAATATACAAGAGCATAATCCCTCCGCTTCTCTTATAAGGCAGCGAATGTTAGCCAGCACTGTCTCGGCATACTCAGGAGCTTCACGTCAAATGAAGATACTGGGGTGGATGTGTGGCGTTACGCAGTCTGACCGCATATACAACACATTCATCCCAGGTAGGCTTGGAGTCACAGACTCCAAGCCTACCTGAGCGGACCAGCTTCAAGAGCGTCGTCTAAGATGGTATGGCCACGGTGCGCGCCTACCTGGGAACTATATCGGAAGAATACGCCATGATATATCTGTCCCTGCGGTTAGACGCCCAAGAAAGCGATGGCTGAAAGTCGTGAAGCAGGGCCAATAGACTAACCACTGACGATGTTGAAGACCGAGCACAGTGGAGGAGCTTAATTTTCAAAGGCAGACCCTGGCTTATGCTGGGAAAATTTCTAGGAAGAAGAGTTTGATGTAGAAATTTGAGAGAAATGAAACTGATCGCTGTATGGTCGTGGAAGAAAAAAAATATAAGTGAGTGCATTTATATAATATGACCCAAGACATTTATTTTTCATTTTCTTTTCTGTTTGTCTGTGAGTTGTACACGCCAATTTCAGAAACGGCTTGACCAATGTAAATGCAGTATTTTGTATTGTATTTTGGTAAACTACCATAGCATTAAGTGTTTTTTTTCCACTACAATCAGTCCATAAATAAAAAACTTACAACCATTTAAATTATAAATTAAAGCAAAGTTTGTGATTTAAGAGAAAAGGCAAAAAAACGAATGGTTTAGTAACGAACTAACGAACAGACAAAAACTATATTTTTTGCTACCTACGTGTTACTAAAGGTTCAATTGTTCTATTATAATGTCAGAAATATGTACATTTAAATAATTAAATAATAATGGCTTACAGAGAACGCTATTACGTTGGAATAATGGAGCGCATTTTGAATTCCATCGCTAACAGCACAACTAATATAGTAGTAGTAAGTATACCTAGTTTCACAGAATTTGTGCTATATATAATGTATGTCTTAATACCTCATATTCTACTTTGATTCATACGAATAGATATTGTTAATCTAAAATGGATTTATTGTTTTAAGTATGTATGATATATGTAATTAGATTGCTCAAAATATTAACGTTTAAAATAATTAATTAAAGTTATAAAATTATTGAAAAAGTTAAAGTATCAAAAATATTTTCATGCACATTTTAAATGACTTTAAATATAATTTCTATTTTGCAATGCGTCTTTGCTACCATAATTGCCGACAATGCCTGAGCTTTCAAAATCGGGGTTGCTGTTCTTGTTCAACATCACCTATCTTCAATTAAATTATTGGCCCGTTTTTTTAATTTCCATTTCGACCGTTAAAGGTATATACTAACAAAGTAGACTTAAGTAGTAATACTTACTTCTTATATATAAATACTATCGACCCGCTCGCGGCTTCGCCTGCTTTTACTACACGACTAATAGCTATTTAGTTCTCACTTAAATCACAAACTTTGCTCAAAATGATGATGAATAAATGATTATGAATGAAAATAATATTGTGTCAATTGATAAATATATTCCAATAGTTCTAGACCACTTTGCAATATAAATTATAAGGTACTAACAAATTCGTAGTCAGGAAATATGAATTTAATGATAATATTACTGGATTTTTTGCTTTGTGTCAAATTTACCAGGTTGAAAATATTTTTAACATTTTAAATTTTTATATATTTGCAGGTAAGGCAGTCTTTTTACCTTACCACTCTCCGTTGCTGCCATTCACAACGTATTCTATTATACATATTTGACCCCACGCGATGTTCAGTCTTCCCGCTTATGTTAAACTTCTGATATCTTCTAAGATATTAAATATATTAAACGTAGTTTCCTCTAGGACTGACGAACTGACATTTTATGTTAATTGACGATTCGAAAGTGCTTGAAAGTGCTTACTTGAACAAAGAATATTTTGGTTTTGATTAATTTTATTATTATGCTATAAAGGACAATATTCAATACATAACACATCTAATATATTTAATTTAATGTACCGTAAATAACAAATATATTTTTGGAATAAGTGAAAGATAAAAATTGTTACTGTGGACTTAAGAGATAGGATATCCTTTCTATATACCTATCATTGCAATTTTTTTTGTACACATTTTTAAAATACACTACTCCATAATATATATTTTTTTCCGTTATTACCGTATTTGTATTGTAAAAAAATTTGCTTCACTTGCAATTTAGTAATTTATGTAATTTGACCGATACTATCCTATATGTTTAGACACTATGCTATTAAAATGCAAAACAACATTTATTTCTATTCAGTATTTATCAATTTGTTTTTAATTTTTTCTACGAAAACTACAACTAATATCCGAATAAAAATAAAATCTGTATGTACCGCGCGAACTGTAACCTACTACCATACCCAAATTCATTTATTTCTGTCCAGTAGTTAGCACAGAAAATAACAGAGAGACACAAAAATTGTACTGATTAGATTTTCGCTCTTGTTATCTATATATTTACGGACCCAATTGAATTTTTTATAAAACCTTTTTATAATAATAATAATTAATAATTGAATACGGTGGAATTTAAACAAACTCTGCTAGTGGTTTAATGACGTGCAATCCTATGACGTCACGGGTGTCCCAGGGGGTAGGGGTTCAAGGCTGGGTAAGTAGGCCAGTAGGGCACGGATGGAGCTGGGCTACGATACTACGAGAGTACAGCTACAAAAATTATTTCTAAGCATATCTGTTTCTTTAATAACGCCGCGGGGCTACTTTTAGAAATTATAGCGTTTTTAAGCTTAACTTTTGTCATAAAGTTGAATTGTTAATAAACTATATGTATTGATTATTTATGATTCTTACTTCCTTGTAATTTTATTATTACTCCTTTTAGTTAATATATAATATGATGACGTGATCTGTTATAAAACTATAACATACTGTAATTCTTTCGGTTTTCTTTTTGGTTATTTTAAGCTACGCCGGCTGTCCATATCATATCCATATTATGATATGGACAACCATTCAACATCAACCAACTATCAACCAAAAATGCATGAATTTTTTTACTGTTTTTAAACTAGGACTAGATATAAAGACAATATATATAATCCAGAAGAAAGTCCAAAATGTTAGTCAAAGAGGTAATTATAAAAATTAATATTCATACCCTCAATACTTCAAGACCAACAAGCAATAAGAATATTAATCATATTTTTTTTACAATATTGCACAATATTTATACACATTAACATTTTAACATCTAGTGAAAAACGTTACTTGTTTACAGCATAGTCAACCGAGTATAAGTAATGAAGGTGGGAGCAATCACTCGGTCCACTGCTCATCATCCGAATATCTTCTGCGCGACCGATCTCATTTCCTTTACATCAAAGCTCTAGTCGTACGTTACGTATATGTTAAACTAACGTAGAAATCAAATGTACATGATAAATCATAGGTACTAACTTTTATGAATATATTTGCGCACTATTTATATTTTAAGACTCTAAAATCAGAATGACTCTAAACGCATCCAAGTGAATTACTCGAAGAAAGAAATTTATCCAGAAAAACATATTTAGAAAACTTATAAAAATTTGAACGCAGCGGGATTCAAAATCGGGATAAAAAAAATGATTGAGTCCTAATATTTCATAAATAACCAAGAGCTACAAGATATCTCTGTCATTAGAGACCTTGGTTTTCTTGTCGACAGTAAGCTCACATTCATGAAACATTACAATCAGATAGTTACTAAAGCATGGGCGCTGTTGGTCCTTATAAAGCGTAATGCTGTGAGTTAAAAAATGCGAAATGTGTTGTAGCAATTTTTAATACGTTTGTGAGGACTGTCTTAGAATATGCAACCCACTCTACAAGATCCATATTATGCTAATTGAAAAAGTTCGACGCTCTTTAACAAGGTACCTAGCTGTTAAAGACAGGTCTTGTCCATTTAGAGCTAACTATGAACAACGTATGAGCCATTTTAATTATTAACTTTATTTTATTTTATTATTTTAATTTGAAAATTAAAGACGTGTATAACGTGTATTTGGTGCCTCTATATAAAATTTATCTCAACAAATTAGATTTCCCAGACATATTGTCACAGATCAACATAGTCGTACCTCGCCATATTCCCAGATGCCCCATAAGAATAGCTTCTTGCCCGATAATTCTGGAAGTAATCTTGCAAAATTAATAGTACTCTAGTACGTATAACAACTAATTCGCTCCTTAAGACTCATATATTGTTAAATTAATATCATTTTAATGTTCTTTTTATATTGATTTTCTTTAAAGGTATTTTATCTGGAGAAATTACGAACGCTGTATATGCCTGTAATTAGTACTAGTTTCAGAACGAGAACTATGAATATATTATTTGTAAAATGTTACTTTGTACTGTTGGCATGTAGAATAAATAAATAAATATGACATTTAGTAAAATATGAGATACATACTTTTAGTAAGTTCAATAATTTAATTCTTAGACGTGTGCTATATCTATATTTATATGTTTACACATTGGTTCTTTAATATGCCAGCGTCACATTTCGTTAAAATACTTTTTTGTAAATTTTGCTTGATATTCGAGGCCACGGTCTTGGGTTTAATTTTCTACGAAAACGCGATATTTTTCAATCGTTCCCTTAAAATATATCACTGGTAAAAGGTGTATATAAAGTAAAACTCACCACCGTGGTTTTAAACGTAATGAGGCGAAACCATTTCTAGATATCACGTTCCTATTGCAAAGAAACGACATATAAAACCCTTCTGTAACAAACTGTATAACTGAAAGCTGAAATCACCACACTTATTTCTCCTTAAATTCTTCTTTCAGTATTTAAATTATCACCAATTTATAAGCAGAGTATAATAATGTTTCATATATATTAATGAGAATAATATTTGAAAAGAATTACTCATGTGGACAGTCGGTCTTAATGCTATCGTTTTAATACATACCATATAGACCTTACCATGATTATATCAATTGAGTACAAAGTAGCTATAATTTATTATATCTTCTTTCTCTAAACCATTATGTGAGAATTTAACATTTACAGTACAAATAATTATTTCAACGTTAAAGTATTTGAAAGAAATTATAATTTCTAATGCATTATATAATTAACAAAGGGTTTGATTAATATATTATTATTTGAAAATTTTAAATGATTTCGAATATATCAAGAACCAACCGTTAAAACAGCTTAAACACTCCCTCGTTATTTAAAGTATAATTTCATTTAAGCGAGCGGTATAACTTAATAAGCAATTTTAACACAATTTATCTGAACGAGAAATCAATAAGTGAAGAAGGTTATATGAAAATATAATTGAAATTACATTTAAAACGATAATAGCACATGAATCAAGTAAGGTAAGGTAAATTGTCTAAAGTGTTTTACACTTTTGAAGTCATCATTAATCAATATGTATCTACATATGAAACGACTAAGTCCTTACATCTAAAGCTAGATTTAAATTTTATATATTTATCATAATATGTATAAGTATTGTGTAATTGTAATATTCTAAAATCAAATTGTGTAGAATTAATCATTAAATTTATATGCCTAACTATAAAAGTAACTTTGGACTACTGTGCGCACAGCTATTATCTACTTCATTCTTCTTTATTATACCAAAAAAGACGCTCAGATTCCTCTCTTGTGCAATTTCATTTTCTCCGATTTTCAAATTTTAAAGCCTGACAATAGTATTTCATGAACGTTATATAGCAACCAATACTATATCATAGCATTTGTTATTAAATAATCTTTATTTTGATATATATTTTGGCTGGTAAACAGATCGGTACAGTCACCTATATTTACCTGCCTGTTTACGTCTGTTTGCCCGGTAGCCATGAACGGTAAGCACGTAGGCAATAAATATCTCATAGAGCTATTCTATATGTTTAAAACTTTTAGTTTCAATAACTTTTGATTGGTAAAGTGGTGAAACTTGCTATAAAAATTAATGAATATATACATTAAATAAGGATAGCTATGAACTTATTTTGATAGGCTACACAGGCAAGGTGTGTTTGTCTATGTATAAAATTTCATAATAAATTGTTTAATTCGGTAAACAGATGGGTGAAGCTCAATCTTTATACGGATCCCGTACTATAACGTTGACCCTTTAAGGCATCACATACCCCTAGTTTTACGATGACAAGGAAAGAAAAGTACGGACAAAGTAGCGTTTGCAGTGTCTTTAAAAAAAGTATTTTGAAATACACCAATAATATGCAATATTATAGTAAAAACGCAGCTTAGCCGTGCCTGAGTGCACTTAACGAATGTCAGCGAGTTCAAATATCACTCAAAAAAGGTTTTTTACCAGCTTCACGCTTTATTCCGCGTAATAGAGTAAGCAGTTTAACCTAGTGTTATGATACTCACTTCACTTTTAGCCCGGATTCGAGACATTGCGTGTTAAGTGGCGATAAAAAAAATATGGCTGTTATTTGTCTGGTCAAAAAAGTACGTTGTTGATTTTCGCATTTTAACAATCAACGTTACTAATGGATGTAAAATAGAGAGCGACCCAACGTAACTATCACCGAACGAAATGTCAATGTCAATTTACAGACGAGAAATAACTGGTAATCGAAAATTTTATATATAATAAATTTGTAAATCATTCTGTCATACTCCGCAAATTAGTAGTTTATTCATGGAAATTTCAATGTTACGCAATAGCGAGGTATTTTAAGCACGATTCTACTTATATTAGATGCTATTAGGTTGTACCTGTCATAAGTCGGTACCTATAAGTTTAATATGAGTTGCAGGACGGCAGAAACGAATTTACGAGCACATTAAAATAAAGGTCCCTGTATCGGTAGTAAATGTTGGTAGCCTACTTTAATATATAATCTTGAAGTGAACGGACAAACTCTGAGAGTAAAACTTGTTATATATAACTTTATATATCATAGAGTCATAGAGCAACAGCACTACAATATATAAAGTTTGAATATAAAAATCTATCTCTTAATAAATCAGAAGCAGAAGACAAGAAGACAAAATATGATTTTTGACTAACTGTCTTTTTGACTGTCGCTTTGCCTTCTACGTAATAAGTAATGGACGGATTTGAATTTGTTATATAGTTACTGGTCCTCGGCTATTTATCAGCTTTATTTTATTTAGAAAGTCAAAACACTTCATACAAAACCGTAGCAGCCCGTCTTATGTAAAAGATATGTTAAAGAAAAGTTAGTCAACATGATGAGCACTCTGTTTACAGAAAAACCCCGAAGAACTGGAGCATCTGATGTAAAACTCTAGCAGACCAACCGACCTAGCTAAATCTTAGAAGATATGAATATAATTATTTGTACATAAATCTTATCCATAACTGACCCTTAACTGGAAATAGTACATTACAAATGAAATACAGTTACTTCGTTGAATTGTGTCAGCAATATAAACAATGCTACAAACAGTACCTGAGTACATCCTGTTGATTAATGATTTATATCTTTCCACAGACAGCATCTGTTTGTATCAAAAACCTCTTATTTTCCGTTCCAGTTTCATTCATAGAAATATTTTACAATTTTAATGATTTATAATAGTAGTTATAAATGTATCTAAGTAACGCCATTTTTACGTAGTTAAAATATAAATAAATTAAATAAATATTAATGATATTAATTTGCTAATGAATTTGGATTTCAAAATTTTTAATTTCAATTATTTAAACTTCAGTATTTTTTTACATTTTAGGTGAAGGCAGAGATATACAATGTGTTAAGTATATAAAACCTTCCTCCAGTATCGAGAGATATATTACAAAATTATAAATTGTAAACATTTCCGCGTTAGATTCAAACGCATAGCTATCGTGGAGTCAGGCGTAACAACTATGCAACAATAACATTGATGAATTTTGTTTAATACTATATGTTTATATTAAAGAAGATACATACATATTTACGGACATACCTACTGAAATTGTCAAAAAAACTTATTTAAATTTCAACACGTTAATTTATTATAAAAAAGTATTTATTCGTAGATATAAATAATTTAAACGCGTACATACGTATATATCTAATAAATAAACAAAAGGGTCGTAATTTATACTGTTTAGAAGAAAACGACATTTCTAAAGAAAAATACCTGTTAAAATATGCGTATCGGGAAGTATGTAACTTTCGCTTTGCGTGTTACTTTAACAATGTATTTCTTTCTGATTTCATTTACATGAGCGAACAATCGTGCTTAAAGGTGTAATTATTTAATATCGTTCTTTATTAAACGGATAAAGAAGTTATACTAATATACAGCTCAATATTGTAGTAGGAAAATATTTATAATATTACTTTTTCCCTATCCTCACCGACAAAATAGAGCTCTATTCGTCACTGCTTAAGTGACCGCAATTTCTAAATGTAATAAAAAAAATATATAATAAATTTAATTAACTTATGTTTAAATGTGAATGAAGTAAATATAAACATAAACAAAATAATAATAGTACGACCCTAGTCACGACATTGAATTTCTTTATATATTTTCAAAAGCTTGTTTTTAAAAGTTACATTTTAAAGCGTAAAATATTATTTAGTATTGTATATTAAAGTAGTATATAAAATATCCGAGATTTGTCGATTCTACGTGACATTGGTGAAGTTAATTGTACTCAACTAGCACGCCTAAAACCAATACAATAAAAAAAACAACAGAATAGAACAAAATAGTATCATAATATTAATTAATATGAAGATGACTAAGATTAAATAGTACATTATAATTATATATTCCAAGCTTTTCAAAGTCGTAGAAAAGCTTGGAATATATAATTATAATGTACTTTTTGCACAATATTATATACCTTGTGACATACATATTTTACATTTATTTTCACCTTGACACTTCAGGTAGCGCAAGAAGCCATACGGCTTATTAAAAGTCAACACTTAAGTGGATACATTTTATTTTATCGGTATAATTCAATTAAATTTATTTTATACCTCCATTACTTTTCAAAAATGCACGCGTGGTTTAATCACATAACAGAAATAAAAATAGGAACCGCAATTTGTGCAAGCGAAAATAAAAAATAAAAAATTTAGATTACTAATGTATTTGTATTTTAACTCATAGACGATAAAAATACAGCACAATTAAAGTACAGCACAATTAAAGTACAGTACTATTAAAAGTACAAAAGTAAACTATAGTATTATTTAAAAAATATCTAAAGCAGGGGAAAGCAATCTACGTTTGCCAAAAAATTCAACGTTTAGATGGGCCCGTGGCTAAAAAAGGTTGCTCACCCCTGATCTAAAGGGTTGAATGTCAATCCTGTTTTTAACATTTCAACGAAACTTTTACTAAAAGTGACCATATATGATAAAACATTTTGAAGTAACTTCATTTTGTAATCTAATATCATATTAAACTAGAAATCATATATTGAGCTAAGAATATATTAAAGTAATAACATGAAATTGTGTACCGTTTACTACATTAGGGACTAGAATTTATTTTATTTTTAGTTTATGGTACGGACTCAATATTAGTATTGATTATATAGCTTTTATATCTAATCTAATAAAAAGAAAACATGATCTTAGTATCATTGCGTATCACATAACACACAAAATATTATAATTTATTAATAGAAATACTATAAAACTTATTAGAATAATTATGTAAACTCGAAAATTAAATAAATGTAATTGTTGAATAGATTTTTGTAGTACACATTAATTATTTAATGAAATTTAAAAACTATCCGTGTGTTTATGTGCTGATCACGCAAATACAAAATTAAATTACATCTAGCTTTTTCAGTTGAAAATCTGGAAGTATAATATATTATGGTCTGGTACATATTCTGATAGTGGTGTTAAGAATTGGCAAGTGATTGGTAACTTTATATTTTTATAGTAAAAAAGTTTCTAAAGTTACCTAGAAAAAAAACTCCATCACATTTATATACATAAAACATTTTTAAAATCAAAATAAATATTTTTAATAGAAAGTAATTGTTATTTATGGTTACATAAGTTCCGCAGTAAAAATTCACTTTGGTTTTATGGTTTTGTTTACGACATTTCGGCCCCGTTTAGAAGCCTAATTTCTATTCGCAGTCACTATCCTATTTCAACAAAGTCGTAAAACTTGCGTAAATCCGGTTACTGCATTACACATTGTTTCAAATTTGCATTGGTAAATCATAACTTGGAAATTACAATAGGAATCATGAATCTATTTGAAAATAAAATTTTGTAATTTGACAAAAATATGAAAAAATACATTATGGATGTTATGTAAACTTAAAATTATAATGTTAACTTAAGTTATATTATTGATCATGTTTTTATATATCATTTTATGTATAACAAAAATTATTAAACTTCAAATGTCGTTGAAACAAAGAAAGGACCTCGGTCTACTAACGAAATATAGACGATCGACGTCGTGGTCTCGTCTGGTCGGGTAAAGCCTGTTTCACAAAGTACGAGAGATGACTGCTTACATAAATATACTCTAACTGGGACCTATATACAAGTCATTATGTATAAGTCTGTTATAGACTTAGTGTGTGACTGTTTTAGGAAATAATGAAGTTTTTATTCTGATTATTACTGATTAAAATATTTTTTTATTTTCAAATAAACATTCACATGCATAATTAAGTAATTATAATTAATTAAGCATATTAATTACATTTTAAAAGAGCTCATAATCTTATAACTCTAAAGGATATACCTAAACTGACTATCGAGTCACACAGTTTTTCTATCGAGAAAAACTGCAAAGATCTTTGGTAAGAATTATTGAAAAGTTATGTTCTGGGCATAACTAGATAAAGAAACTATTATAATTATGAAAAGAACAATCGTTAATAATCAAGAGAAGTAATCTGGCGTGCGAACATGTACTTTTGGTTTTTTTTTTACTTTTATGGATATTTGGATGATTAGTGTTAGTGTAGTGTAGTGATCAACTAAAGTATAGGCAAATAAACGTAAAATATACATTAGCAGGTATAACATTTTTTTTATATATCTCTATCTAATTATATTCAAGATATCCAGTTTTTTACTTCAAACAATAACTATATGTTTAGTTTTTATATATTCGACTATAAATACTACTGATCTTCTCCCACCATCTACGCAAACTCTACGTAAGCTACGAGTTACGTCGTAAGTCTATTTTCTGAATTATTGACGTTATAAAACTTTCATAATATAAACTACACATTTATTATTCTTATCTTAATGCTACCCAAAGATTTGATTTTATTCAAGTCTTATATTCCAGTGGGTGTGCCATAATCAGATTGCGGCAGTCGTAGAGCTTCGTTGTAGACATCGACCGCTCCCATCAACTAACCGATATTATTACCTATCTATACATTAATACTTTAACGAATGCCAAAATATGTGTTATCAAATTAACACGCAATTAGATCTAATATATTATTTTTTATGTGAATCACCTCCACTTTCAAATATTATTAGTTAGAACAGAAATTCTACAAATATTTAGTATCATTAGCAGTAATGAAACAAGCTTACCTTATTATTTCATTTTACGCGCTACGTTAGGCGACATAGCTCGACGGGAGCGACACAAAGGCTTTGTTATTCACATATCTGTCCCGAGGACAGTTCACGTGTTGGCACTGCACACGCAGCCGGCACTGAGGGTCGCAGCAGGCGGCAGGTCGCGCGCGTGTTATTGTTGTGAGGTCCCCTCGCAGTGGCGCGGCGAGGGCGCTAGGCGGTGCCGCGGCGCGACTGCGCGGACCACCGGCTCCTCTCTCGGTTCGATACTCCGGCCATGAAATTTTCAGCCAGCTGTCAACCGGTGGCGGCACGCAGGTGCGCGTCACGATTTCCCTAAAAGCCTATTTTTGTCTAGCCATAACCATTCTTAACTATCACATTATTATTACAGTTTACTTCTTGCAGTTAGCATTTGTCGCTTATTTACTAACCTTACTCACTGGTTTTTTTTTATTCAGGTGTCAAATCCAAACAGCTCGGCTTAAATCGTAACATCACTCATAAAGATATTGAAAATTGTCTGATTTAAACAAGAAAATTGAAAAAATGTTACAAATAAAATTAAACAAATGTTTTATTTTATTTGTATGACATACTGGTTTATGTACCACATATGTATGGACATATGTAGGTACATACATGTATTATATCACATTAAGACCAATACATTGGCCATTGCCATATCTTGCCGCTATTCACAAAATAAAATATTAAAAGGACAGCAATGAAAGCTAAACTTTGTATCTAGTAACAAGAGATACCGGTAGATGGCACAAGTAATATCAGATTGTTGTAAATGTTAAAGGAATTGTAAATAAAGAAACACATTTTTCATTTTCCTGTTAATCATACGACTCGTTTGTGTTTGTAAACAATAATTAAAATAACAGTACATTTTTTTATGAAAAATTGCATTGCTAAGTAAAACGCCTAACGCCCTTTCTAACTAATAGAAAGTTTAAAATATCACACTCAATAACCAGTTTTCTCTCGCCTCTCTAACCGCTATTCAGGGGGCAAAAATTTTTTTATTAAGACTACGACAATTGCGTAAGCCAAATATGTTACGAAGAAAATTGAAAAAGGCAGATAGTGCCATGACACAATAGGGTCATGGAGGAAGTACTTATAAGTAAATTATTCAGACCTTCACTTTTTAAACGTTTTAGTCTTTAATTAAAAAGATTTCATTAACCGTCGTCAAAATATAGTATAATAGTCGTAATAATAGTCTAAACCATAAACGCGATCAGTTGTAGGTTGGACTCGGGAATAAAAAAATATTTTCATTCATATTTCCATTATTTCTCTCTTGTATCCTGCTATGTATCCTCCCCCTGCTATGTATTAAAAACCAACAACATTATTTTTATATAAGTATTACACCAGTCTAAGGTTCAAATGAGTTAAATCAGCTAAATCATCTAAATTCACAGTAAATTTCTAAATTATTAAAGAATTATTTAATCAAAGTCAAAATATTATTATCATTATATTTTATTACACAAAATATATAACCGTATAACACATTACGTGGGGACACTGGTGAGCTACGACAATACGCTGAAACTACAATTATTTACAGAAACTCAATGGGTGCGTTTACAACAGTGGCATAACCCGAATATATTTAGAATACTTTCATTCATAATATGGCAATACAATTGATTTAAATATGACACAGTTATATTAGAATTTTCATGAAAATAATTAATGATGATTAAACCACTATTGCAATAACTCCATATTGTTTACACCATTCCTGTCAATCTATTACATCGCGGGTAACATGAACACTTATTATTCTAAAAGAGTATTATTAATATGTCCCAAAAACAGATAGAGAGATAGATATATCAAATTTTAATAATAGTATAGGCACATTGTATATTTCAAAATGCAGTTAATGTAATGTAAAAGGTACACAACAAGTGTACAAATAATTTAGCAGGTTAATTAGTCTTTTCATTTAGTTTCATTATAAATATACTACCCTACATTCGACTTCATCCCTTCAAATTTAATATAACAATGAGTAGAAAAGGTTAAGTATCATTCAAAATTCGGTTTAAAAATGTTATATTTTAAAGCTTCTATATGTAATACAAGAGGGAGACAGCACCTTGCTATTATTACATTAAATTATTCGCCTTTGGCTTAGTATTAGCTTGACTATAATAATCTTAGTTAACGAGATTCTTATTTATTAAATATATATGCAATATATACATATATCAAAAATCACAAAAATTCTAAGTATACTTCCATAACACTTAAATTACAGGTGGCATTGAGAGCATGATATTTACATTTAGGTACATTTTTATTATAATAATAACATATAAGAGAGTCTAAAACACATATTTTCAATTCTAACACACACACATCGCAAAGTTCACTCAATCACATATGTCGATACAAAATATGTTAAAAAATACGTTCAAAATGAATAAATAAAATGTACGATTACACCAAAAAGAAACCAAAATATTATTAAGTGTTAGCATTAAAACAAAGATAATACATATAGTTTACAAACACATAATATTTATAATAAAATATAAAATGAAAGCTTGAGTACACATCACCGTATATAAACTTAAGATTCATTCCAAAAACATACATCTACATATATTTCATAAGTGACGTGACAGCTTTATGCGACGAATTTGTTATGAGGCACATATAATTAACTCCATATAATGAGATTAATGTATGATTTTGTACAAGCAATAAGTGTTTCAGTCCCATTTTCCCTTCTAGAAACCACAATAGCACTTTATAACTTAAATGGGAAACAGCATATTGAAGGGATGCTGAGGTGTGATCAGGTCCGCTTGTTCCTGGCTTTGCCGTTGACAATTGGCTCTTCCTGAGTCTTGCGTGGTCGTATTATGAAGTTTAAATTATAAGCAGTATTCACTGCGTAGTACACGTTCGCGTTCGCTGGCAGAACCATTTCTGTAAAATAAATGCGATTGTTACGTAAACAGTTTTGGAAGTTACCAATGAAATTTCAAAATAGATTTAATATTTAACATGTTTTTTTTTCCTAAAAATCTTCAACTATTCGCAGCACAGCACTACACGGATAAGAATTACCGTGTAGTGCACGCATGTATTGCATGAAAACGGCTCAAGCGCTCTAACCGCTTGCCATGCAAGAGTCGCGGAAAAAATCCAGCTGCGTTCAAATTTTATACGTTTTCTAAATATGTGTTTCTCAATCTACTAAATGTGTAAATATAATTTTAAAAAAAATGATAAAATATCCTAGTAATGTTACTAGTAAGACAATAACACATAAGACAAGATAATAGGCGAAAATCTTAAGACCGTGAGCTTTCCTCCATCCAATAGAATATTTACAATATCGAGTATAATTTTTTGTAATATTTGTGTTTAGGTATTATCTTTAGAAGAAATAATGGATAAATATGTACCTCTCTCCGGCAAAACTTGCGCTAAGGTGTATCCGTCGGGATCACCGTCGAGATTCAATTTGAGCATCGCATTACGTATCACTTGCGGGGTGCGCTCGTTGTTGCTTAACATAATCGATTTATACAAAACTACTCCGTCTGTTTCCACACAATCCGACTCGTAAGTTACTCGAATTATATAAAAGTCGGGGCCACTACGTGTTGTCGCATGAGCTGGACTGTTGGCCACCACTTTGCCGTTCGACTGCTTTTGGCCACTATTAGCACTCGACAAGGACACATCCAATGAAGGTAAAGAAGACGAAGACGACCCGTGAGACAGCCTCGTGGGTGAAATCCGCCGCTCCAAGCTATCTCGCTTCCATGTATTCGTAGCACCGTCAGTTTCACAATAGAACTGTGAACTGTTGCTAGAACTAGTGCTGGCTATTGAATCATTTTTCCTATGGCCGTGATTATTATTTTCGTTCATTTTTTTCTGCCGTCGATCCTTAGGTGGGTCTGGCTCGATCTGGCACGATAGTTGGTACGCCTCCCTGTCATCTAGCACGATAACCGAGTCAAACCATCGATCAAACATTGGGTCAGGGGGTAAATGGTAGGCATTCGCAGAACCCTGCAATAATTTAATTTGTGCGAGAACCTCAAATTCCTTTCGTCTTTTATCAAAGTTTATTAAGCCATCAGCTACAGTGTCATGAATGGCAGTGTCGATCATCGTGAGATCAGTTAGAAAGGTACCCAAATACGGAATGGTGCCGTGGCTGACACCCGGAGACCCTCGCTCGTGTAACAATTTTTGGAGATGTCTGTCATTTTCACCGACAGTGTCCGCAAACTTGGCCGTCCCCTCCCTCATTAACAACTCACGCTGGGCCCATCTATTATTATCTTCACTAAATATCCTCGCAAGCTCGTCGAACAACTCCGTCTTCTCTTTCGACAGGAGTGCCCACGTCTTTTTCAGTCTATAAACATTGTTGCTCTGCAACCCGGAAATTATGGCTTTCAAAGAAGAAAAATTTTTGAGCACCCTCAGCTCCCGAGCGATGTCCAGCCAGGCGGCGAGGATGTCGGCCCTGTCTGCGGGCCGCAGGTGGGGCTCCACGAGGACGGTGGATATGACGCGGAAGGAGACGGCGTTGAACTGGTTGACGGTGGCCAGCACGGTGGCGGCGTCGTGCGAGCGGTCTTTGTCGCGGCGGGACCACACCGCGCCCAGACACTGGTGCGGGACGAGCTTCTTGAACAGTTCCATGTCCATGCGGGTAAGTTGCTCGGCGAAGTGTCGGTGGGGCACGTGCGGCAGGCGGTACGCGCTCGTGTGATGCGCCGGCACGCGCATGCCGGCCGCCAGACACACCCCGCCCGCCGTGGATCCGTTTCGTTGCGCACTGAATATCGCTAGCTTCTGTAGCACCTACAAAATATAACAATGTTATTTTAGAATTATATTGTTTGCAATGTCAAACTCAACAAAGTAATTATATTATTTATTAAATATATTTATATTAAATAGAGTAAACGCGATTGGTTGTGAGTTCGAATCCTTCTCTGGAAAGGAAAGGCTGGAAAGTGGGAAATGGAGTGTTTTGACACTAAGTTCTCTCTGACTACCTTTCCATGCGGGAAAGTTTTAGTTCAATTTTTTTTTTTAAATAGGAATGTAAGGTTAAAAATACAATGACAAACAAGCAATACCTATAATACTTATTATATACTAATGTCAAGAATATCAACGCTAATTAACAATTGAAAAAATATGTAATAACCTTCGAATGTAGCTCAGAACCAGGCAAATGAAGCTGCGTGAAGGCGAGAAGCTGCTGCAGTGCGGGGTGGTGCGGTGTTTGTCGAAAGTCCTCCGGGTAGGTGTCCAACCATACGTGGAGACATGCCACCAGAGTCCTACATTATCGCATTATTTTTATACTATAAAAAATTATATAACACTTCTATTTTCTAATATATTTCATTTAGCTAATTTAATATTTGGTTTTTAGTAGTAAATATATACAAAGAAACTAGCAAGTTATTATTACTTGTAAGAATTTCTTCGACATATCAAAAGTATTAAACACATAATAGGCTCACATTCGCCTGTGACAAGCTAATCGATTGGTACGTTTACATTTTAATTGGACTAAATTAAAAAAGCCTAATAAATAATCTCGATTTACGGGCCTTAAATATGGCCTTATTTACATGAGATACTTTGATCTGCTTAGCTCTCTAAGCAATGAGCGGAAAGAAAGTGCAATAAAGTATGTAAAGCTAAGTGGTGTACTAACTTTCTATGCTGTTGTGAGGTGTCGACGGTTGCGGGGAGCACATCTTCTGCCGCCAAAGCTTCGTATCGCCGCAGTAACAAATCCAATACTTGACTACATTCCGCAAACGAGCTGTAAAATAAAATTTAAAAATGAATATAAAATTTGTAATAGAAATCTATGTACATGACTTTTAAAGTTTGCAACATAATCCGAATTATTTACAAAAAAATAAACCTTAAAAATTAATGTACTTCAAAACTTTATAAATAATAAAAGTCTCATATTCCGCCAGGTTTCAGACATGTATTTTTCATCTTAGTTTTAAGATGAACATATGTAACGTTACCGAACACGGAGTACACGTATGAGCGTCAGGTCTGATAATGAAAATAATTAATAAAATTTTATTAAAAATCATATGTTACCAACTAACAGTACATACATGAGTAGTTTAACGTAGTCCGAAAGAAATACCTTTATTATAGGACTTTTAATATTAATAATTTATAGGGATAAAAATATCTGCTGAATTTCTTTACTCGTTCATACAAAAAGTCCTTAATTTTTTCAAGAGATTTACTGTATGCAGCTAAACGTTTAGTAAGCAAGTATTACTTACCGATACGTAGCAAGGAACACGTTGACATAAGTGGACTCAAGCTCGCCATCGTCGGTAGCTAAAGCCTCTACCAGCCTCTCTACTGTCCCCGCTTTAACAAAACGCACACGCACCGTTTCCCACTCTAAGTGAGAAATCTCGTCATCGGATTCCTGCAATTATATCAAAAATTAACAAATGCTTTTTCTTAATTAAATAAAATAAATTAAATTAAATAAATAAATTTAAATCCAAGTTCTATTTATTCCATTAAATAATAAATAGCATACAAAAATGCTATATACCAGATTTAAGATAAAGTGCGGCGTTGAGTTCTACCACTCAACGCGCAATGCCTCGATTTCAGGCAGAAAGTGGAGAATGGAATGTCTTGACGAAATTAAAACAACAGTTATATTTATACTTGTGCCTTAGATCTTGGAAACGTTAGCAAAGTTCGTATACGTAACGTAAAACAATTTTTTTTTTACGTTTATAATAATAATACTAATGTAAAATTGCGTCAATAAACGTAATTTACCATTAAAAAAACGAGAAATGACTATATCATTTCTACATTTCCTTTAAATCTATTGTCGCATTTGTTTCCATAAGCTTTACGCTTTAGTGGAGCATTAAAGGAAATATTAGTAATGCCTCTATTACATAGAGTACAGTCTCTAGAAAAATAGACAGACTGAGTAAGGAGTTTATAGTTGTTACACAACTAAATATTGTATTTTGAATTAAAATACTTTCAAGATTTATAGTCTTTTTTACCTGTACTTTACTTAGTCTGCGATTTAGGGTCCATCAAATTGTTTCTATACTAACAGAACAATTATATTCACTTCGTAATTGAACTATAATTATATAAATTTATATTTTATTATTTCATACTAAGATTTTACGAAAAAGTAGACGCTGTGTTAAGACTTATCTAACTGCACGCAATGAATCTGGGTTCAGACTTCATGCATTTATATTTAGTAAGAAAGAGGTAAAAAATGGAGTTTCTCAACCCAAAAATCAAAATGTCAACTTGTTTTTCTACAAAAAGTGTTGTAGAAACTCTGTAGTTACATCTGTTGCTAATGATACCTACTTAGTTATTATTAAATATTAAACCCATGGTTATTTCATACAATGTACTCGTAAATATTTTATTAAATTCAAAGGTCATAAAGTCGCAAATGGTATGATCAACTGAAAAATTCAGACACAAAATTTCTACTCTGTCGTTAACATATTAACTGACAGGAGCATTTAATAATATATTTAATTTACTTGAGAAAAATAATAAAATATATTATTATTTTGCGGCGTTTTTTTTTTGTTATATTTCTTTAACCCCATTGTTTTAAATATTAGTTCCACAGATAAGAAAAATACAATACTAGCTTTAATTTGAATAATACATACTATAAAACCACAAGCACTGTTATCAAATTCGACTGAATCATCGTCATTATACAACGATTTTACCATTAAGCATGCCGTTAGTCATAAGTATTTTCCGCTCTAAATGTGTTATACTCCCGATTATTAAAAATATTAGTATGAATTATGTAAGTTTATTAAATTAGCATAGTTTGTAAATAATTACTTAAAAATTAATGTCATTCTCTTACATCCTACAAAGGTCCAAAGCACACCACTCGCTACACTGAGTCTTTCTTGTGTAGGATAATTAATAAGTTATGGTATAACATATGTAGATGCGCTAGTTATAAATATCGAATAGAAACCCAATTAATAAAATATGTTATATATTTTCAAATACCAGTTAAATGTATGAATATAGTGTGATATGCACATATATTGCTCATTTGTAACAAAATTACCCAATTGAATAAAATAATAGATAAATTTAGACGGAGTAATGTATCATTGAAAAAAGAGCATTAACAGCAAGATGGCTTTTAAAACAGGTAGACATAAAAATGTCGTCTGAGCACTTCGTGTAATGCCTGACTTAGTAGTCTCGAGTGGCTCACATCCGACTATTATAGAATGTTCACTAACCACCTATCTCACGTCTGCCAAACGAGAAAGTGCAGAACGGTTTTCTATTTACCATAATTTAATTAACGGTAAATACTATTTTGCAATCACCGTAAAGGTTAGTACAACTCACACTAGAAGCAGAGCGCGTCGGCCGATGGTAGCGCACCTTCTTGAGGTAGACCGTATATATTGCACCGTCCACCCGCTCTTCGCCCCACAATCGCCATGTCGGCTGCTGGAACATATTATGAATTGCTATATACCACTAAGTAAATACGTTCCCTGTATATGTTTATACATTAACGGATGAACATTTATATGCAATTCCATTCAATATAAGAAAAAGAAAATTCAAATTTGTATAATTATTATCATATATCGTATTTATGCTCCACTCAATCAATAACGAGTGTTGAATGTGTAAGTACATTATGTGATTTAATCCTTACATAATCGTCATCAATGCCACTGGAAAATAGTATAGGCTGAGCCTTACTAACGCCGCATATTCTCCACATGGCCCATGTCGCGACGTCACGCGACGTCAGTGCTCAGCTGAGCGCGGGCATTGCGATCACTTTCACTATCTTACAACACTTAGTACTATACAGATGTTCATGCTAATTTCATTCTATTTAGTTCAAACGCCTACTAAGTAAACTGCTTCGCGAACACGAATATGCGTGAAGCGGGTGAAATCGCACTCGCGTGGCACACTTGCTGTAGCTAGCCGGCACAGTTTATTTCCTAGCTAGTGTTCAACTAGCTTTGCAGGAAATATCATAAATTTTATATTTTTGTCAATACATTTAATATTATTAGAATAAATCTTCACAATCTTAAAGAAATACAATTTATGAGCCATGGTCGTGAAATCCATTTACCATCAATATTTTATTTACAAAGTTAGCGTAATTCTCAAAACACTTTTAACATAGGTTTCTCAAATAACATGGGCACTATAATATTACTTAAAATCCAGCTTTTGAAATAAGAAATCAAGCACATAACTATGGTAGCGCGGCGCGATGCTAGCGTGAACGCAGACGACTGCTCTCTAGTGGAGAGATCGCGTGAAAAACTTCGATAGAACACATGAATGACGCTTGCATCTTAAAGGTGGTAACCATGACTATGAAAGGAAACAGAGCCGGTGAGCGTGTATTAAATCATCATTCCGTCATACTTAAGCAAATCTTAACTTATACAATATACATATTATTTAGATATAAAATTTTCTTATACATATGTATATAGAAGTCACAATTTAACCTTCTTATTGTGTAGCTGTATCAGTTAACTACACCAAGTAGATTTTTTACTACTTTCATAAGAACAAAGAGTTTCAATTATACCGAACATATTCGGACTTTACTTACTAACGAAACCAACTTATCGCTACTAACTTTTTCTAAGACATTAAAATAGGAAGCGACTAATAAAGATAAATATTTATTATTATTAATAAATATTTATCTTTATGACAGCGTGTACAACCGTATACAGTTTGCACCCTCAGACAACATGAATAGTGTTTGAATACCTTATGTATATATGATAGCTGACCTAGTACATTTGTCAAAATAGAAACGGGTCGAGTATGAAACGGGGCCGACCGCAGCTGTGTAGCCTCTTCGCGCACCGGTTAATTTCCTTCTTGTTTCCGTTTTCGTCACAAATAACTTTAATTCTATCATTTCACAACCTAGTTTAATAATTTTACAACTTTGTAATTTTACTATATTGGTATATTCCAAAATTTATTATAATAGATGCTACCCTAGGGCAATTTAACAGTCGACTGTAAGTTGGACTCTCTGTCAGAGGAATGTTTAAAGTAGTTTTCGTTTTCTTTTCATATATAAAACCACAGCTTCACGCTCTTACCCGTATATCAGAGTAGTCTGAGAGAACCTAGTGTCATCAAAACACTCCACTTGCTGCCGAAATACATTGCGTGTTTAGTGGCGGAATTCGACGTCACGCTTTGTCTTAGTTTATTATTTTCTTATAATACAATGTTTGATATCGTTATGTTGGAGCTAAGAAGAACTGTTCGCAAAACCACTAATCACACAGTCAAGATATTACTAGTAAAAAAATAACATATTCACTCTCCCAAAACGAAAAGAAATACATAGGTAAAAGATATATATGTATATATTGTATGGTTACATTTGTCTTGCTTCAACTAATTATGAACTACTATCCAACAATTCCACCAGATCTAATAGATTAAAGCAATCGACATACTATCCACTTTTGAATCGGCTATCGTCGATACTGTGTTTTGTATAGTTATAAATTCTTTTACACACGATTTCTGAATAAATATATTGTTTAATAATGATATAGTTAGCCTTTTTAATATAATTATAGTTTTTAAAGTATATAATATTAAAACTGGACACAAGTGTGACAATCTGAACGCCAAGGCTGTAGGTTCGATTGCCTATTTGGATATTTTAAAATGTGTATAAAGGGCATGTTTAATGCGGCTAATGTAAAAAAAATCTCCTGAATTAATTAACCAATAAATCAGTTAGTTCTCTCTGCTCCCAAATAATGTGGTAAAATATACGATAAATAAAAATATAGAACGCTCGTATCTGTAACAAAGGTCTTCTTATTCTTTGAGCGTCTAAAGAGTTTTCAATTGTAGGAAAAGTTGGAGAAAAATTAAATTGTTTGTCATAGCTAAAGTTATCTATAGAACAGTTGTTGTGTATAAAGTGCCACGTTGCTAAAGCAACGCGTCTACTGGGCCACTAGTTTATATTATTATTAATGTCAAACATAAAAATAGGTAATTCCCTAGATCGTAAAACTGAATAATTGTAGTCATTCTAATATTCTTAGTTTGTATATATCTTTTTTCAGTTTCATACTTTTTTTTTTTTTTTTTTCAAGATAATCCGTTCTTTAATTTCGCCCAAAATCGAGACGCCAGACGAGACGTCAGAGACGAGAGTGCCAGAGGAGAGGAAAGAAAATTCATTCATTTGAGACGGAATGGAACGACCACAATGGTGATAAAAACTCGAATACGTGATCATATAAATTTAAATAACATTATTTGTCAAAACAAGCCAAACACAGTCTCATTTAAAGTAATCCATTTACTTATATTGATATTTTCGACAGGCAGACATAATTCTATTACCCACTATTTACATAGTTAACCATTTTTAGTATGTTGCTAAAATTCATAATAAATTATTTGATGAAACAAAACTTTCTAACAACTTTTGCAACTGGTTCTAATACTTAAAAGAACTTATATGCGAAAGTTTTTCCATGTACAAACTCCAAGCAGTCTATATAGATGTGTACATATTATATAGAAAGATGATATATATATATATATATTATATGAGTTGTCATACTAATCATTAAAGCTGATATATACCGTTCTAATTACTATAGTAAACAGTATGCATACAGTATTAGCAAATGATACCAAGGTCAACTTCATTTATACAGAGCAAATTACATTGTACCAACCAATATCACAATAGCGATGCGGAAACTTCGTACCTATCGCGGACCTTTGACGACATTGATAGACATTAAATGCAGATGATTGTATATTTGCTTATATTTTCACACTAATTTCATATGCACGTTGATGTTGATGTGCATGAACTATTTTATTAGACATAATAATAATAACAATAACAATAAAAAAAAATAACAATCTAACTATGGTATATCACGGCTAATCATTTTTTTAATTAGTATACTGAAAACAAGGCCGAAATTATATTACCTTGTAATATGTTACATAGTTTGCTTCTATTATATGCGCATATTTTATCTACATTCAAGTATATCAAATGTTTTCGAACTAACACCTGGATGCTTCTTTATCCCTTTACACTATTAATTAAATGCAGCACGTTTAAAGTTTAAAGGTCAATACCTATTGGAAGCTTTCCATAACAAGGATGGATATCGATTGGTAATAAAAGCGGTAACGTAGTTCTATAAAAAGCAGATTCTACGAATGGCAGTCACCGCCCATAACACCCCATTTCTCCATAACATCGTCTATAAACGCCCGCTGTTGCATTTACTGAACAAAATTGTTTTAGTGGTTTAATGTAACAGGCGCACTATTTTTGGTACAATAGAAATGACTAAATAAAACATTATTTTCTACAGAATATAATCCTTGTATCTTGTCTTTAGTAAATACTACACCAAGAATATATTTATTTCTAAATGTTTCTTTGTAATTCTCTAAGAAAGTAATAAGTAAATGCTATTACTAACACCATTAGTTATGATTTTTAAATGTATCATCATTCATCACTGATAACTAGAATATTTTTTTTGTAATGATAAAATAATCTTGATTGATAAAACTTATATATCATATTTTTCTTAAAAAATGACGTTGGTGATACATTATATTTAAAGGGAAACGTTTGTAATCTCATTATATCTATTCTTTTGTCTATACATAACGTCATTCAAAGGATCATTTTTCCTCATGAAAAGTCTTACGCGTACTCAAAGCTTTCTATTAGTTAATATTTGTATGTGTCTAAATTACATTTTTGGGTAAATTACAGTAATTACATTGCCTATGAAATTATCAATAATTTCGACAGCAAATTAAATTATTAATAGGGAAGAAGCTGCTTAGCATTTCATAGACCCACCGTTCGGGTGTAGTAAAGTAAATGAAAATGTCTGGATCGTCATCCATCTGGCATGGTATCTCGTCAGATACCCATGTGACTTCTCGGTCACATTTTGTACTGTTCATAAACTAATTATAAGTATAGTTTGTACTATACGAAGTACATATATATATATATATATATATATATATCGAGTTAGCGAGACTAACAAACGCCATTTTATTTTTTTGTATATATTTTTTATACGTTTTCTATAAATGTTTTTCACATCCTATGTGTGTGAATAGCACTTTAAAAATTTAAAATCTCTTTTATTATTTATAACTAACAAAATTGAAATTGAATCGACATTACAATACTTATATTACAATATAATCTGGTGATAGTGTAGACACTACGGTGGTTATAAGCGTGACCGACGCGCTCGGTCGGCTCGACGAGCCCTGCCTAGCGAGTTAGCGACGACGGTAAACTGACATGACCTTACGTTTGACGACAACCATTTTTATTTGTAATATTTATAGTTAATACTGATATCTGTATTACTATATTAAATACCAGCTGATCCGGTGATCTCGAACCGCCTCACAATTAAATAATATGTCAAAAATTATTAAAAATTAACATCAAACCAAATATAAAAAATACGCAAATACATTCACTACGTAAAAATAGATCAACATATATATTTCATGAAGATAATAAATATTAATTTAAGTATTAATCTAAACATAAAATGACCGTCAAAACTATTGAATACATAAAATATACTCGTATATCGTTAAATCATGCGGTCCGTGCATCAAGTATTTTAATATTCCATAATCTTAGCTATTTTCCTTGCCTAATATTTACTTTCCGAAAGCATCCTTTTCGACAGATACGCAGCTTGTACGGGAAAATAAAATTGTATTTTAACTATTTTCCGTGAAATTTCTGTATGTTTTAAGTTCTTTGATTTTCGCGATTATTACACATTTTGAAATGAAACTATTTTAATCGCGTATAATTTCGGTATTTTTAGAACCCGACCTTTCGAACACTTTACAGTAGTCCGTGGTCACAGGTAGACTGAGGTGGCACTTGTCTGTCATTTGATACAATTATTATCTCAAACTACCGCCAACGATTTCTTAGTTGCCTCACGTACTGCCCTGGATTCTTGCAAAATGAGCTGACTGTATCTTTATCTCTGGTGTGATGGGATTGAGACTTCAAAGTTCCGTCTTCTCTATTGAAATTAGGGTGTTTTTGTATTTCAATAGCCTCGCGGATCATCCTTGGGATATATCTGTTCTCCCTAGCGAGAATATGAGGTTTATTAAACCTGATGTAATGGTTGGTTTTATCCATTGTATGCTCACTTCGATACACGCCCATTCTTGATATCAGAGATGTGTTCTTTCACCCTTATACCGATGCTCCTCTTTGTTTGACCAATGTAAGATAAGCCACAGTCACAATCTAGTTTGTTTATACTAGCACACTGTAAAGGAATGTTACTTACTTTTCACTGGTCTCAAGAACTGGCTCATTTTTTTGTTAGGCTTGAATATAGTTTTCACTGAAGCTTTCCTTAAGATATTGCCAATCCTGTCTGTAACTCCCTTCACATATGGTAGTAGTGCTGGTTGTCTCTCCACTGTGAGCGGCCTTTACACTGTCCTTTACAATGAAATGAACATATTTCTAATAAAATAATGTTTAGATACGTTTTATACGTTACATTGACTATCACAGGAAAATGCGTGATTTCACTTATTACGTAACTACTATAGCAAGTAAACACTAATCAACGAGGGGATCTGGTGTTCTGCTTTCTCGCTAACTACACTCTTTACATTTAAATGTTGCAATTATCACAAAATAAAAACACGTTCAAAAGAATAAGCTAAAGAACGGGAAAGCTAACGGTTTTAAGTATTGTCAATGAAAATAATTATTAAAGAAATACAAAAAAAGTATTAGAGGAGTACCTATAGAAAATTAAACTTATATATATATATATATATATAAATTTTATTATAGTAAGTGCTAAAGAACAAGTTTATAAAGTCTAAAAAGTCTTATAAATAGCAGACTACATAATAAAAATAACAAGAATTCTTTTTCAAGTTAACGCCAATTACCAATAATTGTTATATGCATTTAAATTTTAAATATAATTAAGCATATAACGTCAAAAACCTTTGGGTCCTGACTATAAAATCAGCTGAGCAGAGGCTGGACTACGGTCGTCGCCCTCCACACTCGCAATCGATAGTGCGGAGATCGTCGTTCCGTTACAGGGCTACCATCAAGTTTATTCTAAGATAATAAACAAAGTTCTTATTAATTTAATTATTATATAACAATGTTACGTTCCTACATTTGCGTTAGTATTCCTGCAATTGCTCATACGCAAATACCAATGTGAGGTCGTTGACAGTAAATTGTACTTAGAAGCAGTAATTCTTTATGTTTTTACTTACTTATTATCCAATTACTTGTAATCATACTTTTAATATACGTATTTAGGTACACAAAGATAAGTTTTAAAAACTTGTAAATTGTATATATGGGTTTATATTTCGTTTAAAGCACTGTGTCAGACAGTAATTGTTATTAGTATGAATCTACCTTGTTTCACGGATGAAACGGCATGATGAATCATACATCGTCTTTAGAACAATAAAAATATTTACAGTGCCTACTGTGGTGGTTTTAATAATAATCTCGATAAAAACAACTTTAGAATTTTATGTATCTAGAAATTGTGACTGAGTAAATAACTGAACTAGACTAGAACTAACTAAATAGACTGAGAAGAAAACCAAAGAGAACACTTTGGTAAGTTTTTTTAATAGTTACTGCTAATTAATTGAGTAAACTTCTCTCAGAAATCTAACTAATTAGTTAAATATAATTAAAATTTTAATGTAATAATGACATAAAAATCAATTCGCTAGTGTCAAACTAATGGATTCTTAATTAACACTTCAGCAATTAATGATGTCGGCAGGCTCTTAAGTCAGTAGCGCTGTGCTGTAGACTACGGCTCTTGGGCACGACCTTTTGCCTGGAACACGACCTATCCCACTTAGTCCACTCTGCATGTAAGCGGCTAATTGCTAAATAAAATTTCGCTGTCGTTCACGATCATAGTATTTCTTTTATAGTTCAATTCTAGTGTATTCCATTTATTTAAGTAAAGTTCTTTACTATAGTATTCATGTTACTGTAAAAGCCCAAACTGTCCGGATTGTTCTTTGCTCGTTAATTTATTTGTAACTTATATTTCGGTAAAATTTAGGTTTTACTACTAAAAGACAGTAACTTTGATTGAATATGAATTGATTAGATTAGGCAAGCAACAGTACCAACTTTGTTATCACTAAAGATGGTAAATCTTAAAGTTTAGTAGGAAAATCTTTTGATTGACCGTAGTTCGGGCTTTAATTATTATGAAAATAAAGTATTTTATACCGTTTAAATATTTTATTTTGGAACAGACTAATACGTTTTTCACGATTTTATCACGTTGTATTTTTAAATCATATTTACCCGTAGTTGTGTGCTTTAACCATATAACTATATATATTTTTGCACAATTTATTATTTTATCTTAAGAAATAAATGATATCAGTGTCTGTTCGTAACATTAAAATAACCGCTTTTTAGTAAATGCATTAATACACGGTACATATACCAAAATACCATTTTTATACAATTTTATTCGTCTATCTATATGTTTGTTCCGAACAACCTCTGGAACGGCTAAACTCCACTGGCAGATAGGTGACGTAATTACGAATAACTTAGGCTACTTTTATTTTAGAATTCCACGCAGACGAAGTCGCTTACATTATAAAATATAAATAGTAATATTTCGATCATAAAACATAAATTGTATTAGTTTTTTTTTTTAATAGATTTTACGTAAGACATTCGTAAATATACAACAATGGATAAACGTACACATTATTTGAAGCCTTGACCTGCAATGCTAACAGTAGATACAGAAATACATTGATGAACATGATGTAGGTACATAAATTGTTTTTAAGTAAAACATCGAGATTAAAATTAAAAGCATTTTTTTCTTTTGTTTGTTGTTTTGTACCACTAATACAATGAAAAATATAATTACATATGCTATAAAGAAATTGTAAAAAGAAAAAACACTGATACATTCCCCATGTGATGAATGGATATAATCAATTTCCGTTATTGACACAATTTAGCATAACACTAAGCATGTATTGATTAATACAATATAAATTGAAATTAATCATATTATTTTTAAGGCTACACAGTAGCTGTAACTTTCAAGAAAAAATAACATTTGACACATTCGATTGGTTATAAAAAATATTAATTAGGTCTTAAAAAAAAATAATTGTCCACAAAGGGGACGCTAATTACGTTGTCAGTTGAATATGCTTAGTCCAGGAGCCAGGATCGCAACTAACCTTGACGTACCATCGCGTTTGAGATTTGCGATTTCTTGTGCGTCGGCGATCTAGGCTGCGTGAGTCGCGCTGGTGGGCTGGTGAGCGCAACGCGTGGCACTTGGCTGCCAGGGCCTTAGTGCGTTCCGCCAGCGAGTGCCGGAACTCCCCACCCGCACACCCCCGAACCAACATCGCTTAGCTACACTAACGCGAACTATTCATCTCCAAAACGGTATAACACATCATATTTTAATATATTCTCACTTGGATGCTAACTATAATAACAGGATCGACAAAGCCAAGATTAAAACGTGTTTTAAATAATAGCTTTTGCTAATTATCAATTGTATAGCAAGTTTAATTAGTTTTCTCACATTGTCTGAAGAATTATGTTTCCAGTATTAATTTTGATAATAAACTTAACATATTTATAACTAAATTTAAATAATATAATATAAAGATTACAACTCTACACTCAAAGTATAGGTCACAAAATCAGTCATAAGGTTGGAAAAAACCACGCTTCAAAGCATAAAATGAAATGCATATCAAGGTTTGATAACGAGCACTTGAGTAGAGCAATCTACACAAAAGAATGAGTTTAAAGTCACCTACCTAAACGAACGAAATCAATATTATACCTAATGGACTTACTAATACAAATTTAAGCTTCGAAGCTAGATTACTAAATCATTATTCACGAATAACATATACAAACACGATTACTTATTACGTATATTCGTGCATACGTACAGCTACAATAAAGGGGATATCCTCATTGAAGAACTACTGACTGGTCTCGCTGATCATAACCGCATATGATTTACACAAGATATCATATAACAAGTCTCTTTGAAATTAGTCCAACCCTGCATTTCATTATAATAACAAAAAGGTACCAAATAACAGAACGAAATGTCCAAATAACAAGAAGTGGGTCGGCATCTAAAGAGGAAATTGGGCAATTGAGGAAGGGAGCGGTGTAGTGTATACAAGTTACCTAGCGTCTTATACGGACTTATCTACTTAAGTTTCGTAATTGTAGTCGAATTAAACTTCTATGCATACATCTTTGTATAGAGTTTGAAATGAAGGGTAACAAATCGCCTAACAGTAGACGTAATATTGTTTGTTTCTTTTCATTGGCATCTAAAAGTTTTTTGCTCCTTTTATGTATTTTTTAGTAAAATATTATGTAACAAAATGCTATTTTGCGGTCGACTCACATAAAATTAATTGAACGATGTAACAAGAGAAAGAAAATAAAACTTTAATTTTGATTGGTTTCATTGGCTTTTTTTTTTAAAAAAAAGTATCTGTATTACACACAATTATAAGAATGTATATGAGAACAGTTAAACTTGAGTAACTTATTTTAAACAGAAGATAATAACTGCACCTGGCGTGACAGATGCATATAATTTAACTATCCAAAATAATTGTCATTCAGTTTTAGACCTTAAAGCATTATAAAACAGCTCTTTTAATAAAATCATAATAAGCGGACAGGTGGTGCAGGTAATTTATCAGGTAGGTATTTCTTGCTTATATCTGTATATTTCATAAATATTGCGCCTTCATCTTTGACAACTTTTAAAATAATTATCACCATTTAATGTAGCAAAATATTGCGTTATATAGTTGAACCAATTAGTCCGTTTTTTTCTTTATTTTAGATACTTTTGTACTTGTTTCAGATGCTTACAAAAATAATATGTAACTAATGCTTGTATACTTAGAATCTTTTTATATTCAAAATAATAGTTAACACTTACTGCTTAGAAAGTGTAGGACACTTGAGAAGTCAATACTTTACATAATATTTTACATCAGTTTCTGTATGTTTAATATTATTTGGTTATCATTTATAAACAAATTTGACATCAATCACATGTTGTAGAAACATAAAATGTTGAATTTGTTTTCACAATTTAGCCCTGTCTAGCAAACGAAATATGAACGAGGTGTTGGCAACGCGTCGTACTCAAACCGGTAATACCTGAACATTTATCATTCTGATTGTGGACATTTTTCTAACTAGATAGTCAACACATTTTAGACTTGGCATTGGTCTAATAAAAAATTACCGTTTAATTAATAATAACTGACCAGGATCACAAAATCACAATTTCTTTAACTTATTCCATTTCACTTATACACACATAAAAAATTTACTTATTATGTTTTTCCAAAACATATTTGTTTAATATATCATTTTTAAGTAATGATTAGCGAAACAAAACTGCGTTTTTTATAATTGATTTCACAAAAAAGGCCTTACAACAGACCGTACTCGCCGGCCGGTGCGCGACGTCTACGGTTTGACACTGCCTCGATACCTCGTACTCTGTCGCACATGGCATCGAAGCGACATGAAATATACGCATGTGCAGAACAAGGCTTTTCCGAGTCATCAATGATGTCACATTACTACTACGTCGGTAGAATATAATGTCGTTAGATATTGATGATAAACCGTGACGTGTTCCTATCCACCTTTAAGATAATTTAATCAATACATCAGAAGTGTGTGTGCTATATATAAATATTTATATGTTTTAATATTTCCACAACGACAATAATAAGTAATGTGAACAGATTTATAATGCAAATATTTCAGCGAAAACATAATCGGTAATTAATTATAAACTGCGATCATATAAATAACAATAAGTTTAACATATTAAAAAAGAAAACAGCAAGTTGACTGACCATATCTAAGTATTCCATATCACAACATTATTAACCAATAATTCTAACGACGCATGACAATTCTATTGAGGCGCAGTAGCAGCCATGCATTCGCTATTATTGTGGGTGCGGTTTCTATTCGAAGGAATTATTATATTCAAATTATTTAAATTTTTAGATCTCATGACAAGATAAAGCGCGGCGGCGCGGCACTCAACAGGCAATGTCTCGAATTCAGGCAAGAATGGAGTGTCTTAACACTAAGTTCTCTCTCCCTACCTTGCTATGCGGGAAAAAGCAAAAACTCAAAAGCCGGCTCAGTATGTTAATTGGCAGTTTTCATTGTATTATAAAAAGCCAAGTCGCTTTTTCTTCTTGCTAGTATGTATTAATATTTGTAGTATAACTTAGTTAAATATTATAAAGCCTACCTACCTACTAACCTAATTAGTTAATTTTAAATGAAAAGCATTATATTTTGTACCAAAAGAGAAAATCAACTAATTTTGTGACATTATTTCAAAGCAATAAATTAAAATACTTACAGCTTCGTTATTACAAGGTATTTTTTTAATAATAATCCCAGGATACATTTTATAAACATCCTAACTATTTAACTTACAGCTTACATTTTTTTTCTTATTTTATTAACCAATCTACAATAATATATTTCCATATTATTCATAATAATGGAAACTAAAATAACAACACAAATGTTGCTGGTATTAAACCATTGCACAGCTAATAGACACTTAAAAGTCGCCATAAAAATATATTTCTTTTAATATAAATTCAGTATTGTATTGTAATATAACTCTCTAATTTACATTAAAACTTTCATTTTTTTATTATCACCGTTTACATAATCATAGAAGCGTAAAACAGTTTGTCGTTATTACATTATTAATTCGAGATTTAAGTCTCGGTGCGTGCGCTGTAGTATTGAAGGTCTATTCCATTCTCTTATACTTTCTACACAAAAATGCGTTCTCGAATTATATAACGTTTGGAGGTACCCCACGAAAATGATTTGGGCGTGTGAATTTGCTTATTATATATTTACCGTGCCATTTGCAGTGCTCACTTTACATTAGATAGTATATTATAAAATATTTTGCATTACACTCATAAAGTAACTTTTTATGCGCCTTTTTAGATACGCGATCAGCAGCCGCCATAACATGTCATGACGTCTTTCGGAATACGGTCATGTAAGCAAAGAATACGGTCCAGTGTCTCCTGATCAACGCAATATATTTTGTGCAAATGTCTTACTACAGGAAATATTTTATTTACACAAATAAAACGTAATTTTATTTAAAATGATAACATTTTGAAGACAGATTGTAAAGCAAGTCAGCTCAAATTTAGCAATAATAAACGCTTTGATGATCGGTAAATTTTTACCTGCAAATCTAGATTTTCGAACTACTGAATTACGGAATGTTAAAATATCAACGTAAGTTTTTCCTCGTTTATTGTACTGATATTAATAATAATTCATTTTTCCATTATAAGATTATATAAATGCAGCAGTTACCAATATCAGTGCATTTATTTACAAGACTGATTAACGTCACCAGCTGACCAACATGGCGTCCGGAGTTTTCATCAAAATCGCGCAAAATTTGATAAGAGAAAAATGAATCTAGAAAACGTTATGATATAATACATAGTTTTTTGATTAAAAATACCAATTAGGACAATTACCTCTTCTCTTTGTATATAAATACAAGAAAGTTATTTAACTAGTATCAACAAGGTATTATTCGATGATCGAATACCGTGAAGCAACACGCAGGTCCCACGAATCGTTTCAACACTGATTTTCTCGGAATAACTTAAAAATGGCGCAATTAAATCGTAATAGCTATTGTACTTATCTTTATATACGTTTTGCAAGACTATTTTACGTACTATTTGATTAATTGATCTTCCAAACGAGCACATACTAAATGAGCACAACTGATTATAGAAATGCTACATGCTGAACGGATATTGTCGCCAACATCTCTCGGTCCATCAAAGAAAAAGAAATAAACAGGGTGGCATGAAAAATTAACATAAAACAATATTGTCAAAATGTTTTGCTATTCTCAATGTTTTGTCCTTTGTGTTGGTGTATTTGTACACACAAAAGCTATCTAACCGAGGCTTCAACTTGCTCTTTAATACGTTCTTTAGCAAGACAAGGTCTTACATACATGTTGGAATCTTCAGCGGCTGATATTATACTATCACTGGCTATATATTTTATATAGAACTGACAGAATCAAGGACAAGATGCAAGGACTGTAGACTATCATACTCTTTGAAGGCAGAAAAAGTTAAAGTATTTGTACTTAGCTCACAAGACTAATAAATACCATGCAACCATCAATATACTGTTATTTGTATCAATAAACAATTTACATTACCCACATACTCGTTGACTATAAATATTACATGCTGCGTGTATCACGTGTTTTGTACATAGCTTGTATTACTTAATTTATTATTTGGTTTGATTAAATCGTTAATAATGGGCTGTAACTGTATTGGAACAATGTTGTTGTCATCAACATATTATGTAAACTTGTGGACAATAAAACAATAAATACAATTATAAATTTTCTGAACATTAGTTATATCGTTAATATATGGATAATATTGTAGGATACATATTTTATACTGTTATTTACAAATTGCATACACATAATAGCAACATGCTGAGTTATAAAGAGGAAAATATAATAATAATTATTATTATTATGTAATAGATTGTGATTTTTTTATAGAAACTGAAAACTTTTCGTATTAACAGCTAGGCAACAGATTCATTTAAAAAAAAATCTATCTTTATTTGTAATTTTGATTTTACTGATCTTGGACGTTTGGATTACGTGTACATTCAAGAATAACATCATTATAAATTGCTTAAACAGAACACGCCTTCGCTTTTAAACATTTTGTCAATAGTGATTCAACATTTGTCGTAGATAGTCGACAATAACTAAAAAGTTACAAAATCCTTGCGCACTTCTAAAAAGTTCGCAAGTGCACGAATTGTGATTTCATTATAAGAATGTAAAAGTTTTTTTTAATAAAAATGATATTACCAAGCTCTCCGCATCCTGGCTCATTTTTTTCTACGCATGGTTCCCGTAAAGGACTCGCGCCGTGGCGGCGCTACAGCAGACCAGGTAAATAAAAGCACTGTATCATTGCTCGTCACCACAATAGGCCACATTCCATCACTGCATCCGTGTTCAACATATGATCGCTCCGGCCGGTCCCTATGACGTCACGCGCTTTCTCGCACCACAAGGTTCTATTGCATTCGTATCACACTTTCCGCATGTTGTAAAGACGCTCACTTATCAACAAACTCGAATCGTCTTCGCTCGTAAACCAATTCGATTCACACAATAGTACAAAATAATGTTCTCGTGTGAAGGAAATGCGATCGTATAACGCAGGTAATGAGTTTCGCGCACCGAGTGAACGAGGCACGTCCGCTTCGTGGCAGCGCCGCCGTCGCGCGTGCACCACGTAACGGCACAGAGGCCCCCGCCACGTCGCCCCCGTATCCCCAGACCTCTGAGCCAGCCCTGTCGGCCGTCTCGCGTCCGCGTCCAGCGCAGCGCACCGGTTGCGCTCGCGACTACACTCGCACATTAACTATCGACAGCGGACGACAGGCGCAAACCGACTTCTTTCTGTGCTGTTTTTGTACTAAATAAACATAAAAGCTTACCTTAGCAATCGTCACCAGTCACAACTCTAAATATTAAATTAATTTGTAATTGCCACTTATAATTATTTGCCGATTGCCGATGAAGTCTGTACATGGATAATATATACAAATATATTATTGGCGGCATTTATTAATATAATGAACCCAAAACAATGATTTTTAATTTTCTTTCCCGTTTGTCTGAACCGATTTAAATGCAGAAACATTATACAAAATATGAAAAAGTTATGACCTTCTAACAACCTTTATGTTATTTATCATGTATTTATAGATACTCTTTTTATGTATTTATTGACATACTTTTTTTTATTATTATTTATTATAATATATATCTTCGCGACATATACATATTAACTAGAGATAGAGATATTCACTGAATATTTTTTATTAAGTACTTAGTACTGGACCAACACATATTGTGCAGTCTAGTTTTTAATATCATGATTAAATTTTTAAGCGGTAGTCTATTTTATACTAATATCTGAGACTCGGAGATGGTGCCTAGACTATTTACATTCCATTCTATATTTTATTTTATAGCCATCTATAAAATATCATTAAGTATTAATAGATAAACACAATAAAGGTAGTCAATAAAACAAAATATATTGCGTAAATAATTTATTATAAAACTATACTGGACTTTTTCAAATTTAGTATTGGTTATAAAAAAATAAACTAAAAACAAAGATTACTTACATTTTTCTCTTCAGAGATGATAAAAACAAATATTGTAATTCAAAAATTTCTACGTTTTTTGGTCTCGTTTCTTATGATTTATCGTGTAAAATTAATCGAAGAAAGTCTTTATATGCTACAAATGTGGCATTAAGCTTCGCTATTTTAAAAAAACTAAATTAAAATTTTCTGCTTTCTCAGCGTTATGTTCCGTCACCTCTAAACTCTATTATAGCTTCCAATCCCGCAATACTGAGATCTAGGTACATCGGCTGGATTTGCGGGAGTAGAAGCGACCGCTCGGTTATCCACGGCACTGCGCACTGGCACAAAGAAACGAAGATGGAAGAAAGAAAACAAAAGAAGTTTTCTTCTTCTTACGAAGAACTAAGAGTCACTTGACGATTTTAAGGCTAAAATAAATACCGACAGATTAAATATTAGTAAGAAGTCTGAAGATGGTTGATTTATAGTTGAAATATTGTATTAAGAGTATATATAATAGTAAGAAAAGACAATGATATCTAATTTTAACTACGTAATCATCAGGACAGGATATAATAGGTAGGTATTTTAATACAAAGATTCGAGTTATGATTTGGCATTGTTGGACAACTGTAAAGGTTATGAGTTGGGCAGAATCTCAGCATTAAACATGTTAAGGTCGTAAGGGGTCCGACGCGCATATGACTTAACTAAAAAAGTATAAGGATTAGTATTGTTTAACGAATAAACAATTGAAGGAATCATAAAATAAAATAATACTAAGAATTCTATATATATACGCTTCAGTTACATTACCGTTCGGGACAAAAATGAGGATTAGATTAGAGCTTTAATTGGTCTAAAATTGGTCTGTAAAGAATTAGTCGTTAGTTATATAATTAGTTAGACAGACGAGGTCTGTTTTTGTGATGAATGACGATCAGTTCGTCAATCATAATTTTTTCCAATAAACATAAACAGTGAACTATCTGGTACAGAAGGAAAAGATACTACACAAGACTTTAAAACTTGTGATAAAAGACAATTGTTCCCATTTTTTGTTAATTTGAAAAAATGTCGTTATTTTTTTATACATTAATAAATATAAGTACATAAAATCTATTTAATTATATTTTTTTATATAAAAACAAATACGATATATTTTTATTTTAATAGTTAATATACTTCTAAGGAGAGTTCAATCTTATCAGTAAATTTTACACATATTCATTGCCAGTAACACAATTTAAGGTTTCTTACTTTATTGCAGGATTATAAAAAAAACTATAAAAAAATATTCTTATAGTATAGTATGCTAAAATTGATAGCCAATTTATATATCAAAGCCAATTGAATCTAAATTGCTTGTTACTCATAAGCATTTTTAGTACAATAATGTTGTGTCCCAAATAAAATATATCACCAGCAATATTTAATAACTTCTAATCTATATATTACTTACACTATTAATTTAAAAAAAAAGAGAGCTTCACTTGATTGTGGTTGTAAATGCAAAGATAATATACAGCTTAAGAATCTGGCTTAATGAATAAAATATTATTAAAATAACAATCTTCATTTTGAAATTAGGTTATCATATATTTGGGTACCATTACTAGCTAAATTAGACTAGACTTTTTTACAGTAATTTTTTATTTATAAGCCCATTGCTTTGAAATGTAAAACAAGTGCATTTAAAGGGTCTGAATCACAATTAAAATGGCACACCATTCATGATTGTTCACCAGCATTGTTAAAATTCTACCTCAACGTGTTTCAAATCAAATTTGGTAAGATGGGTAAAAACACCGAAATGTCTTGCTTTATCTGTAGGGAAACAATATGGACAAATAACCAAACAATTAAGAGAGTTTTCAAAGTCTTTTCACACCTTACTTTACTGAATTTTAGAATTAGCTCTTGATTGCACTCTCATGATGAATACATATAAGAAACAGTACAAAATCCCTGAGAATTTTAGTATCTCATCATACAGACTGGATATTTTCCTCTTCTCTAGAAACCTAAAACATCTAATACTTGTAGAACTCACTGTTGTGTGGAAATGAAATATTCATGAATATCAAATTTACTAACAAACAGACCAGGAATATGCTTATAAGTAAACAATATATTAGTAAAGAAATACATCAAATTTATTAACAAACAGACCTGGAATATGCTTAGGGATAATTAATATAGAGAAAGTAGTAGGTACTAGAGGTATTACAGCAACAAAAAATCTCTCTATAATCTACTAAAAGATCTTGACCTGTCAGGAACTATCAGTTAATTTCTAGCACATATTTAGAAAGCAGTATCAGTAGGATGTTTTCAAATAAGGTTAAATATAAGGAAGGGCTCAGACAGTGGAGCCATGGAGTTCTTTCTCTTCTTATTCATATTTCATGAGGTTGTTTTAATTACCTATAATATTATTATTATTTCAATTCAGCTATCAACATTAGAATTAGAAGCATCTAATTGCATGTTTCATTTATAAAAACAATTATCATCCACATCAACTATTTTACATATTTTTTAAATAATTTTCTAATATTGAGGCTTTCTTTTATGTTCAAATGAACATGTAATAAGTGCATTTTGTAATAAGACATGTAAACTATTTTGTTTTGATGTTGTATAAATGTGTAGTAATTTTATTATGTTCCAAATATACTTAATGGTATTATTGCTTAGTAGACGATGTCTCTCCACCTGTTGTCATGTAACAAGGCTTGCCATTTGCATCCCATGTTGACTTACATTTCTTAAAAGCAAATGTTAAATATATTGCTGAAATGAAAATAATATATAACTATTATTGGAATTTTCATAATGTGCAAGTTAGTAGTACAAAAAAGTACTTACTGTAAAATTACACTAACTTTAGAGAGTTAATCGAAATTTTAGTATAACTTATTTTTCTACTTACTTGCCACATCCCATTCACACTGGCTCATTGTACCAAGGGGACAAGTTTTATTTTCCATATTTTCATAATATTTTTTAGCATGTTCATATTCTTTTTCTTCTCCAATTAGTTCTATTCCTGAAGAAGCAGGATAACTTTCAAAACATTTAATCTTATGTAATAAATCTCTATATTTTCCAGAAAATTCTTGAAAGAACTCTTCAAAATTTGCTTTATATACACATTCTAGGCCATATTCTTTAGCCAGCATTTTCAATAATTCAAAATTAACTAAAAATTCTGGACAATCCACTACACTGTCTAAGTGAAAATTATATTTTGCCCCAAAGAGAGGGCAGTCTTCCTGAGGGTTAAAAAACGGCTTTATGTTGCAAATTCTATTTCCAAATGTTCCATCTTCGGATTTTTTTGATCGAGCAATTATTTCATTTGCATCAGTCGTAGTTCCAAAAAAATATCCACCAGGTTTCAAACACTCAGATATGTTGGCCAACATACGACGAGCCTGACTCAAACTTTCGAAACTATAATGTAACCCAAATTGGCAACTTACAACGTCAAATTTTATTGAAGGGTCATGATATTTATCACGTAAAGTGTTTCTTGTACAATCTGTAGCAATAAATTCTGCTGTAAATAATCGCGGAGAATGACGACGTAAGTCATCATAGCGTGTTTTACAGTTTTCTATTGAGAGTTCAGCGATATCAGCAAAAATAACATGATCCAGACGAACTTTCTGCCATTTACCTAGATCACCTCCTTTGCCACAACATATATCTAACACTTTCAATAGTCTTCCATAATCTTTTTGCAGTATTTTGTCAGTATACTCTTGAATAAGCACACTTTTAACCCAATTGTTAAAATTTCTTAGATAAAGAATAGGCGAGTTAAATCTTTCTGCCAAACCTTTTTCTACCAAAAGATTGTAGTGCGATGCAACAACATTCGCATGGAAAACATTTGCATGTATACCACTATTATCATCTCTAGCAGGTCTCTTAAATTTTTTGCTTGGATTTGTGGTTCTATCTGAATTTTCAACAGTAGCAGAGTTTTGAACGTCATCAGACGCCACGTTGTTGGACATTGTTAATATTCCAACTATTTTATTGTTGTTTATTTATTTCAATATTTAGAAATTCTTTTTGCTTACGCATTTAAATATATTAACTTTTTTAAATATATAACTCTTTATTTGAATTGTTCAGAAGTACTAAAATACATACAGCCAAATTCTTCTTGGCTTCAGAAACATAAAGTTATTGACGTCGTGCTGATTATGAATAACTCATTGTCAGTTCCATGATTGCCAGTGTAAGTATATAAATTTATAAAATATTTATTACCCAGCTTTACTTCATTCAATAGAATTAGATGCAAGATTTCTTAGAAATCATTCATTGATTATAAATTTTATTTTTAGTTTAGATATACAAAATAAATTTAAAATGACTATGCTATGTGAGAGGCGAAGATAGCCATTAATGAGAGCATTGAACTGCTTCACTTGAAGTTGCTGCGATTTCCGAACGCCGCATGCGCACTCGTCACATCGCGGCACTTAGAAAAATTGCATTTGGTCGACCGGCCTCATGTAATCTCGAACAAACGACATTATACGTAGGCAAAATGAGCGTTGAAAATCCAACTAGTGATAATGATTGCGATTCAGTAAGTATTGAAATAATTGTAATTTTATCTATTACTTCCTTTTATTAATCATTTGTGACAATAGAATGTGCATATATCTCTGTTTACTGGTGGTCGTCCCGACTACAAAGCAAAAATTTTCTAAGTCCCAATATGGCGTCTACTATAGTACTCGCATAAGAAAGGAGCTAAGCGTCGCTTCGTAGTGGTTTTTTGAGATGATGCATATTTAATTTATTCTTTATTAAAATAATGTTCTTAAAGAAGAAATTTCGCTATGTATATAAAAATATGTCTTCAACTAAAAATCCCGTTCACATGCTATTCACAGGGAAAGGTAAATGGAAATAAAAGTGAACACGCGAACGGCATCCACAACGGGTACAGCAGTTCTGAAAAACATAAAAGCAGTCACAAATCTTCGAGCAAGGACAAGCATCGTGATAAAGATCGAGACAGAGAACATAAGAGCTCTTCGAAACATAGCAGCAGTTCAACCAGGTTAGATGTTCTAGAAACTTCCTTTTATTTGTACCTCCACATTTGTATGATATTCAACATTTAGTAAATATGATTATGAGCTTAAGAATTAAAATTAAAAAAAGTCGTGTACGTTAGTAATTATCTGTTAATGACTCAGGGATAAAGAAAAGGACAGACATTCAAGCAGTAAAAATCATAGTAGCTCTCATAAGTCTTCCAGTAAGGATAAAGACCGTGACAGGGATCATAAAGATAGAGAGAAGTACAGGGATAAAGATCGTTCTGAAAAAGGAAAAGATCGTAGTGACAAAGACAGAGACAGACATAGAAATGATAAAGACAAACTTAGGGACAAGGACCGGAGTGACAGAGACAAGCATAGAAATGATGGAGAAAAAAAATCTTCATCATCAAAAGAAAATTCATCTTCAAAAGACAAGGAGCACAAGTCTAAAGATCGGGATAGAGATAGAGAAAAAGATGAGAAAGATAGACACAGAAGTGACAAGGAGAAACATCGCAGTGATAAGGACAGACACTCCAGTTCTAAAGATAAACACAGGTAATTGTTGAATAATAATAAATGATTTCATTAATTGTTCTTAATTTTTGCTACCCAATTATTTGAATCATGAAAAGAATTGCCTAATTATACACAATAATTAAGCAATTTCTTTTCATTATATGATTAATAAATTATTATATATGGTTAATAACTTTTAATAACAGCAAATTTATACATATACAATACAGTTGTTATTGAGCCAATTGCTTGAATATCTGTAAAAATATGAAAAAGTCTAGTAGACTGGTACCATTAGATGTGATTTATTTTTTGTACACAGCTCTAGTAAAAGTAAAGAAAAAAATAGCAGCAGTCAAAAACACTCTAAAATCAAAAGTGAAGAAAGTGAGGACTATTCTATAAAACAAGAACCTATGGAGGTAATTAAAATTTTAGATATTTTTCTTAAATATATATTTTACATACAGATTTATTTATATATATATATATATATTTATGTTTTGTATTTCATCTATGTCCATAGGTAGAAGATATTAAAGTAAAAGAGGAAATTAAAGTGGATGTTGACTATGATGGATATGCAGGTGTCAACACCACTATGTCCTCATGTGACTATTCAATGTCGCAGTTCAAAGATGAACTTCTGTCAGAGCTTCCCCCTGAAGATGAAAGTATGTCTGGTGGGGACGAAGATGTACCTTTAGTAAGTAACTTATGTAAACATAATATATAAGTAAATACTAACATATATTTTTTTATATCTTTTATATTTATTCTTATATTACTTAAATTTTGACATAGTTGGATCGCATTTCATCTAAAAAGAGGGCAGCCAGTGAAAGTGGAGCAGAAGAAGATATACCTTTACTTAAACGCCAAAAATCAAAAAAGAAAATTAAGAAAGGTAACTTTGATATCTGTATGTTGAGTTTTTCAATTATGCTTAACTAAAAGTTTAATTTTATAAATGTATTATGTATATTTATTATTTATTAATATGTTTCTAATAATCCATATCATCCAAAGAATCATATGATGATGAAGATGAAGTACCTAAAAAGAAGAAAAAGAAAGCAGAGAAAACAAAGTCTAGTAAAAGTATGAAATCTGAAACTGAAGATGGCCCTAGTCCTACAAAACGCAAGAAAAAAGGTGAAGAAGAACAAGAAGTTTGGAAGTGGTAAATATTGTTTGATCATATAAAGTGAATTAAATCTTAATTTATTTTAAACAAACGGCAGTTTTAAGTTCCACAGCTTAACCGCACTATCTTGAAATGCCATGAAATCTGTCTCCTAAGTTGTCTTTGCTTATCCCATAAAACGAGAGATAATAAGTGTTAGTAATACGTTCTAAAATTTAAAAAATATGGTTATCATATCGCCATTTTTAACATAATAGTATTTTTTATAATAGCAATAATATTGTAGTGCCTTAAACATACCTATAGATGGCGCTACGGCTGTTTTATCCTGTGATGCTAATTGCCAACCTTAATAGACAAGTTTTAGGTTATGTTTAGCTTTGATTAAAATGATTATCAGGGTTAGAATAGGATTTATTCATTTAAAGTCAATATTAAAAATAGCTTCTGAAAATATTAAAACAGTTAGGCATTTAAGAGTTTTCCGAAAAGTGTAAATATGTTTTAGGTTATTTTCTGAAATGAGTTCTTACCTTTTTTATGTACAATGTTAATATATTAAAATGTTAAAGGTGGGAAGAGTCTAAAAAAGAAGATGGTACTAAATGGTATTTTCTGGAACACAAAGGCCCATTGTTTGCACCTCCTTACGAACCACTACCTGAACACGTCAAATTCCGCTATGATGGTAAAATAATGAAACTGTCTCAGGACAGCGAAGAAGTGGCAGGATTTTACGCGCGGATGTTAGATCACGATTACACTACCAAATCAACATTTAACAATAATTTCTTCAGTGACTGGCGTAAAGTTATGACACATGAAGAAACAAAACATATAAAAGACCTTTCAAAATGTGACTTTAAGGAAATGCAAGCATATTTCCTAAGTGTATCTGAGAAAAATAAAAATCGTTCAAAAGAAGAGAAGGCAGCACTCAAAGCAAAAAATGAAGAAATTCAGAAGGAATATGGCTTTTGTATAATAGACGGACACAAAGAGAAGATTGGTAACTTCAGAATTGAACCACCAGGACTTTTTAGAGGAAGAGGAGAGCATCCAAAAATGGGGATGCTTAAAAGACGAGTCATGCCAGAAGATGTTCTAATTAATTGCTCAAAGGACAGCAAAATACCTAAACCTCCTGCTGGTCACAAGTGGAAAGAAGTTAGACATGACAATACAGTCACATGGTTAGCCTCTTGGACTGAAAATGTTCAAGGACAAGCCAAGTATGTTATGTTAAATCCAAGTTCTAAGCTAAAAGGTGAAAAGGATTGGCAAAAATATGAAACTGCAAGATGTTTACATAAGAGTATAGACAAAATTAGAAACACATACAGAGCAGATTGGAAAGCTAAAGAAATGCGTGTCCGTCAAAGAGCTGTTGCTTTGTATTTCATTGATAAATTAGCTTTGAGAGCTGGTAATGAAAAAGATGATGATCAAGCAGATACAGTTGGTTGCTGTTCCCTTCGAGTCGAACATATTGAATTGCACAAGGAAAAAGATGGTAAAGAATATGTAGTAGTGTTTGATTTCCTGGGAAAAGATTCAATTAGATATTATAATGAGGTACCAGTGGAAAAGAGAGTGTTCAAGAATCTCGAGTTATTTATGGAAAATAAAAAAGGAAGTGATGACTTATTTGATAGACTAAATACACAAACATTAAATGAACATTTGAAAGAATTGATGCCAGGGCTGACCGCTAAAGTCTTCCGTACATATAATGCGTCTATAACTTTACAAATGCAACTGGATGAACTTACTGATGCAGATGTTTCAGTACCAGAAAAAATATTAGCATATAATAGAGCCAATCGGGCAGTTGCTATTCTTTGTAACCATCAACGGGCTGTCCCTAAAGGTTAGATCTAATTAGACTTAATAATTTTCAAATATATAGTACTATTATTCAACAATGAAATAAATATGCATATTAATTTTTAGTCTTTATTTTTTATTTAGTTAAACTAAAAGTTTCTTTCGTGTTTATATAATATTGGAATTTCTTATATATGCAAAATAGCTATTTTTTAAGTTCTTTGATTTTCACGATTATTACACATTTTGAATTGAAACTATTTGTAACCGGATTAATCGCGTATAATATTGGTATTCGAAAATACATTTCAGAACCCGACGTTTCGAACACTTGATATAATAATTGTATCAAATGACAGGCAAATGCCACCTCGGTCTACCTGTGACCACGGACTACTGTAAAGTGTTCGAAAGGTCGGGTTCTAAAACGTATTTTCGATTACCAATATTATACGCGATTAAACCGGTTAAAAATAGTTTCATTTTAAAATAGCTATTTTTTATCACTGTGTAGACAGCAGCATAATCAAAAATAATTATAATTACATTTTAATATAATTATTGTTTCAGGTCATTCAAAGTCTATGGAGGCCTTGAAAGAAAAAATTCAAGCTAAACGAGACCAAGTGGATGAGGCCGAAGCAGATGTTAGAGATGCATTCAAAGCTGCCAAGAGAGGCTCAGTTAAAGAAAAGTTAGCATGTGATAAGAAAAAAAAGGCATTAGAACGTCTTAAAGAACAATTAAAGAAATTAGAATTACAAGAGACTGATCGTGATGAAAACAAAACAATAGCTCTCGGAACCTCCAAACTTAATTATCTCGACCCACGTATTTCTGTTGCTTGGTAAGTTGTGTGTTCTTTTTTGAAGTACCTGATATTTTCGTATTTTAACTTATAATCTCTAAAATATTATTTACCAAAATCCCTTTTTTATACAGGTGCAAAAAGCATGGCGTACCTATTGAAAAAATTTACAACAAAACTCAAAGGGATAAATTTAGATGGGCCATCGACATGGCCGGACCGGAATACGTTTTCTAAGTTCAACTGTAGCATTAGCTATACTTTATACATTATATACTATTTTCATATCTGCAAACGTTCCACATTATATATTTGTCTATACTTTCTGTTATTTATTGATTTATGAATTTCTGACCAACGTTTTAAAAAATACATGTATTAATTATTTTTTACATTCTTGATTATTTAGACAGAAAAAATCTGTTCCTCATACTTTTAGGTTCTAAATTAGAAGTCTGATTCTAATTTATTTTAGGCTACTCGTTTCGTTGCTTCAGGCTTAGTGATTAAGTTAGTATTACTTGCAACATTAGTATAAGACTGTACAAATTTTGCAATTGTTTGCAGTAAGTAAAAGCACATTTTAGCTAAGCAGACCTTCAAATGGTAGTAGACCCGTCATTCATTCAATTTTTACATTATAAGCTAGTATAATTATTTTTATTTTTACATTACACAAATGACAGTGCTGAGTAATATTAAGATCAAAATAGTCATTTTGGTAATTGAATATCAATTTTATTTGTATATATATATATATATATCATGTGACTGTCTGATCATGGATGGTCCAAAATATGTGAAACAATCTCCCATTAATCTAAGATCGTATTCAAATCGCAATGTCTCTGGCTCGAACGACTAGAATAATGTAAATTTATATGTATTTTTGTGCACAATGTGCAGTAGCAAATGTTGTAAATTAAGATAATGTTATTTTATTTTTATAAATATAGGACTGGAAATTATGGCAACGAGAAGCCGTCAGTGTTATGAAGGTACAACATAGGTAAAATTTGTATTGTTACAGTGATATGTGCATCTTGTAAATAGTCAATTTTTACCATGTCATATTGTGAAATGAGATTATCCCAATTAATAAAACATTGACACTAGAATTTTTGTATTTATTCACGTTACGACAAAAGCTGCAAACATAAGTTATAAAAACTCCTTGGACTATCCATGATTGTCTTCATCAAAATAATTAACATTTTCCAGACCCACGGGCATATAGGTAAGTCCAGATTGGTCACAATGTCGCATATTATATCCTTTTCCATACCCTGTAATATTTGTTATAATGTAGTTTAGGAAACAGTTATTATCTTTATACTATGATAGATTTCACATTGAGTGTTTATCTAGCAATTACTCTGGTATAGTTACAACTTGTTAAAATATGAAGCCCCTGTGACTTGGTTATTGGAAACATTACCTTATTTGGAATGTCTTAAATTCAAGATAAAATTTTGTAAAAAAAAATATTTATGGGACTTTAAAGTAAAAAAAATATATTCAAAATAAGAAGTTACATGCTTCATTTTATGAACATTAAATTATTTACCACCTATTATAATATGTTATCTGGTCTGTTACAATATAATGCAATAACCTGCATCATACAGTTCAAATTAAATTCTGGCTATGCCTTATACATATATGTATTCTCGCTTCTAACCAGGGTCTCTGATTTCCACTAGAATTCGTGAGGCGTTTAGAGTGACGGACCTCAACCGCGCGCTTTGTCTTACCAGAGCAAGAAAATGAAAATAATTTTAGACTAAAGAACTCTAAATGGTGATCGAATCCACAACTATTACATTTACAGTCACATAGTGTCCCACTTTGCCACTATGGTTTTATATACGTATTTCGTCCAACAAACTTTTACCCAGATCAGAACAAAATCTGAACCGATTACTAATTTACCCAAATCCTTCATCAGCTTGGTGGGCGCATTTCGTAAATGTAAAGGGACGGATGGCAAAGGGCCCTTGGCCTCTGTCAACGACCTCTGCACCCGCTTCATGGCGCGGTACACCTCGGCGCTCTTGTCGGCGCGCGCGAGCCGCACCGCGCACTGCGCCAGCAGCACGTCGCACTCCGGCATGCCCACGTGCTGGCAGCCCTGCAGACAGGCCACTGCCTCAACTAGTGCGTTCGGATCGCCTAACCCTAATGACGAATGTATAAGCAGTGATTTATTCAAACTAAACATCACACAAAAAAATTATGTATTTTTTGAATCATTATTAAATAAATTATAATTAAGGCCCTGAAAAAAATGTCCACATAAAATCTAATATAGTACACAATTTTATCTTAAAATGTACTTAGCTCCGACGACAAAATCGTCACGCAGTCGGACTAAAACAGTGATGGTATATTTTTTATTTATAATTAATTTGGCAGCCTCTTAGGGGGACTAAACACTTCAAAAACATTCTCAAATAGTCAGTAGGTGGAGGAGTAGGTAAACATGCTCCTCCCTTATAATAGTGGTCGGAAAGAAGCTAGTGTAAACACTAGCTTCTTTTTCACTACTATTATATACCAGTGACAACATACCAATATCCTCAGCAGCCGCTCTCACAAGTCTTCGCGCTACAAACAGCGGGTCTTCCCCCGAGTGTAGCGCGCGCGTGGTCCAGTACAGAGCCGCGTTGTCGTCGCTCGCGCGTATAGACTTGTGTATAGCGGACACCATATTGTAGTGTTCCTCTCCTTGCCGGTCGTAGAGAATATGAGAACGCTGGAGAAGTGTGAGCATTAGAATTTGAATCCCCTTGAACGTTTTCAATATACTTTTATCACACTTTTCAGGGGTAGCAAATAGAACCTCTAGAACTGGGGAAACACGTCGGTATTTCCGTAAAAAATATATTTAAAATGTCGATTTTAAATATATTTTTTTCGTTAGATTCATTATTTATCCTTAGTTTGAAAATAATACTTTAAGTTTTCTGTTTCAATAACATGTTAGACATTACAAATAACGAATCAAACTTGAATTATTCAAGTGTAAAATCCTTAGATATAATATAATATAAGCCATTGCAAATCTACACTTTTTTACATTTATATGTACCGCACCTTAATGCCATTCTTCAAATCTTCTAAGCCAATAAATTTCGAAGTAGTGTTTGTTGAAACAGTAGAACCAGCATTCAGAACAAGTTCTAAAGCGCCGAGAGCGACCCGCGCGTCTCCATCGCATACTTCTGCTAACCACCGAATTGATTTTCTTTCTATTATATATCTTTAACAAATATATTTGTAACATAATGAGGCACATACACTACGCATTGGCACTGTATTGTATGACTACAAATGTGATTGGTTGTAGGTTAAATACCCACTCGTAGGAAGGATTACATTAAAATTATTTTAATTTCTCCACTCTGGTAAGACAAAAAAATGATGTGTTGAGTTCTGCCACTCAACATGAATACCTTGATTTTGGGTCAGGTTTTCTCAGACTAGCCTGCTATGCTGGAAAAAGCGAGAAGCTTAAAATATATATAATACTGCACATGTATAGTAATTGATTATAACAGTTATAATGTTTAAATTAATAATAATCTTGAAAATGAAAAGCAAACAAAATTACAATTTGCAACTAAATATAAAGGCTAAGTTGATGTATCTGACTGTTAATGGTAATTATAGCTTCAAGTGAAATCTAGCCTAGTTAGGCTATATGTGCCATATTTCCTAATTTTCTCAACAAAATAGTTTGAATATTTTAGGAAAATATGAAAATGAAAATAAAAAACAATTATATATTAAAACTGAAACTTACTTTTCTTTATCATAATTACTATCAACTTTTTCATTAAAGCTGTCAACTATTAAAGCCAAGTTGTTTCTTATAACAGCCCTTTCTAAAATCTGCCATACTTCATCTATACTGAGCTTACTAAGAACAATAACTCTACATCGACTAAGAAGGGCATTGTTCAAGCTGAATGATGGGTTTTCTGTGGTGGCACCTATCAATGTAATTGTTCCATTTTCTACATGTGGAAGAAAAGTATCTTGTTGTAGCTTGTTAAATCTAAAATTAACAATTAATATTAAGCAAATAAACTTTGTAGTAGTTTAGTTTATTATTTTTGTTAAGGCATTCAAAGTGTTCATTGGCATGTATACCAAGTACTTTAACCATTACCATTTACTATTACCAAGCACAAGTTTTAAAACATATTAAATCTATGGAACTGAATATTTTTGATATTACCTATGAATTTCATCCATAAACATAACAGTCTGCCTGTGAAACTGACCTTCATTTTTAGCTATCTTTACAGCCTCTTTGACATCATTTATGCCAGACATTGCAGCAGATAACTTTACAAAACGCATATTATTTTGTTCTTTGCATATATGTGATATAACATTTGCTATAGATGTCTAAAATCAAATTAAAAAGGCCACATATTTATTAATTTAAATCATTGCTTGCTTGTGAAATGTATGTTAAAAATTCTATAAATCAAAGTGATTTTACCTTTCCACACCCTGGAGGACCCCATAATATCATGTTGGGAATTTTTTTCTTTAATAACATGGAATGCAGCATTGATCCAACACCAAATGATCCTCTTTGACCAACTATATCATCAAGACAGTTTGGCCGCATAGATTCTGCCAGTGGAATATTTTTTTGCTCATTTGAAACAGAAGTTATTGCTTTATTTTTAAACGATGATTTACGTTGTATTTGTGGCGAAATCTGCAATATATATTTAACATATGTAACGAATATTTTAGTGTTATTTTAAATTATAAATAATATATATTTTGTATTGTAGACTTAATTACCTTTGATGTTGATGAACTACTAACCGGACTTGTTTCGAATTTTGATCTCTTGTTATGAACGTTTTCTTCAAAATGAGAACTATCTCTTTTGAGTTTATTTTCTGATAATGAATTTAGAAAAAGGCACTTGTTTACATGTTGTTCTATAACTTCCTTTTCAAATTCTTTTGCGCATATGGGACATAATAGTAAATCTTTGTTTTCGTTCATATTTAAAGCTATTCTTACAACAAACTACTGCGCAATATATATGGAAAAGAGATAAGAAATAACGTATATCGTTACACTAATATTAAATTAATAAGCACTGAAATCTAAAGACTAATTAAAAACTTATAGATCTTCGATCGAGTAACCAATTACTAAAAAGGCGCCGAATTTGACAATAAAATAGTCAACGGATTATTTAAAAGTAAATCAAAATAAAAAATCTTTGTAAATAATGTTTATAATATCATATTAGACAAGATATTTTAACAATTATAATAAAGATTTAAAATAATGCGAAAAATAGGAATACAGAAAAAACATAATATTGTGTAAATGTATGTATGTAGATAAGTTTTTGATAATTTTGTAAATATAATAATTTACGAAAAAGTATTAAAAGTAAAAATTTACGTTAAAAAGTAGAGCATTTCTATATCAAACAATCAATATATCGTAAAAATAATATTATTAGTAAATATGTATTGACATTTCTAAATAATAATATCGATATTGTATCAAGTATCAACAGTCCTAGTAGACACTAGGCACTATTTAGGCAGTAGTTATTTAGTATTCTTACTTACTGTCACTTTTTGGTAGTTATCAGCTATATTGTATACGGTACGCTGTCAAAGTTGCGTTTACAACTGTACACATTGCGGTACTTAGAAAGTTCCACGAAATATGTTTTTCGTCACAGCGTAATTTTTGTTACAACTTTTTGCTTTAACGATTAAGCTCAAATGATAATTCAAGAATTCAAGGTTTTTTCAATGTGGAACACGTAGAAATAGATTGTGATAATGGAGACAAAAAAACCTTTGAAAAATCGTAAGGCCTCTAAAAACTTAAACGAGGTCACCGAACCCTCTATATCTGAAAAATGTTTTGCAAATAAATATTTAAAAAATTCTCAGCGAGAAGTGGTATGTACTTGTTTATTTATATTACTTTATTTATATTTGCAAAGTATTAAGGCTATTTAATGAATTTATCGTATAATTAAGGGCGACGGAGCACCAGCGGAAAATGAAGTGGAGTGTAAAGAAACTATACAAAATACTGGAGATATATATTGTACAATTTCGAGCATATATCTACGAGTGGAAATTGATATAATTTTTATAGGTTTATGGATATTGGCACTTGGTACTAGACTTTACAATTTAGAAGAACCAAAATATATTGTGTTAGTATCTGTTCAACTCCATTGATCATAAATATTATTAAATGCATATTATCAAATATTTCTTAAATGTTAAATCATATATCTCACTTAATTTTTGGTGATAATCTTTTAGGTTTGATGAACTGCATTATGGAAGATATGTTTCCCTGTATACAAAGGGTGTTTTCTTTTTTGATGCTCATCCACCATTAGGAAAACAGTTGTTATATTTGGCAGGGCATTTAGCTGGTTATGATGGCAATTTCACTTTTGATAAAATAGGTTCTCCATATAGTGATTCAGTCCCTATAAAAGCATTGCGCTTAGTTCCAGCTATAAGTGGAAGCTTGATTGTGCCTATGACTTATCAGTTAATGTTAGAAATATCTACTTTTCAGTGGACAGCTATACTAGCTGCTCTTTTAGTTCTGTTTGGTAAGTTACTAATGCAATTTTATGCCACAAAATTGCTTACAGTCATTATGAAATGTTACTAAAAATAACAAATTATATTATAAAAAGAATTAATACATATATAAATATATTATAATTTTCCTTACAGAGAATTGTTTTTTATCACAGTCAAGATTTATGCTACTTGAAAGTATTCAAATATTATTTGGCCTATTAGGTATTCTATGTGTCTTAAAAAGTATTCGTAAAACTGGAGCTATCTCGGTGTTATTACTTAGTATTGGTGCTTTTGCCCTTGGATGTTGTTTCTCGTAAGTAAAGAAATAAAACTTTATTTATAACAAGTTTACTAAGATGATATGTCTAAATAGAAATTTTTGTTACATTTATAGATAGATTTATAGATCATTTATAGATAGATTTAAGACAGATTTTTAGTATGACTTATCTATCTGTCAATCCTGGCCATTGTAGTGCAGTAGGATAGTGTCTTATTGTAATTGTGATTGATTGTGGGTTAGATTCCCTCTCAATGAAATTATCTTAATTTATGTAATTTAATTTTTCTGCTCTGGTGAACAAGTCATTGCATTCTGCCAATCAAAACAAATTATGCCAAATTGGTGTGTAGTTGAAAAAGAAAGTAGAAATATTTCCTCAAATCATATAGTTAATTAATATCAGTTAATATTGAAACAACAATATAGTTTTCTTTTTTTTCAGAGTTAAATACTCAGGACTATACACATATTATTTGGCAATATTTTTAGTTGGACGACAAATGTGGAAATATATTGGAAAAACACAATCTGTTTTAAAACTGTGTTATTCAGTAGTGTGGAGATATGCTATTCTTATAATTGTTCCATTAATTGTTTATATAAGTGTATTTTATGTTCATCTTTCAATGCTGCCTAAAGCGGGTCCACATGATAGTGTGATGACCAGTGCATTCCAAGCATCACTAAAAGGAGGCCTAGCTAGTATAACTAGAGGACAACCATTACATGTATCCCACGGATCCCAAATTACTCTCAGGTATTTATTCTAAATATTTTTTCTTTTATATTTTCTTTTACCTGCAAAGGTAGATAAATATTTAGAGACCAGTAAACATTTGTTTGTGCAAAATCAAACTACTAGTCCGATTTGGATACTACTTATATATATTTTATATAAAAATTAAAACTATATCAATTATGTATAATGTATGTACCTATGCTAGAAAAACCACGACCTTAGAGCAACACGGAAGGAAGTAGCAACTAGCCATACGATGGTGTACCCCTCTCTCAAAGTATATGTTCAATTGGTCCTAGTATTAAAACTAGTTGCAACCCAACGTTGCTTACTACACTAAATTTAGTTGCGCTCGTGATTCAACGTATTTTGAAAATGCCTGTTCTGTTTTTTCAAAAAGACATATAAAGAAAACGTATAAAAAATTTAAGAAAACGTATGAAAAATAAAAAAAAAAACGTTTGTCGTTCCACTTGAGAACAATCATTGCCTATATCCCAGGTATCTAGACAAATTTAAATAAAATAAATAAAGGAACTAATTACATACAGACATTCCCACGGCCGGACGTGCTGGCTACACTCGCACGCGCATGTATATCCTGTACGCTATACAGACGGTCGGGGCTCCTCTCACCAGCAACAGGTGACCTGCTACAGTTTCAAGGACGTCAACAACTGGTGGATAGTCAAACGTCCTGAACAGTCTTCACTGACCGTCTCTAGCCCCCCGGATGTGATCCGCCATGGTGACACTGTGCATTTACTTCACGGTATTACTAGCCGCGCGCTGAACTCTCATGATGTTGCAGCTCCTGTGTCGCCACAATCACAGGTGAATATTTAATTTGAATTGTTAAATTATTTTTTTCTGACGAGACTTATCTTGAATAATTGATGTATAATGCGCGGAAATTGCAATATTATGAGTATTAATAATAATTACGTACTATTCGAAACTACAACTTACTAACGGTGTCTGAAAACTCTTTATAACGCCAATTATTCCTCTTCGCCACACTAAATACACACCTACAATACACTAGTGTTAGCAGTTTTTTATAGTATGATTTAAATAATGGTTTTTTTCAAATATTTTTTTATTTTGTATGTCTTTATGGCTTATTTTATTTATTTTAAAATAAACGACAACTTCATAAATATATATACTTATTTATTTTTCGAAGATTATTTTTGGTTCAACCAATTTACGGAAGTAATATTAAGTGAACTTTTTATGATATTTACAGCATATATATGTGATGTGATGAGTATGAAACCCATTTTTTATTTTAATAATGTATATATTTCAGGAAGTATCTTGCTACATCGACTACAATGTATCGATGCCAGCACAGAACTTATGGCGAGTAGAAATAGTAAATCGTGATAACGATGATTCTACCTGGGACAGTATTAGGTCTCTCGTAAGACTTATCCACGTGGAATCGGGCTCAGCTCTACGGTTTAGTGGCCGACAGCTACCGTCTTGGGGCTTCCACCAGCATGAAGTGGTCGCTGATAAAGTGGTCACACATCAAGACACTGTATGGAATGTTGAAGAACATCGATATACAAAAGGTGCATAAAGATTATCGTCTTCTATTACATTATTCATAAAGTATATGGCATTAAATGTTTTAATTCTTATATTTGTGTCCATCTGACCAGAAGAAATTCGACGTAGCTGGATGTAGAACGCATGCCTTAGTGGTCGGAGCGCTTAAACAGTTTTCAAGAGGCGCAGGTTTAAATCCCGCTGCCTTCAAATTTTTATACGTTTTCTAAATATGTTTTTTCAATTTCTTAAGTGTGCGAATAACACTTTAAAAAATGTTAAAATTTAGCTTAGCTTTTTACATTGACCTTTTATATTTTGCTACTATACCTGAGACGCTTTCTAAATCATGAACGTTCCACAGCTGAAGACAGGCGGGAGCGCGAGCGCGAGCTGGTGTCGGCGGAGATGATACCCACCGCGGTAACGCAGCTCTCCTTCTGGGACAAGTTCCTGGAGCTGCAGTACAAGATGGCGGCGCACGCGGCTGACGCGCCGCACGGCCATATGTTCGCCAGCGAGCCGGCTGAGTGGCCGCTACTCACGCGGTCCATTGCTTATTGGCTTTCGCCTAACTCTAATGTTAGTTTTTTTTATTCTTTTTAGCTTTGTTTTTTTTATCCTGCATAGCAGGGTGGGTAGACGGAACCTAGTGTCAACACATTCCGATTTCCACTTTCCACCCGGACTCGAGTTTCAACATTGCGTGTTGAGTGGTGGAAGAATAAGCCGCGCTGTGTGATAAGAGCGGAAATGAAAATGGATCCTTAGTGAAAGTCTATCGTATAATTTGACTTCGAAGTATGCCCTTAGGGACTTAGTGAACTTTAATCCGTAGAATTTATTATAACCATGTCATGAATGTGTGTTTTAATTACCTCAATAATAGTTACAAAATTAACGTACATATTTGGAGTATGCATTAGTTATTCTTTATTGCTTTTTTATTATGTAATTGTAAAAATGGATCGCAATGCAGAATTCTCAATTAAATAAATTTTACCCATGTATGTATATTGTTGCTATTTTGAACATGTTTTTGAGTAAACCTCAGGAGGAGTGTGTTTATTTCAATGACTTTCTCCCCTCTTGTAAGACAGCGCTGCGTTGAATTCAGCCACTTAAGACACAATGTCTCGATATCGAGAGGAAAGCTGAGGACAGTCTGGACACTAGTTCTCTCTAACTGCGTTACAAAGTGCTAAGTTGCTAATTCAGTAAAAAAAACATACAGACACTAAGTTAATATTGCTATTTTTTGTTTTAGGCTCAAGTACATTTAATAGGTAACCTAGTGACGTGGTACGCCTGCACTTTTTCAGTATTACTCTACGGGGCGTTGCTGTGCGTGTACGCGATACGACAAAGGCGAGCTCACAGCGACCTCCCTCCTCACATATCACAAAAGTTCTACGACGCTGGTTGCATACTTTACTTAGGATACTGGCTGCATTACCTACCATACTTTTTTATGGACCGAACTTTATTCCTTCACCACTATTTACCTGCGTATATCTTTAAAATCCTTCTCTTGGCGCATGTTGTCGATCACATCTATTACGTTTTATGTGCTCGTGAAAATATAAAATCGTTTACTCATATATTTTTACTGTGTGTGTCAATATGGCTGACATATGTAGTTATTACGTTTAAGAAGTTTTGTGCACTCAGCTATGGTAATGTGGATTTGACTGAATCAGACCTTTTAAATCTGAGATGGAGAGATACATGGGATTTTATTCTTCATAAGAAAAATTGAATTTAAATTATTTTAATTAATTATATAAGCATGTTGTGGAAAAAACTTTAAAGGCCACCGTTACGAAAATTATGCAGATTATGAAACTTGGCGTACTTAATGTGAATCTTCCATTATAATCTTCTATTAGAAATACATTAAATTAATAAAATAAATATAACACACAGTACCGATGTTTCACGTATCCTTTGTATAGTGACATAAAAGTTGTTGAGTATGATTTATTATTTTAGAAATTATTATTAGTATTTTAGAAGTCATAGAATAATTAAGCAAGTTTTAAATACTCTTGTTGTGAGTATGTCAGTAGATAAGATTTTTATATTATTTATTCAATAAAATGACAAAGGCTTTATATTTTTGTATCATAATATTTTTTGTTAAGAATACGTAATACTCTAAATGAATACATGATAAGGTCAGCATCTCTACTCGGCTGCGTTGTGTAGTTGTGTAAGCTTAATAATATTTTATTTTAATTCTTAATGTTTTAATTAGGATTTTTATAGGAATTTATCATGTTTGACTTATGTTCATCATGTTTCCGTCCATGAGAGCGAATTAAAGGATAAATGAGTAAAATATAAATTTATAAAAAAAATATTGTTTCAATTTAACACCCCAATTTTTATTTTCAAAGCAATCATAAGAGTTGCATTGATGGTCATCGTAGTGCAGCAGAGTGTCTGACAGTAAACTCAATTGGATTTGGGTTTGCTTCTCACTTGACGGAATGATTACTATTTATTATATTCTTTTGTCCACTCTGGTGAATAAGACAAAGTGCAGTGCTTTCTCTTGATTGAATTCCACCATTCACCACAAGATGTCTCTCAATTTGAGCAGAAAGTGGATGTCATAAAATTAGGTTCACTCCTCTCTCTGATTAAAAAGTACGAAATTTATCAGCTTTTAGTAGGAATAAAAGCAACATTTAAGGTGTACTTATTAAAATGTTATATTAAAATTTAACTTTATTAGAAGAATTCTATAGAATTCAAAGTTTAAAATTATACTGAAATTAGATTAAAAATCATCTATATTTTTTTCAAAAGATATTGATAGCCTTTTACAATTCTACTGTACAAAAGTGGGTACCAGAGTGTAGCAGTAAACTTAATATTAATATAAAAAAGTATTGATATAAAATTTTATTTATTTTTAAGAAATTAGTACAATAAATCAATGACACTTATTTACACTTCCATTGGTTGTACTGGACGAATTGAAACCGATTGAACTTCTAACGGAATCACACACTGTTTCAAAACTGCTGTAGTGCCTAAAGGATATCTGTATGACCCTTGTTTTTTGCCCTAAAAATAGAAAAATATTTGTTTCATAAAAAAAACCTTTTCAATATTTAACTTATTCTGCTGTATCTTTGATTATAAATCTAACCTTAACATTAGCTTCTTCATATGTTCTCAAATATTGAGCAGGCCCAGAATTACGGATAACACACAGATCTACATTAGAACCAGACCCAAGATCATTGAAGATTCCAGCAGCAATAGCATCTCTCACTAGTTTCTTACCCTCCTCTTCACTCATATTTGGCTTCCAGTTGGCTTCAAACACGGCCATAGCTGCGAGGGAACCAGAACCTAAAAAATACTTACATCAATATATTTAAATGTAAAATTTAATTATATTTCTTTTCAAGAAGCATATACTCACCCATTGTAGCATAAGGAAGTTTGTCAACAGACCCATGAGGATAAATACAATAAATATGAGGACCAGTGGTATCAACACCTCCGAGGACCAGAGCAGCTCCAATGTGACCTTGATAACGGAACAACATACGTTTTAGCAATGTTGCAGCAGTTTCGACTGCTACTGTGCGCCCAATGTGTAGGCGTTGCAACTCTAATTGAGAAGCTACCGTTTGTGTTGTCATTTCAGTGTCAGCAGCAGTTCCAGCTCCACAGCAATACATATTTCCTGCCAAGTAGTGTATTTTTTCACAGTTCTTATCCGAAACTACGGTATTTTCTGTCGCTCTGGTATCAGCACCCAAAATTACACCGTCGGCATAAATTATGCCAACGATGGTGGTACCGGTCTTCGTTGCTTTAGGTGCCGGAAATCCTTTTTGTGCCAGAAATGCATTTCTAGAACAAAAATATGATATTATTATAAATTGTTTTAAGTTAAAAAAAATAGTAGTAAAATATAAGCCTACATATACCTTTGACAGTTTTCAAAAGAAAAACCTGGAGCAGGGACATCTGGAACCAGTACTGAAGCCATAACTAATAATTGAATATATCCAAAAGACACCAATTACTTCTATAAAACTTTTGGAAAATGTAAAATTATTCTAAGTGAGTTTACAGAATTGGAATTGACAGATAAAACGGCGTTCACGACTTTGACTTTGACAATTGACCAATCAAAAATCATAATGTATAATATTGTTGTTTTTTAAAAATAAATTATTGGATGCACACGTTTTAGCAACTTTTACCAAAGGCATTAATTTATTCTTTAACTAATAGTAAGCCAACAACAAAATCCTTATTACTGGAAAAATTAAATACTAATAATGAAATGACAGTACGACCATAAGTTTATAAATGATGAAAATATGCCTATAATCAACTAGAAAAGCCAGTACTTTTATTTTTCTAGGTACGTTTTCGTAAGTTGAAAGTTGAAACCTTAAATTTTGCTTATAACGCTTATAGCGGGTTATGTCAGTCATGTAGAGCACACCAACGAAGTTTTTGTTAGTCAGATCACAGATGTCAGTCATTGGGGCCAATAATGGTCATGATAGGATAAAGTCAACTACATTAATGGCTAATATAGAACAATGAAACAAATATTTGTATAGTCTGAAACTAATTTAATTTTAGTTATTGTTTTTTTTATTTGCATAGTAATCTTTATACAACATAGCTCACAAATTTTGCCAACATTTGTAATTTAATCGAATTATATATTTTATCGAAATATATAAGTATGTATCAATCCATAAAGGAAGTTCAAATAGTGCTAGACATCTTTGCTTTCAATTTCTAATAATACCAAACAATACGGTCTAAATGAATTGATTAGACCTGGATATTTCAATAAGTTTCTTGGAACAAAGTTGTTAGGAAATACAAATTAAGTTTTTTTTTCAAACACCGCCTTAATAGTTGTTCTGTTTAGTATTAAAATGACCAGGTTGGTAATATTCATTAGTGACTCTAAAACAGCTAAACCAAACTTTTTAGATTCCCGCTCTCATCCCATTATTTAAAGCTAAGTGCTCAATATCTTCTAAGGTATTCATTTTATTGACCTTACCTTCGATTTTTATAGCATTTAATGGTAAATTATTTTTATCTATCTCGTAAGATTTAGGCAGTGATTGCAATATAAGCGTACAAAAATGTGATGTATGTAAAAAATCTTGAAAAATTAGCCTTTACTATAGCAGGGACGTTTTTAAAACCGGTTAAGTAGTTTTTGAATTTAATCGTAACAAGCAAACATTTTTCTTTTGTATAATAGTGTCGGTTTAGATTATATTAAATTAAGAACTACTATATGTATCTATCCTAAGAGTTAATTCGTTACAAACAAACATTTCTTTCCTCTTTATAATATTAGTTAAAATATAAAAAATAATAATTTAAAATATTAGTTAAAACATAAAAAAGAATTATGCTTGGAAATGATTTTTGAGGCAATTTTAATTTGTACGAGGCTGTTTCCGATTGGATATTATGAAACAAAAACCAAAGTAAGTCTTATGTTATTGTGATAAAATTTAAAATAATATTTACAGGTACGTAATATTTGGCTAGTATCATTTAAAATTTATACTAGCCAATAGGAGCAGGACGAATTGTCTTCATCGAACTGTCAACAGTAACTTGTCAAAGACGAAAATGTATCGCATACTTCATACGATAAACGACTCATAAATCTTGTTTTATAGTTTAAAATAGTTCTTAGGTAGACTTTTTCAAAATGATAATTAGTAGTGCATATGTGTCCTTCATATATTTTTTATCCACACTGCTTGTAACGCTTGCCGGCCGAGACTTTTATGAAATCCTCGGCGTGTCGCGTTCAGCTAATACCAATGAAATCAAAAAAGCTTACAGAAACCTTGCAAAAGCACTTCATCCAGATAAAAATCAAGGTGATCCAGATGCCTCTCAAAAATTTCAAGACTTAGGAGCAGCGTACGAGGCTTTGTCTGACCCCGAAAAAAGAGAAATGTATGATAGATGTGGGGAGGAGTGCCTTAAAAAAGATGGTATGATGAACAATAATGATCCCTTTGCAAGTTTTTTCGGAGATTTTGGTTTTCACTTCGGTGGTGAACCCCAACATCAGGAAACACCAAGGGGTGCTGATGTTATTATGGAACTTAGTGTTTCATTAGAAGAACTTTACAATGGAAACTTCATAGAAGTGAGTATTAGTATCAAATTATATATTTTTTCTATTTAACTGTAATATGATACAAAAATAATATAATATCTTATTTACAGATAACTCGGAACAAACCAGTAATAAAACCAGCTTCTGGCACAAGAAAATGTAATTGTAGACAAGAAATGGTTACTAGGAACTTAGGCCCTGGTCGCTTCCAGATGATGCAACAAACTGTTTGTGATGAGTGCCCTAATGTTAAACTAGTCAATGAAGAAAGACTCTTAGAAGTTGAGGTATGCTACTTACACAATTTTAAATACAAATATGTATAAAATACGATTTAATTATATAAATTATATTATTATCTCACTATATATATGAATACATAAAAATATGACAAATTAATACATAACTATGTATTAATTTATTTCAAACTATTGTTAATTTTATTGATAATTCTTTTCAATAAGTTTACATCTCTCAGTTTAATAAAGCTGATATGAATATTATAATAATATTTCAATAAATAAAAAATGTTTTGTCATCGTTTTTATTTTTTTTAAACATATTTGTAAGATATCACAGTACTAAATTTCTTTAAAAAAAGGACTTTACTTTCTTATTGTGACTTGTATAATAAATGCATCTACCAAAAAATATTTTTCGTTAATTTGTTTTGATTATATTTATAAATTGCTTATCATAGGTAGAGGTAGGTGCTCCAGACAATCACAAATCAAGATTGAGGGGTGAAGGAGAACCTCACATGGACGGAGACCCAGGAGACCTTATCTTTGTATTTAAAACTGAGAGACATCCCCAATTTTCTCGCAAGGGTGATGATTTATACACAAATGTAACAATTTCTTTACAGGTAATATTATTTGCACAGAAATTTATATTTAACTACATTATGGTTAACATTTTTTTTTTTAATTGCATCTTTTTCAAAGTTGTTAGAATCATTTAAAATTGTAATTTAGACAGCAAATATTTTACAGGTTTCATAATATTTATATTTCAACAGAATATTACTGACTTGTTTGTTATAATGTCTTCAAAACAAAATTCCTCTAAATTTTCATAATATTTTTTATTCAACAGGATGCATTGACTGGTTTCACATTAGACATCAAACACTTGGACGGCCACATGGTCAGTGTGTCCAGGGACAAGGTGACGTGGTCCGGAGCTCGTGTGCGCAAGAAGGGCGAGGGCATGCCAGACTTTGAAAATAATAATTTGCATGGAAATCTGTATATTACATTTGACATTGAATTCCCAAAGAAAGATTTCACTGATGAAGAAAAAGAAGGTAACAATTGTCATGTCTTATATATTTTTTAAATATTTATGTTAAAAATATTTTTTACCATCTAATGGTAATTTTTTTGTTGCAGCATTAAGAAAATTATTACAGCAATCACCTAATAACAAAGTGTATAATGGACTCTAGTAATACTTACTGCCAATTTTATTTATTTAAGTAGTGAAATGTGTGTTATGTCATGAACAATGTTGAATGTTAGGTTGGCAGCAAGTTAGCTTTCTGCTTGATGAGTTCCAAGTTTTTATAAAATAAAACAATTTCAATTAATGGATATAATTTTTTATTTAAACAAATATATATAAAAGTAAAGAATACATTCAAATATGTGTCCATAAAAATATAATTCCTTAATTATAAGATGTGTTAATTCCACTTAACTTGGCATTTCTGGTGACTTATATTATTTCACTAAAATTTAATGTCATATAATATATATGCAACAATCAAATGCGGAGCATAAATTAGTTTTGCATAGAAGTTAACAAGTCATGAAAGAATGGTTTTAGATTATAATAATTAAATTTCATGTAATTTTTATATCTTTATGTAAATAAATTTGTTTAATACTTTCGTTTTCAATAGTTTTTAATAAATAAAATATTTAAAAATACGATTTAATTCAATTATGTATATAAAAACGAATACTTGTAACAACAGTATCATACCAAATAAGGTACTAGGATTTAACTATTAATATATAAAAATATCTATATAATATTTTGGTTTTATATTGTTTATACTAATACTAATTCAATTGAGGACAAAAAACGAACAAAGTAATTTACGCAAATCGATGGATTTGATTAGTTCATGTACTTAAACTAAAGAAAACTAACATTATGCATGCCTTACTAATAAATGTTTTGTTTTCAAATCATAAAGTACGTAAGTACATATACATATTAATATAAGGTAAGGTCTAAGCAACGAGGCAGGACTCGTGGTCGTGGGGCGGCGCGGGGTGCGCGGGGTGCGGCGCGTGCGCGGCTTGCAGCACCGAGTTCACCACGGCGCGCGCCAAGTACCCCAGCGACACGCCCGGGGCCGCCGCGCTCAGCGACCCTTGTGCCGCACCACTGTCCTGTACGTTACAGAGATCTTTTTTTACCACCCTTATATTATATATGTAAAGGAATCATTAAGCTTGATTTTTACCCACTTTGACACAAGGACCAATGACGACACACGATTTAATAAAAAATTAAAACAAGTTAAGTCAAAAAACTAACAACCGCGCTTTTATAGCTAATCATACTAAAAAGTATAAAATAATTCTTAGTCTATCTGTATATACTATAATAAGACGTTGCTGGTTCGATTTCCACTTGTGGGAATGGATCTGATTATATTGTTTTAATTTTTTCTCTCCGGTAAGAAAAAGGGCGTCGAATTTCTGCATTTAATTCGCAACAATCGAACCATTCGAGTTTTGAATAGTAAAAAGGGAGAAAAAAGGACGGAATCGTTACGTTAGTTTTTTAATAAGAAAAAAAACAACTATTTACATACCTCCTTATGAGTAGCATCAGCGTCATCAAGCAATCTGTCTAGATTGAGGGCGTGTTGTAGATACAGCTCGGGGTTGCGTCGTAGTATCGTTGCGAGAACGCAAAGCAGTTCAACGCATAACTGACGGCGTTCCGCAGAGGGAACTCGCACTAGTGTCTCTTCTACTAATAAGGCGAACGATAGCTCTGACCGAGACATATTGACGAGCGTTGGTTGAGCTGGTAGCAGGTGTCCCTGTCATATAAATTATTGTATAGAAACAATTTAGTGTTATAAGAAATATTTTTCAGAAAACTGTTAACAATAAATTATTTAATAATACACTATTTCAGTGCCGTGTTTTAAATATTTTAATTTTAATTTTTAAAATAATTTAGCCAAATACTGAAAAACTTATATGAAGGAAAATGTCGAAATGCATAATGAACAAAGAACCGTTCAGACTATTACCATTACCATATTACCATTAATGGTTAAGCTAACAAAGCAACGGAGGTATCAATTACTCTTTATAATATTTCATATATACATTATAAGGATTATATATTAACGTTTCTTGTGCCTTAAAGAATTGGAAGAAACCGCTACTTTAGCGATAAAGCAACCTATTGTACACACACACAATATTTGTATGTATATGTTTGCTAAATATTTTACGTACTAAAAGGCAGCTACAATATACAAGGTGGGTCAAAAGAAGTCATCTGATGATGATGATGGGGTTACACGCGTTTGGCGGTCGACTGGCAGCAGTCCAGTCTTTGTACGGGAACATGCGCAGGTCTTTGACCAAAATTCGCCTTAGGGACGACCGGCTGATGGCTAATTGCGAGGCACGGGTCTGGTCGACAGCTCGACATCCTCGGCAACAGCGGCGATATTCTCGGCCGAACGGGCGCCTCGGGGAATCGGTAACGGAATTCGCGCTGCGCCGACACCACAGACCAATTGTTACGCAAAAAAATAGACACGATTATTCTGCATTCTTGGGGAGTGTATCGCTCCATGGCTTGTTCTTTTGTATTCTACATCTTTCTAGTTCACAGATGTCAAAACAGATTTGACATTGGCCACTATTTGCAAAAAATATGAGCATCTTCCAATAGGGTGATTTATTTTGGCCCACTTTGTATATAAGTATGATAAATATTCAGTAACACTGTTTCTTTATATATCCTTTTGGTAGGGAAGGGGTAGGGTAGAAAAATCATATCTAAATAATATTTTTATTAATTTGTTCTGTGCTGTTGCAAAGCCTCTAAACTGGTTGTCGATATCCGGCAATGTTTCTATAAACCATATTAAAGTTGGCAAATCAATTAAAACTTTAACATTTACAGTAAGTAATATATATATATATATATATTTATCTTAGCTTTTGTATACCTCTATAATTAGTCCTTCGGGTGTCCGTAATAAAATATCCCATACTTGCACGTAGAAATGTTTCGGCACCCGACATAAACACCCTTCTAATCTGCGACGTTGTAAAGGGGTTAATCTAAAAAAAAAAATTTAAAGAAAAGTTAATTAAATGTAAAAAATTTTAAAACTGTAGGGATTCATTTAAAACTTCAGTAAAAATATTTTAATATACCTAATATCCGCTATACCCATAGTTATAATGGAACACATTCATACCTAATAATATAAAAAAAGAAAACAAATATTTTCATACATTTTAAACAAATACACATGTGTCATGTATGATAAAAAAAATACTTAGAATATTGGACCGAACTAGAGGGAGATTGCGGGTTCAAATCCTGTTACGTACAAATATTATATATACTTCAAGTAATGTAAGCAACAATTTCTTCTTCTCAGTCAGTCAGATTCGAAAAAATCTTATTTCTGTTTCATTCATTTGCATTTATGAAATAATGTATTATTATTTCACTACATATACCCAGGAACGTAGATCTTGACATTTACTTTGACAAAAAACACTCCACGATTTCATACTAAAGTCTATATATACCCTTTTTATACTTATAAACCTTTCCTACTTATGGATACTATTTTAGTATACAATAAATTGATGGGGTTTTTTTTGTGTAAACTAATGTTGATAGCAGCCGTTTTCCAATTATTTTAAACTGTTTTCAATTACATTTTAACTGTCGTGGGTTATGTTGAAATTTGCTTTTGAATTATAATTTGATTTTCCTTTTTTTTATATTTTATTTTGAATTTAATTAATTAATTGTATGCATGTAGGTGTAAAATACGCATGCCGTCATCATTTACAATAGCGGCAGCATTCTTTAATTTACTTTTCTATATATATTTTTTTCCTTAAATGTCAGTATTTGCTGTGTTGGTGATTCACATAAATAAATCAAATACCCTTTTTCCTCAGCCCAATCGGAGACAGTTAGGACTTTTTGCAGCAACGTTCTCAACTTATATGGAGAAAGGCTTTCAATTGTGGCATCTTCGCGTTTCTCTTCGGGAAACAGTTCTAAGTAAATCCGGATTGCTTCTAACACCCATCCCACTCTGATCTTGAGGATGCCGCGGAACATATCCGGATTCGTGCCTATTAGACGTCCACAATATAGCACTATTTCCTGTTAGATTATAAATTAAATTAATTATTTATTATAATTACGACTACAATTAAGTTTAAAAGAAAAAGTAAAAGGACACACTTTTTAAATTAATATCAAGTCATATTGGTCGTTTTGGAATGGATATCAGATTCATGGTATATTTTGAAATATGGTCAACAGATTCGGACGTGTGCAAATTTTTAAATAAATAGGACCATAAAAAGTAGCTCAAAATAGTGTTCTATATTTTCTTACATTGATTGATAAAGCATAGCCTGAAAATATTTTTAAATAGATCACATCTTAATAAGGAGTTTGTAAGCGAAATTATAGGTTCAACGTACATTTTTGCAATTTTACAGTATTCAAAATGTTATTTGTGTTATTCCTTAATAGGTGGTACCTGTTGTAATACAGCGCCGATAATGTCATATGGCTGTATAGTGGAGTACATGACAGACTGAATCTCGCCAGGTGTCATGGGCTTGTCGAACACTGTTTCCTTGTGACCAATAACACCCACTGTTAACTGAAAAATTAACATTTTAGTGTGATAATGTAACAAAAGAAATTAAACTAAAAAAATCTTTTTTGTGTTCATCCTGATCCGTTCCGTACATGTTGATATGCGGGCAATTTTTTTAAATATTACGTTTCGCTTATTATAATTTTTTTAAGGAACTAATGTACATTGAAAATTTCTATATGGAAATTGTACAGAAGTACAAGCGTTTAAATATGTTAAGAATATGTATGTGAGTTTAAGTATATACCTATACGTGAATTTAAGTTTATACATATGTGCGTGGGCGTGTTAGTATATGTGGATTTGTACATATGGGGTACCTGTTTCCCGCTGACGAGCACGGTGGTGATGAACGGGCTGATGGAGTCGACGGTGTGGTTGAGCAGCGAGGAGCAGTAGCGCACGGCGCGCCAGTGCCGCAGCACGCCCGCGCTGCCGTACAGGCCCTTTAGCGCATCCAGAGCGCTCGCGCCGTTCACCTGTCGCACGTCAATGTTGCGATATTTAGTTAGGCAAAACTAAACCTGACATTTCCGTTTTTGTCTTCAATAATAACACTAGGCAACAATGAAAATTACCCGGGGAAAATTCATACTGTATTTCGTAGCTAATCATGTACCTAATATCAGAAAAATAATTATTTATTTCAATCATTATTTAATTTAATCAATCATTTTAGTTCTTTCTCCAGGTCTCGCTTTAGTGTTAATTCTCCGTTTTTTTTTTTCGGAATTTACACTTTTTGGCAAATCAAAGAGTCGAAAAAACGTATAACGCAATTAAGAAGTGTTATAGCTTTTTATAAGACATCGATTAAAGCACGCAGTAAATTACACAGAGGTGTTTTGCGAAACAAAACCAATACCACGGAAGATCTTCTAGTACCTAAGTCACTAAGACGTGTTGGACCCGGCTGTAAGTTTCTAAAGCAAAAATGACCTGCTGAGTGATGTAAAATTAAAACAAGTAATTTTTATTGGCCCAGGTGTTAAGAAGAAACACCGGGGAAAAAAGTTATACTCTCTACTACTATAAAACTCTAAGCTTTTAAACCAACAATACAATATACAAAACACACCTCATACATCGGCCCCTCCCTCTCCAAGAGCATGCCCCAGAGCTGCGCCTGCGCGTACAGGTTGTCAGTGTCGCGCAGCGCGGCGACCACGTCGGACGTGGGGCGCGCGCGCAAGGCGCCGCAGTCGGGGGCGCGCTCCCGGTACGTGAGGGTGCGCGGCACGTCCGTCAGCGACTGGTACCCGATATAGTCGTGCTGCAGCTGCTTGAACTGTGTGAACATCTCAGATGGGAAATCGCCTTGGCTCATGAAGTCCAGGTGTTCTGTTGGAACAGTTGTTATATTGTTCATACTATACATACGTAGTAGACTAGATATTCCACGAGGAAGAATACGAAAATTCCTAGAAGATCGCTTACTTTGGTTACCTCCCGAACTTTGTATATAATAAATATATATATATACAATTATTAAAGCAGAGGTAAAGTAAGTTTTTATGTTATCTATACATATAATAAAAATGTAAACGATCGCTGCTTGTACAGGGATTATAAATGAAAATAAATATTATGGGGGTATTTATTAATATAATACAACACAAAATAATGATTTTTATTTTCTTTTCTATTTGTCTGTGCGTTTGTGCACGCCAATCTCAGAAATTACTAACCGACTTACATATTTTATTTTGGTAAGCTTTCTTTAACTCGAGTGTATTTTATTTCAATCAGTTCATAAATATATATAAAATAGTAGTCGTGTAGTTTACGCAGGCGAAGCCGCGACCGGGCGCTAGTTTTTAATATTATTTCTTACTGCCACAATTTTATTTACATATTATATATATGGTTTATAAATATATAGTATATAAAAGTTTAAAACTGTTTAAACTATATAGTAAGTAAACCTTACCAATACAAGAACTTGAAATGAGATTTTGCAATCTTCCCAAACGCACTTTAACTCCGTCACAGTGTCCTTTCTTAAGCATCGCAAATAGATCCAGCATTTGCTTGAAGTGTGGATCCCTCATATGCTCCTCGCGGACTAAAAGACATACTGTTGGTCGACCAGACAAACGCCAATACCTATAATTCAATAAATAATGAATTTAAATAAAAATACTATAAATAAAAATAAACAAAATATTACTTTTGAAGCTGTCGTTTTTATTTATTTTTGTGTCATTAAAATGGAGTGGGGTGATAAAGTCATTAAAACAATCCACACGATTGGAAGTGAAGAATTTTCCCATAGAAAGAGTGCGTGCTGCCATTGATAACCTCAAGGTTTAAAGGACTGTATTGCAGCCAATGGAGACCACTTCAAATAAGCTTTATCTATTTTTAATGGTTTAACATATGTAATAAAATAACACACTGTAATTTTTTTGTAATAATATTTATGACAAGCCTAAGCACCATTAGTAATTATTTAAATTAGCTTTACTTATAAAATTATTTGTAATATATTAGGAGAATATTAAAGAAGAACAACGCTGAATTCTGGACGCAAATTATTCTTTCATTATTTAATTACTCCACTGTACCTTTGCAATGTGCTATAATAATTTTTCACCTTCACGAAAAATTATTGACATTTATTAGTTAACGCTTAGTGTATTTTTTTAACTTATTCTTGAATGCGTCTAAATTTATAATATGATATATTATATATTAAGAATTCATATATTACATATTAAGAAAAGAAACTTACTTTCCAACAAACTGTAATTCAGTTTTAATATCGTCGATTAGCAACGCCATGTCTCGATATAAATAAAACTCGGACACTTCAAATATAAGAGGATAACAGAGCACGGTCATACCACACACTCTGTAAATCTGTGAATTGCGATATTTTATTAAAATATTTTTTCCTCTCTCACACACTCCCACACAAAATGCTCACAATAAAAATAAGTTGTAAGAAGCGTATAAGAATTGCGACGTAACTGGATAGAACGTACGGCTTACAGGTCAGAGCGCACGGACGGTTTCAAGAGGCGCAGGATTTTTTGTGCGTTTTCAAAAATGTATTCTTACAATATTTTAGTAGGAAACATTTAATTTACGCTAAACAATAAAAAAATTATAAAGACCTTAAAAGTAAAAAACCTTACCTTACTAGTACCTAGAGAACCAACAGGTCTAATAGGCCTTCCTGTCAACTTTAATTTATTGCATACTCCCAATTCCCTGTACACGTGAACTAGTTGAGTTGAGCTGCATATCTAAAGTAAACATGAACATCTTAATTGAATAGTACTGCGCCACGATAGCCTCAATTCAACACTTTTTGATTAATTAAATTGCCAATACAAGATTCTCTTCCTCTAGTTTGGTCTTAACTATATCTTATAAATTGAACATTGAAATTGGAAATTGTTCGCTTCAATTGTTAAATATTGTAAAACCTAATATTACTTTAGTATTCTGCTATAAAAAAAATATAGCTTCTTTTGTCACAGTGATAATTTAAATTATCTCCTTTGATTGATCAGACTGCCTTTAATTGTAATATTATTAACCTTTACTGTTTGCTTACTTGAACAGGTTCAACTTCATTATTGGAGTTTGTGTTTGGATATAATACAAGTACCCATCATAGCTTGAAGTCGCATAGACTCAGCGATTAAAACCACTTGGACTACTAAATCAGTTGCTATGCCCTTAAAAATATTAAAAAAATTATAGAAATCTATTATATTACATACAAATATATATCATCATGTCTGAAATAAAGACGTATATGTATATTATTTAACGACTGCTTATATAAGCTTATTGTGTTTAAATGATTAAACATTACATTAAAATATTTAAAAAAAAAATTATAGTCATTCAAAATATCCACTTTTAAATAAAAAAATATACTTGATAGAAAATTCTACATTAAAATATTTAAACATGCTGGTCTAATTTGTATAACACATACAAACGCCGGTTTAACCTGCATATGCATGAAAATAAATATATTTTTAAGATGTCATCTATATCATAGGTCCCGATTACTTTTTATTGAATTAACAGTTATTTAAAAAAGGCAGCCACCGTGACGCAGCTAGACAGCTCGATCCCACTCGGAGAAATGATTATATTTAAATTATTTTCATTTCCCCGCTCTTGTATCCGAAACTCAACAAGCAATATCTACAATTGGGCAGAAAGCGGAGAACACAGTGTCTTAATAATAAGTCATCCCTGCCTACCGTACTATACAATATATAAAAAGCGTAAAGCTATAAAAAAAAGAGTTATTAAAAAACATTTTATTTGATTTTATTTTCCCCTAAATCTGTATACCAGACCATACAACATTTTTGAAAGCTATAGTAAGTTTCTCGTATACTTTGGTGTTCAACACATTGTTTAAGAAAATTTTAATTAACGTATAAAATTTCGCCGTTCCGGATTCGAACCCACGACTCCTGTTTAATGCGCTCTATCTAATTAAGCTGTACCTTCTTATCGAGATTAAACAAACACTTTAAATATATTTATTACTTTCATAATATAAAAAAAATTACAAAAGCAAGATTAACCTGAAAAGCAGAATATCTTCCCGCACGTCGTGGACGGTTGTATGAAGGCAGGTATCGCCTTATCGGATCCAGTTCATTCACGTGCAACAAGCCACCAGTTAATAACTGAGCCAGAACGAACAGCGACTGCGCCCAGAGGAAGAGACCTCCTGTATCTAATCAATCATTGTGTAAATAGAATACAATTATGATATCTATACAAATAAATAAAACGTAAGTGTCTGTTTGTAATATTAAAATAATCGCTTTTAGCATTGCTAAATGCATATTATGTATGTATACACGGTACATATACCAAAGTATTTTTTTTCACTAATTTCGTCTGTCTGTCTGTTTGTTGGTTCTGCCTAATTTCTGGCTGAACAGATTTTGACGGGACTTTTAGTGGCAGATAGCTAATTTAATAAGGAGTAACTTAGGGTAGGGTAATTTTGATTCAATAATTCCACTTGGACGAAGTCGCGGGTACAGCTAGAACACAATAAAAAGCCACGCCACGGTAGCGCAGTGGAACAGATTGATCACTGACGGTTCCGACTGCAAGTGTGATTGGTAGTGAGATCGATTACCACTCAAAGGATGATTTTATTCGCCGCGGAGTTCCGCCATTCAAAACGCAATGTGTCGATGTCGAGCGGAAAGTAATGAACGGTGTTTGTTGACACTAGGTTCTCTGTAACTACACCGCTATGCGGACGAAGCATGTAGTTAAAAAAATGGTTATGTTTTTTTCGTTCACAACGTATCTAAATTTAATGAAATTAAGGCTTAATTTCTCGTTACATATAATAATATTAAAATATTAATAGTATATTTTAGTCTTTTAGTGCGGATAATCTGTATAAGTGGAAATTTATTCAGCTAATGTTATGTTCTTATATGTATTAAATGCTGTTTTTTTTCTTATTTAAATAAATTTAAATCTTTAATCGCAATTTAAGTACTAAGAAGTAGTAATGTAGTCCAAAAGTATAGCTTATGACGTAACTTGTGGGTAGTATTTTTTAGCTATTTACCAACAAAACAAGTCAAATAAATGTAAATAAAAAAAATAAATGTAATGCATATTTAACAAAATGTACAAAAAAACCATAATGAGTTTTTGCATGGATGAAGATTAATTTATTCATGGACTTCCAAATTTCGCAGTTCTATGAATATTTTCAATGCATATCTATAGTTATTAATTATAAACTTTAAAACCCATATTTTTAAGTACAGTTTCATTTTGCATCTAAATGCAACTTAAAAATTTTAAATAGTTTTTACAATTCTTTAAAAGAGTACGACGACAGTTACGACATAATATCACATTCATCCACGCATCTTTAAAAGCTTTAGAAAGTATTTCCTATTAATAATTTACATTCAGGTACAATTTAAAAAGTAATACTATATTAAACACCATTTCCCACTTCTGAAAGCTTATAATATGTATTTTAATAAATGCAATAAGGCATTACTCTATTACTTTTATTATATTCAAATTATACCACAAACCAAAAGGTATACTTAAAAGTTTAGAGTTAACAATTTAGTAGTTTTAGCACAAAAACAAAGCGAAAATTATAACTTTCTTAGAGTTATTGCTTCATAACTACAAATATACGCAATTAAGGTCAATCTTAACATCTCATTATAGATCCCCCATCGTTTTCCGTGATGCGGATTGCGGGCGCGTGAATCAGCGTGGATTTGGCGGAATAGAAATAAACGCTTACGGGCCGACTTCGTGAGCGCGGACGCACGGGCGTGTTCGTGGCAAAAGTGATGATGGAATAAAGGAGAGAGAAATAGAAAAGGAAGACAATCAAGAGCTAAGGTTCTTTCGTGTAAGTTCAAGTAGAAACTTGATAATTTTATGGTTAGAAATAAATAGTAAGAGATCAAATATAATAAAGACGTTGAAGATGCTGGATTTATGGTAGAAAAATTGTATTTAGAGAAAAATTGAGAATATCAACAGGATTCGGATAATTGATAAATGTCTAAAAACTCATTAATTAAAATGGATATATTTTGTAGCTGATAGTTTTTTTTGTATTTGTGTCTTTTCTGTGAGAAATAAACGGGGTAATTTGATTGACTATATATTATTTGTAATAATCCTGCAAATACCGGGATCCCGCACAATTGAAAATTCCTAGTCCCGCAAGCACCGAGATTTATAACAGGCTGCGGGATTGGAAGCCCTATACGTTATAGAAAATAAAAAAAATATTTTAATCATCTGATACTATAGCTGTAATTTAAATATAGTTCTTAGTAGTTATACTTTGTAATAGTATATTATATTATTTCAATTACTTAAATAAAAAAATATATATATTAAAAAAGTATACCAAATAAGAATTTGAATTTGAATAACTAAAAAAAAATTGAAGAAATCGTGTTAAGCTAGAAAGGCACAGAAAATTAGCACAGATATATGAGAGCATACTCAATTATCACACGTTTTACCTTTGCCGTCCTCATCACCTGGTTGGTCTGTAACATATTGTTGCTTTAAAATTCATCTCTAGCATCTAGTTCGGGTTATATCTATAATAATTGTAAATAAAACAACTGAAATATACATTATTATTATATAAAAGAACTTACTTGCAGGAATTCTGCGTACTGAATATGGCTCGCTACGTTCATTTTCAATGCCTTCCCGCGGGACATAGTAGTACCACGGAATTACAGGGTCTGTAAAAGAGGGAAAATTATAATTTCTTTTTGCGAGCTTTCATTCACGCTTTTTCCCGCATAGCAGCTCAGGGAGAATCTAATTTCAAGACACTTCGTTCTCCACTTTTCACCCGAAACCAAGTCGTTGCGTCCTCAGTGGCGGAACTCAACGCCGCGCTTTGTCTTAGATACCAAATCGAAGAATTGAAAATATTTAAAATATAGGTCACCATTCCTTCGAGTGGGAATCGAACCCACAATCAATCGTGTTTACAATCAGATGCTGTCCCACTGCAATTATTATTTCTAAACTACTTTAGACGAGGATAAATATGCTATTTCTCATTTCTACCAATGACGAAAAAACTTTAACATACGTAGTAAAAAAAAATTTATCTCCAAATGTTATTTATAAAAGAGAAGATTTTACCGTCAAAGAATGCTATTAAAGAGATTTACCTCCATATTCGTCCATATATATGCGGGATTTGAGTAATTTTTGGAATTCTTCGACTTGGTCCGGCAAAGTGCGAAATACTCCATCTATGATCATCATTACATAGAAAAGTGGCCATTCTGACTCAACACCCTCAAACTCTTTAAGTTCGCCTTCATTGTAATATCTTCTATTAGTATCTTCTATAACGCATTTGTAACCATCCCGGCTAAACCTTTTGAAACCATATTTGCCTTGTAGACGATTCAAGATATTATTTTTTGTTAGCTGCAGTAACAGTTCCTCGTGGGTAGCGAATGCTGGGAATGATATGGTAGGGAGAAGAGCCGCGTCAACGCCCTATTAAATATATTTATCCAATAAGTAAAATTTTTATGCACCACCTTAATTTGACAAGACTATGTTTAAATTCGAGCCGAACAGAGAGCGTTCGGGCTCAGAGGCTTCGGATTTTGAGGTCAACATCTGCTAAGAGTAAAAGCTTAATACGTATTGTATTGGTATTATGAGAATATATCAATCATAATTGACAAATATCTTCTTCCACTTCATATCTATAATTATAACTATATGTTGTTTTTAGCTTTACGCTTGTTCCCGTATAGCAGGAAGAGAGAACCTAGTGTCAAGACACTCCGTTTTCAACTTTGTTAGTTGATTAATATTAAAGAGTAGTAACTAGTACTATACTTGCCTTTGAACTAGATTCCCTAGGAAGCATAGTTTCGAAGATGCTTCGGTTACGATTGTGAGCGTCTATATCTACGTACACGACGCTCCACGATGCACCCTTATCACCGAATAAATTGCATCCATTGATAGCTTCTAAGGCTGCTTTCGCCATGCCTGATTTTTTACAACATTTCAAATATTTCTATTAATTAAATATACAACAATAAAGAAAATTTTATTTTGAAATTTTCACACTCAAGTATATTTTGCAAGGATATTTTTTAAAAAGGTCTAGGTTAAGAGATAAAAGAGTATCCTTATTTCTTACTAGCGACCCGCTCGCGGCTTTGCCCGCGTGAACTATACATATTTCAAGAAAAACTAAAAATAGTAGCCTATGTTCATTCGTAGTATCTAGTAATATACAATGTCATCGCAATCAGTTTAGTTCAATCGCCCAAACGGCCGAATGATGTCACAGACAGACAGTTCCTTTCGCATTTAAAATATTAGTATAAGGTTAGCATTTAAACTGACCCAAATTCTAATAATTGTCTTTATAGTCGTAATTTGTCGAAAAACTGCCGGCAACACTGAATACCTTTTACTAATGCAGCATTGACATGTTTCTTATAGTTTAGCTGGTCTATCATGGTTCTTTGTCAGATTTGCAGATCTTTAATTGTTATCTGACATTGGAAAATGCCTATCACGTTAAACAGTTTTTGAAACGGGGGCTTTTGCGATTTTCTAATAGTTTAGCTAGACTATCATGATTCTTCATCACCTGTTCCCGTATCTTGAATTTTTATATGTCAACGGCAAATGCGCATCACGCTGATCAATTCTTATTGAGTGACATTTTGTTATAGTTTTGCTGGGCTTATATGGTTATTCATCAGATGTTCCAGATCTTTAATTTTTATATGTCAATGAATAATGTTCATTACGCTAAATAACTTTTATAAATGTGCCATTTCCTTATTTCTAATAGTTTAGCTGGTCCATTATGGTTCCACATCAGGTGTTCCACTCTTCGTAATCAACTATACCTTAAAGCCTAACCATGCTTTAAAGGTATAAAACAAAAAAAATCATTCAAATCGGTCCAGTAACTACGAAGATGTTCGCGTACAAATAGAGAAACAGACAGACAAAAATTAAAAAAATCACAGATTTATATTCTGTTACTGTTTTTCCATCCCCCTTAATAGGTTTTTTGTAAATATATTCAATGTACAGACACAACTTTTTAACTGTTTTATAATAGTCTAGATATATTAAATGTTTAAACATATAAATAATGTAAGTAGTATTTTTTGCAGCTCTTTTTCCCACATAGCAGGGTAGTCAGAGCGAACCTAATGACATTTCTTTCCCCACTTTCTGCATGACATTGTGTGTTTAGTGGCGGAACTCAATGCCGCGCGTTCTTTGGTACAAGAACGGAGAAATGAAAATATCTTAAAAATGATTACGCATTTTAAAAATAATAGTGAAGTAATAAAAATACTTTTAAATTTTTTAAATTAAGTTAAATATAATCATTCTCTACTAGGACTCGAACCCACAAACTATCGCGTTTACAGCCAGATACTGTCCCACTGCGCCGTAATGGCCTCTGTAAGTAATATGTGTAAAACTAAAAAATATAATCCTAAGAGAGAGATTGAATCATTATTATGATAAAAATTAATTCCTTTACATATGGTATGAAATTATATATATACCTATAGAAGATGCATTGTATCTCTCCGGCTTGCCATCGTTGGCTGCAAGTTTCTCTGCACATACCATAGCTTTAGGCTCTGTATGCACGCCTACATAATAATAAATACACTAAATTCTGTACAAAAGCTACTTCATCCTAGAAAATATTGTCTACATGTACAAATTATATTGTTTAAGTCTTATTAAAAAACAGCACATTATTTGTGTACAGATAAGATAGAGGTGAAGAACCATCTTTTTGTAATACACATAACTAAACTCGCATATTATTGATTAAGTATGACAATTTAAATAGCTGTGGTAATTTAAAAATATAAGGAAATGCAATTGTAAAAAAATTGCAAAATCATATCATGAGTGAAATTTATAGTATAACCCATATTTATATAAAATACCTGTGTATAAATAATTTGAAGTCCAGATGTAATCATCTTGAACAAGAAAAAAGACAAAGTGAAAATGACATCTATTTGCAAATGATGATACTGCTCATCACTTAGAACAGTAGGTTCCCCTGTGGTCAAATGAAACTTTACATGAAGAGCATGAGCAGCACTTTGCCTTGTTTTTTGGTGGTAAAGCTCCACCCTTGCTGATTGCTTAATCCAACATTCAAGGATACCACGCATACATTTAACAGTACTTTGTCCAAGTTCATGGGACTTTCCCCGGTCATCGTCTATTCTCCTGAAAAATATATTTTATTTAAAATGCTATCTTCAAAAAACAATATGTAGCAATTAGTATTCTCATAATCAATAATCAGTTTTTTATTACCTGTAAGCTTGATACAGGCCCCATACTGCAGAAGCACAATATATACTATCTCTGACACTACCTATGTGTAAATCGGATGAAAGAACCGGGAACAATCCAGTGATAGGACTTTGAAATCTCAATAACTGTCTTTTTACTGTAAATAAAAATCATTATTTTTGAATTTTTTTAGAATGTTTAATTTCAACTCATTGATATTTAAGTAATAATAAACAAACCTATGGCATAATAAATATCTAACTGTCTCACAGTATCTTCATAGTTAGAGATCTTTAGGAACTGTTGAGCATTTATGTCATCAATACTTCCTTGTCGGATCATAATGTCTGGAAAAGCCTGAAAATTTATAAATTGATCATCATCAAGGTGAACGAGTAGAAATATATGACATGAAAATTGTGTCATAATCATTACTTGCAATATAATAAAAGTAGTTAATTATTATTTTTATTTCATTATAAATTTATTTCTACTTTTTTAAATATTATAACCTTTATTTATGTCATATTATCTTTTATTTAATGGGATATATATATATATATATATTTGTATGTAGAAGAAAAATATATCTTTAAATTTATAATATATGAAAAGAAATATATTTATATTTTATTCACTTTATTTAGCAAAACTTTAAAAGGTCAAATCCAAGGTTGTATAAATAATAACATGTCATTGTCAAACGTCCAATATAAGTTACAAAAATGGTAAGTGAATGTATTATAATTTATATAGATACAAAATATGTTGTATAATTTTACTATTATAAATTTTAGTTACACATTTTTTTATTTTTAAATAAAGAATATTTTATTTAATAACATGAAATAATAATTTGAATCATTAGTACGAAGTATCTATAGTAGAAGTAACTGCGAGTTTTATTTTATTGCCATTTGAATAAATTTTATTGATAATTTGTGTCGATATGAAATAATACATGTCTTGTGTTGTATATACATATTTAACAAATCTGAAAAGAAATAAACAAAAAATAATTATTACAATATCTGAGTATAAATCAAGGGATTTTATTAATAATTAAACCAATTATCAAATTAAATTATGCTCTTGTGATTAGCTGTGTAGTGTGTAATGTGTATTGTGTACATTTAGTATTGGTGTCGACAGTTCTCGTTCATTCTCTAATAAACTTTATAAATATAATTTCTAAAGGTAAGATTTGACTCGAATTGTAATCTTGATTATCAAATAAGTATTAGATACGGTCACCATATAAATTTGTTTGTCTGACGCTATCTAAATTATATCAACAGAAATGAATCATAATCCTCATCAGGAGCAAGATCTCAAAAATATTAGCAGCAGAGATGCTCAGGTTTTAAGGATATATCTATTATTGTTATCTCAATAACTAACCACATATAAAAGACTATTACACATCTGATTTATTGGCGCATGTTTGTTTATGAAATACTATTAACAAGTGGAATAATATATATTTTCATAAAATGTTTCTCTCATAATTTATTTAAATATTACTTTGCTTACCTAACTATTTGATCAGTAAAATATTGTTTATGGTGGGTGAATTTATGAATAAAATTGAAAATAATAATGAATTGTAATTGTGTGAAATATATTATATAAGTTGTTTTACTTTCTTTATTTTTGCAAATCTCTATTACTTTTATTGAATCCAAATGTTTATTTAACAGATTGATTTATTTCACTTAATTGGAGGAAGCTGGCCCCCAGCTCCGAAAGAGCCAGAGAATCCTGAGTATGGACCAGTGTCCAATAGCCCTAGATGCAGTATGCAGCGTACTAGCAATGAACGAGTCAAGTCTATGAATCTGATAAATCATTTAGCACCAGACAGACGTAAAAATAGACCTACCACATCTGTTAGTACAACAAATAGTGGAGACACAATAAATAACAACAAGATGGTACAAGATACAAAAAAAATTGAAACTGGTTTATTAGTAGGTATGTAAACCTGAAATTTTTAAGAGTACAATTTTATACAGATTCAATATTTTGTCATTGGTCTTAAAAATAAAAATATTGAAGAAGAGAAAGTAATTCATCTTTATATTTATTATTTACCAGTATTAAACTTATTTATTTGAGACTTTATATTTACATCCACAACATAATAGGGTTCATGACCTCTATAATGATAAAGTCATAACAAATTCAATAAATTTAAAGTCTGATAATATAACTTAAAAAAAATAATGATTACTTACCATTTTTCGTCCTGCAAGCATTTCTCACATTATTCTTCAATAACAATTAACAGCTAATTAACTATTATCACATCTTGAGATACAAATACAAACATTAAATCCAAGTGGCACAGACTGCATACATGTGTTCTATTTTAGCTGTCCTATTTTCTAATTTTAGGCGTACGGCCGCGGTAGGTGTATTGCTGTTATAATGTAGTTTGCTTCGACATGTCTCGTGCGTATTATATTCCAGAGCTCCCTATTGATGAAATACCATTGTGTGTTCTCCAATACGAACAGAGTATGTCGGAACAATTAGTCTGACATGTGAATTGTTAATATTAACACTAGTTAAGTATAGTTTTGTTTGCAGATGTGTGCAGTGGGGAAGCGCCGGAGGAGTTGTACGATTCTCCTTCTTTAGGGTCCCCTAGAACGGTCCGTCCTAAATCTTCAAATTCTCCGCAGCACATACAAGACGATATAGGCGTCGGTTCACTCGTCGAAGTCGCCACTGATGTCGATCAGAACTATTATGGAGTGGTCAGGTGGATTGGCCTAATTGATGGTAAATATATTTTTAGAAATTATGCAGTAAATATGTACTTTAAATGTAAAGTCTGTGAAATATCAGTTTAAGACAAGATTTTTAAATTAATAGTGTAAGGAAATCTACGGACTACCCTCACGTAAATATAAAAAACGATACGAACGAAATTGAAAATGAAGTTATGGCAAGTGAATATATTTATGTAATTTCTATTAAACCATTACAAGAAACTCTATAGAAAATTAAACTACTTTTAAATATTTTTTATGTAAATTATTAGAGAATGTAGTGATAATGTTATTTTTAAACATTAATTATAGCTTAATTGTAGCATTAGCAAATAAATGACTTTAATAATAACAAAAGAATACCTGAAAAAAGTCAATTATACAATCACATTAATAAAGACGAATTAATCGTCTTTTAAAACAATACATTGCAAAAATATCGTATTTCTGGTTTTATATATTAAATAATTGAATGTACTCGTACACACCATAATATTTCTTATTGTACAATACAATTCTATATTACCTTTTACCTTTATAATACCTTTTGTCAGACATAGCAACAGCGGGTGTGGAACTAGAACAAAGTGTGTGCGGTCTAGGAGATGGTAGTCACAAAGGCTCGCGCCTGTTCACGTGCGGGTCGGGACGCGCGCTCTTCGTGCCTTTGCCCCTGTGTCGAAGAGATGCCAGGTTCCGTGATACCCCACCGCCTGAACCGCACCATGTCGACCATAGCGATCAGGCCTGTGGCTTTTTGTCTTGATATGCTCTCTATTATTAATTGCAATGTTTCTTAGATTTATAAAATAAGTAAGACACTAGTTATTGCCGATATTGAATTATTTTATGTTACAAACATATAAGTTAATTTAAATTGATATAACTTATATAATTATTTAAATCGCAATAATAATAGTTAAGTTTTAAGTTTGATCCCTACTCGGATGTTTAAAAAAAAACATTTTAATTTCTCCACACAACTCAATGTCTGTAAAAGTTTGTAAAGCAAAGAATGGTGTATTCAAAAAAACTTGTGTGACGAATAAAATTGTTTGTTCGCAGCCAGACTGTCCCGTAGTTCCAGGTGTAGTTCCGCCTCTGAGTTCTTTAGGTGAACTCGCTGGGAAGAACCGCGGTATACAAGGGCATCACAACTCTTGCTACTTGGACGCTACACTCTTTGCAATGTTTACTTTTACAAGTGTTTTTGATGCCCTTCTATATCGTCCGCCGGAGCCTGAGGTAAACATCGTCTTTACTGATAATATAATATAAATATATTTTTTTATTTGGACAAGTTGCCTACGGCTGTTCCATGTCAATAAGCAATATGCTTATCGCATACATAAACTGGCAGGACTCCCCGCACTACCCGGAGGTGCAGCGCGTGCTGCGCGAGGAGGTGGTGAACCCGCTGCGGCGGCACGGCTACGTGCGCGCCGACCGCGTCATGAAGCTGCGCACGCTGCTCGAGCGGCTGTCCGACGTGCCCGGACTTACTTCCGAGGAGAAGGCACGTTGCTATTTGATAGGGTAGCCAGAAAGTAGTCACACTCCATTCTCCACTTTCCGCCTGTACTGTGTGTCGGAACTCAACGCCGTGATTTGTCTTATGTAATCATTCCTCCGAGTAGGAATCGAACCCTCAACTTTACAGTCGCGTTTACAGTCAGACCCTGTCCCACTGCGTCGCAATGATGTTAATTAATTTGCTCTTTGTTATACGGCAAAAGGAAACTTTAGTTATAGCGTTTCGAGCTTGCCAGTTGTGCAAAAAACACTTCATTATTATAGAAACTTTATAAAAAATCACTAACCGAAGTAATGACAACACTATATCAAATTATTTTGCAAATTATCATTAAACGTTGGACTACAAATTTAATAAAGTCTACCAAATATTATTATTCTAATCTACATATTACAGGATCCAGAGGAATTCTTGAATGGTCTGGTAGCACAACTCCTCAGAGCTGAGCCGTTCCTCAAATTATCATCAGGACAAGAAGCCTACTGCTACCAGCTATTTGTAGAGAAAGACGAGCATATAACTCTACCTAGTGTACAACAGCTGCTAGAACAGTCATTTGCAACTTCTGGTGTTAAACTTAGTGAGGTAATACTCTATGTTACAGGAAAAGGTGCATTATGAATATATATTGGAAAAAAGTTAAAAGGTAAAATAATAAATATTCGGAGACCGTCCCGACGCAATGGGCTAGGGTCTGCATCTTAAACTGATGGTTGTGGGTTCGATCCTGCTGTAGTACAACATTAGATTCTCTATGCATACCCTATTTTTATTATAGTAAATATTTGAAACAGTAGTGAATATAAAAATATATATATATATGCTACATTAAATAAATATATGTTACAATTTACTGTAATGATATATACTTACACATCACTTTGTAATCTTTATTCTTCATGCTTTTACTTTAGGTTCCGGCGGCCTTCATTATTCAAATGCCCAGATTTGGCAAGCAATACAAGCTGTATCAGCGCGTACAACCGTCGCCATTATTGGATGTCACTGACCTTATTGAAGGATGTAAGTATAATAATTTAAATCAGTACATATTCAAATTAAAAAATACCTTTAATTATTGTTTACATATTAAAGATTATAAACCGTGAAAAGAAATAAGAGTTTCGTTTCTTTGGCTTTGAAAAATATCACTATGTTTAAAATAGATATTTTTTTTTAGGAACTAATAGAAACTATCTATCTATATAACCCTATAAGTTTAGTTTTAAGTAATATTTGAAAAAAATATATGACAATAATTTTTCGAAAACCTTTAAAAATTTGAACGTGGCGATGACTCTTAGAAATGGCTTAGCCGTAAAGCACTGGGGCGGTTCCCAAGAGGCGTGGGTTCGAATCCCGCTGCGTTCAAATTTTTATACGCTGTCTAAAAATATGTTTTTCAACTTATACCGGATATATAATTAATCTTGGCACGTTAACACACTGATTATTATATTTAGTGTAAAGCTAGCTGTATATTTAGTGTATAGCTAGCTGTATGTGCATTCCCTCACGCAGTGCCCCGTCAGTGCACGGTGTGCGGCGCTTTGGCGCGCTGGGAGTGCGGCGCATGCGCGGCGGGCGCGCTCGACGCCGGCGCGCTCTGCAACGCTTGCTTGCGTCTGGCGCATGCGACGCGGCCAACGCATAAGGTTACTTTTTGTTTTTCTTATATGTTGTTGCACAGGGGCGGGGCAGGTTCGCCTTTGCAGTACTCTTTAATCGATTCCAGTCCGAATTCGATTCGTAGAAATCTCTTCTGGACTTTTTAAAGGGGCTATAAGTTAGTGTGCTCGAATGCAAGACTAGCGTATGTGAAAACGTGTCAAATACACATTTTATATAGTGTCAGCTTATTTCTAAGCGACATTTTACCTGTTTTTACATATGACTGGGTGGTAGTCTACTGAGATAGAATCGCGCCCTGTTGGATGTGTCTGTACACGTTTGATGTGTGGCTTGAAGGAAATTCTAATGTTACGCCTAGATTCCTAGAGACCTGGGATTCCCAGGGCATGGGCGTATCTAACAAATATATGGTTAATACTGTTTCGTGTCTAATGCGCGGGATAAAATTACTTAAAACTTGGAAATATACATGCGTTAGCTGTTTATCATGGTATAGGTATTGTTTATATACCTATTATTTTGTGTTGTGTATGTATTTTTTATGTAACATATATGGTTAAAATAAATAGCAAATAAAAAGCAGCTTTACGCTTTTTCCCGCATAACAGTGTTGCCAGAAACAAGACTCCATTTTCCACTTTTAACACGAAATTTTAAACATACCGTGTTGATTGGCGGAAGGCAGCGGTGTCTTGCCAGAACAGAAGACTGAAAATAAATTGACATGTACTAGTATTATACTAGTAAATTAAATATACAAATAATCAGTCCAGTGGGGTTCAGACTCACAGCCAAATTGCGTTTTTCAGTCAGACGCTACGCCACGATGGTTTCACTGAATTGATTAGATATTTTTTTTTTAATTTCATATTTTAAAATATTTATATTCGTAGGCGACACCGCTACTAGTGTGTGAGGAGTACGCGAACATTCTAGAATCGTGTCCGATTCCCCGCGTGTACATGGAGCTGTTTGCGGTGCTCTGCATAGAGACCAGTCACTATGTGGCCTTCGTCAAGACCGGTGCGGGACATGACGCACCTTGGTGCTTCTTTGATTCAATGGCTGATAGAAAAGGTATATTAATTGACTACAAACACCCTGAAATTTGTAAGTCCTACTAAATTAATGTATTAATAAATATTTCTCGTTACTTAGTGTTAATACATTTGATTTCCCACTTTCGCCTATTTTTGACATAGCATGCTTAGTGGTGAATTGCAACTAATTAAAATATGGACTTTTACTAACCAGACTAACCAAAAAAAAACAATCATTATTATTTTTTTAAATAAAAACATGACTGAACACTGAATGTGCAGTCAGGTACTTCATAATCGCGTCACATTAGTGTGGTCTTTTTAAATTTTGTTAGGTAGAGAGAGAAGCTCAGATAGCGGAGGAAAGCGTTAAAAAATTTTAAAAGGAGGCTTCCTTTAAGCCTACTCTTGGGTCGCAAGTTCCAGGCACTGCTTCGAGCTCATTTCTCTGTAACGCTGGGATAAAAATAAAAAATCCATATGCAGGTGAACGTAACGGCTACAACATCCCCGAGGTAGTAGAAATAGCGGAGCTCGGCGCGTGGCTCAGCGAGGAGGGCCGCGCGCTGCACGCCGCCGCGCCGCTCGACCGCCACCTGCCCGCGCCCGCCAAGCGCCTGCTCGCCGACGCCTACATGTGCTTCTACAGGAGCCCGGACCTGTCTATGTACCGTTAGAACTTCGTCACCCGTCAGTTTTAGCTTTAGGAGTGGAATAATTGCATTTAAATTATTTTCATTTCCCCGACCTCGTATGTTCCGCCACTTATCACACAATGCCTCGAATTGTGGACTCTTGATAGAACTCAAAAAGAACTTAGTTCTCTCTAGTTTTTGTTACTTAGACAAATACAAGTGTACGGAAATTATGATTATTATAACAATTCAGTACTGATTATTGTGGTATTTTTTTGGACACTATGGACTGAATTTTAATTTAAACGTTTTATAGATTTATCAGATAGTCATAACATATTGTAATTAGTAGGTACATGTAGTTGTGATAACTCAAAAAGTTACCCAGAAATTTGGCTGCTAATTTAAATCTATATTCACTGCTAACTATAAAGCAAAATATGAAAATTGTTTTTATTTGATTTGAGTTTGTATTCAAAAAAGTGATTGACTTTTTTGAATACAAACTCAATATATATATAAATATAAAATTGATGCTATTTTTTGCATCCCGCCGTACATGTTGTTAATACACGCATATTTAATGAATTTTGCTCTGCCTACCTACCCTGCTATGCGGGAAAAAGCGTGAAACTAAAATACAAATACTAAAAGTCAAAGGCATGCAAAAATTAAAAGACTAGTTTTTTTTATATTTTATAATATTGTATAAATTTTCCTTATTATTGCCTTCTTGAGCTTCATTTTAAAAAAAAAAACATTCCAGTAAAATATTATTAATATCATTATATTATTAAATAATATGCAAAAGAAATATTTCAAATGTTGTTTAAGATATTATAAACTTTATTTAAATGTAGAATATGGAATTATAAATAATTACAGAAATTTCATTTTAAACGATTTTTTGTGTACTAAAAGTATTATTTTCCAGAATTGCATTGTATTCATATATATCTTGTATGTATTACTATAGTGAATGAATTGGGAAATTATTAAGGATGGGCTGTACTTCAGCCCCATTGATATCTTGTACTCCATAGTTAAAGCTATATTGTTAATTAAATTATTAATGAAGTAAAAAATAAAGATGGTTTTTTTAATAATTTTACTGTGTAAATAATATTTTTTTGTTAAAAAAATATAAATCAACTATGCAGTATTCACTAAATATTAGTAAGGCAGTGTAAACTAAAGCTTGTTATAACATGTATTGACTATATCTACTTTGAATTAATATATAAACTTAAATAAATCTAGTTGAATATGTACTTATTAGTATTTTTAAACACCTGTTACCAAATCACAGGAGGATAAAAGTAATTTTTGTATGTAAATGGAATTTCTCATACAAGTTTATCTAAACACTTATATGGGTGCTAGAAATACTGGTTTAGAACTAAAATATTTTAATTTTCCTATGATACTAGACTGCTTTTTGTCCCTTAAATACTTATAAACTAAGAACACATTAAATATGTTTGAATATTATTAAACAGATCTTCTAATGGCTGTTTTACAACTCTTCATGGTTTGTATTGGAGTTACAATGGCAATCAAATTTTGGTTGCGGTACAAGCGTCATTCCATCCCTAACATTTACTTTACCCATAATTCTTGTACTCCACTCCTATTAGAAAATAAATAAGAAATTTAAAAAGTATTTATTATATTAAAATTTGAATATTATTGACTACATTTAAAATATTTTATTGATTATATTTAAATTATTTTATAGATTATATTTAAAATATTTTATAAATTACATTTAAAATACTTTTATTTCCCCGCTCTGGTATCTAAGTATATGCTATTTAAAAAAGCGGCGTTGAGTTCCGCCACTAAAAACGCTGTGCGTCGATTTCGGAAAAGAAAGGAAAGTGGAGAACGGAGTGTCCTGACACTAGGTTCTCTCTGACTACCCTGCTATGCGGGAAAAATTGTGAAGCTGTATTAAAAATTATAGAAAGTCTTTTTCGAGTTTACGTTATTATTTTAAAATACTTACTTTTAATAATACAGCATGATAGCATATTATATGTTGAGGCAATAAATTCTCATTTGCATATTCCTTTGCATTTCTAGCTATTTTATAAGCTTCATCATCATGCTCTCTTGCCCAGTTTATTTTTTTGATTAAATCTTTCAGATCTCTTCTAACAGGTACATAATGCTGCCAAGGTTTCAATTCTTTATAGAAATGTTCATAGTATGGTGAGTCTTGTTTTAAAACTAAACCTCCTCCAGATAGAAGGTAAGGAAATCTATAAGCTGCTACTGTCCCATCAATATTGATTTGATATTTGTACTGTAAAATAATAAGAATTACAAATTAATAACCATTCACAACATCCTTAAAAGCTAATTCTGGGACTGTGGTCGTTATTTCGATCCCCATGAGAGGTGAATTATTCAAATAATATTATATATACATTTATTTCTCGTAAAAAAATAAACATGGCTTTAAGCTAACGCAATCACTAGAACTTGGGCCTAAAGTGGAGATCAGATTGTCTTGAGCACTATGTAATATTTGGCTACTCTTATATGCAGGAAAATGCATTATGCTGAGAAAATATAAGGATAACATTGTAAAAATTTGTATTTAAGAACACCCTTACTTACATCAAAAAACTTAAAAAATGATATATGCGGTAATTTTGGACCATATTCAGCTTCTTTTTCACGAAAGAAGAAAAAGTTTGTAAGAGATGCATTGATTAGGTCAGGATGTTTGCGAGCTATATCAATTAATTCTAGTCGTTCCACGCGAGAATCCCGCCCACGCCAGAAACCACGATTTTCTCTGTCCATCCAAGTATTTTCTACACTACCTTGTACTGACAATGTGTCTATGGTGACTCTAAAAGTAAATACTTATCTATTAGATATAATTAATACTGTAAAAGGTAACAATAAAATAATATGATATGGAAAATAGTCATGTTACAAGTTGCTTAATTACACAAAGATGGTAGGTTAGATTCCTATTTATTGTTGTTAAAGGAGAGTTGTGGCTATTTCAAAATTAACTGTTGATAAATTAAGCAGATCAGATCATGTTGAACACTGACCTTCCCATATTTTCTAATGTTGATTCAGTGATATCATATGTGGGCAACACAATATCCATTGTTTCATTGCTACCACACCATGAAAACATGGGTAATGGATTACTTGTTTGTTTTATCAACGGCCAGTCTCCGAGATTTATCACAAGTTCCATATCAGGCATAACAACCTTTCTTGTTAGTGAAAGTAAAATATTATCAGCAAACATGTTAAATCCTACATGCTTGCCAAAACAATCTCTGTGAATAAGGTTTTCTTTTATAACATAGTGACAAAAACTTGTACTCTCTGGCTTATGATACTGATTAATAATCTTATTGATTTCTGTATTAATTTGTACATTATTGAATGGTTTTAAATCATTGTTTATTTGATCATAACATTTAGAACATTGGTAATTTTCAAGCCAAGTCTCTAAGTCTTCTTCAGGGCAATGACATTGATCTGGCTGTATAGGACCTGTATATTACGAAAATGATTAAATAAATAATAATATTTTGTAACGTAAAATAATTATTATACATCTAATGTTTTAAAATAACACCCACCTAAAAATTTTAAAGGAGAATTTTTTATATGCTTGCTTTTATAATAAATACTAATGTAAAGTTCAGTACAAGTCTCATATAATTTATAACGTACAATAAATGTGCCATCCTTGCGGTCTAAAGTGTTGACCCAAATTCGACAATGACTACTTTTGAAAGACTTCCCCTTAATTTCTACGGCAAATTTAGATGCAAAATCTCGAGAATATCTGCAATAGTATGCTCAAATAATTTTTCATAACATTCAACATGCTTTAATTAAACCGTATATGAACTATGATCTTACGATTTTTCGTTGATTGAAGTGAAATTTACAAAAAAATATCTCGCCGGCATCACAATATTTTTAGGTTGTAAACCAGGACCATGTATTTTTATTTCATGGCCCACAATTGCATTTAAGAAGAAAAATAATATAAAAAATGAAAGCATTTTAAAGAAAAACTGCTACAAATTTAACAGTTAATGAGAAGTATATTATTTGTTTACATTTTACACTAGGAACGTTATGACATTTACATCTATAATGTTGCTGCTATCTAGTAAAATTATAAATAATACCACGTGACCCTGACATTAAGTAAAAACATAAATACAAGTAGTTCTTACTTCTTTAAATACATTTATACATATTCTTCTTCTTAGTCGTTCACTCTTGAAAGAGTGGTCGTGGTTGATGATGATGCACTTTCACTAGACACTGTAGCTCTTGCGATGCGCCTCCACCTGCTGCGGTCTTTAGCCTCTCGGGTGTTTTGGACATAAAATATAATATATATAATATAATGTTTATTTATATAATATATACGAATTATGAAGTAAGTCTATTACAATATACTAACAAAGACTGGATGTGTTGAAGTATTCATCTTGATTCTTAATTAGTCGGAAGTGATATCTGTAAAAAAAAAAATGTTTTTCATTTGTCTATTGCTATAAGCTTAAAGCAATCACGGATTGGCTATAACTTCTATTGACTCGTATTTAAATATAAGCATTTCAATTAATGAACAACGCACGAATCAACGTAATTTAAATCATAATTATTTTATAATTTCAAAGCCAATATTTGATAATATAAGCTTATAAAGCATCTGACACTGACATACAAAAATTTTTTGGGCCATCTGTTATGCCAATAACTTAAGTAGATTTTTTTTAAACTAAATAAAAGAATACAATAATTACGGAAAACTGACTGTTTTGCTTTTTAGAGTTTTCACAATGTCTAATTTAAATATCAAAGTTTTATGTAATGTACTTAGTAAAATGAGGTTTGTATTTAATAACCACACTTATGCTTACAAAAATATATTTTATTATATTCTTATAAATTAAGTATAACTTAATTAGATATTAAAATGTTTATTAACTTATTACATTATGAAGATATATTGTCAATCTTGTCGTATAAGAATTTATAATTATATTCAGTACATACTTGAGAAGAACACCTACAATTTTAGCTTAAAATAATTTTCAGAATTGATCATATGAGAACAAGAACATGCCACTACCAACCAAAATTTCGTCCCCCACATTGGTATTTACCAAAGGAGCGAGTAGTACGTATCATATACAAGTCTTTAAATTTTCAGATGTACTTACCATTTCTCTGTGTTTATTTTCTAAGACGCTTAACATTTTACTTTGCTTGATAAATTTAAAGATTGAAGGATAATTATATTATTGTTTTATATTTAAATTGTTACATAAATTGGTATTGATATCAAATTTATTTTCTATAGATGAGTGAGGACATGTTAACCCAAGAAAACAGAGATTTTATTGAGGAAGTGAAGCAAGATAAGTTAAGTTTACAACAGAAATTGAAATCACCAATATTGAAAAATGAACAGCAAGAACTAGCTCAATGGGATCTGACAGCTGCATTGTAAGAGTTGGTTTGATAGCACGTAAAATAGGAAACTATCCAATATGGTGTAAAGATGGTAAAAAACATCTCACAACTTTACTGCAGGTAAAAAATATTTTTTTAACATGGTGTCTTCTATATAAATGTTCCTTTAAGAAAAAAAATATTTTTTTTAATGAATCTTTTAATATAATATTAGTATGGGGCATTTTATTTATTAGAATTTTTCATCCAATAAAAACTGATAAAAATCAGTAATTTCCACTTCTTCTTCACACTTCACTTTAAGTTTAAAATATTCAATGAAAATTTTGACAATATTTGACATGTTTGATGAAGGTAATATATTGGAAACTTCACATTTGAGAAAATTGAGATTTTATTGTCTTTTGTGATACATGTTTTAAGATTAAAATCTCATTTCTCAAAGCTAAAGTTTTGCATAAAAATTAAAAAATGAGTGAACAACTTAAACTTTCAAATATAATAATAGTGATTAAATTACACCAACACACTATTTCCAGTAGAAATGTCAATATAAAATCTATTAAGACTTCTATTTTATCATCTATTGATTTCTAAAATAAAATGGTCTTGTTATTTTTCAGGTGGTAAAGATAGCTAACATGTTGTAATATATACCGCCAAGAAGAATTTAAGCCAATGAAAACCTCTGAACTTAGTTGGAAAGAAAAACGCCGATTAGGCTGCAATTAAGGCTCAGCTGGGGACAAGCACAGTAACTAAAGAGTACTGCGGTCTCTTTAATACCGTGGGAATGTTACCAAAAAAACATTTATGCAGATTTACATGGTCTCTCCCTCATGCACAGCTACCGACTGGAACACCTCTGCTAGCAACACACTTTAGAGTTGGTGATTATTTAGATGTAAGAGCTAAAACGTGAGTATTCTTATAAAATTATTCATTTTTCTATTCCAGTTCACACTTTTTCCCACATAGCTGGATATGCATAGATAACCTAGTGTCAAGAGCTAAAACATTTCATTCTCTGCTTTAATTTTTTTGTATTTAGTATGAGAAATATGTTTTATTTACTTTCTTTAGCTTTATGCTTTATGCCACATTGCTGGGTAAGAAGGGACAACCTAGTGTTCAGTGAAAACTTCGTTTCCCAGTTTACCCCCGATTTCGAGACATTGAGTGGCGGACCTTAACGCCGCGCTTTGTTTTGTCACCAGTTACTACTAAAAAATTATATTTTAAATATAATAGCTGGCCGGAGTAAGATATCGAACACACAATAATCGTTAGTAGTCAGCGCGTATTATTTTGTTTATTATAAAGAAATATATAGTAAATATTGTTTCTAGGATGGACCGGGGATTTCAAGGAGTAATGAAAAGATGGGATTTCAAAGGAATGCCTGCCTCACATGGGAGGAGTACCTAAAGCTTTCTAGGCGTCCAGGTAATATTGGTGCTGGTGGGAATAAAGCAAGAGTTTGGCCTGGTACAAAAATGCCTGGTCATATGGGAAAATAAGGTTGGTATTTGTGTTAGTTTTTAAATACAAATTTAAAATGTGCTTTTGGTATTGCTTAATGTAATGTAATATAATTTGATTCTAATATTTCTATAAAGCCCCAAGTAGGCCACTTTTATTTTGAAAAAAAAGCATATGTATATGCATGAATTTAAAAAAAATTGTATTTCTATTACCAAATTAATTTATTATGCTCATTCCAGGTGGCGAATACTACGAGGTGTTCAAATTCTCCGAATAAATACTAAGTATAATGTTCTTTGGACCTTAGGTGTAGGTATTCCTGGTGAGACTGGAGCTATGTGTGCTATTTGTTTGACACAATCAGTTCTACCATTAAAGAAATTAAAAACACCTCCTCCATTCCCAACTCAACCGCTAGTTGAAGATTTACCTCTGGAATATTATGATGAATCAGTACATCAATTTGAAGAATCTACAATTACTTTTGAAGAATCATAAATATTTGAATTTGTAGAGGTATTTCTAAAGACAAATCTTATAGGATATATAACTAGGGAATATCACAGAAATTGAAAACTTTCCTGTAACTTACTTTTTTTTCGGTATTTCGCAATGATTTATTAATATATATTTAGTAGAAAACTGTTAAGTTCTTTTATATATTATCAGCAATAAATACCATGTCTCCTGAAAACACAGTAAAGAACCAATAAGAGAATATCTTATTTATTAAAAATAACCTCAACTATATAATTAAACTACAAGTCTCGATTTTATCGTGTAAACGATTAATAACTGAAGGTATTAAATATATAATGAATTAGTATTTTTTTTAACATTTTTTTAAGTGTTATTCGCACACTTAGGAAATTGAATAAGACATATTTAGAAAATGTATGAAAATTTGAACGCAGCGGGATTATAACCCGCGCCTCTTGAAAAAAGCGTTCAATCCGCTCTGACAGCCTAACCCATGCGTTCTACATCCAGCTACATCGAAATTTTTGTACACTTATTACAACTTATATTTGTGCTTGGACGGTTTTCAAGAAGCACGGGTTAAAATCCCGCTGCGTTCAAATTCTTATACGTTTTCTAAATATGTATTAGGATTATTTATTTCATATTGTGTATAAAATTTTGGTAATAAATAATAAAAAGAGACGAATTTGTTTCCATACAACATAGTTTAATATTGTAGCTTCTACTTAAATAACTTAACCTAATGTTTGATATAATACCAAAATTTGTATTATTATTATTCTTAATTAGTATGGTGTTAAAAAAGTTACAACACATTTTCCAGTATTAAAATTTTCTTCCTAAATATAATTTTCTCTTTTTTTACACACACTAATAATTTAGAGTTCATTTTAATACAATATGACTTAACTCCATGAGATCAAGCAAATTTAACTCATGCACACAATCAATTATAATATTCACTTTCACAATTGACACATACAATATTCTTAAACTACACTTTACTGCTGATTGGGTGGTTGGAAGCCATAACCTGGATATGGTTGAGGTCCTCCTGGTGGTGGGGCACCTGGAGCAGGAGCCCTAGCATATGGATAGGGAGACGGTGGATACTGAGCAGGAGGATAGCCTTGTTGATATGCATGGGGTGGGTAAGCTCCTCCTGCTGGTGCATAGCTTTGAGGATTCTGAGGATATGAAGACTGCGGTGGTGGTGCCGTTGATACAGATGGAGCTGGACTCCCAGGTTGCGATGATGGATTAGAATAAGGGGGCTGTGTTGCTGGTGGATAGGGTGATGGCTGACCTGGTGGGTATTTGTTGTCCAAGGTGGGCCACTTTGGGGTGAATTGCACCCGATGCCACTGTTGATGGGGGGACATTATTTCCATGAGAACTCGAGTTATAGGTTGGAGACTGTGCTGAAGGAGAACCATAACCTGTGCTTGTAGGATTTTGTGAGGGAGTAGCCACTGGGGTGGTGGCTGTGTGTGGGGGGAACCTATTAGGCTGGCACTGACACAGGTGTTGCACTATAAGAAGTTGGTGTTGTATTTGGAAATGGCTGTGACTGATAAGGCTGTGGTTGTGATGTAGTAGGGGATTGTATGAACTCACACCAACATTAGGGTAGTTAGGACCTGATTGTGGAGGTGGGTAACCTGAATTTCCAGTGTATGCTGGTTGACTTGATCCTCTTACTGGATAAGGAGAACCTGCTGCAGCTGGACTGCCCGGTGGGGGTGCATATGGCTGTTGACTAGAAGATGGTGGATATCCTGGCCCTGGATGAGTGGAAGGAGGATAATTACTTGGAGCAGTGGTGATTGGTGGTCCATATGTTGAATTAGGAGGATAGCCCTGAGGTTGTTGAGGTGGGTTTGGAGGTCCATAACCCTGCCCTGGTGGTCCATATCCAGCCTGAGGTGGATAGACGCCAGGAGCACCTTGGTATTGGCCTTGATATTGATTTTGAGGATATGGTCTTTGCCCATATGATTGGGTTGGTCTTGTTGGTGTAGATGAAACACCTGGTGGTCTGTATTGCTGTTGTGAGCCTGGCACTTCTGCTCCACTAGTAGGTGGATTCAAGGGACCTTGTTGTGCATTTCCAGCAGCTAATTGATGAGGTGGCTATAAAATTATTATAAAGATTTGAATATTTAATTTTTTTTTGCTTATATCATATATGTATCAAGATATAGTAGTATATACTTATTATATAGAATTAAATTGAAGTAGCAAAGGATGAAAAAACCTATTTTCCACTCCTCTGCATAATAAAGATAAAATATATTTTAATTAATTTTATCATATCGTATAACTTTCAAACAACCTTTTAAAAATAGTAATCGAAGTTAAGTTATACTTACCGGCAAGAGTATGTTAAGATTCTGATTAGCATCGGCCACGGTTGCTAAATATACTAAATTTCTGTGTAACACTTGCTGATACTGGTGACATTCCATGAGCTGACCTTTGGCTTGATATTCTTGAATGGTTTGTATTAGATGAGCATTCTCATCCAACATCTTCTGAATTTGGGCTGGTGTCAATTGAGGTCGGTTGCCTCTAGGTGCAAAAGCGACCGACATGTTTCGTATGCTATTACAGTTTTCTTCGAAAACGAGTCAATACAATAAAGTAGGCACAATATAATATCACATATTATAAAAGACGAAGAAATTAATAAATATTGCAACCGGATAATATTACAATTTGTAAATACAAAAGAAAGCGTCGGCGCTAGAAGAGCGGTGGAAACTGGAAAGTGAATTCTGAGTATTGCCAGTTGTATATTGCAATTTTAAATTTGCCAAGTATTAGGCATATAGAGGTAAATGTTGTGAGCCCAATAAAAAAAATAATGTTTGCCATTAATTTGCAAATCTGTAACGATATATACATTTTTACTTTTACAGTTAGCAATTATTCAAAGTTATTTTTATTCTGGTTCGAGAATCAAAATCATCCTCTCTTTAAATCACTTAATATTATTATTTAAAACAGGTGAGTGGTGGAGGTGAATTTCGAGTAATCGTCAAGCGCTAACAAACGACAAATTTTAAAATTAGTGACTAAGCAGCCATGTAATGCTTACATTTCAGGATATATGCTTAGAATTTTTACATAGCATTTCATCCCTGACGTCGGAAAATATTCATATGTTATCTTTATTTAGGATAGAGTGTACATATACCTATATATATATATTTATAATCGGCTTTTTATTTAAAAAAATAACTTACGACTTAAGTCTATACCGGATTCAATAATGCTAATATAATAATCGATAATTTTAATCGATGCTCTTATTATTATTCGAATTATGTACTATCATTATCAGACTTTGTACTTAAGCTGAAATCGAAAATTTTAAACTTTGTTTTAAGAAGACCAATAATTATAATGGCCCTAAAAGGGATAAAAGTTATAGAAATGTTAGGATTAGCACCTGGGCCTTTTTGTGGAACAATATTAGCAGATTTTGGAGCGAGTGTAACTGTAATTCAAAAGGTAAATATAAAATAAATCTTGGAATCAATCTTCTTTATTGATAATGTAGTTGTTAATAGATTCGTTCTTTATTTATTAAAGTAAAAAAATTCTTCATTTAAAAACCTAACTTGAATTATGCCCATGTTGCAGACAAATTCCTTGTACTCGTTTTTTCGAACATTTTTGTTTAATTTACAGTTAGGCCCATCAGCATTAGATACAATGTCAAATGGAAAAAGAAATATTTCTTTAGATTTAAAATGCAAAGAGGGTATTGAAATATTAAAAAAACTTTGTGCTTCATCAGATGTTTTTATTGATACATACCGACCTGGAGTCTTAGAAAAAATTGGACTTGGACCAAAAATACTTTTAAAGGAAAATAAAGGACTGATATATGCAAGATTAACAGGATATGGACAATATGGTTTGTTCAGAGATAAAGCTGGTCATGATATAAATTATATTGCAATGTCTGGCATACTTGCTATGCTTTCTAAAAATAATGAGCCTCCACAGCCTCCAATTAATATAGCAGCTGATTTTGCAGGTGGAAGTGTTCTATGTGCTTTAGGAATCTCATTAGCGCTATTAGAGAGGACTCAATCTGGAAAAGGGCAAATAATTGATGCAAGTATGACTGAAGGAGCTGCCTATGTTGCATCTTGGTTGTTCAAGTCAAGAAATTTGCCAATTTGGAATGGTAAACCTGGAACTAATATGTTAGATGGTGGTGCACCATTTTATGCAACATACAAAACAAAGGATAATAAATTTATGGCAGTAGGTGCTTTAGAACCAAAATTTTACCAAAATTTGTTAGTTGGGTTAGGTCTCTCTGAAGATGTTTACACTCAAGCTGAAATGCAGCTTTGTAGAGAAAAATTCACAGAAGTATTTTTAACAAAAACTCAGGCAGAATGGTGCATAATTTTTAAAGATTTAGATGCATGTGTTACTCCAGTTTTAGATACAAATATGGCATACACACATGAGTGTAATTCATCAAGAAAGTCTTTTTATGTAAATAGTGAAAATTTAATTATACCAGAACCAGCACCAAAGTTATCTGAGACACCTGGTTCATCAAGTAGCAAAAAAATGCTAGCAGAAGGAGGACAACATACAATTGATATTTTACTAGAATTAGGATATTCTATTGAACAAATAAAACAACTAATTAAAAATAAAAATGTATATACCAATAATAAATCTAAGTTGTAAGAACTTATATTATTTTATATAAAGTTGATTGAATATCTAGCAATTTTTTAAATAAATCATCTGATAATGAATTGTTTATGCATAAGGGATGGGCTTGTATTGAATCAATAATATTTTTTAATTGGTGTAGGTCAAAATATACATGATTTTCTTTAAGGTAATACTTATTAAATAATAAAAATTCTTGTCCTTTTATGAAGTTTAGTCTTTTTTGGGCTATGTGTATGATTAATTTAATGAAAGCCTGAAAATCCATACCAAATACTGACTTGAGAATAAGTTGGCATTGTGTAGTAAATTCTGGAGTATCTATAAACTCTTCAATTTCATGTTCTACAGAAATCAAATTATTTTTCAGAGAATTCCACACAAATTCAATATTACTTGCATTTACAAAATTATGATTAATAGAAATTGTATCAAGCAAATTGAAAACTTGGTGATGCCACCCAGACGGAACAAATATTCCATCACCTTTCTCTTGAATTATTTCAAAATATTTAACATTTTCATAATTTTTAGGTTCAAATAATAAGGGTAAATTTCCTCTAGAATCTTTGATCTTTTCTTCTTCTCCTGGAGGAAGCAATATCCACTTTTTTTGCCCTACAACATTAACTGACCAACTGTAAGATGTATAAACATCAGCATGGAAAGGTGTCCTGCAATTTGTATTTTAATGAGAAAGAAATTAAGAAATCTTAATAAAATAAATTAAATATTTTCATTAACTACAATTTTTTTAATTCATACCATGTACTCTTTGGTCCTATATAGACAAACTTAAAATCGTCATCCTTAAAATCTGTAGCAAATTCATTCAACCAATCTGATGCAAAAATCTTAGGCACTTCATAAAAATTGTCATTAGGTAAAAGTTTTTTTAAGTGCCAATCTTTTAAATATAAAAGTTTTTCTTTGTGTTCATTTTTCAAATAAGTTATATAATCTATAATTTTCATGTCACATTTGCATTGTGCGCTAAAATAAATTTTATCACAATCTGCGACAGGTGCATCTATGTTCCCATATTTGCTTATAAGATAATCATAATTAATCTTGTCATTTTTGACCCACAGATCAGTGCATTGCCAACTGAAGGATATATTTTGAACAACACAGGGCAAATTTTTTAACATATGTTCTGTGTAAAAATAATCATATTGTAATTCTCGGTTATCATAAGTAATAATTTCGCTTAAAGAGTAATCGATTTCGGGCAATTCATTATTTAAAACACAAACATCAATACCAACTTTTGACGAGTTTTCAAACATTTGGTGTTCGTTAAATTGTTTAACTAAACAGTTTATTTTTTTAACTAAGTTATGTACGCTTATAAATAAATAGCATGACTGATAAACTAAAGTAACAAAAAAAATTACTTGTCAGTCGATACTCGATAGTTGGACGGTGGGTGAACCTTTAGTAGGGAGGCTTAAAAAGTGTTAAAGTATTCGATATATCGCATGGTGACAGTGATTCGATTGCGTCGATATACTTTTGTCAACTTGTCACTCCCCTTTGATATAACCACGGTAAGTGAGGTCCTTACCGTGGTTAGGGATGTACGATATATACCGATATTTTTTTAAGTATCGATATAGGGCCTCGCTTCAACCCGATATTTTGGATAAACCTAATATTTTATTTAATACATCTATATATTTTAAGTGATATATAATACTTCATTAATAATTATACGTTAATTAATTCCTTTTCTTTACTCAATTTACTTTATTAAATATTTACGGTTGACAGCTCGAGTGAAAATAATAGGTACAAGACCGAATTATTGAAAAACTAGCTTTACCTATAATGAAACGCAAGGACACATGATATATTGTTAAGTATTTATAGAACATTACGATATTTTAAAGCACAAAAATGTAAGTATATTGTTTATTAAACACTCATAATCAGCGTGTTGTAACTGGTATCGTAATTCATAAAAGCACAGATTATATTTAATATATAGTAAGGTGTAAAAAAATCGACCCACTATACACACTTTCGATTAGCACTCGATAGTTCGAAAAACAATTTTAGCAAACACATTTTTTTATAATGTGAGAGAAGGTAGATTTGATAAAAAGGTATTTGTTAAATTACAGTCTACAATTATAACACATTACTATATAGAGGCTCACTATTATAGAGAGCTTGGCTTGGCTTGGCTGTATGCGCAGTGGGTACATTATATGGCGGGGCTGGCATTACAATATGTACGTACTAGTGAAGTAGTTATTCGCTCGCGGCTTCACCTACGTAAACTTTGCGTTTATAACTATGTAGTTTTTTTGACTGCGCCCATTCACAACCTTTGCTTAAATTTATTATTATCATTTACAAACAGTATCTATACAGTGAATAGATTAAAGTTTCAGCCAACTTAATAAAACAGTCTTTTATAGGAATATTGTCGAACCAAATTTAAATTGTTGTAACTTTTTTATTTATGAACTTATTGAAATGAAATATACATAAAATGTTAAGGACAGTTTACTAAAATATAATAGTCACAACAGCATTTAAATCAGTTAAGCCGTTTCTGAGTTTTTTGGGTTCTATTATATTGATAAATGCAATAAATAAAGATATATAATAAATAAATGTATTATATATCTTCCATGTACAGACAGCGATCAATTACATTTTTATTATATATATAGATCACGTATGTGCAGTGCGACGAGGATTTTTTGGTTCCTACTTTTCCATATAAGTTGTAATCATTAAGTTGGTTTCTTTTCATTGATGCTATCACAGTTACAAAAACAAAAATAAATCGCTGAATCAAAGTTTAACTGTCAATAAATTCTTATTTTCGAATTATATATTCTAGGATAGGCCCAAAGTGGACATTGAAAGTTATTACATACTTTGAGGAAACAAGTAAGTTTTTTAATTAAATGAAAATGATTTAAACTATACTTTAATTTTTATTATGTACCGTTTGCTATATCGATCAATAAAATTATTTTACATTTTATGAAATATGATGAGTAATTTTATTGTAGTAGTTTTTACTTTCATAAATCGATAAAAAACGAGACATGTCAAAAAAAAAGAAACTATGTTCTGTTATGAATTTTTCTTGCGATTCTATATAATTTAAATGTATTGTAATTTGTATTTTACCTGTATAGTTACTAGTTAAGCATAAGTAATCTGTGGTAGTTAATCTGTGGATGGCGGTGCTTGGGGAGCTACGCTAAGTTTTTTGTTTCGTAAAACATACGATAGTTTAAATATTTTCAAGTTAATTTGATATATCATTTTTATTTCTTTATAAAAATATTTTACTAACATGCTGCTTAATAATTGTCACTATGTGTTTTTATAAAATAGATAAATTTTGTCAAATAAAATTTCTTGGCGGTAACAATATCATGATTATCAACAAAAATATTGTGCTTATAAGAAACTTATTAGCAAATGCATATTAGTATTTATTCCATTTCTCCTGATATTTATATTTAGAAACCGGAAATAACTTTATTATTCTTAGAATATAGTCGAGATCTCATTTAAAGTAAAAACTATCAACATGAATGATGTTCGTGATAAAGTTGTTGCTGGATCCTCGTCGTGGGAGATAGCGCCAAGCCTTTGTGACTCTTCACCAGAAATAAGCCAATCATCTCTCCTGGAGGGAGCGGTGATACACCTCAGACGCCTGGTGCTCCTGCACCTTTAGCTCTTCACCTTGCTGCTGAGTTGCATCCTGATTTGTTACAACAGGGCTGGCGTAAGTTTTGGTCGCGGCGAGAAAACAGACCATATTTCTGGAATAAGGTGTCTGGTGAATCTATGTGGGAATTACCTGCAGTTAAAAGAGATTTTGATCCAATAACTGATCCGCTTGGTATATGCCACACTGGTCCTCCTAATACTGGTAATGTTACTCCGAGTGCCACAAAGAGGCGACCTTCAGAAGATAATGGCCCTCCAGCAAAAAAATTTGTTCTAGCTGGACCATGGGACATTGAAGTACCTACTAATGTAGTGATATATGAACGTCCACCAACTATATGTCCACATCCACATCCAGATATTGAAGGATTTCGGTTCACATTAGCTAATAAATTAAGACAGTGCTATCAGGAGTTATGTCACACGAGAGAAAGTATAGATGCTCCAAAAGATTCTTTTAGCAGATGGTTAATGGAAAGAAAAGTAAATGATCAAGGTGGATCTGATCCATTACTTCCAAGTCATTGTTTTCCAGAAATATCAAGATCTATGTACGAAGAGATTATGAATGATATACCAATTAAATTGGCACATCCAAAATTTACTGGTGATGCTCGGAAGCAACTGTCACGATACGCTGAAGCAGCAAAGAAAATGATTGAATCTAGAAATGCTTCACCTGAGAGTAGAAAAGTTGTTAAATGGAATGCTGAAGACACTTTTCAATGGCTAAGGCGCACTGTTGGAGCAAATTATGATGATTTCCAGGACAGATTAGCACATTTGAGAGTAAGTTAATACCATTTATGTACATGGGTATTCTATACTATAGCATGCTTAAACTATAATTGCTTTTTTATTTTAAAACAGAGACAATGTCAGCCACATTTAGCTGAAACTGCAAAAGCATCAGTGGAAGGAATTTGTCTAAAAATTTATCACTTATCAGCAGAATATGCTAGGAAGATAAGAGAAAAACATAGCATCTTATTAAAAGAGAATGGTATCCAGGTTAGTGTCTGCTTGTAAAATATTTCATTGAACTTTTTAAATTATAAATATAAATATTATTTTATTTTTCAGCTCCACACTTTCCCACATAACATTTAGAGAGAACATATTCTCAAAACAGTCTGTCCTCCACTTTCCACCCTAATGCAAGACAATTCATGTTAAGTAGTGGAAACCTTCAATGCCAGTTTGTTTTTGTTTACAAGATCAGAGAAATTAAAATAATAAATTTATGATCATTCCACTGAGTGGGACTTGAATCCACAAATCAATAGTTCAATTATAAACTAGTTATAATAACTAATATTTCAAATACTTAAGTAGTAATGCTACTGCTGTTGGTTGGATACATATGTGCAGATTTTGTCATTTTCCCACTGGTAACAAAGTGCGGAGTTTAGTTCCACCACCACTATGTCTAGAAATTGGGCGGTAAGTGGAGAATGGAAAGACATTTAATTGTCTCTGCTATATATAAACATGTATTACAGGAGCTACCTGCGCCTCTCCAACAAGCGGCATTGCGTAAAGTATGGTGCTACCCGGTACAGTTCGCGTTGCCGGCGCCGCGACCGCCACTCGTGGAACACTTCCTCGACCGAGACCAGGCGCTACTACGGTATCTAGGAGAGACACAAGTCCTCAATGCTTCTTATTTACAGAAGCTTGTAAGTGTTAATTTTTTATATCAGATTGTTTTTTTAATTAGAATTTAGATTATGTCTCATAGATCAATGTATACATTAGGTAATGTTATGGATAGTTGCATGTATATCATATACATATAGAAGTAATTTATTTAGGAATGTCAAATTATGAAAATTTCAAGGACTTTTTTTATTAACGTTAACTAAATTAAATTGAATTTAAAAGTAGTGACAAACTTTATCTAAAACAGTAATCACACTTATATATTTCTCCTATGAATGAATAGATTGAATTATACATATTTTATTTGTCTTCGAATTATTATTTAAAAAACTGAATTAATTATCACGCTACATGAGCATAGGTGGCTTATAAAGTCTCCGAATATTTCCATAGGAGCACCTCTACAGATACAGCTGCTTCGACGACAAGAAGTTCGAGCAGTTCCTTTCCCGCGTTTGGTGCGTGTTGCGGCGGTACTCGGCATGGGCGGGAGCGGGAGCGGGTGCAGCGGGAAACGGAGGCGCGGGCGGGGCGGACGCTCACGTCGTGCAAATGGCGCTTCCTGTGCCGGTGTTGGAGTGCCTGCACCGGTGTTTTGGAGTCACCTTCGAGTGCTTCGCGAGCCCCTTAGACTGTTATTTCAGACAGTACTGTTCGGCTTTTGCTGATACTGATTCATATTTTGGATCGAGAGGGTGCGTTGTTTATTGGTTTATTGTGAAATACTGTGTTTATTATTTCAACTGATATTGTTTTTTTTATTATGCTGGCAAATCTTTGAAAAAAATATTGCATGGTTATCAAAATATGAATTTGGCAAAGTCTGTACTGAAGTACCATACTCATTTTCATCACACAAATACCTATAGGAGTCTACCCTAGAATCGATTCTGTAGTCAATGTTCAATTATTTAGACTCGATACCGAGTTCTAAGAAGCTACCAATAATCGATTACGTCCATGAATCGATTCTTTAAGGTCAAGGGTATAATTTTCATACAACATCGTTTATTATTATCCACTTATTATGTAAATATTTTGAATTTCCTATATTATTTACAATTTTCGCTTTCTCTATTGAACTTTTTTCACAAAATGTATGCCAAAATGGTAATTTACTCAGAATCGATTTCATTCACAAGAATCGAAATTTCTAAGACCCGATACGAAATCGATACTTCATCTTATGTTTCTATCCCTTACCTATAGCAATAGGGCACTAATGACTTTACAATCAAAGAATTGCAAACAACTGGAATTAGAAGAAAAAAGATTAATTGTACAAGAATTTTGAATCTATAAACAATTTGATACATAATATTAAAAATTCATTTCTCTGTTCTCGTGATAAGACGGTGCGGCGGAGTTCCGCCAGTCAACTCACGATATCTCGTAATTCGGGCGAAAAGTGGAGAACGCACTAAAACCCTGCTATGCAAAAATGCGTGGAAACAAGCGTAAAGCGGAAAAAACTAATTAAATATAAGACCTTAAATAATTCCAGGCCATTCCTAGAACTGCGACCCGTGGCTGGGTCTCTAGTGGCGCACCCGCCCTACTGCGAGGAGTTACTTGAAGCGACACTCCGGCACATGGAGCGCCTGCTGCAGGACTCCGCGGAGCCGCTCAGTTTTGTAGTGGTGTTGCCAGAGTGGCCCGACCGACACACGCATGCCCTACATAAATTGCAAGCCAGCCATTTTAAACGGAAACAGGTATGGTTTTTTTTATGTTGGTCCTATTTGTTTTATTTTTACTTACTTAGGTTCTGGTTATAAAGGATCCTGTGTTTTGTACAAATTTTTACTATTTTAGATATATTGTTTAATGTTTTAAACACTGCTTTGTCTAACTTGGACAGATTGACATCTATCTATATGTCTACAGAAATAACCATTTTATTATGTCATTTTTCTGATGCTACATTTGTCCCTGTTATTAATTTAATTATGAATATTTCTTTTGTAATATTCTTATTCTATTTATTTATAATTTTTATATAAATATCAATGAAGATATTAAATAAGTATCTTTGAGTTATGAATTTGTATTAAATAGTACAGTAAAGTCTTTCTTATAATAATTTGTTTTTTTTTAATTATTTTTATGCATAGTGAATTAAATAACAAAATAAAGAAATATATTTATATAGTCCATATTTTTTTTACAATATTTGAGTTCATAATGGAATACTGATGTAATGTATATTGCGGTAACAGGTGGTGATACCAGCGTTCGAACACGAATACCGTCACGGCTTTCAGCATGTTATGCCAAAGTGAGTGTCTACGTGTAACTAATTATACTATTAGCCCCGTTGATCCATAAACACAAATAGCTTTAGCAATGTGTATGTCAAACTAATGGTAGTGTGTGTTACATTTTTTTTATTAATTTAATATATTTTTTAGGCATCAAAGCCAGGCAACCTTAGGGAATAGCAAATTGAGATTGGGTTATAGTGTGTCGTGAAATGAAAGGTATTTAATTAAAAAACTTGTACAATATATATTTTATATACCATGTCTGTCTGTACATGTAACTGATCCCTGTCTGTACATCTTACTAATATTATAAACGCGAAAGTTTGTAAGGATGTTTGTTACTCTTTCACGTAAAAACTACTGAATGGATTTTAATGAAACTTTACAATAGTATAGCTTATACATCAGAATCACACATAGGCTATAAGTTATAAAGACATTGTGTGAATTGACCAAAATATCAAGTAAGTATCGATGTTCAAGCCATTAAAGCCAAAATAGTGAACCATTGTAGTCAATAAATTAATATGGTAGTTAGATACTTTAATCGCTTCTGGTATTTAAAGTAGATATAATTTGTTTCACGGGTTTCATTCGGACAAATATTATTTTAACCGAGTGCGCTTTACTACGGCGTGGCCGACGCACAGTGGGTTAGGTGGGGGAAGAAGTCGCTCATCGCTGAGTGCGCGACCGCGACTCATTTGCGAATTTTCAAGGCATTAGCAATTTGTTATAAAGGCATTGTACTTAAACCTATATTGCTTTAGTTATTAGTTATTCGACATATAATAAAAATATAAGTGACCGCTGTCTGTACATGTACATATATAAAAACATACTAAGGGGTATTTAACAATGTGATAGAACCCAAAATAGTGATTTTTAATTTTATTGTCTTTTTGTCTGTGCATTTGTGCACGGTAATCTCAGAAACGGCTTAACGATTTTAATGCAGATATCAGTATTGTTTTGGTAAACTTCCATTCACAATAATGCTTATTTTATTTCAATCGGTTCATAAATAAAAAAAGTTACAACCATTTAAATTATGAATTTAAGTGAATATACTGGCGGGCGAAAGCATGAAAAAGTTTAATTGTGTAATTTACGCAGGCGAAGCCGCGGGTTGGTCGCTAGTGGAACATATATGAAAAAAAATATCATTGTTGGCACGCATCATGTAATAAAACCGAAAATGGTTTTAATTTTAATGTCTGTTTGTTTTTTATCTATGCGTTTTTGCACGTTTATCTCCAAATTTACTGCAATTTTGATTGATGTATTTTAATAAACATCCCTTAACATTTAGAGTTTATTTTATTTCTCGTGGTTCAATAATACAAAAGTTACAAAAAGTTAAATTATAAATTAAAGCTAAAGTTTGTGATTTAAGTAAGAATGCGAGCGGGCGAAAGCAATAACCGAAAGTTATAGTCGTGAAGTTTATGCGGGTTGCTATTATTAATAATATAAATATATAATTTCCAATTTCAGAAACGAGGTGTACTTCCGTTGGGGCGGCGGCACGGTGGTGGTGTGGCTGCAGAACGCGGCGGGCTTCGCGCGCTGGGGGCCCACCGACGAGCGCGTGGAGGCGCTGCTGGACGCGTGGCGGCCGCGCGCCAAGCTGCGCGCCGAAGACGAGCCGCCGCCGCCCGCGCCCGTCCCGCCCGTACGTACAGTTACCTCTCTTTAAATACCGTGCTCGCTCGATTACCCGCATCAGGCACGTTATGGAGCTTCATAACCCAAAGTATCAAATAATTCAATATAATTTTATATCTGGAACTGAAACTGATATAATATGCATCGTATAATCTTATCCACTTCAAATTAGTAGAATTCCTAAACTGGATAATCAAGATTGGCTGGCCTACTTTGAAAAAAGTTTAGGAAATGAATTAACTTTTTCTAACTGTATCATTACATATTGATTTTTATTGGTTTTTAATAAATACAGTTCTCATATATTCAATTATCTAAATGATGCCTAATGATAGCAATTAGTTTATTTAATCAGGTTACTTCTGGAGTTTATAAATGATGTAACAAAGGTACATTACAAAGCTGGTTTCAGCAATGAAAAAAGTCCACCCAGCACATTTGTATATACAATATATATTGAATGTTTCTTATGAAGTATGCATTAGCATGAATGTCCATACCAATTTTTAATCAACAGTTATGGTAATTTTTTTTCTTTAAAGATTTAGCAAGTCAAATTGAAAATTTATTTGTGTTTTTTTTTCATTTTCTATCAAAGTAATAATTTATATCAGATTTATTTTTGTATAAGAGTACTTGAAATTTTATAGTAACAAAAACGTAAGTTGCAATTAGTAGCTTTTTGTTTATTGGTTTTTCTATTTTTGGATAGCTATGCCAGATATATTAGCTTACCATGAATACCAAATGAAAAATTGGTGCAAGAATATATAATACAATGAAAGCTATATGAACATCTCAAAGAAAAATAAATTTCTATATATTAAGAGAAAAATATGTAAAGAAAATATTAACACAAACAATGGAAGTTCTGGATAATTTTTATGTACAGGTAATTTAATGCCAGTTCAATGTGGGTGTAGTTACTTGAATTTCTATTGTAAGAATGTGTTCTTGACAATTGTCTTTCATCTAATATTGTAAAAAAGAAACTGCCGCCAAAGTAATAAGTTTCTGCAAAGAACAATTTAAAAAAAAATTTTTTACTGGAATATACTGTACAATTATTGTTATTTGATATTTAATTCATAAAGTTATAATGTAGGCATTATATCCATCCATACAAATTAATCATTTATATTTATTGGATCTCGCCAACTTTATTGAAAAATTAATGTATTTTTGTTTTTTTTTATAGACATAAGTTTTATGTATAAAAAAATCAATTTCTTTATAATAACCCAAATTTTGATAAGTTTAAATGCATTGGCTACTAATGATCTTACCCGATTTTGACTTTAAATCATGTTGTCTATAGAGTATGCGATATATAGAATTGTACATATATTTAGTATAGAGGTGCGTGTAATGTACATAGATTTGGAAAAGATTTTGGTTATTTACTTAATGTAAGTTCTTTTTAAGAAGCTCTTTTTACTGTTGTATAGTTCGATAAAGATTATATTTTGATTGTTTAATTATTATATTTTTCTGAAAAAAAGTTTTCTTATTTTTTATTTTTTTGCAGCCTAAAAGTACTGAGTTTACTTTTTCCAATACTAATATTTAGAAAAAACTTCCAATATACAAATTCCCAGCATATCACAAGTTGTACATCATTACAAAAACAATTAATGAATAACTTTAAAAACTTTTAAACATTGAATACTTTTATATAGATAAATATTACTTATGAAAAGTGAACATGCAAAATAAGGTCTAAATAATTTAAATTTGATTTAAGATAAAAGTTAAATAAAAAAAATAAAACTTATTTTAGAACTCCAGAATATATTTATTTAATGTATCCACTTAAACTAATTTTAATATAATAAAAGTAACGCCGTACACTATAGGCGGATTTCAATGACAATATTTTTTTACAATCAAACACTTATTCTACTAAAAATATTTTTTGTTTTTATTAAATATTTAGCTAATTAATAATTTAGAATTTTATGTAAATATATACTTATTGAAAAATTATAAAATTATATAGTACCACAATAAGCACCTAAATAGAAATAAAGGAAAAATCATTGAAGATACTTCCAGGAAAAACAATTGTGATATAACACTAGGAAAATCAAGGTCAAAATGTCACAATGCAAAATAAATAATTGAATTGCATGTAATCATTCGCATTAATTACAAGTGCGCAAAACATACTGTTCTAGAACCATCGATGGACATGCAACTTATGTAATAATATAATGTAACTCAACATTAGTGTGTTATGCTTATTTATTACTAATATAAAGAATGAGGACAAATATCCTTAATTATTATACTATATCATATATAAATGAGAAAACATTTGCGCAAAGAAAATATTGAGAACTTAGTACATACTTTAAAAATAGAATAATTTGTAGCATTGAAAAATCACATTTAGGCGGCATTTTAGTTTTATGCATGTGTATTAATATTACAATGGAAACTTGTGAAATGTGAAAAAGATCATATCAGAACAAAAACTACAAATATAACTTGATTATATTAATGCCTAAATGTCACATAAATTAATATAAATAATATTTGCCTCATTGCTTTTTTATCATTTATTTTCAGTTACTGTAATTTATCTTAGAATATAGAAAAATATATAAATATCATTTTAATATGAAATAATTACTATCATAGTTTAATTTACTGTGACCACTTTTGTTTGCAATATTAAATAATAACTTAAAAAGTCAGTAGACACAAAACATACTATCCAACTGACCCCTAACATTATTAATTTAGTAAAATCAATAAAGTATGTAGAATATCTATCTTCTTTATTATGATATATTAAAATAAAAAAATTATAGTGATTAATACAAAAATAATATTTATAGTTAATTATATTCTTCATCTTCATCCATAGCAAAGCTTACTCCAGAATCTGCATACACAGGGCTAAAAAAAGAATATTTTTTTAATAAATCAATACAAAGGCTAGTATGGTGCAGCTGTGGTGTCTGACTATTAACATGATGATTGTAAGTACAATCTTCACTCAGGGGAATGATTAGGGAGAGAGAGGAGCTCAGCTAGTGGAGTTGCCTCCACTATCTAAGCTCCTCTCTCTACCTAATCATTCCCCTGAGTGAAGATCATACAAGTATTAGAAATGCGTTAACGCATTTTAAAGCCTACACTTGGGTTGCAAGTGTTCTCGGGTGAAGATTGCCACTCCCCGGTGCTCAGGAGTTTCTTCTCATAAATTAAAACTACTTTGAATACTTGTACCTTTGTTTTGATAAGACAAAGTTGTCTCAAAAATGAGCAGAAAGTAGAGAATTGAGTGTATACACAATAGGTTCTCAGTGTCTGCTATGTGAGAGAGTGAACCTTATTTTAATTAAGATAAAAATCCTTACAGATACAGATATACATCCAACATGAGAGTATTAAAACTTTAGATTACATCACACAAGAAACATCATTGGTTTTCTAAAAATACTCTCAACATATTACAAAAATAACATAGCATACTCATATTTAATGAAAACTAAAGATATTAAAAATCATACTCACCTCATAGCTCTACATGTAAAGAAAACAATTCTTTTAAGCTTTTTGTTGTAAAAGAAATAATTAAATGTCCAGAGGCAACCGGGTTCACCAAATGGGTCACTAGCTAAATCAGGATTGTAACTATATATTCTACACTCTGGTAACAGTATTTCCTCCTCTATAGCGGCCCATACAGCTGGCCGCAGCTGCCTCCAACGAACACCACCTACAGCAGACAGTGCTGCATCTACAGCACCTTGTACCCAAGTTAGTGAAGGCTCAGCACTAAATTCACTACTCTGTCAATCGAAAATTAAAAAAAAATATATATTTTTTATTGTAAATATGACTTACTTTTTTATGATGTATATTATTAATATAAATATTTTTTATTATAAAAATATTGATAACAATTAATATCACAAATGTAAACAAAATTAAACAAAGGTGTTATAGATAAAAAAACAGCATAACAAATACCTTTGCCATTGAAAAATCATAATCTGGAAAGGCAGCATTTAAGGTTGTAATCAGATAGAATAGGGTCTTTCGAGATATAGTATCACATAACATTCCATCTTCATCACCAGAAAAGCTATGGCTGAAATTTTTATTATTATGTTAATAAAATTAATTCTTGAAAAATAAAAAATATGTGACCAACACTTTTAAGGAAACTGTACCTGTACAAGATACCTTCAGGCGGAGATAAAGCCTGAAGGTTGTGAGTAGTTTCTCCATCTGCTGTAAACCGTTTATAAAAGGCTTTTTCACCACCTGCCATTTTACAGCTGTAGCTCTCTACTCGACCTTGAACTGCACTATCGCCATTCAGGATCGACAGTGCACTACTTATAGCCTCAAGGTGTCCGCTCTCTAAGAGTTTCATTTTTATTCTCTTTTATATTTGACCGTTGAGTTACCCACAAAAACTTCTCGTTATTAATATCAAAGTTATATATTTACAAGTGGCACTACTTCTGTACATAGCAGAGGGGTGTATGAATATTCCTTTCCTTTTTGAATGAAGAAGATTCACACTTGGTATCAAATTCGTCTTCTGGTCTTCTTCCGCGCTGATGGGATGCGGGTACATCACAAATATGATGGATAGGTTTACTTTGTAAATTGCTAATGTTAATAACAAAATATTTAAAGCTTTAATTGGCATGAACACAACAATGGCGCGTCTGTACACTAGCTGTCCTAGAAAGGGCACTTAAGCACTGATACTTATTTATCTCTAGTGGTCAAAATCCATAAAATACATTGTTAAAAATGATTAAGAACCCTAGGTACGCAAACAAACACTTATATATCTTTGGAAATCTAGGATTAAACGTTGTATCGAATATATTTTTGAGCAAAATTCACAAATACGAAATAATACTAAGGCACCAAGACAAGTCAATCACAGATTACGTATTACATATATTGAAGTAAACATAACCTACAGATAAAAATATATTATGCTTTGAATAGAATTTACCTCATTTTTACGATATTCGAAATCAACAATTTTTTTTTATCTTATATATATTTAATTAATACATATTGATCATATTTATCAACGTTTTTTATTATTATTATGCGGCATTATTTATATATATATATATATATATATATATATATATATATATATACTTTAGTATAGACAAAAAAGAACAAGTTATCAAAGTGACAAGACCATAATCTATACATATTCGACAATTGACAAATGACAAATAACTTAAGAACTCGAAGGCTGAAATTTATCATAAGTTTATAATTTATATGAAGAATCACATTTATGAGTATAAAATATAAATGTAGCATATAAAAGATATCGGTTAGTTAACATAAAATTTAAAAGTTTGTAAAAGCTAAAATGGCAGTGAATGTAAAAATCTACAACTTATTAAATAAAATTACCCCCAGTATTTTATATAAACAACCTAGTAACTGGTTAAAAGTTCGATGTTATGGTAAATATATTTAGCTATTCCGTCAGATTTTAATACAATAAACTAATGAATTGTATTAAGGTATATGTAATTATATTTGTAGGAACACACAAACGTTTCTATCGGCGAACTGATATCGTTCAAAACGAAAAAACTTGGGAGGTCACGTTAGATCATCGAAGATTAAAAACTCCTAATGGTAAAGTACTGACAGTTAATACAGAACCACTTGCCAGGGCTATTGCAGCTGAATGGGATGCTCAGCAAGATCATGTTTCTCAGCCTACAATGCATATAGTATGCGTCATTTTATTTTAAAATATTGTTACTTATAATTTTTATTGATCAATCTCTAAAAATCTTTTCACTGGTTTTTCAGACAGCATTATGCAATACAGCTTTAGATAATCCAGGCAAACTTACTTCTCATGATATAGTCAGCTATTTACTGGACTTTATAGCAACAGACACCTTACTCTTTTATTCTGAGGTCAGTAAGCTTAATTTATACAATGCTAAAAATGTTTAAAATAGTTACATAATTTAAAGTCTTAATTATGCTTTTATAATTTATAATAGCTTTTTCAAAATCTCTAATTACAATAATGTTACATATAGATATATTCATATGTTATAATTTAACATAAATATAAACTATTTATTTAGGAAGAAGAACTTCGAATATTGCAAGAGAAAAAATGGGACCCAGTTTTAGAATGGCTTAATAAAAGATTTGGTGTACATCAGCAGGTTTCTCAAAATCTAGATCCTCCACCTATAGCCACTGAAACAAGAGCTGTTTTAGCTAGACATATGTTATCTTATGATTTTACAGCTTTAAATGGTATGTCACCTTATAAAATCTTTACAATTACAAAATGTGATTTTGTTCATTATATGAAATTATATTTCTTATTATTAGTAGGCAGAAGGAACCTTGTGCAAGGACTCAATATTACTTTTCTTGCCCTTTAAAGAGACATACATTGCTTTCTTGACCATAAGAATCAAATGTTGCACTTTCCATTGCTTGATCAGAGTAATCATTTTATTTTAAATATATACATACACTGGTTAAGGCATAACAATTATATTATGATGAATGTATATGGTTAATACTATAGGTTTGGTAAATATTATGGGTTTTTATATATATTTCAGCTATTTCCTTTGGTGTAGAAGCTCTAAAATCCCCAATACTCATGCTTGCATGTGTAGACAGATATTTAGAGCCAAAAAATGCTGTAATGTTAGCCAGATTAGAGGAAGAATTTCAGGTTGGTTTTACTTAGGCTATAGTTACTTAATTGTTTTTCTACATTAAATATCCAATAATATGAGTAAATATCTTTCTTTAGTGGAACAGTTCATTTGTATATTTGTTTCAATATATTATATAGTGAACACAATATTAATGTTGCCCTAAATGAGAACTTTTACAAAAGAACAATACATGTTTTAGTTTTCTGTAAAATAATTAATATTTTATAAATATTGTGCTTTTTATTTTAAAACTAAAAATACTGTATACATTGACACATTAAAGTCAAAGCTCTTTATTTGTTCTCTCTTTAAAACCGTGAATATGGAATGGTAATTTATATGGGATACGTTCCTAGGTGACAAAATTAAAAACAATTCAAAAACTTCAATTTAATTCATTTTTTATTGAATGAACGAATTTAATTGAAGTTTTGAAGTAATAACCTTCAGGCTTAGGTAAGGTAATGGTTTGAAAAAAATTGTTTGTTTGACAGTTTTCAAAAACTTCTTCAATCCAGGCTCATATTCAGCAGTGGCATTAGCAATTTGCTCTTTTTAAAATAAGACTTTCGCCCCATAGACACATCAGTTTCGTACAAAGCATCACAAAGCTCATTTTGCCATTCTTTACACACATACCTTAATAAGTTCTATTTTCCTTTTTTGTTTACCCATTTGAGGACGTTTACAAAGAATACTCGGTTCGATACCTGTTGGAATCTTTTTTTTAATATGCATGTACCGATGTACTGGTAAGATCCGCGAATATATAAATATTAGTCATGAATATAGGAATTGGGATACATTTTTATTTTTAAACCCGAATTTAAGCACTAAGGAGCTTTGACTGTATTTTATTTAAAAATTTAAATTCGTATGTTTTACATAGCTGCTTCGTTGGGGACGCGTGCCGTGGGCGCATGAGCTCAACCAGGCCGAGCTGACCGCACGCGTGGCCGCCTCCATCCTCGTCATACAAAGTTCCAGCGAACGGCATGCAGCCGCCGCTAAACAAAACAAGGACGAACAAAATGTTTAAATGTTGATTATTTTTAATTTGTTATGTAGTAAATGAAAGTCACAGCTTATTTGGTGTTTTATTTTTATATACACGTTTCTTCAACCTTATGATTCTAATTTATTTTTTATTGGAACGTCACCTACTTTTTTGTTTAAAGTGTAGCTATTTATGTGTACAAAAATCAAATATTGAAATAATGTGATGTAAGCATATTTTTCTAAACGATTTCTACTGCCTAGTTAGCAACAGGAAGTCGTCCAATTGATGCAATTTGTAATACTCGAGTGACCGACAAGGACATATTGACAAAGACAATGCGCCTTCCTTTCTATATCAATGTAAGTCGAAAATAAAAATACAATTTGAACTAAGTTTTAATTATAGTTTACAGCACGTTCCACAAGTTTATTTACATTAAGGCACAAGTATAATGTAAGAATTAGGTGTAAAATTTAAGTGAGGTCAGACGCAGGAGATCAGAAATAGCAAAATCTGTATCGCAAAGTTCTGCTAAATTTAGATGGGCGGGCGGAGAGCGTGCGCCAGTCGAGACTTGGAACGCGACCTCGCTTTATATTCTGAACCGCGTAGCGAGTCGTTCCGTACACAATACTCTCATTAACCCACAAATTGTTAATTTATTTGAAATTATAATTAAAATAAACATTGCATAAAGATAAAGTGAATAACTATGACACCTACGACTATTTGTCAGCGCATATTTATAAATGTAGATGAATAAGTGTCCGTAACTCCAGACAAGGATCATCGCACACATCATTTTTACGACATTTTGTGAGTATAATGTAAATATTTATACGCCATGTTTTATAGGCCTATTCCTTTCAATGCACTTATCTGGACTCTTAGGGGTTCGTTAATCTTCAGTGTTAATTAATCGTAATACTGAAGTTTGTAAATTTTTAAAAGTATTTTATGATTTACTGAAATTGTTACAAGACAAGTCTATGGTTTTAATAATGACTTCATTTTGACCTATTTACGTGTACTAGATGTGAACGCTTTATATGATATCTACGACAAGGAAAAATATACGTAAACTACAATCATACAAGAATGTGTAAAGTACATGATAAAGAACAGCAGAATTTTGGCTTATTCAAATTATCTATTGATGTCGAGTGGTTATGGAATTCTTTTGTTCTGAAAATAGCTTTAGTGTTGACAAATAAAGTAAAGAACTGACACAAGAATTTATGTTCTTTCAGGGGTGATGAACGACGACGCAAAGGAAGAGGCGCCGCGTCCTCGCCCACTGTCCGTGGGGATTTGGACAATTTTTTCCTGGTTGCGACGCACAGACCGCTACTCTTCGAGCGAGAGCATTACTAGTGTGGGCTCTGATCGTACTGCAGCTAGCTTTGACTTTTTAGCGCCTTTTCATTATAAACACGACAAAAAACATTTCGTATTGCCTAATAACCCAGTTACTGATACATATAAAAAGCGACTATTAGAACGAAATATACGAAGGCAAAACGATCGAGATCTCACGTTACGAAGGAAGTACGGTTTGTATACTGAAGAAGGCTTAGGTTACGACGCTTTTAGTCTACCACCAGCGAGAAAGATATCAAAAAATTCTCTTAGACTTCGACGGGCGACAAGTGAAGGTGTACAACGGCGAGCCGCTTACGTGCCGGGAAAGAGGCGTGCACCTTTACCACCAAACATAAATCTTTCAACTTCTTTACCTCGAAATTATAAAAGGAAGAGACCGGCGCCGCCACCACCTACAAAATTGAGTGAAGAAAATAAAGAAAACGTAGATATAAATAAAAACTTGCAAATGAATAGAAAACCTATCCAAGATAAACCAAAACAGTCACCGGATAAAAATCATTTCTTAAAATGTGAAGTTGAAAAACCTCTGAAAAAAGATGTTAAGTTACGATCTGATAAAAGCTTTCTTAAACAAATTTTTGATGGTAAAAAAAGAAATTCTGCGATTGATACAACTCACGTTAAACTATTACCCAGTATAAGTGAATTAGATAAACAAGCCACCGAAATAATTGAGTCCAAAAGATTGTCCCGTTTGAGTAGTGGATATACCGGCAACAATGATAGTTTCAAAATTTCGGAATCTGAAGGCAGCTGGGTATGTACAATTTGTTTTAGAATATATAAAATTAATTTTACTTCGTGTTCTTACTGTGCTATTACTAAGGACGGAGAAAAACATTTTGCCACTTCTGCCACTAATACATGCACACAAACCGAAAGAAATGTATCTAAGTCAAGTCGTAAAAATGACATCGACGAAAAGAAAAAGTTGAGGGAAATGCTGAAGGAAATGAAAGATTCACTGCCCAGAAGACAGACACAAGATACAATCAGTAATTCTAATATACTACCAGCGACGGAAACCCCGACATTACGAATAGGATCAACGGTTAAACAAGACAGAAAAGAATTTGATGACACTGAAAGTACTAAAGATAACGAAAGCAAAACGAAAGTTAGTATTCACCAGGCAAAAGAGTCCTTTTTGCTTTCACAACCATCTTCGTCAAAACAAATTGTTAGTGATATTGTCCTTAGTAATTTAAGACCAAACCATAGAAATGGATTAAACATAATAAATTTTAACAATTCCACCCAAACTAACAAAATCTCCATTAAAGACGAAAATATTATAACCAACAGAACAACAGAGATTTTAAAAAATAAAGAATTTGAGGATCGGAATGTTAAAGAAAGGATCACTAAGGTAAATACAATAGCAAATCCAGTAAATAAGAATGTAGAACTAAACACTAAGGATAAAGAAAGTAATAACTTAATAGAAACAAAACCAACTATCATTAGATCAAATATAAATGCTTCGAAATCCAATTCTTCTAAGCATACCTATAATAAAACACAAAATAAATCGAAATTACCTCTAGTTTTAAATCCAATTAAAGAAATAGATATTTTAAATGATAATTCGGAAAACGTGACCTTAAATAAAATAGAAAATATTCGCTTAGGTGATGTAATTTCAACTAGCAATATTAAAAAAATCAATACCATCACCAGTTCAATTGACGCTGCAGGTATAGTAAACAGCACTTATTTGCATACACCACTTAAAATTTCGTCTTTATTAAATCCGTTATATTGTCCTAAAAAGAAAATATCTGAAAATCTGAGTAAAGCTTCTGAAACTGGTGGATTAGAATTAAAAGTCAAAGAACCACCTAAATCAAACGTTTTAGTTAGTAAATCTTTAGCTGTGTCTGATAGTTTCAATTCTATGGCTGCAGTTACGAAAAAAATTACATATTCAGAGTCATCTAACAAAAAACCTGAAATGGTAGAAGATACTTCGACTATTAAAACTATGGAAAAAATACAGTTTAAGGAATCTGCGGATCTTAAGCCATCAAATGCGGATACAAAAGAGATCAATTTTGACCATCACGCTCGTCGCAGAGATTTAATTAATCAACTTGAACAAGCAATTGCTAAAGGAGACGAGAAAACAGCAGCTAAGGCGGCTGCCAAGCTTGCAAAGCTAAAGTTATCGTGTTCAGTTTTGTCTTTTTCTTCACAAATCGTTTCGGAACCTACAATATTATCCAAAAAATTAAGTATAACTAAAAACAGCTCGGTAAAAGTAAATTGTGAAGAAATACAAGGAAAGCAAGCCTTGAAAATAGAACAAAAAGCCAGTGACGTTCATCAAATTAAGGAACCATCGAAAACGCAAAACAGATATAATATCAATAAATTGACAGAATGTTCAAAATCCGTTTCTAAAACAAATATAGCGCAGAATATAATTCCATCAACATCTAAAGACATTGCACCTAATACAAATATCCCGTAAGTAAATCGTAAAAGTGTTATCTAAGCCTTACAGTAAATAAATTGTTTATATCTAGCGTTCATTTGCACATTTTAGATCAGTAAATGAATAAAAAATTCTTTACAAAAACGTCTATAAGACATTTTTGTAATTTCTGTGTACTTAAGATTTGATGTTTTAATTTTATTCCAGAAGGAACATTGTCATAATGCTTATTATATTTTGATATGTTTTAGAATTGAAGTTTGGGTTGAAGACAAGGACGCAGCAAGAGGTCCCATCCACTTACTTGTTCCTAGGAAAGCCGTGGTAGGGGATTTAAAACGACAAGCTGAAATATCATTAGGTCTGGAAATTCGATTACAGCGGTGGATTATAGGGAAAACATTGTGTTCTAATGATAACACACAGCTTACTGCAGTTGCTGGTCCACATCTTGTGGCACCTTTCTATCTATGTTTGGTGGAAGCTGGTACGCATAAATTTTTACTTTAAACTTGATTAAAATTTTGTATTATTAATTAATTATGTAAACGTATTTTTTTTTCCTATAGAAACAAATAAGAACGACGTTACAGAACAGACAGATGCGCCAGAAAAAAGTAACGAAAGTCCGAACAAAGTAGATAAAGTAGAAACTATCGTATCTCGCGACTTTTACACAGAACTAGTTAAATTGGAACAGCAAGCTCTTGTTCCTAATACTGCGGTATTTGAATGTGGAGTTTGTATTGAACAATGTACAATCGGGGCGGGTGTGGTCCTGCGAGAATGTATACATACATTTTGCAAGGAATGCCTCCGTGACGTTGTGCGGCACTGTGAAGACCCTATTGTCACGTGTCCTGCCATCGGCTGTCCTGGAGTATTGCAGGAACGAGAAATTCGAGCAATTCTATCTCCCGAGGAACATGAGAAGTGGCTAGCTCGTGGGTTATTAGCAGCAGAGAGTGGTACTTGCAATACATTTCATTGCCGTACTCGGGATTGTACTGGTTGGGCCTTCTGTGAACAGGGTGTTCGAAAATTTCCGTGTCCTGTTTGCAAGCATACAAATTGCTTGCAGTGTCAGGTATAATAATAAAAACACGATATAATGATACTTCTAGTTACATAAATTTACTTTTAGGGGTAATAGTTTCTCTTAGATATGAAACTGAGGACACTGACATCAGTGTGATTAATTACAACAATATATAACATTTCGAGCTCGTTGGTATGTACGTCTTGCATACCTATTGTGCTGTTACTATATTTATACTAATTATATAAATAATAATGACAGAAATATAACGATACTGTGATAAAATCTCGCTTATATATCATCTACGCTTAGCTCATTATTAACATAAACGATAGATAACAAATAAAAAAAAGAAAAATTGATTATACATATCAATATATATTTAATTATATTACTAGGATTTTTCTATTAATTAAGAGGAAAGGCGAACTATAACACGTTTTATGTTTTATACATAAATACAATAATTTATGTTTCAGGCGGTACACGAAGGCGATACTTGTGAAAAATATCAGGCGAAATTGCGTCAAGCGATGACGGCTGTGGAAGGCAACCATACCGATGAAGGAACACAAGCCTTACTTAATTCTTTAATTGACCGAGGAGAAGCACTCGAGTGTCCTGAATGTAAAACACTTATAATGAAAAAATGGGGTTGTGACTGGATTAAGTGCTCTGCATGTAAAACAGAGATTTGTTGGGTGACTAAAGGTCGTCGTTGGGGACCAGGGGGGAAGGGCGACACTAGTGGAGGCTGTCGTTGTGGAATTGATGGAAATCGATGTCATCCTTCTTGTGGCTATTGCCACTAAGTATTTAAAAAGATATACTCTATGTATCTGTACTATTATATTTTGTCTCTCCTATTTCAAAGTTAAATGAAATGTGCAGAAATATAATTGAACATTTTTTTTTTTAATTAGTGCTGTATTAAAATCATATATTTGTTACTGGCTTAATTTATTATCTAAGCCTTATAACAATATTTTATAAAAATATATTAATAGAATTGTAGATTTGATTAGCTTTCTTTGTAAACATTCACAACATATTATCCCACATATTAACCTCATTATTGGATGGTAATTTAACACCACATATTATAATATTACTTTTATATGAATTGAAATATGAGGCATATTTATAGATACAGGCATATATTACAAATTTTATTATTTTTAATACCAAATAATAATAATTAATTATTTTGCATTACTTTACTGTCATTCACTTAAGATAATAAATATTTCGGAATGTTAATATTTAAATGCTACTTTTAATTAAAATAGGATTAATTCATTCAATCAAGTTATTTCATCTATAAAAACCTTACAAGTCGGGCATATTAATATAAACAGATTCTGTATATTAAAAGTTTAATCATTTCCAGATATTCTTACCCTACTTCTCTTACTATACCTTATGTAAAAAACGAGTCAAAATATTTAAAATATTTCACACAAATTGTTTATTTTCTTTTGGATTGACTCACAAATGGAAAATATATTTTAGTAAGAAAGGCACCAGCTTAATACTTGTGCTACATTTTCATCTACATCAAAAATACTTATCTGTTATAGTTTATAAAGCACTCATCCTTAGTTAAATTTGTCTTCCCTGATAAATGACAAACTACATTCAATATTATAAATATTTAGTAATCAATCAGTACAAACTTGTGAAACACATTACTGGAATATTACATCACAATTTACAAACTTGTGGTTTAATTCACTTATTAAATCTACACTAATACACTAATAGCGACGCATTCCAGGAGGCCCCCCCCTTCCTCCAGGTCCGCCTCTACCCATTCCTGGTGGTGCACCCATCATACCAGGAGGTGGACCTCCCATCATGGGCCCGCCTCGCATTTGTGGAGGTGCTGACAGTTGGCCTCGGCCTCCAGGTGCCATATGCTGTTGTGAAGGTCCACCAACACCTCTTGCAGGACCTTGGAGACCTGGTGGCGCACCTCCGATACCAGCACCGCGACCAGCTGCTCTACCGACACCTGGTCCACCCATAGCACCGGGTAGAGGGACACGGGGTAATCCTTCTTCTGGGGGAGGTGGGCCTTCAATTGTTAGAGATACAATGTTTTCCCCCCGAAGAAGCACAAATCCTAAAGTACGTTTTTCTTCACGATCCGCGGTCTTGCTGTTTTTCGATTTAATTTTTCTAAATTCTTCACAGTCACCCAAAATCAAATTCATATGTTTGTCAAAAGCCTTAAACGTTCCAATAAAGGTACGTGAATCTTGTAAAATTACCCTTACACGGTAATTTATATGCTGTTGCATTTTATTATTTTTTCCGATAGTCTGAAAATAATAAAAGAAATCAAAACAATTTGAATACTAATTATTTATAAAACAAAATTTACAAAGACTGAAGTATAAAAATAGCAAAACGAAGATATATTTCCTTTTATATATAGAGACAAAATTATGAAACTTACCATTTTTAGGCAGAGATTAAAAGAGAAATAAGAGATTAAGTTTTAGTACTTCGTTAGCGGGAAAAATACTATTTCACATAGACGCCATTAACTGTCAAATGTCAACCGGCATCAACGCTTAGAGTCCTGTCATTTGACTAGTACAGTTTGTCTTTGTCATAGACTAAAAATATAATAACCATAGATTTTTTTAATTCATGCCATGATATTTTTATACGTGAAGTCTGTAAAGTAAATATTATATAGAGCCTAGTTTATCTTAAAAGTTATAATAAAAGGTATAATGGAATTTCATTCATACATTCTTCTAATATGATTAAAATAATAAAATATGGTACAAATGATCGTTACCGATTGATACTTGCACTGAAACGAAAAAAATATATACTACACATATGTGTATGTGTATTATACATAACATATATATATGGTATATATAATTATTTATATGTATTATATATGTTATATAGTATATAAGACATAATTATTTTATGTATTTTTTTAATGTTTCTGTGTATGTAATAAAGCATATTAATATTATCATATCAATATTATTACGATATTTAGGCTATATATTTTATGTTTAGAGCACTAGTTCAAATATTTCTCATACCTCTACTTTCGTACATTCATATCACCCTTTTTATCGAGTAAATTCAAAAACACATATTGTGGTACAAATTTGCTTTGCTACCTGTTATCCCTAATAACAAAATGAAAATATTTATATAATTATAGATGAACTCTATGGGGAGAGGTTAAACGTTCGTTCGTTCGATTTAAAATTTTCTTATTGTCATCAAAAAAGCAGTAAAAATACAGCAAAAAACCGTTAAAAATACTTCACTAGAAAAATAGTATCGTAAGAGAAGATAAAGCATAAAAATTTAAATTAAAATCAAGAGAAGTTGAACTGCTACATTTCTTCTGGATACCAAATCTTGTGCTTAATGTAAAAAATATATATATATTAATTGTAATATAAAATACTTTATAATAAAAAATGAGAAATAATGCAGACACTAGATAATAAATAATGTTTTAATATTGGAATTTAAAGCATATCTGAAAATATAATACATATACAACATGTAATATTTCGTTACAAGTTTACTTTTATTTATATTTCGACGAAGATTATATAATGATGTAATGCGTACTATAGGCCGTTCAGTCGTTCAGGCCAGAGGCACACAGGCAGGTCACAGTTCTGAGCTCCCTACAACCACTGCTACTGAGAAAACGACCTTGTCACAACTCTCCTTGGTCAGGAGCATATATTTGCTTTTTATATTGTAATAAAGGAGAAGCATATTTAAAGTTAGCCTTACTAAGCATATGAATAGACTGACTACGCTTAAACACGCTTGGTTTAGGTATAATAATCCACACTAATATAATAAATTAACTAATAAAAAAAGTAACGTTGTCTGTCTGTCTGTGACATCATCACGGCAGAACCGGTGAACCGATTGTGATGACATTTTACAGAACAATTCTTAAGGATGAACATCTATCATCTAGCTAATTTTTCTCCACATTCTTTAAGTTTTCAAGAAATTTAATTGTGTTACGATTAGGCCGCCGAAAATACAAAATGTATATAGTTCACGAGGGCAACATAATCTATTGTCTTTATAAAAAAAAAGTCAAACAAAGATCCTCCGAAGAAACTAAACTAACGTAGAGTACTCACGTGTTCTTTACCATTAAAAGAATTTTTGCTAAATAACGAACATTGTGCTACTAAAAAAGGAATTTATTTTGATCTGTTAAAACTCATTAATTTATATTTTATAATATATTCGTAATTTATTTTTTCACAAATATGTATAATATAATAGTATAATGTAAGTATAGACGATTTTTTAGGGCGTTGAGATAGAAATAAGAATGATATATACTTAATCTTGCCATAAATATTGATACAAAGAACATTTTTTTTGTACGTGACATTAATTACTATTACAGTGTGTTACAGGTTACAGGTCTACATTGGCTGCAATACAGTCCTTTAAACCTCGAGGCCAGTTATAAAGATTTGACTATTATCAAGCGTATGGAGGATTTAAAAAATACCGGCCATGGACGGTATTATACAATAAAGACCAAGTAGCGCGGGTTCGAATTCCGCTGCGTTCAAATTGTTATTAGTTTTCTTGATATGTTTTAAAATTTACTACTTATGTGATTAACTCTTTAAAATTTTAGAAAGTAATTTAAAAAATTGTAAAAAGTATTTAAGAATTTGACATCATACCTACTTTACGTAATGCAATTACAGCGATTATTTAGTATATATTGGCGTGAAAATAATAAAACGCAATGAACAAATCCAAATTTAAAATTATTCCAAATTCAAAAGTAATATGTTGTTTATTAATTATAACAGTATTTATGGCCACACTAAGTACTAGGTAGGCTTATACCCAGTACGTACCCTATAATACCCCATATTCAAAATGTTATAAATTTCTCATTTTAAATTCTTTAATTAAATTCTAATATGGCCTTGTTTACCTTAGACTTTTATGTGATAATTAATAAAAAAATCTAAGTCAATCTATATAATATGCATTTTAATATTTTGATAAGAACATAAAACAATAAGATACAATAATTTATCAATCCCTTAAATCTTATATTATATTTATCCTTAAATATTATAAATATAGATTATTAAATTTGCGTTTTTTCTCTTAAATTTCAGAAGAGATTCGTGGTCATTGTGGCGCAGTAGGGCAGCGTGTTTTATGTTCGATTCCCATTCGGTAGCATGATCATATTTTAATTATTTCCATTTCCCTCCCTAGTGAACAAGACAAGGCGTGGCTTTGAGTTCCGCCACTTATCACGCAATGTCTCAATTTCGAGCGGAAAGAGGCGAAGTGTCTTGACATTAGTTTAATAAATCTATATTTTAAAAAAATCAATTTACAAACACACCATAAGCTTACAAAGTGAACCCATTCAAACTTTCTTATGTTATAAGACGAGGGTTGTTTTGTGACTATCGTGAGGTCACAGACCGTATGCGAAAAAATAATATGCCGAAATGGGTTTTTAATCAAGGCTCATTTTGCGAAAGTATAATATTATTTAATTGTATAGAGAAGAAAAAATAAATAATATTTATTACTTTTTTGAGACTGTTACTCGGATAGGTATAGTATGTATAGAATTTTTAAATTAAGTACATTGATAATATAAACCAATTATAAATTCATCATAACGAAATAATTTGCAATTTAATTTACTCTACAAAGCTTAATCCTATAACCGACCTCAAATTTCGTAAACATGCTGTTTGTACAGATCATAATTTTATTTTTATACCTATACTTTTCTATTGTAAATTAGACATGGTTATATAATATATGCTGTAAAAATAAGTATTTACTAGGATTTTTTTTGAGTATTTTTTTTACAGAACAAATGGGTAAATAAACTAAGCATTACTAATTTAATGTTTTTACTTAAGAATAATAACACATAGTAGATAAATACAAAACTTATTCTATTAATATTGACAGCACATATACGTTTAAAAATCTAATTAGTCTTTTTTCAAGATTAAACTTAAAACAATACGTCATTGCAGCAGTACAAGAAACATCAAACCTACCTTACATCTATATATCTACTAGTAATAAAACTAAATTACAGACTCGTACAGTCATCTTACAGCCTTCAATTAGAATAAAGCCTTACAAAATACATCTAATATGAACATCGATTAATTGTGTAATTAATTCTATTAACAGTCATTAAGCAAATGCTACGAAAAATCAGTAGCCGCTGGAGCGAACTGTATAACAGACGTATGACGAACTATAGGCTCAACGGGTATAGTTTCTACTTGAGGGATTAGTTTACGCTTTCGGGGTGGCAAGGACGAGGGAGCAAGCGTCATAATAGCCATCGTTGGGCTTATCACAGGTGGCGAAGGAGATGGCGTAAGCGAGGGTGGTGTAGGCAGTGGAATCGTCTGCACAGACGGTACCGGGCAGGGCGGGGACGGCGGGGAGCTCGGCGGGGTAGGGGGTAGCTGCTGCAGGGCCGCTTCAACGATATCACACATAACATTATCATTTACCACCAAGGGAACGGTATACTGGGTCGGCGCCGGCGCTCGTGGAGTCTCCGATCCATGCTCTTTATAAATATGAGCCTCCATTTGCTTCTTAGTATTAAACGTTCCATCACATACCGTACAACGGTAGCATCGCTCTCCGAAATGTTGAAAGCGGTGCAGCTTTAATACGTGATTATAACCAAAATCACGGAGACATATCTCGCAAGTGTAGGGCCTCTCTCCGGTGTGAGTGCGCGAATGCACTTTTAATTGTTTCGAACACGTGAAACCCTTCCCGCAGCCTGGAGCCGGGCAGCGGTAAGGCTTTTCGCCTGTGTGCGTGCGGAGGTGAATCACTAACTGTCCTGACTGGATAAAAGTCTTATGACAATGCGGGCAGGCGTGCGGCCTCTCGCCTGTATGTATTCTAGCATGACGGTGTAGTTTACCAGAATGCTCGAAGGCCGCCCCGCACACTCCGCAACGATAAGGCCGCTCCTTTGTATGAATTCTTCGGTGAACTTGAAGATTTTCTTTAACACTAAACATCTTGTGGCAGTACTCGCACTCGAAGGGGCGCTCGCCGGTGTGGGTCCGGTAGTGGCGCACCAGACGCGCCGGCACGGCAAACGTTTTATGGCACACGTCGCATCGATGGGCATCGGCTGCGACCCTGTGAGAGCGCGTGTGAGCGGTCAAAGCACTCCGGGTGGAAAGCCTCAGCCCACATTCTTTGCACTGATGTTCGCGTTCCTCCTCACCTGCCGAACAAGACGAGACGTGTTCAATCATAAGCGAATTATGCATCGTTTAATAACCGTGTTACATTAACTAGCTAAGGCCTTGGCTGTTGACGTATTATTCCGTCGGCCGTCCACAGCACAATGTCTGTTGTGGATGGTATGCGCGATCAGGAATATCAGGATGCACATACTACGGCCAAATAGGGGTGCGGTTAGGAAGGGGGGAGCGCGGAACGAGGCGAAGTGAATGTCCTCTGACAGCACGTGGAGGCCCGCACCGCGGTTTCGAACGGTTCGTGCCGCGGTGGGCCTCCACGTGTTTGGGCCAGCGACCCCGTATCCGCACTGCACCGCGCCCCGCCCGCGCGGCCCGTCCCCACTTTCGTTATATCCTCAGCACTCCTATATAAATATTTTATATTTCACTTTCAAGAAACAATTAAAAAAATGTGTTTACTATAATAGGGAAATAAAATATAATAAAATAAAATTTTTACACAAAAAAATTGAAATTGAGTGAGGTGAGAAATAAATTATTTATAAACAATTACTTGTTAACAGAATAACTATAAGCTATAATAACCATAAGTAGTGCCTGCTATTTTAAATGTTAGTTACTGAATAATTGACTTCATTAATTCCAATTTAGGCCATCATTATTACATATAAATAATTTAAAAAATAAGTATAAATATACAATGATATTTGTCTCACCTATCATAATGATTGACGATGATTTGTAACAAGCGGTTCAATGGCGTCAGTGTTGGTGTAGGTTGTGAGTGTGGAACTCACTGGCGTGAACACGGGCGCTTCACAGACGATCCGTGGCTGAATGCGGAATCCGCGAGCTCTCGCAGCTCGCTCCGTAGCCCGTACACTGTTCACTGTACAGGCAGCGCATTTGTCCTCCGCTCTCCTCTACGTAGGGTCGCCATTCATTCCCATTGTTAGGATAAAGTTAACTCTATATTATATTACAGTATATGAAATTTCATCTTTAATTTTATATTATATATATTTTATAGTTAAAATAGTTAAGTGACAAAATAGTTACAAATAAATAAATATGTTAAAACGTTATTTAGAGTCAACTTTTGTATTATATATGACTTTTTTTAAAATTGGAACTAGGGCTCATTTTAACTTAACGGCAGTTTTTTACGGTATTTTTTCACAAAATTAAAAACATACATGGCAAGTATTTATTATTTAGTTTGTTATATAATATAATAATTAATATATTGCTTATCTGGAAACTCTACAATATACTCTATAATTTCATAAAAGATACCTTAAAGCGTGGACATCACATTTTTACACGAAACGCACACTACGATCTTGTGTGTCGATGCAGTAAATATGTATGTGTGCCTGTGTAATGACATTACTGACTGTCACAAAACAGAACCATAATATATGTATATTAATATATGGAAATAGACATATGTAATTAATAATAAATGGTGTTCGGGTTAATTTATTACCGTCGTTTAATAATAGACACAGAAGCTATATATTTGTCATAATGTAGAGCTTGGTGTTCTATAGAGTTGTGAGGTATTTTATCATTTTTTGTTTTTGTGTATTTAAAACGTTCAAGTAAATCAAGTTGTGCATATTCGCTCAAAAAGAAATAATACACTTGTGTTGTATAACGCGTATTATATACATACGATATATGCGACCGCGGCTTTGTTGAAGGTTGGAGGGCAGCAGAGCGCGGGCGCGGTGCGGAAGGGGAAACACGTGGAGGCCCACCGCGGTTTCGAAACGCGTGTGAACTCTCAGCTTGAGTGCGCGTGCGTGGCACGTCGTTGTCGGCCACCTTACCTCCTCCCGCACTCTTCTATTTTGTCTGTCTAGGACAATATGTTACAAAGTTTCATTTATATTGTCAAACATTGTCTTTTTATGCCTTTTTATAGTTTTCTACATATTGAACTCTACAAAACTATTACGAAACTCCCATATCTTAAGCAAAATTAATTATATTAGCACAAGTATAATATACATAACCGTCTTAATTAATTATTGTAATACGTTTTTTACTAAACTGACCAAAGAACTTGTTAACTATTATATGTTTATCTGAAGAATTTCTCAAAGTTAATATCTCGTATATATTCTCCTGAAGATATCAGTAGCGGATACAAAAGCTTCGTGCGCTGTGCTTCATATTTTTGGATCGATAGTAAGGAAAGTGGTTCCGAGATTTTCACTTTTCATGCTTACAAACGAAATGTATTTTTAGTATTGGGAGAATATTATGGATTATGGCAATTATAAGACAAATAAATGAATTTGTTTATGATAGCTAATTTATAACAATAATTAAAATAAATAGAAAATCTACATTTTAAAGCAATAAGTAAAAATAACGACATTTTATCAAAATAATAATAAGTACACAATATTTAAATAATATGATGTTGTAATGTAAGGGTAAACAAATGAGTTGAAATATCGTTTATTTTAGTTAAAAAATATTTTAATTCAATATTTCAAATTAAAATGACGCATTTGAAAGACGATAAATGAATGGCCTATGTCTACCACAATGTTTTGCTTTTGTCAGTTGCTCACTAAAAGTTGGATTGTGTTGAGAGTTGTGAGTTTTGACCTACTCTACGGTTATTTACTATTCGTTAGCTGTTATTTGACATTCGGCTTGTTCTTTCAATTCTATCTAAATATATAAGGAATATAAAATATGGATATTAGTACAAGACAAATCTCTTACATGTATTGCTAAATTATAGTATAGATTATATATAATTTTTTTATACTTATGTATTAATAAAATCTATTTTAAATGTAGACTCACGAAATTTTCAATTTATAAATGTTTTTAATTAATTAAAAAATGCTTGTCACAAAATTATGTCTGCCTAAAAATATATAAATATCACGTACTTTATTGGCTCTCGTTTATATCTAATGTACTAAAGTCTAAAATAAGGTTGAGCTTCAAAAAGTACATACGTATTATATAATATATATAATTTGACATTTCCCTCGTAGATTAAAAATTATATTCTATCTATCTAAAATTAATCTTAATTTGAAGTTACAATATTCTATAATTCACACACAACAAAACACAACACCACTATACGAATGTACCGACGTATTTAGAGATATGTAATAAATAAGCTATATATAAATTGAAAGTACAAAAGTAAGCGTACCTAAAAAACTTTTTGTTTCATATTTGTACAATTTAAATAAGATAAAACAAAGTAAATATGAGGCGAATCATAAATTGATAAAAACGCGTTTCTGGTAATAAGCAGACATTAAAAACAATTCATTTCAAAATTGGAGACAAATCTAGCCTCTAGATTAAAGTAATTATAAAATCACGCGGTGACGCAATAGATTGATTTCGGTAAGATTTTGTAATTGAGGCAGGTTAGGACATGCATTCTAACCTATTAAAATATCTATTGAAAACGCTTCCCCTTTTAAGGGTGTGAGCGCCATGTTAAAACCAACTCGGCTGGTTCGTCATTCGTGGAGAAAGAATATAGGGTGCACGAGCGCGGGAGGGTGCAAGCGGGCGGGCGCGGGAGGGTGCAGGCGGGCGGGCGCGGGAGGGTGCAGGCGGGCGGGCGCGGGGTGAGGGAGGGACGCGCGGGACGAGGCGGCGACACGAGCTGCACGCGGTCAGCGAACGTTCGAAACCGCGGTGCTGAGGCCACCGGCGCGTGCGGCTCGCGCCCGATTCAACCTTCCTCAACGTAACCGCAACTGACCCGCGCCACGCCGCTCCACGGACAACTACCGCGCCATCGCGCACCGACTGCCTCGCCTCAAGACCTTGTACACTCAGGTTCCTCATTCTAGCTGCTGGTTTAACCAATATTTAGGTATTACAAATTCACGCATAATTATGCCCTTACATAATATGTATCAACAAATATTTCATTTCGGTATAATTTGAAGTATCTATTAAAATCTGTCATTCATTTATATAAATTGAAAATGCACAATTAACATAAAAAATATACTAAGCTCTGCAAAGCTTATTCAAGGTTCTATTATTAAAGATGAATAATAATGCTTTCTTTGATTTTTTATTATTTATTTTATTACAATATAGGCACATCGTACCAATATATTTAATATTTGTAAATATTAGAAAATGACATGTGTAATTGTTAGGCTGGTATGTAGCTGTGAGAATGTCCACCTAATTGCTTTTTAAATATGTACATTCATGAACCTGTTATTTAAAAAAAGAGATAAATTGTTAAAATTAATTATAATTTAATTTATCCACTTATTTAAAGTATTTTAATGCTCTACTTTATGTTCAGTAGAGGTTGAGATTCAATTATTTTAAGTACTTACCTCATATTTTATGAAACAAGCACAGGCTTACATATAGAAAATAACTTGATTGCAAGAATTACAAGAATCACAGATAACCAACAAAAACAATCGTTTAAATAGAAAAAATACACAGGAAAGCGTATACATTTATCTAGATGTTTCCCTGGGACTAATAATAATAGAAGTACATACTACGTATAACAAATATGATAGATAACATACAATGCCGGATCAATTGATTACGCAACGCTTCTATCTTTATGATGCATGTTACATCGTATTGGGTTTCACTTGTAATGCCTGCTTATAATCTATCTCTACCATGTGCATGTATGACTTTGACCGCTGTGTATTATTCCATTTAATTGTAATAAATTATTGTCTTTACATCTGTTGCATGTTAAATAAAAAAAAATCTGGTATATTATATTTTCAAGGCCAATATTATGAATGTTTTAAAATAACAAAACTAATAACTAGCTATGGCTATTTAACGTACTATAATGCTTTGAAGATTACTGATTTAAATTTATATTTTCATTGCTTTTGCATTAGATATATTATAGCATTTAGATATTCATACACACAGATTAAATGTCATTTGCCAAATTTATATATATATATATATATATATATATATAATATATTAATAGTAAGTTATAGTCAATATATTTTAAATGACAATGCAAAAATAGTACTTTCGAGACATAACATATATTGTAAATTTATACTATCAGATAAGATAAAAAGATAAGAGAGCCGCTATTAAACACCTTGGTTTGTTTCGCAAAACAGCATCTATTCGAAAATTAAAGAACTTGTTGCAATATATCATTATGAAATAAATAAGTAAAAAATATTTAAATATTTTTTTCTTATTAAAATCATTACTTGCAGTTGTATACTGTCAGTTTAACAATTTAAGGAATTTGTATCATGCTTACTTTACAAACAATTTCCAGTAAATTAGCTTTTAACATATATCTTTTTTCTAAATACAGATGCACTACTGACTACATTTAGGCGTTTAATGTAAACAGAATTAAGTGGGTATTCAAACGTTTTGTGTTGTATGTATTTATAACTTAACCTCTACAATGAAAAATCACGAACAATTGTTCTATATAAGGAATAAAATATATCGGAAACATATAAATATAAATTTGTGTAACAATGTAACTAAATATAACAAAATAATTCAAGCAGTAAAAGGCAAATATTTTAGAATTTACTTTATTTTCATGAATTTATTTTATGCTACTCTGTATGTATAAATAAGTACCTATTTGCTGCGATATTGTTTTTTTTACGAGTACGCCACCAATCTGTTAGGGATCTTCGAAATATGACGGAACAGTGTACACATCAAATTTTAAATTAAAATGAGCTGACATACAGACCTTCATAGTTTATCGACAAAATCTTTTTTACTCTCAAATCAATCTTCAATTTTCAATCAATCTTTAAACTCGTTTTGCTTAAGGGAATCGAAAAAAATAACTGCATATATAACATAATACAACGCCTCAGGTTTCAAACCGTAGCTTAATTAATAGATTAAACGTAGGCCTAAAAAAAAAATTTGCTTCACCTAATATTTTTAACTAATTTATTTCAATAAATAAGAAATTGCTATCCTGCTAAAAAATATTGCATGTTGATCCAAATTGTTTTTGAATTTGATGATGCTTGTTGTATGTAATAATAAAAAGGTACAGGTTTCTTCAACAATAAATCATTATTTACTTGTTATATAGACATGACTTAGACTTGCGCTAAATGATAGCAATTATAATTCGAAAATAAGAACAAAAATACCTATTACCTACGTAGTCATTTATTATACTGGTATGTAAGTAATTCACATAGAAGGCATCCAGAAGGGTAATGTTTGCTTTTGTTCATAGCAACCATGATTTCTAGTCGATTAGTTTGGATATAGTTATCTCGTGACTGAGTCAAGTGCCCCTATATGTATAGAACTTTACTTATTTATTGTAAAAATATTTTGAATGCCGCATGACCAAAATTATATTTAAATTTGCTTAATCAATTTATACTAAATAATAATGTAATATTATTAACTTAATATCGGTAATGTAAAATTATATTATAAGTGGGACTTTGTTTGGATAAACATTATAGTGTAGCGCATGTGCACTTCAATTATTTATTTATAGACAATATAATACAAAGTAGGAAAATTATATAAGTAAAGGGGAGTCATCGACCCGTTACCGACACATGTTCTGTTTGCCATGCTTTGAAGAGTATCGCGCCAAGCGGTGAACGACCGACCTCGCGATCGCGGTGCAAGGTAATAATTGTTCCACGTGCATCGATAGCTTCTAACTAAATATAATAATTATAAATAAAGTGCCAAACTCCCTTTTCGCTGGGACTAGATGACCTTATGACGGCCCTCCTGCAATATTTTTTGATAAAAAACAAATGTGTCGAGTGTGTTCAGAGATAATAAGAGCGGGTAATTACAACGGATGTGCAGTTTTCGTGGGTTTTATTTACTATATAGCATTTTTTCCTGCAACATGCACAAGTTAGATTTAAAATTAATATATTACAGATATGTATTTTTTAGACTTATAAATATGATTGTATATAAAAATTAAAAAAAAACATTCTGTATTACGTAACACAAAGAACTTTTAGAATAAATATATATTGAAACAGACTCTAAATAGGTTTAAATTACAGTAAACAAATATACGGTTTTCGTGGAGTACACAATGCATTTTAACGCTACCAATGTACTACTTGGAACGCCTGTTCTTAAAAAGGGTACCTAAATTAAAACTTGAATTGACGTCGCTGTGGTGAATATTATAAATAAATCTGTCTGGCAGTCAGTAACTACACACACACTCGCACATTATAAATGTTATATTTATAATGCATTTTTTCAGCTCTATTAGACAAAAGGTTGACCCATACGCAATTGTCTCTAGAAGTTTTTATTTATTTAATAGATTGATAAAAAAAGGAACTTAAACCGAAAAGACGAGAGAGAGTTATATCTGATTAATTGAATTATTCGGTAAACTGACTGAGAGAAAAGGCAATATACGGAAGAATAAATATGAATTACCCTATATTAACTTAAATTTCTAACGTTATATTATCGTATTTTATGAGTTAAGCTGAACATTTAACTTTGTAACAACACACAACAACAAAACTATAAAACACCACTAGACAATAAAAATAGTTTCAAATAATAGAAGATCATAAAAAATATATTAGAGCCATAGTTAAAAACGTACAATTACTATTGAACCTATATTTCTTATCTTTATTAATATTATATACCTGTGGCTTTTTTTTAATTTTATAATTCTTCCATATTTTAAAATAAATACCAAGGAAAGGTACGACAATTTTTGATGCTCAAGCATTTATATGTTAATGTGTTATCCCTGGTTTAGAGGTGACTTTGAAACATGCTTTGAACGTGGAATACATTTAATGTAAATAATCAACACCAGTTACATTTAACTTATAAATATATAACCAAGACATTTTGTTTCAGATTTAATTTATAAATATAATCTACCTAATATAATAAATTCGATAATTAAACTATTAAATTTTTCGCTCAAAATAAATACTGGTAGTAAAATAGTAATAAAAAAAGGTATACCTTTCGTTAGATGAAAGAGTTACAAAATACTAATAAACATTCTTATTTCTAAGCAAGAATAGAACTCCTTAATAAACCATAGGTACTGCTTAGGTATGAGGTTACTGATATAACGAGGTTACTAGATGCGATTTAATTAAATTTCTGCATGTTTATGTTTTATAACAATAACAAAAGTCATTTAGAAACAAAACAATCCTTCTGTATTTGACATTCTGGTTTGACCGCAGTGTTTTCGACCTTTTCCAAGAATTTGCATACGTGATAATTTTTTACACGTGGCGTCGGTTAGTCGAGGCTCGAGTGTTTTTTTTAAATTGCATGAGCAACTAAAAATGTTGTTGAAGATAAATATTAAAAACCTAACATTATAATATAAAATTTGTATAGAAGTTGAAGTTTAATATAAGTTTATTTTTAATCGAATATTTTTTTATAATATTAAGTCGGTTGAATTTTATTTTTAAAGTTGTATGTATTGTATGGCATATCTAATATAATACTGTTCTGTTTTTTTCTTATTTTTTGTTATTTTGATTTATAAGTATACAGAATGTTATATGCTTAACAATAAAAGTGAATCACATTCTGAACACTGAGTGAACATAAAGTGACACATTAAATAAATGAAAAATATTTTATGCGCAATATTTTGAATTATTTAGTTAGCTCATCGCTGATTCGTTCTTGCTAAGTGTTGATTAATGATTTGATCTCTTACTCTTACAGAATAAATTTAAATATTCATGAACTGTCCCTCCTATGCTCTATGGTGCTTAGTAACGGATTTTATATCTGTAGTCAAAGCCAAAAAAAATATTCTTCTTTCCTAATCTGTGGATTTAACATGTTTGATTTGTAATTCGTCTTGGAATATTTAATAACTATAAGATTTTTTATTGGCAATTGGCATAAATATAATATTTTGTAAGCATTTATATTAAAGATTTTTTATTTATTAATGTTTTTTTAGTTTATCAGTAAAATATTATAAGAATGCAATATATATATTTGATCTGTAATAAAAAACACACAAGTTTCATTTTGACAGATAGTTCTTGAAATGTTTTATTTTTATATTCATCTAATTTTTTAATTGCTTGATGTTACAGACTTACAGGACATAATACTTTTCTCTTCGGTTTGATGTTTCATTGAGAAGTTGTACAGTTCTTATTACAGCAGCATAAAGTTAATAATTCATCTATTCGCAACACATTTTGTTAAAGTTTTAAAATGGGAGGCGGGGATCTGGTAATTATTTTGATATCATTCTATACACAAATGCTACCAAGAGATATAATAAATAATAATTATAATGTGTGATTTTATAGAATACAAAAAAAACTTGGCATCCTAATACATATAAAAATCAAGAACGTGTGTGGAAAGCAGAACAAGCAGCAGCAGAAGAAAAGAAACGAATTTTGGAATTACAAAGAGAGCGAGCTGAGGAGAAAGATCGCGAAGAGTTAAATGAATTGACAAAGCCAAAGTCGAAAGATGATCGTCTACATTGGATGTATGACGTAAGATCAACATATAACCCTAAGACTAAGCTTTGTGATCACTAACATTTGTGATAACTATACACTTGTAATATTTGTAACTGTTATAACCTAGTTTATTATAACAAGCTTTTGGTAGGTAATTCATAGGCTTACACTCTTTAAACACCCTTATGAGAGTGCAGATGGTTTTATAAAGATCATGATAACATTGTTTAATACTTCAATTTTAGAAACCTGATAAAAAGGTCCAGCAAGAAGATTACTTGTTGGGGAAAGCAATTGACAAGAACTATGATCAAAGTGGTAAATCTGAAAATGATATACCAGCTGTATCCCGCAGAGTTGTAGGTTCAAGTATGCTCACATCAGCAGATGATGTTCAAGTGGATTTAGCTCGAAAACTCAGAGAAGATCCTTTGTTGATGGTTAAGGAAAGAGAAAGAGCTGCCCGTGCTGCTCTCTTAAATAATCCTGTGCAACGACGTCGGCTTACAGAATTGTTACGGATAGAACAGGTAATATATGGTATGGTTAGGTAGAGAGAGGAGCTTTGTTAGTAACTACTCTGAGCTCCTTTCTGTGCAACACAATGATCCTGGCACATATACAGTGTATCTATGAAATGCAAAGGAGTTTTTCCTCATTTAATTTAGGTTAACCAAAAGAAAACGATATCTTTCATGGATGTTTCTTAACAACTACAGCATCACAGTGACCCAATAAATCAATGAAATATAAATTGAATTTATTATGTTTAAATAACATTATATCTATACATAATCTGTAACTATACCTATACATATAATAAAAATGTAACTTATTGCTGACTGTACATAGAAGAAATATGAAAAAAAGTTTTATTAGGGGCATTTTTATTGATAAATGCCCCTAATTCCGAAGCTTACATTTTTTTTATGTTTGTCATGTTTGGTAAAGTTTGCTTAACATATAGTCTTTATTTAATTTCAATCAGTTCATAAACAAAAAAGTTAAAACCATTTAATTTTAAATATAAGCAAAGTTTGTGATTGTGTGAGAACACACAAAGGTTGATAGGTAAAAAAAAGGGATATAGTTACACTATGATTGATTGCATGTTAAAAAGAAATCCAGTAATAATATGGTGACCTTCAACTATAACATAATAAATATTTACTACAAATAAAACATTACATAAAGGATAATATATTAAGGGGTTAGATCATAGTTTGATTGTATTATACCTAATTTTAAATTAAATTACATAACATTTATTTACATAAAAAATTACATAAAGGATTAAACAAAAATGTTAACAAACAGAACATTCAGTACATCTCTTAGTATATCTCTTAGCATAAAACCAGGGTTGCCTTGGGATAATAGATGAACAGTACTTACCTTTGAGAGATTTAGATATATCCCAGAAGTCTTTCCAAGATTTTTCCATATAAGACCACAGAAGAAACAACAGATCCTGGGATGAATTCAAAAAAATATCTAAAGTACCATACTGGATGGCTAGTTTAGTGCAAGAGTCTGAAAATTCATTACCATGAATTCCATAATGTCCTGAAATCCACTCCAGAGTAACATTCAAACCCTTTAAATGCATACAATTCTTCACAAATCCTTAAAATAATTGAAGATCTTATTTTACTATGGAAAGGACCTAAGAAGGACCCTTTAAGGCCATTAAGCAATTTAATGAGTGAATACAAATAACCATCTGTTTAAAGTCATGGGAGAGTGAACATTACTGCTTCCAACAAAGCTACAGCCTCACCTGTACACGGATGATTCAGGAGGACATTAAAATTGTAATATAATTTTGAATTTTGGACAAGCTGCACCAACACAGATTTCCTTGGTCAGCTTAGATGCATCTGTATAGATGAGAAGATGATCAAACTAATTTTGATTAACTATATCTTAAAATTTAGTGTTGGTGCTGGCATCTACTTTGCAAGATCCGTGATGATAAAAGGAGAATGTACTTGGGCCTTGTACGGCATAATAAGGATAGAATAGAGGGTTAGAAGGATATCGTGACAAGGGATGAGATAAGGCAACTATTTAGCAAGAATGGTTATGACATTTTACCTACAAATCGATCAGACATGAATTGTTGGTGGATAGGAAAAGGTGGATCAACATACTCCACCAGCAGTGCGTTGGTGGGCGAATACTTCATTGCACCTATATTAATCCACCTATTTTATTGAAGAGGTCTAATACGAGCAGGTCATGGTTAATGTGACTACGTATTATATCACTATACAGTTGCACCCTACCACATTCCAGACACAGTTCTTAAAGTATTGATGCCATTTTCACATTTTTTGCTGAGGTATTCAGTTAGCGCGATTCCATTCAGTCTTGTCGAGAATCATGCCTAGGAATTTAACATTATCTTAAAAGGGGATGGACTCATTAACATATGAAATTTTAAAATTTGGAATTACTTTTCGTTTTTGTGAACACCAAGCCAGACACACTCACTGATTTATATAATGAAAAGCACAATTTAAACGATAAGTTATGTCCTCCATAGATTTTGAGCTGTAATAGAGGACGACGTCATCAGCATACTGAAGGATATAACAAAAACTATTGACAGGCACTTAGAGGTCATGAGTGTATAAAATCTATTGTCAGAGGAATGCGAGCTGAACCTTTAGACAGATCTTTCCAGGCATGTCTGGTAGATGGCGTAAGAAGTGGTACTCTCCTTTTGCAAAACCTCACCGAATGTCTGTAGTCAAAATACTGAGACTGTTAGTGGTACATAACCCCTTTTTAAAGCCAAATTGAGAGCTGAGCTAAGATATTTCTACTGTCCACTATCCACTGTAGACGATTTTTCTAAAGCTACATTACAATTTTTGATAAGTTAATAGATAGGGCAATGAGTCTATAGGAGTGAGGGTCACAGGAACATTTTCCAGGTTTAAGAATAGGGATAATAATATGTGATTAAAATGAATTAAGGAAATTGTGTTATTGAAAATATGATTTATTAAATTTAGCAGGTGTAATTTAAACTTTTATTAAATCTTATAATGAAAGAATTAAAGATACCGTCTTAACCTGATCTAGTGTCCTTTAAATCCATTAAGACGTATTTAATGAAAATAAATAATAAGTTCCTGGAATGGTTCCTCCGAATATTCTATCGGTGTGGAAAAGAATAGGTCGTGGGATGGTACAAAAGAAGGAGCCAACTTCTCAGTAAAATCGTTAAGCCACATCGAAGGGATATTGGAGTCGGGACATGTGCAACGAAATCTCTTAACATTTTTACACGCCAGAGTAGAAGGGGAGCGAGGATTAAGGACAGTTTTTCTTTTCTCTCGTCGCGATTGTTTTTAACGTACTTCTCCATCGTTAAACTGACTGCGAATGACGCCTCGGCAGATGTTAGCCGATTGACAGAATCAGAGCATTCCTGATCCCACCAGGGATTGAAATGGATAATTTATATGGAATCCACAGAGGCGGGGCGGGGTATTCATTACAGTTGGCCTTTTAAAAAATTATAGTTAAAGAGGCGGGTACTAATTGAATACGGGAGGAAATCTATTTATTAGGGAAAGCAGAGTTGAGAAGTGATCACTACCATAGTGTAGAAGTTGGGTAGAAGAAAATACTGACCATGATAATTGGGAAGCAAGAGAAGGAGAAGATAAAGAATGGTCAACGACAGTCCTAGGAGATTCTGATTACGATTAACCCTACTACGACTCGGTGAGCATTGAGCACCATTGATAATGCATTGATCAACATTATCAAATCGAAAATCTAACACAGTAATACCAGCCTCACAGAATGTGATGAGTGTTAAAGTCACCCAGGACCACAGGGCTGGGAAGTGAACTAAACTGAAAAAAGACAATATTGAATGGCAGCAACAGCATTAATCTGTTGGCTGTAAGAAGGGATATGGGAATAAGGTGAATAGTGCCGGATAAGGATAGCACAACCTCCATACTCATAATTTCTACCCTCCCTTAAACAGGCGAAACCTGACACCTTGAACGGTGAATCAGGTATCAACTATGTTTCCGAGAGTGGTTCCTCTCCTTTTTCTAGGTATGACCTTAGGCTTTTGAACCACCCCCTCACCAAATGTGAGATTAAAATATAATTTTACTAATTTGTAAACAACACAAACACACTACAATAACCAAATACCTTATTAGTAAAGGGCCTTTCATACAAGATAATTCCACAAAAATGGTAAAAAAACTTTAAAAATTCTCACTACCACGTTTATCAACCAAAACAAACGTAAGCGAAGACCCCCTTTGTTGAGCTTAGTAGCAAGACATTTAACCCACCATTTTATCCACTTAATTGAACTATTTACTCAAAAAGGTAAACAAAAGTTTTTATACAAATAAACCCATATAATAAATATATATAGAAATCTACACTACCTATAGATGTCAGTATATTATAATTTCGTTTATATTTTTTAATTTTTGTGACATGTAATTTTTTCATTATAGGAGCAGAAAAATTCTGTCAAAAGTGAGAAAAAATCCAAGAAAAAAGGCAAAGATATAGATAATTTGCTATTAGAGAAGCTTAACTCTTTAGGTGGTGAAAAGGGAGTGGATATTGCAAAATTGCTTGAGTCTGATGATTCATCATCAGATAGTTCTTCTGACGAAAAGCATAAAAAGCATAAGAAGGAAAAAAGAAAAAAGAACAAGTTAAAAAAGAATAAGGGAGAATCTGACATAGTTTCTTCTCACAAAAAAAAGAAAGCCAAGCATAAGAAGAAAGAAGATGAGGCTGGCTCAGAATATGAAGTGAAGGGGAAAAAATCTAAACATGAACACAAGAGGATATCTTCTCCAGGAAAAAAAAGGAAATGTTCAAGTGACAGTAGTGATTACGAAGGTACTCCCCAAAAGAACGTAAGGACAGACCCATCTCCTGAAAGGAAAAGGTCTGACAGGGAAAAGGAATGTTATCGAGACAAAAATAGAGATACAAAGTATGTAGGAGAAGAAACTTATGGAAATAGAAGAGATGGAGAAAGAAGCAATGGAAGAAGATACGACAGAAGTGAAGGTAGAAGTCATCCAGCAAATAAAAAGATAGGTCTTAGTGAACAAGAGAAAGCTGCTAAGTTGGCAGAAATGGTTGCCGCTGGAACAGAAAGGGAAATACAGCGAGGAAAGCGTGTTGCTGAACAACGAGTAGAAAATGCATCTGAAAATATTTTGCCTAGATATCACTCCTCACGCAACGAAGCGCGTGTTTTACCAGACTCTCTTGAGAGTCGCATTCGTTCAAACAGACATTACATTCAGCGCGGCCAACGCCACATGAATGAGAATTTTGCTCGAAGACATTAAGTTAGTAAAGTTGCCTAGAAAGTAAGTAAATAAAATATAATTCTTAATCACAATCTTCTTTTATTTTAAGTAAATTATTGTAAAAATTAAAGAAATACACAAGGTTTACTTATAAATAATCGAAATCAGATACAGAATTCCATGGTTCAATAATATAATCTCTTAAGTGTATAATTGAATTAAAGCCGATGTTTCTAATCAAGCGGTATCTTCTCTCTAACAATCTGTAATGTAATTAACAATATATTAATATATCATACAATCATTTTACATGAAACATAAAAATATACTTTATATAAGATGGCTGACATAGACAGGACAGTGAAGTTAAGTCTGGATCTGGATCTGAGTGTGACGTTTTAAGAAATATAATAGTGTTGTGTACTGATGGTCACTCGATGTTTAGGTTTAGTTCTTTTTGGAAAAAATACTTCATATATCTGCCGTATTAAAAATCTAGTCATGTAGTTTTACACAACATAACAGAATATGGTGTATGGAGACTGCTCTGCTTGTAATCGAAGTGACTTTCCTTAGCGAACCCACTAGCATTGCATTATTACGTCCTAAGACTAATCTGTAAAAATGGTCCAATCCAGGTATTGGCGATGAGAAATGGACGTGTCAGTAATATCTAGTGTCGAGTACCTCAGCGCACATCCCTGCGTATATAGGATCAGTGTCCCACGGACCGCGTTCGGGCAGAGGGAGCGCGCGACGGCGTAGTTCCGCTACGAGCTCGCTCACCTCCATGATGGGAATGGGATCGAGCGTTCTCGCCAAACCCGCCAAGTACTCCACGTAGTGCATCCTGCAAGAAAATACCTCGTAAACACACCTCTATCAGGCCCCGTTTGTAGAGGCCGTCGAGTGAGCCGTAGGGCCGGGGCGGAGGACGCCATGCAGCTCGACGCACTAGCGTTTCTAAGTCATCCACTCCCAAGATCGGCAGCGGGTCGACCTTCCGCCCTCTCACCAACCGGCTCAAATACTCCAAGTAATGGTTCCTGGAACAACACGCCGCACTGACCACCGCCTCATCTTCAACGCACCCCTTATATACACCTTCGGCGCGGTAACAAATATAAAATAGCGAGGGATATTAGTCGTCCCTCGCTGTGTGGGTGATGCGGAAGAGAAATAACATTTAAATGTGTGTAGTTATTATTTGTATGTTAAGAGTATGTTAAAGTAGAAGTTAATTTGTGGGTATTTATAAGTACGTACTTGCAGAGTCCAGCCTGCTTAGGTTGCACTTCACTACCACAGGTAGTGTCTATAAGACCAGTAGGCGTCTCTCGCTGTAGCTGGATTGGGCATCGATTATTGTTAGTATCCACTGCTTCTGTTTCATATGCAACATTATTCATCTGAAATATATTACATAGAATAAGTTCCTAAGTTACAAAATGGTGTAATTTATCATGTATAAGATCAAAATTACATCTAACTTACTTGTAAGAGCGTTTGCAGTTCCTGCGGTTCCTTATCACGGAGGTAAAAGAGACAGTTACGTGGATGGTGAGCGTGGAGACCTAGCTTGGCACAGTATTCGCTCAGTCCACATCGCGCACCCATTGTGAACGGTTTCCCACACCCGTAGCAAAATTCATATTTACATTGTGTACAAGTAAAATGCATACAGCCACCTCTGAAATAAGTTGATATGGTACGATTATTAGAACGTTGCGTTAAACGCATAGCTTAGCGGTCAGAGCGCTTGGACGGTTTCCAAGAGGCGCAGCTTCGAGTCCCGCTGCGTTCAAGTTTTAATACGTTTTCTAAAAATGTTTTTTAAGGTCCAAAGTGTGTGAATCAGACTTTAAAAAGGACAAAAATAAATACATTTTGAGGTCAACAGCTTTATATTTACCTTGATAGAGAATATTTGAAATGGCATCTTGGGCAATCCAGTCCATTTTCTTTGAGATGCTGTTGAACAGCTACTATAGATCGTTCGGGATCATTGTCTTCTAACCATGCCGTGTATTGATCACATGACAAGCCCTCGTGATTAGAATTCCACTGTAAGATTTATTATATAACAAACTTAACACATTTATGATAAAACAATGATAAAGTATTATAACTTTTTCTAACAAATCTCACCGGTTTTCTACAATTTGCGCATGTCACAGATTTGCATTCAGGACAACGCAATTTTTTTTGTTTCGGGTGGACAAAAAAGCCTGAAGAGCATTCGACACACCATCTAAAGTTTGGATCTCGTGCAAGTGTTCTGTCTCGTAACTGAAAAAATATTAAAGTTAGTAATACTTAGAACAGTATAAAAACAGACACCTATAATTTAACTAAGCTCAGTTTGATTCGAGTACCTTTCTTTGAAACAGTTCATGTGTTTCTGTTTCTAATAATGTTTTAAGCAAAATATCCAAATGTGCGAAATAATCGAGCCAATTGTCCTCAGGAACATTTTCTAATTCAGGCTCCTTGCAATATGGACAAACGCAATCTACAATACTGCGTTCTGTAACTTGGACAGTAAAGTAATGATGGGCACATTCTCGACAGCATCTGTGTGTGCAACGTAACATAGATATCATCTGAAAAATTTATGAGAACATTAAGATATATTTAATAATGACTATTATTATTACAATTGAGTCTCTATAAACATAATTGAACCAAGTTTTTTACCTCGTGTTCAGGAAATTTAGAAGCACATAGTTCACAGTCTTGATGCAAATACGCAAGTGCTGAATTTAAATCTGCACATTCTAAGGCAGCTAAGAGAGCAGCCGGTGGGTCAATTCCTTGGGAAACTAATTCTACTGCCAATTGCGCTTGCTCCCAAGTTTCCATAGCGCCTTCAGCGAGTAGCATCCTTGCTTGCCTCTAATAAGTAAACATATATATATATATATATATATAATTTAATTAAATGTATTAAATTAATTTGAATGTTGAATTAAAAATATACCTCAGGTGAACCTTCAGGAAGGTGTACTCTGGCTAAGTCAATTAATTGTCCAGATATTTGGCGAACTGTTATTGGTTGCGGCATAGGAATTATTGTAGGTATTGTTTCTTCATCTTTGTTTAAAAATTGTATATTTAGTTCTTCAGAATCACTATCGGTCCACTCGTCTTCAGTGCGACATGTTTCCCGGAAAAAATCGTTATTCTTTTTCTCTACACCTACATAAATAGGTGAATGTTGTTTGGTTTCGTACACTGGTGGAGAAGGCGCTGGGTTTTTTTTATTAATTGTAGAAGTTGAAGCTTTTACTTCGGGCATTTCTTGTATGCGAACAGTGGATTTAATTTCTTTGTCGTTAAAAAGTCTTGTTTGTAACTGTTTCACGTGGCCACTTTGGACATTTCCAAAGTGACTTTTGGGAGGATTTGGAGCATGATATTGTTTAAGACTAGCTCTTCGAATCGGTACTTTTGATGCTATTACTTTTGGCATGTTTTTATTTTCTATTTTTTGTTTATTAATTTGTATAGTTTTGATAAGTTTTGGAATATTCGATTTGTTTATGGGAACAGATATTTTAGTTTTGTCTTTACTGTTTGAGCTAACTATTTTAAATTGGGTAATTTCAGAATCAATATTATTTGTATTTATTATTAAATTTACTTTATTTAGGTCTAAATCTTCTTTTTCAGGTATTATGTTCTTATTTTGGATTGATATTATCGTTTCTTTAATTTCATTCTCCACATTATTGCTAAGCTCAGGGGGCGGAATTGATATAATTGGTGTTTTTATTTCATTTATTATTTTACTAGCTTGTTCATTGTGTTCTTCTTTTTCAGAGGAATTATTTAACTCAGTTTCTATTGGTTCTTTACTTATGGGAATTCTATTGAACTCCTCTGAAAATGTATTAACTTGATCATCTAATATTTCTATATTTTCTAAATGCGCACTAGTAAACATATTCTTAAATTCGTTTATTGTTAATTTTACAGGTGGGCTAGGTTTGTATTGACCTATATTTACTAAATGCTTCGTATAAACCTGAGCATATTGCGGTCGTTGCATAACAACATTTTCAATTTTTATCTCATTTTTATTGTCATTTGCTTTTATTTGTTTTATTATTATACTTTTCTTCTTTTGTGTTTCATTACTTAGCTGTGCGTAAATTTGTTCAAAAGAATCGACTGCAGAAAATAAATTATTATTCACGTCTTCCGTTTTATCACTTATGATTTCTCTTGGCTGGCTGTTGGATTTTATTATTGTAATATGTTGTTCTTGTAAGCCATGGGCTATAGAATTAAGCATTTTAATATTTGTCTGTTTAAAATCTTCTAACTCGTTTTCCACATGATCCATTGCTTCTTCAAAATTATCATTTTCCTCTGAACTAGTCCTTTGAATTGGTAGTCTATTTTCGGATTGGTAATTTGATTCTACGTCACTGTTAGAGAGTTCTTTGTTATCAGACGTTAAATCTTCTGTCTCTTCTTCCTCTGTGTCACTGTAGCTAGATTCTTTTTCTGAAGAAAAATGTGATCCATTTATGCTGTCCTCCGTTTCACTATGAGTATCACTTTTTTCTGGCATGGAATTAATATCGGAAGTTATTTCATTTTTCATTTGCTGAATTATTTTTTGTGTACTGTCAACTATATCACTAAGATTATTAGCTTTATCTTCCTTTATATCTAATTCGTTGATACTATTACTAATATCTGTTTTGTTTTGCTTATGATCTACACTAATATTGGCTTGAGTATTTTTAGTAGTAGTAACTTTTTTTTTATTTTCTTTTATAGGTTTGGGCTTATTAATATGCGGTTTTGAAGCTGGTAGATTTTTATATTCTGCTGTTACTATATTGTGTTTTCTTGTTACTTCAGATTCATCAATTAATATACTCTGGCTTTTTTCTTTATTATCTGGGTTTTTGATATCGTCCTCAGTATTTTTTTCCCTGGAATAAGTATCTGCTTCGGAATGATTATTTTGACTCAAATTCGGTAATGGAGTTGACCTTGTTAATGCGTTATAAGCATCAATAAAATCATTTTCAGATTGAGTAAAATCTGGTATTTTTTTTTTATGTTGTTGATATTTAGTGTTAACGTCTAAGGTTTCTTTTTCTTGAATAATTAACTGATTGTCTAGTAAACCTTTTAAGAGAAGTTTTTCATCAATAAGTGGTATACCGGCTTGATTCAATAAGATTTTTAATTTTTCTGCTATATTGGTATTGTCCTGTGTATTATTATACTCATTACTTCCTTCCATAACTATTTGTTGATTATTTTTTTTTTTTGTGTTAATGTCTAACGGTAAGTACATCCAGTCATCGTCTTGAAATTTGTTTGTCGTTACTTCAAATTCATCTGAACTGTCGTCTGCTGAAATGTAAACGTGAATGTTATGATGATATATTGTGATGATATGGCTTTTTTATGCAACTGTTATTGTTTTTTGGGGTTCTTTTGATTACCGCGAATGCGGCTGGATAAAGTGTTTGTAGGTACAGCATCATCATCTGCTCCAGTTGGCGGACCCCACACGTGACCTCGTAATCTACCTTCTTCACCTACTACTGTATGTTCTACCTAAAAACATAATTTGTAATATTGAGACTACTCATGAAATAATTATAGTTTCTTTAAAAGAAAGTAATTACCTGCCGACGGCATCTTTCTACACATTCATTAACTGCTGGCCACATTGCGCCTCTATGTTTTGCAAGGGCTGCTCGTGCATCAAGTTCAGAAACATTAATCCCTGGTGCGAGCCTTGCCGCGGCCGCGCGTACTCCTGCACATAAACTCGGCCATCGTTCACTCAACCAAGCCAATGGTGCCAACGGATTTTGAGCTAATGCTGCGTGAACTTCTGCTGCGCTAAATCCAAGTCTTTCAGCTTCACTCATTAAACGAGCGAGTTCTAAGCCTCGCTCAGCCTCTCTTCTCGATGTACCAACTGCCAAAGCTTCGAGTGATATGGTTCTATTATTTGACAACGGTTCTGGCGATGGAGCCTAAATGAAAGCAAATGTTTGATTTAAACAAACATATTATATATTTACCTCTAAATTACTACAGTACTAAGCGAATACGTGTCTGTTATTATATGTTTATAATTTAATGAAATGTTACCTCTGAACCGTACATGCTGGAGCGCCGTATAGGACGTCTTCTTAAGTCCAGATGGGAAGCTCGGCGTGTTAGATGACTTGTTCGTTGCTTTTCGGCCTCACTCCAGTCACCATTAGGGCTACTGTCGCGAGGCTCACGCCATTCCCATCTACCGCCGCTAGTACGTACACTTCGTTCGCTTTCCTAGAGAGCAGTTCGATTTTTTTAATATGTCAACAATAATACTTATATTCAAGCATTAACAAAAAAAGTTAGCGTTTTAAAATTTTTATATTTAACTTACACGAGTGTCACTAGATAAGGACACTCTGCTATGAGATCTTTCCCGGCGGGCTTCATCTCGTACTCGACGACGTGCCCGTGAGCGAGAAACCGATTGAGCCCGATCCCAATTGTTAGGCACCTCATAAGTCTAAAAATGTAAACAATTAATCAGATTAAAAATCTATTTTTTTCTTTGTACTATTGTCTCCTACACTGAAAATTCTGTCATTAATTTGTTCAATGTTATCTTTTTTATTCAGTTAGTATTTGCTTACTTGTGTAGAAATGCTCTGTGGCGGAGGGGAAGTCCCAGTGTTGGTCCGACTTGATCTGGACAAAGGCCGCGTATCAATTTCACGAGGTGGAGAGTTTCCAGCGGACTTTTTTTGAAAATTTGAGTGATTTATGGTGGGTGAGGATCGTGTTGGGCTTCCTCGAGGCGGAGAGGGGCCGATGGAAACACTATGCGACGTCTTTAATGTGTTTATGGACGATGATGTAACTCTATTATCGTAATTCGAAGACCGATTCGGAGGAGTATTTGTAACGGAAGGACGCTGGATATTTTCAAGTTCTTTAGGTGGTGAAGGCCCTACTGCTATATCATGACGTTGACGCGCCTGTACTACCCGATCGTTACTTTGTACTCTGGAGGGTGGAGTAGTTAATCTATTTATGACTTTTGCAATGGATTTTTCTTCTCTTGGAGGAGATGGTCCACATGCTGTTGACGTTCGTTCTCTAATTAACTTCGTTTTATTTCCTGTATCGTCTAAAAAATATATATTTTATTAGTAAATACATCATTAAATCAAGCTAGCAAGATTTCTATTCTATGAAATATATTCTACTGTACCACTTTTTACACGAGGCTGTTCCACAATTTTACTTCCAGGCAAAGATTTTTCATTGATTATAAGTTTTGTCATGTCATTATTGATTGTCTCTGTTACAATTTGTGGCTTTACAGTTGGCGTTCGACAGCATACTGCACATACCCGAACTCCGGCTTCATTTACAAAAGTACAATGCTCACACTGCCAATTTGAATCCGGTGACGGTGGAGCAGGACCTAAAGAGTCTTCTTGTTCTTTATCCGCTAAATCTAGAGGTTCACTTTCTAATTCACTCTCAGAGTCAGCGTCACTTGAAGGTATAGGTGGAGGTGATGGAGTCCGGTGTTTTGATCGTCGCGATGTGCGTGATCGTACACTCATAGCAGGTGAAGGTGCGCGAGAACCAGCCCTAGAGACTCGAGATAGTGCTCTGCTTTCAGCTGCACAATTAAAAGAATATACAATTATAATTATTTTATATTATCATAAATAAAATAACTATGAAGTATGTTTGTTATACCTCTTAAATATGGATACGGGGTTTGCGGTGGATGTGCGTGAGTATGCGCCAGCATACGTGGATTGTGTGTTGTATGTGAGGGATGTGCTGAGCAGCAAGCTTGAGGCCAAGGACCTGGTCCAAACCATTGGTGCTCTAAGTTAGCACAGCTGCCGTATCGCCAAGGATTTGATGCGCAATGAGCACATCCAGCACACCCAGGTCCGCCTAGCTCCATAACGGAAGTGCCTCGTCTAAGAGGTCGACCCCAGCTTTGAGGTGATAAGTTTTCTTGAACCTCCCACGGCTCTAATGCTGGAGGTTGTTGTACCTGTAATAATGCATATAATATGTATAATATAAAGAAAATAATATCTACAAAAAGATGGCTAAAATTAGTTACAATAAAAACGTCAAAATACTAAAATACTCGTAGGTACCATATTGGGAGGCATATTGAATCCTGACAGTGATCCTCGGTGTCTATTCCAGGATGAGAAATGTCCTAAGGTGTTTGTTTGATCTTGAGTCGGAACAGGTGCATTCGGGTGATTAGTAGCGTTTGGTAAGTATGGCATACTGCCCATATGTGGTGTCATCGCTGGTACATTGCTTTGAACATGTTGAATTTGCGGGCGTTGTGTAGCTATATGGTTTACATTTGTTATTGTCGCCATTTGGTTCATTTGATTATGGCCACTTGATGGCATGGTGAGCGTGGTCCGACGTTGATCCAACGCAGGCGGGCATGGACTTGCACTTAATCGATCACCGCTTATCTGTACAATAAAATATGCATATTACATTTATTATAATTTGATTAAAAATGTAACAAATACACAGGTCCCTTTGGTACCTTATGTTTTCGTGGCGGTGGCACTGGTGTTGCAGTTTTTGGTGGCAGTGGTGGCCGCTCGTCTCTCAGTTGTGAAAACGATAGCGCCTGTATCAATGAAAATATACTGAAGTGGGTATTCTTTACTTGGTTTTAAAAATAATTTTGTAAACGTAAAATGTAAATGTAAACGTTTGAGAATAAAAAGTTTTTATTCACATATATTTGATTATTTGTGACTTGCGAGAGGTAATTTAACAATGAGTAATATTTTTCTTCATCACTTTGTAAACATAACATGTACATATATCGTGGGCATGTCGCCAATATTATGACGCGTGTATTTATTTAGGACTAATCGTCTCTATTACGAGACACGAGTGCTCTAGCTGCACGCAAAGCGTTAAGCATAGAATATGTTGATAAAAATGTAATAAATTATTTTCTTATTTGGTCTAAATCACAGACAAGTAGATATCTAAAAAAAATATTGTATACTCTAATTTATTTCTTTCTGTAGAGAAATTCTAGATGTCGAAGTAGTTTTTCTAGAAAATATACGTGCGTTATTTTCAATTCTTCTTAAAAATTCTGCTTTAACTTTTCGCACTTCAGCATAACTTTACAAAATGTTATTAAAATTATATTTAAATTGGTTTACTTGTCGCTGGTGATGCCTTCGTTTAGGATGGCGATGGTACATGTCATCACAAGATGCGCAGAGAGCACGGCGGCCGCACTCCGTGCACCGCACCCGAGCTCCGCCACCACCGCACAAGCCACATGAGGCACCTGCGTCTGAGGGATGACCTGGCACAATTTTATTTAGAAATACATCAGTCAAGATTTTAATCTTACTCATACTTTATTACTACTTGAGGAAATATTTGTATTATAAAAGCATTAATGATTTTACGGACTGGTTCGAACTTTGAGTGTCTGACTATTGGACAATACATGGCATCCTTTGGCATAGCAGGTTTCCCCAATTATAGTCGAAAATGTGAGGATTTATAAATTTGTAAAAAATGCAAAGTTAAAAAAATATATAATGGAATCAACTATTAAAAAATATATATAACTTTTGATCTTAGGGAACTTTATTGATTAACAGCACATATATGGCAGCAAACAACAGCAAATATATGGCATTGTAGTGCAGTGGCATCGCGTTTGAATGTGAACGTGATGGTTATGGGCTCTATCCCCAATAGGGGGATTATACTTAAATTACTTGCATTTCCCTGTTCATGTAAGATAAGGCGCGGCGTTGAACACCACTCAACACACAATGTCCAGAATTATGACGGAAAGCGAGGAACGGAGTGTCATGTCATGTGTGATGTATATAAGAATGGTAACATTATGCATCCATGTATTAGGAATTATTATCTAAACAACTAAATAAAATTGTGAGTGTCTGTTTGTAATATTAAAAGAATCGCTTTTCAATAAATGCATAATATGTATGTATACAAGGTACATACACCAAAATAACATTTTTTACAATTTTTGTCTGTCTGTCCGTTTGTTGCAGCTAATCTCTGGAACGGCTGGATTGATTTTGCCAGGACTTTCACTGGTAGATAACTGTAATAAGGAGTAATTTAGCTACTTTTATATTAGAATTCCACGTAGACAAAGTCGCGAGCACAGTTAGATAATAAATTATAACGTTTGAACCCTCATAAGTATAAAATGTAAATGTTGTTGATACAGCATTTTAGATACCTGTAGGCGGCCTAGGAGGAGGCGGTGGCGGGGGTTGCAGTTTTGCGTTGACATACTGTTCAGTGGGGAACTCGACTACTTCGTAGTCCGGTTCAGGTTTTGCCATCGGAGCTCGTTGTTGGAAAGAACGCACTGACATGGTAGGAGTTGGCGGCACCGGCGTGCGCGGATCACGCCCTCGGTTTTTTAACATCTGAAAATTTTATATAAGCTGTTAATAAATAAAGTTTTCTTTTAAAATATAGGTTTACGATAATTAGACTATTTTGTTTGTATTAAACGAAATCATGGCGTAATTAGAACGTGGCTGATAGAACATGGTGGTTGTAATTGCAAATGATATTGAGATGAGATGTTCCTACAGTTAGTTAAGAAAAACGCTGGTTTCTGTATACAATAATTAAATGCGCAAACGATGAGGAGTGTATTATCACTAGGTGCAATATGCATATTCTATTTTATACTCTATAATGCGGGATTATATTTAGTTTTATCAGCTTTAAAGCTCAAAGGCTTGGCATACTGAAATTACATCGACCCGAAGAAAATATTTAATACGGACATAGCTTCGTAACCTACTTCTCAAGAATATGTCGTGATGCCAGTAAACGAAAACAGGACTGTAATTATTATTTATTAATATTTAAATTCTTATAAAATGTGCTAGTAATTGCGTTACGTTTTAAAGGAAAATGAACTTAGCTTAGTACCTATGTATAGTTATAATAACAAAAACATGTGGATTTTCGTATAAGTACATCGCATGTTAACACAACGGTATTTAAATTAAAATAATATTTTTATTAAATAATCTATAAAATACATAATACTCTTTAATATTTTTTTTATTTCATAGCAGGGTAACTATAGAGAACCTAGTGTCAAGACACTCCGTTCTCCATTTCCCGCTTGAATCCGAAGCATTGTGTGTAGAGTGGCGGAACTCTTGCACTGTCTGTGCACTGTCTTGTTACTGGAGTGGAGATATAAAAATAATTTATATAAAATCATTCCCCCGAGTGGAAATCGAACGCGTAGGTTGAACGTTCACAGTCAGACGTTGTTACACTCCACCACAAAAAAAGAAATAATATTTCCACCTTTCCAAAGAAGAAATAGTATTTTCGTATTTTGCATAATTCAAAATTTAATAAGTAAATTATTCTTGTAAGCCGCAATATAGTGTATATATTTTTTAAATACTCCTTTAATTCTAATATGTATTTTATATGAATGTTTCGATAGAGACTTTCAGCTTGGGACACGCCCTAAGCGTTAAATGTTTTTGAAGAGGTAAATTAATAAAATACATACTAGCACATAAAAGCTTCGTTTCATCGTCAATTTGAAGCATAAATCATTAAGACTGAAATAGTGGAGTTAATATTAACAAATATATATATATATATATTCTATTTATTTTTTCCTTATAGATATTTATAGGTCTTAAATATTAAAGTTTTACTTAAAATATCATTTTAACATACATTTTCATAATAATATTTTTTATGATAAGATTGAATCCGTGCGAATTGTACAGCAGCTGTGACCGGGATAGAGCGGGCGTTGCCGCGTCGCAAGCGCTCGTCGACCCATTTATTCCGACTCTCATATCCCAAAATATCGAAAGTATTTACATACTTAGTGCAATATATACGTTGCATGTTACAGAAACCGTCCAATATTAGATAATTATGTAAAATATGAGTGGTCGTTGAACAAATTTAATACTTGCCGTGTTTATTTTAATCTACACTTAAACTGATAGCACTTTGAACTGTGTGGTTTTGCAAACTTGTCATATCGACGGGAACAGACAGGAATTTGGTAGTGAAGTCACACTCGCGGTAGTAGATAAAAGATGCCCAGACCGTGGCCGGTGGCGCGGAGTACTGGCGTGCCGGTGTTAATCTTGCCCCCTATCCGGATAAAATTGACAGCGCGAAGACGCGTGCGCCGCCACCGTCTCTATTTCTGTCCGCGGTCGTGTTGCCCTGATTCTACTAAAATTACTACACGCTTCTATTTCCGCACTCTACTCAATGCGCTCGTCAAGCACGCTTCGAAAACAGTGTTTTTATTAGAGGTCGTCGTCTTTAGGGTACTTTTTATTTATTCATTTATTCTTTGGATAATGCATTTTTCGTTATAACTATTACAGATTAGGATAGTAGTGTATATTATCAAAATTATATTCTAACATTTTATAAAGCTCTCTGAAAATTCGGTATTAAAAAGGTATATAGTTTTTTATTTGGTATAACATTAGTTATACTGCTAAGTACCAAACACTTAATAAATTTAAACGTACATTTCTGTACAATTCTAATATACAAACACAGTGGTGTCTTAAATAGAACAATTTTGAACTTACTGACAAACATTTGTCATATTCTTAGTAACGTAATGTCAATAATTATTGTTGTGTGCTTACAAATAATTTGATGGTAGTCAATAATGGAAATATTACATAAATTTAAGAAACAAGGATACTTTACAGCTGAGCTCTACCATTTACTTTCTAAGAAGAAATTAAGCGAAACTAACGATGAGGTAGGATGATAGTTATGATGTGTATTTGTATGTACCTATATTTTTAAATTACGTTAATAAGATGTAAAATATTTCTAATTTATACTATAATTTAAAAATAAATTTGAAACAACAAATTATTATATTTAATAAAATATTTTTTAACTGACATATTGTGTACAATTTAGTAATTTACTCTTCTGAACGCGATACTTCGGGCGCTTAGATAGAAAGAGGAACAGATAATTTTATTTTATATGTGTATTGGGAAAATCTTTTTTAGAAACAAACTATCTTGAAACTTTTTGATTATATTAAATTATCATTTTATAAAATATACTTAAATGTTGTTTTTCGTAACAGTGTCATTTTATGCATTGATTTTGAATAAGTATTTTTTTTAGATTATTCCATCTGAGTATGAAAGAGAAATGAAAATGACAACTGCGGAGCGATTACAGAGCTTGAATAATATTTTGATAGATAACATAGTCCGTTGTGGAATTACAGGCAAAATCGTTTTATCATTTAGCCCTCCATTGATCGTATTTCAAAATTTTAAGCCAAACGAAAAGTCTGTAGCAAAGTTTTCGGTTAAAAATATAAGCAAGGTACATTTTAGCTGTTTTATATAACTTAAAGACACTTACCCGTAAAATTCATAATAATGTCATTTAAAAAAAAAACTTTTTTGACAATAATATTCTTTTTCTTTTTTTCGTTTTTTTCCGCATTGCATCGTAGGCAGAGATAACCTAGTGTCAAGACACTCCGTTCTCCACTTAATGCCCAAATACGAAACATTGTATGTTCAGTGGTGGAGCGCAACGCCACGCTTTGTTATGTCACCAAAGCAGAGAAATGAAAATGTTTTTAATATAATCATTCTCCTTAGTAGGAATCTAACCCACAACCATCATGTATATATTCAGCTGTCACACTGCCCCACGACGGCCTCAGCAATATTCATATAAAATAAAAGCTTAAATACACGTTATGTTATTCCATTTTTTACTTAATAAAAAAATCGTGGTTTAATCTTTGCTAGAGTCCAACATATATGAATATGGTGTGTAAAGAGTCATCTTATTTCTCTGTTAAACCGTGTGGGGGACAACTTCTGTCCCGGCTAGCTCCTGGTATCAGCGTGAAATTTGCGGTCACATTGCAGCCTATGCAGTATGAAGATTACACTCATAGAGTAACATTTTATACTGATATAGATCAGTATGTGGTGCCTTTGATTGGTGAGATATTTGTTTCGTATTTGATAAGTGAATCTAACTACTAATATACATATAACTAGTTTATAATATTAATTTACTTTCAAAGATGCGGGATCTGAGAGTAGAGTATAGAGTTTACACCAGTTATATATTTTTAAAACTATTATACATTTGTATCCATTTTTGTAGTGTGTTTTTTTTACTTTCTAGCGATGGGTCCAAGACCTGTATTTGATATTCCCGATCACGTTATTATACCAAAAACACCATTGAAGATAGAAAATTATTCAATTATGGCAATTCACAATATAGGAACGATGCCAGCAAGTTTCAGTTTAAAAACTAAATGGTTATTTACTTATCCGTTGCTTTTTTCAATAAGTGTACTACAATTAAAAGTGTTCATTGTGAATATTATCTAAAAATATACATACACAATAAATTGTGGGTAAATTTGTTTACCAGATTTAAAATTATTGTTTTATCTAAATTATTTATAACATATAGTTAAAAACAAAAAAGTTTTAGTTATGTAGAATATATATTTTTTGTTTTAGTCCCTTTTCTGTTCATCCAAAATCGGCTTATTTAAACCCAAATGAAAGAATTGATGTCCGAGTAGCATTTAAAACAATGCATCTAGGTGACTCGCAAGGTATCATGAATGCTCTTTTTGAAACTGGTAAGGGAACTGACGTTTTCTTAACAATGTTCATTAGCAGAAGTTAAAAAGTAATATCATCAGTCATATCTATTTATATGCGATTTAGTATTTTTAAATTATTAAAATACTAACCATATATTTTCAAGTTTGAAGTAATTTTTCATTTCAAATTTCGCAGGTGAAAATTTTCGGATTAAATTATCTGGCTCTACTTACACTGTTAGTGTACAGTTAGAAAAACAAGTGGTACGTTTCTTAGACACATTCAATACAATGGCAAGAGAACAGACATTTAAGATAACTAATAAATCTGACCACCTCCTCACATACGCGTGCATGAAAAATAATTGCGTATATAATGGTTAGTTAATTTAAATAGTATTCAAACTATTTTGCTTACAGATTTTTTCAGCTCCGCGCTTTTTCCTGTATATCATAGCTTAAAATAGAGAACCTAGTCTCAAGAAGTTCTCAACTTTCAGCCTAAATTTGAGAAATTGCATATTGAGTGACGGAAGAGACGCCGCTTTTAGCTTACCATAGATAATTATTTTCCCGAGGGGATCTAACCCATAACCAGCTTTCACAGCTGGACACTGTCCCACTTATTAAGTAAAAGTTTATTTAAGCTTCAATACTAAAATATAAAAAAATTACAGATTTCGAAGAAAAATTAAAATTGGCTACATCATTTTATGACTTCAAGGAAAATGAAATGAGTAAATGCAACAAATTAGTATACTACGATGTGTTAAGTAGTGATGAACATGAAAGGGTGTACACGAGAATATTTATTGACGAAATACATGCATTAGTGGCAGACGAGTCTTTATCGTTTCAAAATACACATATGTCTGTCACACCGACTGTAAGTACTTTATGAAGTTCTGTCCTTGTAATGATGAATATGTTTTACTCTTAAAAGTGGATTTCTTATACGATTGTGACCTTGTGAGTTTAAACTTATATAGATTTTTGTTTTTTCCCGGCAGTTTAGTTAAGATAATTTAACTGTGATAATAGTAATTTATCAGCTGTAAACAGTTTTGCAAAATTGCTACAGATTATTACTAAATGTATCATTTATTATGTGTGACGCTACATATCAAAGTTTGCTAAAATTTACTTGATGAGGCTTTTATCTGAAAACTTAACTTTCACTTATTACAATTATTTCTAGCCGCTTATGTAACTTACACTACTAAGTAATTTAAAAAAAAAGTTCATTAATGTATTTTCTGTTTGCATGGGTTAAGTATTTTTATTTTTAAAACATGTAATAGGTTCGTGGGGTTATTTTTTAAAGACTTGTCAAGAGCAATATTTTAGTTATAGGGATTAAATTTAAATAAATTATACCGATCTGTATGATTTATATAAATTTAATCTAAATTTACAATGAAATATATTCTATATATTGTATAAATGATAACCATTGTTTTATTTGTAATTGAAGAAAGGAAAGCTTTGGCCCAAAAAAAGATAACAGAACTGAATATATCGTTCACTCCGAAAGAAATAGGGGAGTTCGAAGCTGTTGTATACTTGGACGTGGACGGCGTAACTGACCGAATTCCGCTTTGAAAATAGTCGGCACGTCATTACCACCTCTCATAACTTTGAACTTGGAGACACTCGAAATGGATCGAGTGTATATAAATAAAACTTATAATTACAATATAATCGCTACGAATAAAGGTATTTATGGGAGTGCCCATACATTTACTTTATTAGTTTAAATACTCCTCGAGTTCATCGCATCATGATTACGATTTAAAAATAAGATCGAATGTACCAACTTAATAAAGCAGCTACACGCTTGTTCTTGCACAGCAGGGGTAATCAGAGAGAACCTAATGTCAAAACATTTCGTTCTGTACTTTCTGCTCGAAATCGAAAAAATTGCGTGTTGAGGAGTGGCTGCTCTCCAACCTTATTTTGTTCTCAGAGCGAAATAATAAAAATAATTTAAATTTAATCATTTCCCGAATGGGTCGGACCCACAAACAATCACGTTTATATTCAGATAAAATTCCACTGAGCTACGATGGTCTCAAAGGCTACTTAATAAACAAATTTGAATATTGAAGGCTTCAGTAATGATAATAGTCAGATTTATAACATTAAAAATATTCACACAATGTTAGTTTTTTATATTTTTTTAGGAGTATTATTTCAATTTGCAGGACATATAAATGGCCTAATTGTTTATAGAGCCGTCCTCCAACGCTTTATTTAGGGAGTATCATTGGTTGCAATCAGAAATGCTCTGTCTCAGGCCAGGGGACAGTGATAACTTCAACATATCGTTCTGTAGTAATTCTAACCAAGGGCCTTTCTTTGAAGGAAATTCATTTCACATTATACGGGACTGATGTTGTTATAAGGTATATTTAAAGTAAATTTTACTATTGCAGTACATTAGTATTACTACTACTTATATGAAATGCGATAGTTAATACTGTTTACATTAAACTTGGATAATGTTGTTTAAAAACATTTAATGATACTTTATTTAAAATTGTTTTTACTAATTAGCTAAATATATATCATATGTCATTTGTGGATAGGGTTACTTAAATGGGTGAGACAAAGTAAAGAGAACATGTGAAGATATGACAAAATTAAAATTCTTTAAATATATGCTTCTTATAAAATCTTATAATATTAATCTGCAGTTATAAATTGAATACCATTGCAGGGGAGTCGTGGTATACCCATCGCTAATGTTTAGCACACCGTGTTTAGATTTCGGTGTTGTTAGCGTAGGTCAGTTTGTTTTTAATTTTTCCTAATAATGTATTTGCTAAAGTTTCAATAAAAAAACCGAAATTATTAATAAAACATCAATATTTTGTTTTTCCTAGGTGTCCCAAAAACATTAGAGCTGGACGTTATAAATGAGTCGCAAGTTCATGTGGATTGTAGTGTAAAGATATCATCAGATGGTCCGGAAATGAGCAGTATCACGTTGACTGATTACTCTGTGGCGGACCTCCCAAAACCACCCGTGCCTCAGTGGCCGAGAGAATTTAATATTGAACCTTATAAAATACATATGGAACCTGAATCGAGGATATCGATACAGGTATATTTTGTTGGTAGTAAGCTCAGTTTATTGTTATGAGAACATTGAATTAATTTGTACACCAACCAATCTTGGCATGCTCTGATCTTTCGCAAGGTAATGGATGTTTTATCACCCGTAGTGATAAGGCAACCTTACCTTACCTTACCTTTAGGCCAACGTTGTACTACCCATAAAGAGTGAAATAATTTAAAACGAATATATACCTACATGTCTTCTCTCTCACCCTGGGGGGAGAGGCGAAACGGTGCCAGGGCTGAGCCCTCTGACCGTAGTTTTCTACTCAGTCCTTAGGGTGGGCCATAGGCCCAAAATTAAAAGTACCCCGAGATGGGCTGGAGATGTGAGATTCGAGGCGGGAGAAGCTATTGTTATCTAGGCGGTCTGCCCAGACGGGTGAGCCCCTGGTTACAAAGGAGAGGCCCAGCTTCGGAGACCAGCGATGGAGGCAGTAGCTCAGGAGTCGGAAGTAGGTAAGATATCTCGCGGAAAACGACGACGATCCGGCGGACAACTATGCCATGGCGCGATGTCCCTTATGTGCACGTAGTCAGAGACGTCTGCGTGATGGAAAGTGTTGGAGGTCAGTCTGAATATAAATTCTTCCAGACTCTCGATACGAATATCCCTTGCGATAGTGGCGTTCCTCACGTATCGAGGAGCCTGGACGACGTGCCGAAGAGCGATATTCAGAACCACATGGAGTTTCTTCCTTTGAGGTTGGCTAGCGAGTGGTCGAATGGCCGCTGCGAAATCCAAATTGTTCGGGGCGCTGATGGATGTGCGTTAAGAGATGTGGAAGCAGTAACTTCTCGAACAACTTGGACAACCCGCCAAGGAGTGTTATTGATGTGTAGCTGTCTGGTCTTCGTGGATTCTTGAATGGCTTCGGTAGCGCGAAGATCAGACCCTCCTTCCACGCCTGGGGGAAGTATCCCAGGCGAAGAATGGCATTGAAGAGCCTGGTAATTGTGGCAATGGTTTTGAGTGGTAAGTGGCGAAGCGCCCCGTTAGTGATGCCATCACGCCCGGGTGCTTTCTGCGCCTTCAGGGTGCAGATGGCCTTCTTGATTGAAGATGTAGAGAAGAATGGCGGCGGCATTAGTGGTGTGGGGGGGGGGGGGGAGCTAAGATGGTTCGCGACTCTCGTCTCAATCCTCTGGTCAGCGTCTTGCCTGAAGCTAGGGATTGGACAGAATTGAGAGGCCAGATGTTCGGCCATTATCTCAGCTCTTTCAGAGGCGTCGTGCCGTAGGGTGCCATCTCTGTGGTAAAGCGGTCTCACAGGGGGCTTGGCTTTGGTCAACTGGCGGCAGAGCTTATTGAGCGAAGGTTGATCTACGCTAGCTTATGCGTTTCTCCCACTGGTCAGTTGCAGCCGACTCTGGCTCAGCACGTATTCGTTCCACAAGATTATTGACCTGTGTTTTAAGCGCTGGGTCTCGGGACCTCTGCCACTCGAAGCGTGTTCTCCGCTTACGGTCAATGAGGTCCAAGTTCCGCTGTGGGATCGGTGGTAGTCGGCGTGTCAGTAGAGGGGCAGCTGCTTCTTGCGTAGTGGTCTGAACGGTGGATTTCTCGCAAGAGACAGTCTCCCAGTGATCCCAGATGACAGACACCAGTATTGACATATGATCCAATCCGAAGGCATCTGGCAGTGTCTCCGGGCTGACAAAGGTTAATCCCCTGTGCACGATCAGATCTATTGTACTAGGGAGCTGGCTTGAGGTGTGCGGGTGGAATATATAAGCTTCAAGGAAGGTTTTTATATATAAATTTTACTATTAGGTAAAAAATTTAATTATTGTTTATTTTAAAAATTTAATTACTAAGTGCAATGATTATCATGAAAGATACAAGATACAAGGAAAATATATAGTTTTTGCTTAGCATGATTTTTTGCATTGCGTGAATTTGCCACGTTCCAACTTGGCACGTCACGAATGGCCCTGTCCTTAGCTATAATTATTATAATTGAATTTTTTTATTATATAACTTTTTAATAATATTTTTGTAATAAATTAACAACTTTTAACTTTTTGTAATAACTTATTTTGCTTTTTAGGTAACTTTAACAGCGAACCTAATTAGGGCCAATCAGACGTCTTTAGAACTGGAGCTAGACAAATCTGATAGTCCGCCTATAATATTGCCAGTGACTTTTAATGCCAGAGTTCCGTTAATATTTACTGCACCGGAAATTAAGCTGAGGGCGTGTTTCTTGGATTTCACCTATAAACAGGAAATTAATGTGGAGTGTAAGGATTTTTGGGGATATTTCGTATTGGAAAACCCTGAGGTAATATTAACTTTTTTTCGGAATTCACGTAATTTTTCTCTATTTTTACACAATATTTAAACAAAATGAAATATAATCATTAACATTTTTATATGTTTTCGTTATTACTTCAAGTCAATTACTGGAATTATAATGATAAGCCGTCACCAGAAAATAAATATTTTATAATTTTTAAGGAATTAAATAAAATATTTTGAAAATTGACACCTTAATTAAGTTTTTAATTATTACGATAGCTATTTTTCTAACATTCAGTCCAAAATGACAAAAATCCTATTAAAATAACTCTATTCTAAAAATTCTTAATTTTTTAACGCACTTGACTGATTTTGAAAATAAAATGGCATAAAATGGCATATATAAAATTGGCGCGAATAATCAAGATTACAAGGAGCACGTGTGAACTATAATACAAGGTGTCTCAAAAGAAAGTTAATATTTAGTGGATCGTAAAAAAAAGTAATTATTAAAGAACACGATTTGGGAATTTATTACTTAAAAATAATATCGTCCAAATGTAGACATCGCGTTCGCGGCACTCATTTAATCGAATAATAAATTACGGCTCGACTCAGTCATTGCCGCCATTTCGTGCATATTTTCTTTCAAATGCGCCAGGGAAAACGATTTAATTGCGTAAACTTAAAGTTTGAGATAACCCCATAAGAAAAAGTCCATAGTGAATTCAGGACTGCGTGGAGGCCAAGTTATGTCGCCTCTCCTGGAGACCAATTTACCTGAGAAAATTTCACGTACTCGTGGCAGAGACGTATTGGACGTATGTGATGTTGCTCCGTCCTGCTAAAACCATGTTCTTTGGTTATAGCCATGAATTTCTTGCACATCAGGAAACAAGAAACCGTCTAACATCTCCACTTAACGCTCTGAATTCACTGTAAATGCACTCACCCCTTTTTTTTTCAAAAAAGTAAGGACGGATAATTCCTCGCGCCGATATCGCAGCCCATAAGATCACTTATGAATGAAGGGGTTTCTGATGCTTGCGTTTCGGATTGGTTGGACTCCAGTAGCGGCAATTCTGCTTATTTACGTGGCCATTATAATGAAAATAAAAACGTTGGAAAGCGCTTAATTGGAGTTGCGATGGTAATTTACGACCGCAAGCCTAGTAGGCTTGCGGCTTCTTGCTGGCTTTCATTCTTGCGGCTTTCATTCTTGCACCAATTGAATTTTATAGGGGTGCAGCTTAAAGGTGCAGTCTTTGTGTAAAATGCGGTGTAATGATGATCTAAGCACATTCAAAGCAATTGCGCGCTTTCGAATTGAAAAGTTTGGGTCGTCACGAAGAGACTGATTAACACTAATATTTTGTGTAAAATGAGTTGTTGAGTACTAATGGCCCTCCTTCTGGTGACGGCTTATCGTTGAATTTTGAGACACGTTGTAAATATCTATGTATGACATAAATTATTTTAAACTGTTATACAACATATATATACAAGTATTACATTTTTTTAATATATTTTGACTGAAAAATTTCCGTTTTGAATTATTATCAAGTTTTGAATGCTACAGTATTCTTAAAGTGAAAGGAACTTTTATGAACCGTAATTTTTGTAAAAGAATATGATAAACCAATCATTTTATTTTCTTTTACTGTGTTGTAATTTTTAAATACAATAAAGTATATATAAATAAATATATTTAGAAAAACATATAATTTTTTTGTAAATGTTCAATTTCGTAATATCATGCATGCATAACATTTTAAAAAGGTTAATAAAACATATGATGATTTGGGATTTTACCAATATCTCACCTAAAATAATAAAAAATCATACGGTGAATGCGATATATTATATCTACTACTACTAAATACATATAAAACAAGCCAAGCTATTGTTAGATGGGACTCAATTCAAGGTGTTACGAATGATAATTAACAATATGATTCATGTATTCTCGCTTCCGCGCCAGACAGCATATAGCTCATGTTTTCTACATTAAAAATGTTACTTATATTAGATGGTGCAATTATGGTAGTAAAATTTGCCTATCTCTTCTCAAATTTATTTATTTATTTGACTCTTTGTAACACCAAGATATTAGAAAATTATGAATACGAGTAGATATTCTTGAATGCAGCATGCATTCATGTAAAAGGCATGCAAATAATTTATACTTTAATTCACAGACTGAATCCGCTTTAGAGGTGGATGTTAGGTTGAAAGAAGGGTTAATTGAGCCGAACAGCACTATAGTACTTCCAGTTACTATAAATACGAGTATTCTTGGTGTACAGGAGCACGATGTCCGGTATACAAAATATAACTATTTTCAGTTTCATAAATCTCAAGCATTTTGTGAAAGAAATAATCATGTTTATAATCCAGTATAATATGTTACATATTAAGTTGATTGCTCTCTTATGTAAAACTTAATACATATAGTATACGAACGGAATGCATAAATAACAATGCAATAAAAATGAACTCTTTAGAAAAATAAAACTACATTTGTTTATCAATCCTCAATAGACATTCTTAGAACACAGTTTAATTAATAATAGCGCACAATTTTAGAAGGTTTTATAAGATTGCAGTGTATTTGTTTGTTCGGGTGGAATTTTGCTACGATTGAACAAGCATAAATTGAACTGAATAGGCTAAAACTTTGTATACACAATAAGATATTTGGTTTTAACCTAAAATGTATGTGTAAAGAGTTTCTAGAATGTATTTTCGAATACCTAAAATATACGCGATTAATACGGTTAAAAATAGCTTCATTTCAAAATGTTGTATACACGTTTAGTTTTTAATAACAATGCATTGTTAGCTTTGGAACATCATTCTAAATCTCACTGTAATCCAACATGGCGGAACGCCCAAAATAGAGCGGACTAGTTATTTTTAATGCATGAATTTACTAAGCATACTTCGAAGTTAGTTTTTTTTTAAAAAGTATTTTTATGTATTGCAATATATTGGACAAATTGTATCATATTACAGTTTAAACATATTTGGGTTATCCATACCAATGGATGTGTGCCATATAACAGTGTGCGGTGTACGACCAATAGTTACGTGCAATCCTACAGCACTTCATTGGGGCCAAGTTAAACTATTAACACGAACTCAGAAATCATTAATACTTTGCAATGACTCTCCAGTGGTCGTCAATTTTAAAGTTTCATTGGTAATACATTTTAAATATTATGCAGTTTGATATTAAAATAGTTTTGTTTAATTGTAAAATTAGTTTTTATTTTTTGGTTTCATGAACGAAGAAATACGAAACTGTATATATCTAGGTGAATTGAAATATATGAGTTTGAAAGGATTATAATATTAGAAGAATATATAATTTGTGAATGGCATCATTTTATATATATTGCGCTTTTCAGTTAAACCGCGATGGACGGTGGCAAATTTTACCCATGGAAGGTCATATAGAACCAGAATCCGAAGCCGAACTGTCTGCTACTTTGTACTTGATAGATGCAGATAGTTATTCTAATAAGGCAGTTATTCAATTGGAAAAAGTTAAAGATATTGTTAGTCGAAAATATATAATTCATACGTTTTTTGTATTTATTTTTTCAATGATTATACAGTTATTTTGATTTCTAATTATTACATTAAGTTTAAGAGAAAAGTCATTTTTATTTTCACGTCATCCCTCATCATCTATTTGGTTGGTAGAGAAGCTAACATCAACTTAATTCATACTTTTGACAAAAACAAAGTATGTGGACATGTCCCACTTTGCCTAACCAAACCTGAGAACAACTCATCTTAATAGGGCAGGGGATAATAATACTAGCAACGATTAGAGATAGAAGCCACAAAAAATTACAACTTCAAAATTTCTTGCAGCTAGTGCCTCTGTCAGCAACCGGCGAAGGAACAAGTATAATAGTAGGTGAATGCAATGATAAAGTTAACCTTGGACGCCATTTTACTAAAATACCTTTAAATTGTAAAGTTATTATGGAAAACTGCGGCACCCGCATGCACGCCTTGGAATGGAGTGAGCATTATAAAGCGCCTAAAAGTAAACAACAAACTTCGTTAGTATCTACTGTATTGCGTAATTTATTTTTCACATTCATCACTATGAAGTTCTACTTTTTAAGTGATTTCAAAGTACCGTCATTAAACCTTGCTTAATTGAGACTTAAATAGTATTAGATATTTAAATTAATATTAAAATAAAAAAAAACATTATAGTGGATTTTTTCATATGGACCCGAAAATATTCAAAATGGCAGCAGGAGAAAAACTGGAACTCACAATAGGTGGATTGTCGTACAAAGTAGGATTTATTAATGAAATGTGGTATTTAGTTGGAAGTGTCGAAGGCATCAATAAAAAAGAATTGCTATTAGAATGTCAGGTTGTTGCTGAATTTGTTGATCCAAAGATTGAATTATCATCGTCTGTAATCGAATTTCAATACGATTACGGCCCCTATAACGAGTTTTACAAATTGACTGGTAAGGGTGCATTATTACTTAATATATAAAATAACAATAAAATATTTACTCTAAACTATTTGATTTTTTAGATCTTGTGACTATTAAAAATATATCAAAACTGCCATTGGACACTGAAATAAGTGTGAAACCTCCGTTTGCAATAATACAGAAGCGTAGCGGTTACAAAGTTTCACCTTATGAGGAAAGCCTCTGTGGATGTGTGTGCTACAAGGAATCGGACTTAAATATACCGTCTATTTATAATGAAAATTATAAAGAATCTAGAATTTTTATCGACTATTTGACTTCAAAACCGGTCGATCCCTTACGAAAAGGTCCTTTACACTTTTTCCAAGATATAAATAAAATTAAATGGGCATTTAAGCTCACTCATATAGTAGAGGAAAGATTAGAAGATCAGGATATAGTGAAGTTACAGATTTTGTTTGACACGAGCGAACATTTATCACTTAAATCTCGTGTTTACTGTGATCTATTGCGAATAAAATTTAAAGGACACAAGAATAAGGTAATATGATGACTTTTTCAAAATAAATACAAAATTATGAAAATCTATACAGTTTTTGTTTTTAAGGATGGAATAAAACTAATAGGTCAAATAAACTTCCCTAATATACTTGTTTTGTCACCCAAAGTTGACTTCCAATGTATTCCAAATGGTGGCATAGAAAGTAGAATCATCAAAATCCAAAACGTAACGCCGTTACAAGCTTGTTATAGATTTAACTGGAAAAAATGTTTTATAAGCGCGATAGCCGTAAGTGTAATATATTAGTGAATATAATATATTTTAATTTATTTTTGAAATAAAATTTTCATTCATTATTAATAGCCGGAAAGCTTGATTTCGCAAAGTAAATCTAGCTTATATGATGTATCTACTACAAAAACACCTTATAGAAAATTAACGAGTGAGTAAAACTTACAGTTTACAATTTAAATGATTTTTTAGTTATCAAAATATGTCATTAAAAGCTATTTTTATTCGATTTGGTAGATGGAGCAGAACTCACTGAAATTTTAGCATGTCGGACGCCAGTGGGCTCTGTTGTTAGCCTATCTCATATCACAGATCATCAGACCACAGATGTGAATACTAATTTACCACACACTCAAGAACTATTTCACTCGAATAGTGAAATGTTCTTAGAAAATGTGCCATTGTATGAATTGAAATTTATGAAGAAAGTAGTGCCCATGTTAGATAGTGAATATGAATTAGAATTCGAATGGATACATAAATTTAAAAAGCTTGATAAAAAAGATTGTATATCCGTCAATGATGTATTCCAGCTTGTTCCGCATTCAGGATTATTAAAACCTAGTGAAATACAATTTATTAATGTGCTTTTTAAGCCTAAACCAAACATTAATGTTCGTACCTTGTTAGAATGTGAAGTATTAGGAGGACCACCAGAGTTGATTATAGTTACCGGTCAAAGTGCTAATTTATTGTACAAAATAAGCACCCACAGAGTTAACTATAAAATACGATCTTTTCATGAAAACGCAACACAGCAATTGGTTATTTTAAATGTTTCACAATTACCATTTGAAATCAAAAGTTATTTAAGTGAGTCGAAATGTAAACATGACCTGTACGGTAATATCCTTAATTTGATTCCTTCAGAAAAGCTTTTAGAGCCAGAAGAGGAAATAGATATTAAAATCGAGATTAGACCTGGTGTTATGGGATATTTTCATAGAACTTTTCTTTTAGAAATTGGTCATTTACCAGTTTTTCCTATAGAAGTTTTTGGATGGGGTGTTATACCACAAATTTACCTATCGTTGCCAAGACCAGCGATATTAGAGGTTTTTATCTGCTTATAAATATGTGTAATTATTGTAAATAATTATATTTTAATTAATACTCTAAATATTCCTATTATATTTTTTTACTTAGCTTGATTCATCGTTGGGGTACAAAGCGATATGTTCACTCACTTCAGAATATTTAGAAGCTGTTAACGAAATGTTTGTTCACGACAATTCAGAACATTTAAATACACCATTAGCAGAAAGATGTTTTGAAGAGTCGTTTTTCCAACAAGATTGGCACATATGCTCTATTTGGGTAACGATTTAGTTTGCTTTTTTCATATTTATTACTTATACGAAGTAATTTGAGCATCCTTGTATTTCATATTTTTAGGACACCTATCCGTCAATCATGGATATTGACTTGGCTATAGAAAGGCTGCTAGCAACAACTTATATTTCTGTACACCCTGAAATATTAAATTCTTACTTCTCATCATCTAAGATGGGCCCGATATCTGGTTTCCTAACGATTCCATACGTTATTGACTTTGCTGTAATTATTACTGGAACTACTGTATGTACTTTTTAATTTAATTTTATTAAAGTTTACTCTGAAGTTACGCTAATAAGTCACAATTTTAGGTACAATGTACTGTTGATGTCGTCAATTATGGCCCAATACTTTCAAGATTACATATCGTTAAAGGCACTCATATTCCAACTTGGCTAGGAATAAAATTATGTGGAAAGTTAGGCCCAGGAGAAAGTGGAAAGCTGGAGGTTACATTTTCACCGACTTCACTGGATTTTACAGAATTAGAACAAAACGTAGAGACGTCATTTAATATAGAGGTATAATAAACTTTAACGATTAGGCCTTTTATATAGTTTTTTTTTCCATATAATAATAAAATTTAACGATTAGGCCTTTTAAAAAACACTATAGTTTTTTTTATATCAATAATAAACACGTCACGGACGTGTGGTTCGTGTCCTTTTTTGCTTTTAGTAATTTTGCGACTTCGTTGAAGATTTTGAATAAGTACACACGATTATATGCAAGAAGTTATACAATGAAGGGTTAGAAAAGGGGTCTCTAGGAGTCCAGATATAGTATGTAGTTCCATAGACTAGAAGAGTCAGTTGACCAGTGCATTTGAGGCACTGAAAGAGTACCTCTCAAGAGTCAAATCCGGTGGTCATTGGTTTATCTGCTTCTGTGTTAATTTATTGGTCATTGGTGGTTCACGTGGGTAAAATCTTGATGCATTTTGCCGTAAGATCTCGGATTGTCTCCATGTCTCTATGAGAGATTGCCATTTTTATGTTGTTGTCTACTAAATCGGTTACTATCGAGATGATTCATGGGCCCGACGAATGAATCTGCCAATTGCATCTTTTTCGGCGCCAGTTTAGTACATGCATTGAAAAGCATGCTTAATTGCAGAGACAGCATGTGATACGCTGTCATGTATGGCACTTTTGGAAGATTTTGTCTGAACGATGACTCCAGACTAGTTCGCCTCCTGCAGAAGCCATACTGTAGGTCCGAGAGATCCGGACCTGTCCTCTCCAGGTGCTCCAGTAGCCTCCCCGCTACAACTCGCTCGAATAGCTTGGTGATCTCGCTCATGAGCACGATTGGCTTATAGGCGGAGGCTGAATCCGCCGGACGTCCCTCCTTCCGAATCCGAGAACTAATCTGCCTGTCTTCCACCGCTATGGAATTATGGCTTGATCAGCCAGACAGGCAGTACATAGTTCTCTCACTCTCGGCCCCAAGATGTCGAGGGCTAGAGTTAGCGCCCGGCCGGGAACGCCATCCGGGCCTGGGGCGGTGCTCTTGCCGCGAAATTGGCGAAAAGCCTTCGAGCTCTTCCTCCTCCACCGGTGGTGCGACACTCTCTTCTTCCTTTTACCCTGGTGCTGCACGGCGGGCCATAGATGGTGGTGGAAAGTTGGCCCGCAGCTGCGGAAATAGTGACGACAGTACTCCTCGGAGAAATTCCGGTTGGAGTTGTTGCGTCACGGGGGGAGCCCAAGCACGGGTCTTACCCCGCACCATGCGGTACGGGGTCCAGGTCGATTCACGCAATCATCTGGTCGTATGATTCGACCTTATCACGACCGATTTCCTCCTGCAATGCTGTCTGCGCGTCAACGTAGGCTTGGTACAGCCGGTCTTCCTCCTTCCTTCCTTCCACCTGCCAGTGTACCCGCGCTCTCGCAAGGTTGGACCAGAAGCCATCTTTGCGTCCCTAGTGCAACTAAAAGTGATTCTACGCCTGATGTCCTGTACCACCTCAGTAGTTGTAGTTGCTATCAGATCACTACCTGGGATGTATTATAATTTATAAATATTTTTTAGTTTCATATATTTTTATAATTTCGTCAAGAAGGCATATAGAGTAAGCTATTTTGACAGGACTTACTTAAATTATGACCATAAATTCCTTCAGAGGGAAAATTTTATTCAGTTATGTATAAAATAATTGATAAAATTTTAATAAAATGTTTTTAAAGGTTCCATATGGCGTTACAATACCTGTCCAAATAAAAGCTTTGTGTGCTGTACCCTATTTAATGACAAACGTAAAAGAAATAAACTTTGGTTCTGTAAGATGTGGTGATAAAATTATATCCGCAATACCACTTAAAAATGTGTAAGTAAAAATTTTATTAATGATAAGTAAGTTGTAACAGGCGTATAAGAATTTCGACGTAGCTCGACAAGAACACATAGCTAAATTGGCTAGAGCAACTGATCTGAATCTGACCAACTGGTCAGATTCTATGAGTCGAATGTCGGGGTGAAACGCCCTGGGTTGTCGGTTTACACAACTGGCCTTCTTAAGGTTTCTAGTGATATTTTGTATTTTGTGGTCTACACTAGGTCAACGACGAGCGGCCACTGTTTTATTTGGACTCTAGTTAGTTTAGATCCACATTTAAACTGCAACGTTTTCATTTAAGACTATATAGTCACCCCTGCACATGTGTCTCCCGTTCAAATATTTAAATTTGTCCTCTGTAGGAATAGGTGTTCTACCAAGACAGATTCAATTACCGCGTTTTCACTAAAAGGACATTTCAGATATTCATTCGTTTAAGTTTTAATGTCTTTTTCTAAAGTGTATTTAAAAATATTTGATATTATTTTAAGCAGCAATAACTATTTTTTTTACATTGCATTTTTATACAGAGGGAAGCCAAGTTGTATATGGTTCGTAACGCTACGACTAAAGTCGCCTGGGTCTAATGCAATGGCAGTACTTGAGAGTTCAGGAAAATATGAGCCAAATGAAGGAGGGTGGTTAAGTATAGCTTTTAAGCCGACCGTAGAAGTGAGTTGAAAATATTATATTCCTGGATGTTTAAGATTAAAATATTATATTCCTGGATGTTAAAAATTAAAATATTATATTCCTGGATGTTCATTTAACCTGAATTCATTATTATGAAATTGAAGAAGGCAAAACTCATTTGTCTGGAAATCATAAACCGTTATTGTTATATGAATTAATGATATCTCGCATAAATATGAGAAGATAAAAACGCAGCAATATTTTGGAAATTAGCGTACAAAATTTCATAATCACACTATTTACGAATGTTAGTCGACTTTTTTGTACCAAATGGATGACAATGCAACCCTTGCAATTATTGGAAGTCATATTAGAAAATTAAACAAATTATATAAGTAGTTCGACATTAAGTTTTTTATCAGTGTAGTGTGTACAAAGCTACAAATAATAGCTACTTATTAATAAGTTTTATTAAATTGTCAGATGTTATACGAAGGGCTCCTCGTTTTTAAGTTTCATATGAATCCTAATAGAATGATAATACCTGTCATTGGACAAGGAATTTTACCTCAAGTGCATGTTATTGGCCCAAACATTAACTTTCCACCGACACTGCCCTGGGCTGAGACTACGGAAATTTATTTCGGGCTAACAAATCCTTGTCCATTTCCGATTGAACTTATAATAGCCCATAGCGATAAGTGAGAAATGTGTTATTATATTAAATATCCTATTTAAATGATAAGCTCAATATATTTAATCTAACTAATGATGTTTAAGTCTATGGAGAGAGGAGGATGAAGTTTATCAGTTACTTTACAAATATTATAACAAGCCAGAGGAAATGCTAGTACCTGCCATAGAACCCGGTTCCGGAATTCCAATAGAAATTTTAAATTTTTGCAATAAATTCAAAGAAAGAGTGAAAAAGTATTTATTATTATTTTGTTTTTTTTAAGTATTATGTATTATTATTAAGTAATATGTTTTTATTATTTAAATTTTAGTATATTATCAGCTCATTTCTAATACACATTAATTGCAGATGTAAGGAAGAAGAATATCAATCAACTATTCCATTAACAGTACGTGCATCTACTTCATCAAGGTAATATAACAATACTCGTATATAAATAAGCTATATATAATTTCTTATTAATAAAACAGTATGTACGCAACTCCATTATAATATCCTACATCTCATTCGGAAATTCGGAAATTCATTTCCTACTTCTCATGACGGCTATTATTCTTAGTATTATAAGCATTTTAGGATTGCAAAGTTTTGGGTTAGGAGACCGAGATCATACAATAGCAAAGCACAATAGTCCGAGTGACACCGGAAACCAATTATAGCTTCTAAGTTATCTGTTAATGGAACTGCTAGTGGCGACGGACGATGTGCTTTCATATTATAACTTAATATACCGTCACATCATTAATTAGAGTATTACATTAATTAAAGTATTACGACTATCGCAACCGGAAATCAGTCACTCATATTGTTAATTTTGTTAAAGCGCGCGCCGTAAATTTGATGATTGTGCTAGATTTGTAATTGTAGTATTTATTTATTTTACATTGTTATTTATGAGATTTTATAATATTTTTTTTAGAAAAGCAAAGAGTCCTAAAAGTACTGGAAAATCGGCGACCGCAAAAGAAGCGGCTACCCCAAAAGTACATAGAACTGAAAATGAAATTACAACGGGTTAGTTACAGAGAACTAATCCAAACTTTTAGAATTTTGATTTTTATATATTTCTAAAGTATTTTTTTCATTAATATTTCTTAAACGTCCTTTAGATGTGATGAAGGAAATGAGAGAAGCTAAGGTTGATCCGTTACAGGAATGCTTTAAAGCATTTGAAACTGTCACAAGTGGTTCTGATACAAGTAAACATTCCAACGGAATATTAATTTTTATGCACGGGTCACCTTGTGAAGGTTATTTTCTTTAATTATAAAAAAATAGCAAATTGAAAAAAGTCGTTCCTAAGTCATGGTGTGACCAAGGAAAATTGAATTTAATTTTATATAGAAGATTGTATTATTAACTGTTTTTTCATTAACTTGTGGGCTTTATGATAATTACAGAAGTTGAATGTCAAGAAATGGCATACAGTATTGGGAAAGCTTTATCATTACCAACCATTAATATTGACTTATGCATAGTAGAAGCGTTGTGCATTTGCGATTGCCTAGCAAAAACAACACTTACCCAAGCCATAAATGAAATGTATGAGCTGTCACGTAAAAATGTAACAAAAGCAGATTCTGATGAGAATGCAGAAGATGAAGGTAAAGAACTTTTAAATATATATGACTGTATTACTTGCCTTAATTTTTGCATATGTATTTCTTTTAAATAAAAGAAGCCTCTGTTCAATTTAATTGTACATATTACTAAGTTTATTCGTAGAATGGTTTTATTTAGAAATATTTGATTATTTTGTAGTATTGCCTGAGGAAACGGATGACAGTTTTGATGTATTATTAAAAAAAATAGAAGTTTTAGCAATTAATAAAAACATGAACGCTCCTCGCTCTAAAGTTAGTGATAAAAAGAAGAAAAGATCTCCCAATTCTTCTATTGTCTCACATTCAGTGCTCGGTGCAATGGGATCTACAACTATGTTCCAAATGGTAATATATCGTAATTAGTTCTTAAAATCTACCTCAACTTATTTTAATATTTTAGTATTTTACAGACAATGTTGTTAAAATGTTTAGATTAAGATAATATATCAATACCTTAATTAATACGCATACCAGCTAACTCAACTTTGCGTGAAAGATATATTTTAATTGAAACAGCGATTTCTCTGTGTAATTTGCAAAAAAATCTCCTATATCATCATTATTATCTGTTTATTACAATTTAGAAATCAGTCATCTCTACGTGTACCGTATCTTTCCTATATGTTTTATGGGTTTACTGTAAAATTTATTCAGACGGAGTTGCCAATAGCCTATATACTCGTACTATACTCGTATTTTCCAATATATTTTGTGTCTTTACTTTGTACAGGACTTGATACACGAACTACTTACAACGTATTTCAAGCTACCGAAATTTGATAGAGGATTTGTTGTGGATACATTGACCAGTATAGTTATAAAAAGTCCGCCAATAGCACTAACGACGCTTATTAAATGTAAACATCAGATTTGGAACATACATTTAATATTGTGTCAATCTGATTTTAACAAGTGGGTTCAGAATTATGAAGAAAATCAGCGAGAGAACGAAGAGGTTGATGAGTAAGAGTCTATTATTAGATTCCGTTTTAAACTTATTTATATCGTGCATGTGTTTATGTGATGTGAAAATAGTTTCATTAAAAAATATTTAATAATTTCATTGAAATGTCTGTTTTATGTTGTAAATTATTTAAACATTTCTTGCTCTTTTAGCAATATATCAAAGATTTATGATGAAGAAGAAATAGCTCAAATTATTGATTCGTTTAATGACATGGAAGCTGAGGAATATGAAAACGCAAGTCCTGAATTAAAAACGATATACATCAACTATGGCTTGGACGACAGGCGGCAGAAACATTTAGCGAAATTCAGGTAATTGACTTAAACTTACCAAAACTTAAAAAAGAAAACATGTAAAGCTTTGAAGACAGCGGGAGTCGAACCTGGGCCTCTTGGAAACCGTTCAAGTGCTGTGACCCCTAAGCTTCTAAAAATGATTTTTCATATCCTTAGTGATAGTTTCATATCCATAACACATTAAAAATTATAAAAATATTTCCAAAACTTAAGTTAAAAATGAATTGAAAAAAACTATTTTGACTTGCTATTTAAAATATTGATAGTATATATCTCTTTTAGTTTGCCTGTAGAAGTGGTGTCTAAAGAAAAAAGTACCCGAGGTAATTAAAGTTTTCAAAACATTTTTTTATAATTTTTTTATCATTACATTTTACTGTAAATATTGTTTTCAGACCATAGTAAATTAGTACTGCCTTCAGATAAGGAAGAATCAAGAAAGAAAATTAAAAAAGATGACGTAAAAGGTGATTGTAATTTCATATATTTTGACCATCCTATGGAAAAATAAGGTCAGCTATATATATTAGATTCCAGTCGTATATTTATCCGTTTAGTGTGAAATAAAAGACAAATGATTTCGATTCGATCGAAAAGACGATTGATTCTTTTATACAGAAATTCTGAAGAAAAATTATATAACTTCGACAATCTTTAATTTATTTTTAATATTTTTTAAAGTGTTATTTACACATTTACTTTCATATAGTTTTTACGTAACCGGATGAAGAAAGCATGGTTTAGCGGTCAGAGCACTTGGACGGTTCCCCAGAGGCGTGGGTTCAAATCTCGCTGTGTTAAAATTTTTATACGTTTTTGATAAATTTTAATTTTTACTTGTTTCATAGCTAAGTTTTCTTTCTTTTTAGCTAAACCGACAAGTGAATATGTAATAATGAATACTAGATATAATGACTATATGAAAAATATATATGAAAACCTTATAAATGTAGCAAATAATTGGGTATTAGAAATGGCTGATGTAGGAAGCCCTTTGTATGGTTTAACTGGCCGCGTAATAGATTCAGCGCAAAAGAAAAATAAAAAGAAATCTGATATGCAAATGCAGGTGGTAATTAACTTGTCATCTTAATATTCAATCACGTCCTAGATGAAATACTTTACATATTAATTAAGATTTTTTTTAATTTTGCTTTAAATGGACTGTTCCATTTATTTAGCTCTATACTTGTAGAGATATGGTTTTGAAGAATCTATAAATGATAATCAGGAAATAATGCCGTCAATTTAGCTTATGATTTTAATAAAATTCTATGTTTTTTATATACTATTTGTTTTACATCTCCTGAAAAATAACAATTAGTACTAAACAATTAACAAGATTGATTACTTTAGAATATTTGTCTCGAAGGTCTTAATAAAAATGCATGTCATTATTATTAATTATATTCAGATTCACATTTGATATATCTGTTCGTAAAGCAATTGTATTAATCACATTATTTTCTTAGCAGATGTCAGACGTAAGCTTTTCTGAAAGAGGATTTCCACTAACATTTGTTTCTTGTTCATGTCTCCGATATAAACAAGCTCTAATTAACATGTTCCTAAAATCGACGGAAGTGCAAGAAGCATTGAAACACGAGGAAAAATTTGATGTTTTGAAGTATCCTATTAGCAAAAAGGCATACACAGTGTTACTTTCTAAGACATTCCCGCTGATAACTTATGAAAAGCCATTGGAATGGCGTTATTTAGACGAACTGCCGGTATGTGAATTAAGATGTGAATAAAAAAAAATATATTCAAAATAATTAATTTAAATAAATAAATTCTAAGATAAAATTTCAATAGACTTAAAAATTTAATAAGGTTTCTGAGTGCGGTTGCAAATCTTATAAATTAAGAGATCTTGTTATATTTTCATTCGTGTTTAGGTGAGTGACTTTTTTTTAATATAAACTGCCAAAGTATATTAGGCATTTTTGAATATTACGCCTACGGATCAATTATAGTGATAAGGTCGCTTTTGCATTGTTTTATTATATGAAAATATTTTTACTATTTGTATTGTGATTTTAGTGTTTTTGTGTGTGCAATAATTATTTTTCTACCTTTTGGTCAGATAAAAAAATGTGAATGTAATCATCTCACGGATTTAAATTTGCTGGATGATACAACTCAAGATAATGTTTTGTACATTCTTTCTAAGTGGCACTGTGAATGTGGTAAAAAGGTAATATTTAGCGATTTCATGTGGAAAGTAAAAAATTATATTAGCACCTATATATACTGTATATTTTATATTAACTTATTTTTTACCCGTTAAATGGAAGCTAACGCCACCATATCTATTATATTTTATCCATATCTGTATATAAAATATCGATATTTTAAATATATAAAATATGCTTTCGACACGTGTCAAAATCTAATGTGGCCATCTAATAAATTATTGCTCACTTAACTCATTTTGGCCATATCTATTTCAGGTCGCATCCTCTCAAACTTCTACAAGCAAAATACCTTCTACTTCAATAGAAAGAGTTCAATCAGAGGAAAGTGAAATAGACGACTATCCAATACCATTGCATGCTTTACGATCAAAATCAGGTGATAACTGTTTCGTTTTTCTATATTTATTGAACTAGCGACATTTATTTTTTTTTGTTTATTTATTTTTAATATTTTTAATACTTTTGGTACAGGACGGGATTTTAATATTAGGGGTATTGCCATTTTGCACAGATAAATTACATAGATTTTTCTAAATAAAATTCTTTAGAATTTTTTATTTTTTTTATTTAAAAATTTTAAATTAAATTCTATTTTTAAATATATTTATTTAATCAAAGTATTAACCCACGTGCCATAAAATTGAATACATTTCTGCCTTACTTTTTTTAACAGAGACAAAGATATCCATATGTATGATATACCCCCGACACATCGTACTTACACTACCCAGAATACACGTTTAAACACGCCTTTGTTAACTAGGCTGGCGTGTGCCAGGGATGATACATGTTGGCTCGACAGCTTGGAGACTCGTGACCTTTCAATATTATGGGCACCCCAAATCAATTAATGATGGACTACCCTAAGGTTCAGTGCTATCTCCCACACTATTCAATCTGCATATCAACTATATGTTGCATTCCTGCAGCGTTCATTGCAATGCATATGACAGTACGCTTATTATATCTCTCACGCTGTGGTGGAAAGCGGAGAATATAACTGTGTCCTAGATTTAGTCCACCTTGGAGCAGGTCTCGAAACGGGGTGGACGTAACCTCGTCCAATTTAACACCTCGAAGACACAAGTTTGCACATTTCTTGCTGTACTGCTAAGAGTACTGATTAGGCCGAAGCAGTACTTCACATCAGGGCATAGATTTCTGCTATGCTGCTGCTATAAAGCTCAGGTCCGTGCTTATGTGGAGCACTGTTCCCACCTATGGGCAGGCATCCAGCATAATAACAACAACCAACCAGTTGACTCTTTTCAACACCGGGCAGCCCGAATTTTCGATGATCCTAAAGTCACAGTCGGATAAGAATCCTTATGCATACGGGGAGATGTTAGTTCTCTGTCGGTATTCTACCGTTTTTACAATGGAGAATTTAAACGTCGAGTGTACAAATATCTTCACCCTCAACGTCGGCCACCCATCCACAATTTCTCTATTGTTGTAGATGTCCATGGGCGAAAGTAACCACTTCCGTCAGGGTGTCCTTCTGCTTATTTGCCTCCTTTTTTCAATAAAAATATAATTCTTTTTCCATGCTAAAAATTGTCTAAATTGAAAAAAAATGGTAGTCTATTGGGGTGAGATCTGGCGAGTAAGGCATGAGCAGGATGGTTTCTAACTTGGTCTTGTAGTGTTAAAATTGTTTCATCATTATTCGGAGTTCTGCACAGTCAACATGTTATGTTATGCTGTTATGGCATGAAACAAAAACAAGTTTGCGTTTTCACTAATATTTTCCTTATTTAACGTTAGCGTTACCATTTACGTTTAGCGTTACCATTTACCATTTACGTTAGCGTTAGCTGTCATTGTTTGTGTGCTTTTAATTTCTACATTTAAGTTCACTATATAGGTTCGATTTGTATCGGAAGAAAATAGCAGGAAGTTGGTATCCTTACTATATTTCTAAAAATGATCGGAAAGAAGAGCATTAGGTTATTTAGTATGATGGTTAGACAGATACAAGTTATTTATGTCTTTGTGGTGATTCCAGATATTGATGAACGAATAGTGCTAGAACCAGGAGATCTAGTACGATGTAAATACACATACAATCCACAAGACGAAGGCAATCACAGTGTGAGAAGATATGTGGAAGTTAGTGGTTGGCCAGGCTCACGTGTGGATATTATTGTGACTGGAATATGTGATTTGCCAAGGTATGTATGTAAATATACAGACAACATTTTTATAAAATGGCTTATTAAAAAATATTTTTATATATATTTTTATATTATGAAGTTGAGTATGATAAATAAATACTACAGTATTTATAAATGTATATCATATTTTATATGAATTATGAAGGTTGGATAGCCGGCCGAAGAAAATGTTTGAAAGTTTTGTTCGGAGATCTGTAGAAAGTAAAATTTATAAAGGCACTTACTTAGATGACTTAAAACATTTTGAATTTGGTCCTATCTTTATTGGAAGCAATAGGTAAGTCGATATAAAATATTTGTAAATATAGTTATAATTTTTAAGTAATAGTGAAGAGTATATTTATATATTTTACAGAACGTACGAGGAAAAGCACGCCATCGATCTTAAAAATTCTTCTTTGATCACGGCCAATATCGATATTGAATTTCTAGAAGATACCACTATTTTTCAACTTGATAAGAATTTCCTTAGCTTGGAGGTACGATACAAAATGAAATTCAAATGGATTTCATAATATCTAAAAGAGTTAAGACTAGATGTTTGACGTATTTTATTATAGTATTCTCTTTATGTATGTACGATGTATACGTTATAAAGTATAGATATTTTTATGGAACATGATACAGTTTATATAAACCACATTTACAAGTAAATCTTTGTTAATATAAAAAATTACATATTTCGAGGCATTCATACACATGTTCTTTCATCAGCCTGGATGTAGGGGAAAGTTGACGATATCAGCGGCTCCCACAGAAGTCGGTGTCCACACCAGTGTCTTGTTGTTCTGTATTAAAGATAACCCAGAAATTGTTCGCGTCACTATCACCTGCAGTGGAGTTGTTCCTGCGGTCGAAATTCTTCCGCTTTCTAAAACCATTGGTAAACAATAATTTGTTATTTTTTGACATTATATTAGTATATATATTGTTAACATTTTTTTTAAAGTGTTATTCCCACACTAAGGAAATTGAAAAAGATAAAACCGTTGAAAACCGTTCAAGAGGCGCGGGTTCAAATCTAGCTGCGTTCAAATTTTTATACGTTTTCTAAATGTCTTTTTCAATTATATTAGTATACTTAATCTGGCCTAAAAATACTGCTATAAATTAAAAATAAACAAAATACGACATTTGAATTTGTAATTTGTAATTTTTATACGATTGTTCGTGCCAGAAAAAGATCTGGCCGTCTACGTAGTGTTCAAAAATGCGATCAAAGCAGTAAGGAAAAAATCGTGGAATCTCCGAAAGCAAAGATTTTTTCTCGGGAGAAAAAAATAATTTGAAAAGTTCAATTAAAAGATGGTTTAGAACTTGCAGCCTACAAGAGACGCACTGATAATTTTGCAACTGATAATTTAAAACAGAATAGGGTGTTCAAGTCACAGGTCACAAAAATTTTTACGACAGACCAATATTTTAACAAATAAACCGTGTTTATGATGCAAGCTCTAAAGAAGCTTCCCAATTAGTCAACAGAGTACTACCTGGGCATTATCTGACTTCAGTGAGGTTTGGTGTCACCTATGAAGGAGTGACTGAGTCATATTTTTGTAAAAAAGGAATCAAAACATAGGCAGAGGTGTTAAAAAGCCATTTTTAAAAAGGTATTTTAGCCCCTGAACAACACCATATTCATTAACCAGAATGATCCTTTCAGCAAGACTCGGCGTCGGGTCATACACTTCGATCCGTCCAATCTTGGTTACAAACGAAGACAGGAAAGCGACTCATCAGAGCTGAAGACTAGCCGTCATCTAACTTGATCTTAACTCCGATTGGATTCCACTGGATTATGACGTAGTCATTCCACTGATCATGACGTAGTCATTCTCACTGGATTGCGACGGGAAGTCATTCCACTGATTATGATGTGGGTCAGTTTTAGAGAGTAAGGCTCACTTAAACGTTGTGATAATTGAGTCCCTAAAACAATCCATACCATAACTAGCCTCAATGTTTAAAGGACTGTGTTGCAGCAAACGGAGACCACTTCGAATAAGCATTATATATTTTTAATGTTTTTATATTAATGTTACCACTACAGTGAGTTAGTTTACTAACACACTGTAGTAGTTATTCATGTCACGTACAATAAAAACATTTTGTTTTTCTTTGTAACAATATTTATAGCGAGACTCTAAGTACAATATACTACATTTTTATTATTATTTGCTTTGTTTTATAAAGCGAATGATATGGAAAGGCGGCATTTGTGTATAGTTTATTTACTTAAAAAAAATAATTATTATAATAATTCTATTAAAATATATAAAAACATCGTAAGCTAGCAATAATTATTCTGAAAATATTATTCTCGCAATAATAATTTACTTATAGTTTACTTCATATTATTTTAGTACAATAAACTTTAAATAATTAACTATGCCAAACTAATTTTTTTTATATTAATATTAGCAATTATTTACAGAATATGGTAAACACCTATTATATCGCCGTGAGGATGATCGGTTTATAGTTAAAAATGACTCCGTCCTATCCGTTAAATGGCAAATTCGTAATGCTGATGATTTTGTAGAGGATTTTATAATAGCTCATTCTAGCGGCGTTGTATCTAGAAACGACAATCAGGTCGTCTCGGTGACCTACATCGCGTGCAGAGTCGGCGTCATCTCTAACAAAGCACTGACTATTGATGTTAGTTAAATTTAACTTTTACTAACCGTTTTGAAAGCTTCAATGAAATTAAAATAATATTTTTTTAATATTATAAATGTTTAATATCATCAAGAAACATTTTAATTTCTTTAAATGATTCAATTTTATTGCAACTTTTTTAAATTTTACGAAAAAATCTATCTCAGAATTAGAGGATCAAACCAAAAGTCTAAATTTTACAATTACACATTGTAAATTTAGAAATTAGTTCTAGTTTTCGTTTGGAATTGTGAAATATTTCACTGTGGACTTTAGATTTACGATGAAAGAGGTCGCGGGGAACCAATGCTGACCGGACAATGTTATTCATGAATCTCGCAGAATGAAACATGATGTAATGGTGGAATGTGCTCTCACGAAAAATCCAAGCGAGAATTTCTTAAATTATGGAAACGTTAAAGTTAATTCTACTGTGTATAAAGAAATGTATTTGCTTAATCGAGGAAGATATATAATGTTTATTTTAAGTAAGTATCATATTGTGTCAACATGTTTTTATATGACCAAATGTTTGCTCAATCAAACAAGAGAGTGAAAGCATCTGTATATTTATTTCTCTTTTATAAGAAATCTAATTGCAGTTTTTATATGTTTATATAATGTCTAGGCTGAAAAAGGTGAAAAATTTTCCCGAGCCTTCTCTGCTACGATCATTTGAAGCTTTACCCGAGTGCGGTTTAATACCGCCGTCCATAAAACTAATAACAATAGAGTTTGAATGCACTCCTACTACGTCCATGAATATAGTAAATGTTCCTGCGTACATTTGCTCACTGCTGGACGGTAGCAAGAATCAAGTGGTTGTTGCAAAATTCCCAGTCTGTGTTACTATTGCCTCTTTTTACAATACGTAAGTTTTCATTTTATGTTTGTTATTGGCACCGTCGAGACGCTTGAGAGTTATATGATTGGACTAGTGGTGGGTGTAGGTTCAATCCTCAATCTGGGAAATGGTTATATTTAAATTACGATGATGTTTCATGCACTTGATTCCCCCCCACCAATTATTATTATATGTGTCTTTATCACCAATTGTTATTTATCAAAAAGTTACACATACAATAATTGAATTGAATATAAATATATATCTAGACAAACACTGTCCATCATTTCGACTTATATCTTTCACACAAAATGGAAATTATGTATCTTTGCCAATATATCACATCAAAACAATGCCTATCAGCTGTAGGAATATGTATATAACATTGCCTAATTACATATAATTTTACATTTAAAGTTTCACCCTATTTCCACTTGGCGAGCTGAACTTTCACATAATACCTGTTGGAAGTAGCGTTGTAAGGGAGGTTATTTTGAACAACACAAGCAAATGCCCTATTACATATGAAATAGTTCTTCCATTAAAGTACCGTCCGGACCCAGAAGATCCTCAGCCACAAGTAAAGCTTAAAGATAATAAGTATGTTATTTACATTTGCTTTTTGCATTTTGATAGTTTTACATAGAAGCCATCATGCCGCAGTGGGACAGCGTCTGATTGCAATCGATATTGGTTGTGGCTATGATCCCCACTCGGGGAAATTACTATATATTAATTACTTTCATTTCTCTGCTCTGGTAAGGTAAGGTTTTCTTGTTTACCCTGCTATGATTGAAAAAGCGTATAGTTTTATATAGTTAAAATGTTGATATATTAATTATATATATATATATATATATATATATATATATAATGCTACTAATGTTAGGCTGTTAATTGTTATTGCTATATATGCTATTATTTCGACAGATTAAAAAATCCACCACTTACGTGCGGTAATTTCCTTTTAATGAACGAAGACAATTTACTTGCACCAGGCACTAGTAGGACATTTCAAATACAGTTTACAGCGACAGCGGCTACGACCTTTGAAGAAACAATTAATTTTATCATTAGTGACACTTGTCCAGCTGAAAGTCAAGGAGTTCCACTAAAATTAGTTGGTACTGGAGCGATGCCGACTCTAGACTTTTGGAACTTAGAAACAACGTTCCGAGAACATTTGATTGTAAAAAATCTTTGTGAATACAAAGTTCCAGAGGTGCGGTAAAGTTTAAATGAAATTGTGATATTATACTTATATGATATATTTTTACCTTGTTGTAAATTTATAAAATATTTTAAATAATTTAGCATATTGTAAGTTTATATGTGGAAGCGCAGAATGCCAATATTGTTTATAATAATGCATGAGAAATATATTAAATATAATAATATAAATATTACGCACTACCATATGTTTGACGTACATTTCTTTACGCGTTGTTAAACGGCAATACAACGTGCGTGTTCGCAATGTGCATTTACGGGGCTAACAGTTATTATCATTTTGCGCAAGTACAAGTAGTTTTAAAACTAGATTGAGAATATAAAAAAAACTACAGTTCTTAAAGGTACACTTAATTTAATAAAAAAACCATTTTTTATTTAATTTTTATAAAGTGACTAGAGCGGTTGAAAATTGCTTAACGTACATGGGCAGCTATCGAAGTCCCCTGCATGTCCCCTGCGGTACCGTTGGTTCATGGATGGCGTTACACCCTATATAATGAACTTAATAAATGTTTTTGTTTCAATAATTTATAAAGTTTTTGCAATAACATCTTTAAAGATACATACCTAAACATCTGTCCATATAAACTATATATATTACTAATATTATGATATATTTTAGTCGTCAGCGCATTGCGTGTTTGTTGAAGACTCTGTCACACTCTATTTCTTTTGCGTAACCGTGAATACGAAATATGTTGGCATCATAGATCTATATAACAGTGGCCTGGTTGCTTGCGCACTGAACATGAGATTACACTACCAGTCAAATTGTAGCCAGGACATATTCTCATTAGACAAGTACCAAACACACATTGAACCGCTTCTACATAAAAACTTGGGTATAATATTCACCCCCAAGTCTCTAGAGGTAATGACATTTTTAATATATATTTTTTAGCTTCACACTTTCTTTTAGTAAAGCTGGGTAAGCAGAAAGAACCTAGTAACAAGACACTTATTTCTTCACTTTCTGCCCGAATTTGAAGTATTGCGTGTTGAGTGAAGAAAATTAACGCCGCGCTTTTACCAGAGTGGTGAAATGAAAATTATTTAAATGTAATCATTCGCCCGAGTGAGAATCAAACCTTCATACAATCACATTTACAGTAAGGTTGTCTCACTGCGCCACACTCACATTATTGCTATAAGAAAAAAAAACATTATTTAAATAAAAACGCAATAATTATTTTCTTAAGTAATCGATCAAATTATAGCTATACAGTAAATAAATAATTTACTTTAGTCCATGAATTTTAGGAGTATCGAGCAGTATTAGAAATACGGTTGAAATTATTACAAAATCAAGAGCAATCATTCAAAATTTGCCTTATCGGCGAAGGCGTAATCCCAAGAATATGTTTGATAACGCCAATATTACGACATCACAGGATAGCTATACTGCGTTTTCCAGTTACATGTCTTGGATCTATTACATATAAACAGCTTAGTTTCAAAAATGTCAGTTCAGTGAAAGCTTTAGTAATGGTCGAGATATTTTATTCAATGGACGAACCAAGACCGGTATTTTGGCTCACTACTGCACAAGAGAGTGAATGTATGATCGTAACTGGTAACAATGGCAAGTACAAAGCTTAATTCGTTATAATGTATATTCAATAACTCATAAATATTTAAACAAAGGAGGATTTAAACTCGCGGTCCAAACACCGTCCTAGCGCTCTATCTAAATAAGCCAAACATTCCTATTTAGTTACGTTAAAATTTCACGTCCAAGTGAGTGAAAACATTTTAAAATAAAATAATTATAATATATTTTGCTCGACTGGAACTAGTTCTATGAAAAATTTTCAGATGACATGAATTTAAATATGAAATTGGTTTTAAAACCCGAAGAAATAGCAGAACTGTATGTTCACTACAACCCGATAAAGAAAGGCAGAGTGTCTTGTGACGTTAAAATAACGATATTTGAAAATCCCTACGAATATTTTACGGTAGAAGTCGTTGATTTCAATTATTTCTAATTCTTATTTAAATATGTTACGATATTGCATATTGTGTAATCGTGAATTTATTTAACACGTTTGAAAAAAGCAGCACACTTTTTTCCCGCATAGCAAGGTGATTAGAGAGTCTAGAACCTAGTGTCAAAACGCTTCGTTCTCCACTTTCCGCCCGAAATCGAGACATTTCGTGTTGAGTGGCGGCACTCAACGCCGTACGTAAGGCAAAGCCTTCACGGCGCACTTTTAGCAGAGCGGGGAAACAAAAATATTTTAAACATTATTATGCCCCCGTGTAGGAATCGAATCCACAACCAGTCGCGTTTACAGTGAGACACGGACCCACTGCGACACGACGGTCATCTTGAAATACTTTTTGAAATATACGGTTATTAGATATTTTTTTAATTATCCTTACGTAGGTGTTATGTGAAGCTGAAGCCTTTATGGAAGATGTCATATTGCTAGGTTTGGAAATGCTTTCTATGGATATCGACTTGGATGCTTACAAAACTTCTGCGGAAGGGTAACATTTTAAAAGTCAATATAAAATGTATTTAAAAAGCTTTATTTCATAAACCTATTAATAAATTGAAATTTGTCAGAAATAATATTTATAAAAACAGGCATTTCATTAGTGAATATTTTTATTAGGACGTTATCCACGGTATCGACAGTCGATAGTAGGAAAAAAAGCAAAAGCGCGCCCATAGATAAAAAGAAATCGTCATCCGGTAAACGACCTAAGAAGATGTCCTTAGCGTCAGTCAAAGTGAGCGATACTGCTACTAGCGCGGAACATTCAGTTCTTAAATACATATTGAATTACGGTGAGATAAGCGTTCTTTTATATTATTTAAAATATTTTTCGTCTATTAAATACAAATAATTTATTTATTTTTGATTTCACACTTCTCTCGCATTGTTGCAGCATAGCTTATTTTTTAGCATAAAAAAATAGCTTCACGCTTTTTCCCGCATAATCTAGACACAACCCACTCCGTTCTCTAAATTCTGCCCGAATGCCATAAAATAGTTCTTGAGTGCAATGTTGAAACACTGCTTTGCCAGAGCTATTAAATAAAAATAATATGAATATAATCCTTCCCCCGCATGGCTATCAAACCCACAAACATCACGTTTAATCAGGCATAAATATTTATACTTTTCTTGATGTATAAAATAGGACATAACATAAAGGGTATAAGCTAAATTGGATTTTTTTGTACATCTATCACTTAAGCATAGGTGGCTGTGAGCTAAGTGTAATGCATAGACGCTCTGTAATCATGGTAAATAACTCTGAAAGAGTATATAAGTTCAAATGGAGCAAAGTGGAGCATGTGCTCGTGAAGCCATCCACGGGTTACATATCGCCTGGGGAAGAAAAAGATATTGAAATTATTTTCTTCTGTCCACAACCAGTAGAGATCAAAAAGGTAAGCGTTACCGAAATTACTCATTATATTTTCTTTTAGAATTACCTTTACTTTTGATATTAATAGATGTTTTTAGTTAATTAAGCCAAGCACATATCGTCGTCGTGCGTGCAATTTGCGTAAAACTGTTTGTCAATATCGCGTATCTACATTTTAGAATTTTACAGGACGAAGGAAAAAAATGATTTGGTTACACAAATAGTGTTTAGCGGTATTGTTTTGATTTAAATAGGAGTGTTCTTATTGACTAATTCAAATAGTATAAGAATAGTAGCCGCATAATTTCAATATTTACACATAACGAAGAATTACAAAAACGTAGTGCACTAAACTGAGCGCAGCTTTAATACGGTTATAATTTTACTTGTTTAGTAAGTTTATAATCTCATTACTATATATACATATAGGTTCTGGTATATTGTACTGGCTGATAAATTATACCACCTCAATAATGTCCACTAAATGATACTATTTTTTATTACTGGCAATACCAAACTATATAACAATAACATATGAGCTGACTGAGCTATTCCCTACTTTTGATTTTGTAATGGCGTCCGGCAAGTGCATTTGGTTTGAGAGACAAATACATTTTTGTTAATGTTTAATATAAGTTTGGACGAATATACTTAAGGACAGTACAGACTCAGTAAAAGGGTAAGTTACAAATTAGCTATAGTAATTTATTTATAATCACGTCTCAAATTATAAAGTATCGTACTTGTTAAGTGTTGAAATTATAATGTGACAAATAATTTATTCCTCACCCCACTAGTTGTCTTAATTGCAGTTATACAATTATCCAACCACATTAGCAGTTTTTTCAGATGAACGATAACCGATGAAAATAAAGAATGGAAGAAGGAAAACTTATATTGTTCACGAAAAGTTGTTCACAAAACGCGGAGATGGGATTGAAACAAATATTTGCCATATATTCTGTTCAAAGACCTAGTATATTACATTATACTTGAAAACGAAATAAATTTTGCCAATGATTTATATGTGCATAAAATAACAGTAGCTACTTTCCGGTCTGGGCTGGCAAACCCGGGCTTCCAGGTTCACGGAACCTGCACATGAAATCCAGATATTTGCTGTAAATATTTATTTACCAAATAATATATTTAAGTTACAGAGATTTTCTTTGTTTTTAAATAACATAGTAAAGGGTTTTATTTTATAATTATGAATTTAACATAAATATTTTATATTTGTTAGCACTTTTTCAGTATATAAATATAATATCATTTATTAATATTGTGTGAATTATTATAACTATATGATTTAACCATATATCATATATGGAATCACCTTTTAGTGGTACAATTTGCCTAACCTGTGGTACAATATAACCGACTATTCGGGTATGATGTTCCAACAGAAGCTTCAGCTTCAATCTTCAGAAAAACGTATATTTTGAGAAATCCGCTAAGAGCATGGAGTTGACTTTGCGGTATGTGTTAAACGAGATCCTAAACTATGAAAATTGGATAAATACTTAATACTACTTGTTTTAATTAATATCCAAACGAGGTATTTGGATGAAACTGTAAAATGGCCTAATATATCCGACTCTCCCCTACATCAAGAGCGACTTTTTGCTTTTTTATAGTTTTATTTTGTAAATCAGAATTTTTAAGAATAAAAGGCAGATATTATTTGAAACTTAAATAATTGGACTCGTTCTTTTGAGAAGTAAAAGTGTAGTTTAGCGATACTCTTTGCTGTCCTTAGAGCAACACGCAACTCCGAATTGCTCTATGGTCTGTTATATAAAAAGTACTTTGGGTTGTTGCCAAGTATTTAAAATTACTTTATAATTATACCTTAATAATTGTATATAATAAGAAATATGTAAATAAAACTATTAACTTATTATAGTTGATATTTTAAAATTGCCAGGAATTTCTGAATCTAACTTTGGTCGCAATTAGTGACGATTACCTAACATTTGATGTTAGAGCAACCACTTGGGATAATCGGCAAATGATTACAACCTTCGATCGTAATACGTATGTTCTTTTAATTTATGTTTTTTGTTACTTATATAGTAAGTAAAACAAGACACTTACATTCCGACATGAAATAAAAGATCATTTCACTTTTTTGACTGTATGTCAAACGGAGATGTCATGTTAATCATTAAAAACAAAATGATTGCTCCGAGGGGAAATCGAACCCACAACTACTTAGTGTACTGTTAAAAAATATCCTACTGACCTGTGCCAAAAGAGTATGTATGGAAAACAGCTTTACAATGTAGTATGAACTTGTACTGCAATAAAAAATTATATGCCCTTGAGTTCTTAATCTGTAGAATATTGTGCGTATAACCTTCATCTATTCATATAGTCAGTTATTATTTAATATAGAGAAGCCGGTCTCAATGAGAGATGTGAAGCAATACTAAATGAGCAGACGAATCCCAATCAAACGCCGGAAGCTCTGCCAGACGTGATAAACATGGTCGTTGTGTATTCTGCTACCACTGAATACACTAAATACATGTGCGATCTAAATGGAGAAATTAATTTGGAGGAAACGTTTATTTACAAAGTAAATATGTTATATCTAATTATTACGAGTATATAAATTTTTAAAGTATATTATATAGATTTGAGAATGCATCTATTGGATGAGATCAAGCACTTAAAATTTATTATATTTTGATCAGTTCAAAATATATATATATATATATGATTACAGCATATATATATATTATAATTAGTATTATATTATAATAATTATTATAAAATATCTTTTATTTATAACTCATTATTACTCGTTGATAAATAAAATCTTTAATGATTGTCGTTTTATTAATCATTAAAATTAACAAAAATCATTAATTATTGTGTAGTTAAAAAAAAGGATTCATGTTTCCCCATAGAAACATGCATTTGCTTGCTTTTTTTCATATTTTATTTCATATTTTAAATTAATTTGGTTTGCTATATTTGTAGATTCGTAATTTTACTTTCAAAGTAGAAAACACAGGAAAAGTTTCAATGAAAATATTGTGGAATTTTGTTATTGATGACGAGTTTCCAGTTAGAATTGATAAATACGAAAACCTTGACGTTGGTATTTTTACTTGTAAATTAATATACTTAAATAAAGTTCTATTTTATAAAGTTATTTTAATTATAGGACATAAATGAGGATAATGAAAGGAATACACAAGAAGACAATTTGTTTGTGGAACAGACGGGTGAGAATAGTAAATTACTTTTTTTTAAAATTAGTGCCTAATAGTTATAATTTTTTTCGTTTTTGCAATTGTTTAACGACTAACCGGTATTTTGAACGTAATTTTGCAATATAAACCGTAAATCCATACACATAACCTAAGGTGGCATTCATGTATCAGTTGATACTATTTTTGCATAAATTAAGTAGTCGTATTATAAAGTAACCCTTAACATTTACAAGATCTATTTCAGATCCAACTAAATTAACCTTATTCAGCGGTAGTTCATCAAGAGACAGCGTAGACACGTGGTTTGAGAACGATTTACCGTTTGTGATAGAGCCAGCGAAGGACTGCTTAAAACCTAATGAGAAAAAGGAATTTAAAGTTACTTTTGCCCCATTAGAAGCTTTTTGTTTCAATATCAAATTAAAAAGTACAATAGGTAATACCTTTTTTACTGTGGGTTGTATTTGTTTAATTGTAACTCTATGAACCAAAACTTAAATTGGTGATAAATATTGAGAATAATTGGTATCGAATCTATACTAATATAGAAAAAAAGAGATTGTTTGCTTGGATTTTAATCAAAAAAAAATTCACCGTTGAGTAGTTACATTTTCACTGAGTAGCATAGGTTATTTTTAACTTGGAAAATTGAATATACATTTTTACTAACCCAAATGTTAACAAAATTGTCATAAAATTTCTTTCATCGCATGCGCTGCGAAAACTATTTAGGATAGAACGAAGTAATGATTTACCATATTAAAGAACATATCAATATCTATAAACCACAATAATTTGGGAATTCCACCCACAATTGTAATTGTCAACTGTAATTTGTCACTCCTTAAACAGATTATATGATAATAATATTAGTTTTGAACATATAAATTCATAATAACATTATTTAATGACAATGAAAACTATTTCCTACTAAAATAATTTTTAAATTTTTAGACAACTTAGATCCCTATGATCAGAATATATCCTGCAAAATACGAGCAAAGTCTTTGGTGCCGTATGTGCACCTCGACATCGAAGAGAGCGATTATTTGACGTCTGGAAGAAGGAAAGCGACTGGAGTTGCTCTTCCAACTTACACTACTGTGCTGGAATTTAACGTCCTTGGCTCTGGGTGTTATAAAAAGTAAATGGTTCTTAATCGTAAAAAGTGGTGTTAATCGTTCTTATTTTACATTTTAGTTAGATATCATTATCTTTATTTTATTTGAGGCCATTGTAGTGCAGTTGGACAGAATCTGACTATAAACGCGATTGGTTTTGGATTCGATTCCTGTCCAAAGGAAATCATTCATATTTAATATATTTGCATTCCTCCGCTCTGATAAGACAAAGCGCGGTATTGTGGATCGCCACACAATGTCTTGAATTGGGGCAGAAAGTGGAAAACGGTGTGTCTTGGCACAAGGTTTTCACTGTCTACGCATTAAAAATTGTGAACGAAAGTGAAAAAAACCTTGTGGTATAAATATAAAAAATGACCAATCGTATGTGTAAGAAATTAAAAAATAAATAAAAAGAATAATGAACAAGTATAGGAATAGAACTTTTTTCTTTGGATATTAATTAATAAATAAACATAATATTTTTATTTATATTAAGGGCTTTCAATGTGATAAATCCAACATGTGAAGGCTACGAGTTCATATTTGAAATGATAATGTCAGACAAGCCCGATTTGATTCCTATGCACTGTGACATGCTAAAGGGTTTCGTGGAAGGAGGCACAAGTGTAGAAGTCGTCTTTACGTTTGCACCAACAGCACCTGGAGTTAGTGGCTCAGAATTTTGCATTATTGTATTGTGTACTTGTATTATAATTTTTTTTATCGTATTGTTCTTAAGACTTATTTGTAATGTATATAAAGATAGAGAGAAGAGAAGAAGAAAATATTTATATTATAAAATGTTAATATTTGTAAACATAGTATTTAATTCTATGATTTGTAATAACTATTCACAGGTCTACGAGTCACAGTGGAAATTTATTATACCAGCCTATTCATTAACTATGAATCTATTAATAGTAGGCTTAGTGCGAGAACCAGAAGTAGTGTTTATACCTACTATTTTAGTAATAAGAAATTCTTTAGTGGGCTTCACTACCTATAATGAAGTTATATTGAAAAATAATGAAAGTGAGAGCCTTAATTTCGAATTTAAAGGAAATTCTCTTTGCAACGAGTCAGGAACGACTCCGGTAATAGTTGAACCCGAACGCGGCGTTCTTCGACCCAGAACAGAAACGCCTATTAAGTTAGTGCCTACCTTACCCAAATAAATTTTTACCTACCTTATTCAAAGAAATATTTATATATATTCGACTAACGCGCTTACTACTTAATTGATATAATATGATAGAAAAATTATCAAATTTAAAAGTAAGACAATTGTATTTATATATTTCAGAATAACATACACTCCAATTGAAGACGGTCCGTTATCTTTTAAGATATTTTGTAGCGTGACGCATTTGACGAAATTAATTACTTTATGTGTGAATGCATTAAGTTATTCTATTAAACCGAAAATAATCTATTACTTGATTGGAAACGACCACATTTTGTGTCACGATGCCGTTACTAATATACATTTGGATCAAGTTAGTATGAAAAATTATTTTAAATAATAATATATTAAAAAAGACCTTAAAACTAATAATATTATGTTTTGGTCCTTCGAGCCAGACTAAATATTTATTTTATAACAGACAGCGTCTACATATGAAAGAAGAATACCATTTACCATAAAAAATGAAGGTTCAGCAACTTTTTTCTTTGACTGGCATTACAATACTAGCGCTGTTAAGAAGTATCTACAACTCTACGTAGAGCCAAATAGTGGCCACGTGACACCCGCTTGTGATGTCGAATGCATACTTCATTTCACATTGAAGAAAGTACCCGTGCAAGCTTTCCCAGTTACTTTATCTGTATGTATTCAGTGATATTAAAACTAATACTCGAAACTATTTATCATAGAATTCAATTGTACTATCCTTATTGTTACTCTACTTATTTAATTTTGAAAATGGAACTCAACCAAATAGGAATCAACAAAAATATTTAGAAATAGTGACCTTAGCAAAATATCGTTAATGATAAAGTTTTTAGAATATAAGTGAGTTACAAGGAACTAACTAAATTTATTTTGGGAATATACAGTGTGTATATATATGTGATTAACAAATATATTAACTTTAAATATAGATATCCGATGGACCTGAATATACCATACATATTCATTCGGAAATAGAGAAACCGTTATATCATTTTTCATGCATGGAATTTGACTTTGGAAGGTGTATAGTGAACGCTCCCGATCCTACGTACAAGAAAAATATAGCGTTTGAAAATGATGATATAATGCCTGTTAAGTACGTTTAAATCTTATTTTTATATTTTATTTTATACTTTAAATTCATATAAATTCTAATAATATAAAAGATTACGGGTTTGCTAGTATACACTAGCGCAATTCGTAAATCTTGGAGAACTTGTCGCTCTACGATTTTGATTTCATGCTGTCTTTTATCATTATCAACTATTGCCAATTATTACATACATACATACGAGTACATTTATTTTAGCTTGGACTTAAACTTTTCTAACTTGCCCGAGTTATTTGTGAATTACAATACAGAAACTCCTATTCAACCACACAAACGGTTAAAGATTTCAATATATTTCCGTCCTAAGCAAGTAAAGGAGTATGAATTTAAACTTCAGTTTTGGGTGAACTCGCTTTGTGAGGAAATTGTTACAATCAAGGGCGAAGGTTTGACACCATTTTACTTTTTATATAAATATGATATTATTAGTTAGATGCTTTGATGACCTATACTATAAAATTATATTAACTTGTTGTTATTTTGTAGGCATCCCTCTGCTTTTCGATTTATTCGAAGGCTGCCAAAAGAGTTTTGATCTCGGACCAGTGAAAGTTGGTGAAAAAATAATACGTCAAATAGAAGTCATGAATCACAGCAAAGTGCCGATAGACGCCAGTTTCATATTTAGGGTGATGTACCAAAATGTTGAAGAAGATAATACAAAATCTGAAGGGACTAGCATTTGCCTAAATCCAAGTGTAACAGATTTACGTGTGTCGGAAATTGGTCCTTCGAGGTTGTAATCTTTAAAATATATCAGTGTTTCAATATAGTTATTTAAATAAATTCAAATTTAGCTGTGATACAATCAGAAAGTTTCATGTCTTCACTTAAATTTATTGGTTAGCATATGTAAGTAGAAAGCTAAAATATGTTTATAATTAGACTTTCCCTTATATTTTACAACATATAACAAACGCGTATTTGTTGACAATCGGCAATAGTTACTTATAGTAAGCGCGTTCTAAGTTGAACAGACTGAAGATAGTTATAAAAGAAGTCACAGAACCGACTCTAGGTAGTGATTGGCGGCAGACCCGGTTAGCGACGCGGCAAGGCGACAAACGCTAGTGATTACATTATGCATGGTGTCTTGTGTCTCAGTCACTCGTCAACCCTTATTGCTTGAAACTGCGCGAAATTTTCGGATAGCCTAGATATGTCCGGTCAACATAAAATAGGCTTACTGTACCTGAATGATTTTCTTGACATCACCGTTTACAAATATAAATATATCTTTTCATCTACTATATTCAAAATATTTTTATCGCTTTTTTTAGAGGCGAAATGCTACAGAAATATAAGACAGATAAAATACAAGAACAAATAGCGTTGGATTCGAAAAACGCTCTGTCATCTTTGAAGGCGGTACCAAGCAAATGTACCATTAAACCGCACATGAAAGTGCCTCTCAAAATACAGTTCAAGCCAATTGGCATGATAAGTAATTTAGACGTGCAGGTATAATAATTTATCTCACATACATTATTTTTTGTAACTACACTAATATGCATGAGGCCATCGCGGCGCAGTTGGACAGCGTCTGACCCTGTTAATGCGATTGGTCGTGGGTTCGATTCCCGCTCGGAGGAATAAATGTATTTAAAGTATTTTCGTTTCTCCACTCTGGTAATTAAGGTAAAGATTCAGTTTCGCCAACGAGTAACAAGGAAAGTCTCATTTCGGGCGGAATAACTGACTACCCTGCTATCTGGTAAAAAAACTAATATACGATTTGTTTCATATTCATTTCCATTTCTAGTTTTTTTATTTGTTCGTAAATAATCCAACAAGCACAAATTCAGACAAATATATTCACTTTCAATGCACCTTTTAATCTTATAATGCTCCATTACGAGTAATTTTTATACCAATTTTTGGTATTTTGATACCAACACGAGTTGCTTAGTATCCTTTATTTTTGAGTAAAATAAATATGTTTCCAGTTGAATATGAAAGTGTTTCAATTTGAACGGCCACTTGTACGCCTGAGCGGCAGCGCTACCGGCATGGACTTGCACTTTTCACAGAACTCGCTGCAGTTTGGCCGAGTGCGAAGGCGAGGGTGTAAAATATTAAAAGTCATGCTCTTCAACCAGGGTGACTTTGGTACTAGGTAATTAAAAAAAAAAAAAAAAAAAAAAAAAAAAAAAAAAAAAAAAAAAAAAAAAAAAAAAAAAAAAAAAAAAAAAAAAAAAAAAAAAAAAAAAAAAAAAAAAAAATTCTACCGAGTCAAGAGTGTCGGGTGTCGTGTCGCCTGTTGGTTGTGGGTCTATTTTCCCCAGACGGTCTTCGAGCCGTTTCCAGTCCGTTACCGTGATTTTGGTTAGTGACGGGGCACAAGCTGGCCCTAGTTTCATGACCACTGGCCTATGGTCTGAGTTAAGCTCTGAGTGAGTTTCGATAGAGCGCACCCTGAGGGGAAGTCACAGAACCGACTCTAGGTAGTGATTGGCGGCAGACCCGGTTAGCGACGCGGCAAGGCGACAAACGCTAGTGATTACATTATGCATGGTGTCTTGTGTCTCAGTCACTTGTCAACCCTTATTGGCTGCTTGAAATTTTCGGAAAGCCTAGATATGTCCGGTCATCATAAAATAGGCTTACTGTACCTGAATGATTTTCTTGACATCACCGTTTACAAATATAAATATATCTTTTCATCTACTATATTTAAAATATTTTTATCACTTTTTTTAGAGGCGAAATGCTACAGAAATATAAGACAGATAAAATACAAGAACAAATAGCGTTGGATTCGAAAAACGCTCTGTCATCTTTGAAGGCGGTACCAAGCAAATGTACCATTAAACCGCACATGAAAGTGCCTCTCAAAATACAGTTCAAGCCAATTGGCATGATAAGTAATTTAGACGTGCAGGTATAATAATTTATCTCACATACATTATTTTTTGTAACTACACTAATATGCATGAGGCCATCGCGGCGCAGTTGGACAGCGTCTGACCCTGTTAATGCGATTGGTCGTGGGTTCGATTGTAATCTAATCCTGAGTTGAGTCTTAGGTTGACCATCGTAGCGTATACAATAAAATAATTGCCTGTAAACATTTTTTTTGAATAATCTAAAACAAGTTCTCATAGCCATCACATATAGGTATAGAGGTCGCAATTCTGAAGTACTAACTTCATTATGATTAAAAATTAGTTAAATTCTTTAAACAAAAATAGTTTTAAAATAGTACTGTTCTGTTTTAAGATTTTTCTGGCAGCCGTTGGTTTCAAGTGAATTTGTAATATCGCCAATGCAAGGCGCAATCGCTGCACATACTAACGTTACCTTCACCATCACCTTCCGACCTGTCAATCATAACCCATTTATAAAAGTGTGGGTAAGTCAGGTTTTTAACTTTTTATTATATTTTTAGGGGTCAGACGCGATAAATATAAAAAATTACAGTTTGATATGGACCAAAAGTAATTTATATCAAAAAATATCAAAAGTAGTTAGCATGAATCTAACATTTATAAGTAATCTCCAAAAGAAGTATTTTGTCTCATACATTTGGCCTTAAACAATTAAAAAGAAATGTCTTCTAATTTTATTGAGGAATAAGGGTGGATAGTTATGGTACTATGTTGTAGTCCGCCCACGGTCCACATTCTCATTTCCCACAGTAGGTTTAAAAACATATAATGCAAACATACATCCATGAAAAAGGCATATTGTGTAACATTGTGAAATTATCATCTTTATTTCATGTGTCAGTTATAAAAATGATAATTTACTTTTCATATTTTTATACAACTTAATTGTTTTTTAATCTAGGCGTGCTGCAATATAGAGAATTATAAGCCATTAGAACTGGCATTGTATGCGACATGTATAGACACCGGTAATATCCAAATAAAAACATTGTATTTCGAATGTCCCGTTAGAGAAGTCAATGAGCAGTATGTTGTCGTTACTAATCCGTAAGTAGAAAAATAATACTTATATTATTATTGTTGATTACTGATAGTCGCTCATCGTGGCGACATAGGACAGCCCCACTCGGGGAAATGGTTTTATTTCAATTACTTACATTTGGTACACCCTTTCTGGCAAGAGGTGGCGTTGAGTTCTGCCACATAGTAATTACGGCCGAAAAGAGGAGAACGGACTGTGGGGAAAACATGAGATATTAATAAGGTTCTCGTGCTTTCATTTACTGATTTACCAGAATTAATTCTATTTTATGACGTTGCAGTTCCGACGACGTATGGCTTATTTTGTCTGAAGTATCTGGTGGTCCTTTTGAAACGTTAAAAGAGTTTCAAGTAGAGCCTAACTCTATTTTTGATATACCAGTCTACTTTAAGCCCAAAACTATGGGGAAACACGAGGTGCGTTTACTTTGTGTTCCCTGTTAAGATCTTTTTTGGATTAATATAAAGTAATTTATCTGACATGTGTACTAATTAGAATTACTTCTTATGTCAGATAAATTATTTAAATTTATTGTGTAATTTAAGACCCGATTGCCTGATATGATTGTGACTTAAATCCTTTTTGGGGATATGCTATACCTTATAATAATATAAAAATGTTTCCCAATTTTATCCCGTACTCGTAGGGTTTAACTATAATTAAACTTAGATAGTACAGCACTACTAACGGGCATGATATTTTCTTAGGCAATGCATTAGTATTTTGAAGTGTAGAATGTTGGCCGAAAATTTTACCCTTAACATACTAATCCACAACCAATAAAGTAGATAACTTAAGATTGGCATACTTCTATATGCAAAAGATAAATAAATTATCAAGATAAGTAAATAAAAAAAGATGTTATCGATGTTTTTAAGGTCTAAGTGATTATATTTATAACTAATTAGCCATTGCCACTACAACTATTCTTTTATAATATAAATTATATTTTAACAGAGTCAAGTTCTATATTCTCCCCTGGGTGAGAGTGCGCTTTTTATAACGTTAATGGGTACAGCGCAGCATCCTAATCCTAACGGCACTATAACAATAACAGTTTCTGCTAAAGAAATTTGTACTAAAGAATTACTTGTTTACAATATTACTGAGGTTAGTTGATACTGTCCTTAAGACAGTCATAATCAATTTTACTCAACGCTAATCATAATGGTTTCATACTATATATTGAAGATATCAACTAAAAGTAAAGTTCTATTTCTTTATATAAAATATTATTTCGCCCCAACAGTGAATAACGCAGAGAAATTTGATACTAGGTTCTCTCTGTCTACTGTAAGTTGAAAAAAAATCTATTAAAATGTCATTTTACAATTTAATTTAAATGGAGTATGTGATGATATTACAGTTACCTCTATTAACATCGTAGGTACGTACTAAAAAGTTAAAAAAATATATTAAATACATCATTGTTAAATTAAAATTAGTTAGATTATTTTAAATATATCTCTATCGTTTTTATCTTCTTGCTTTTATAAATATAAATTTTATATATAAATAAAGTATGATTTATGGTGGTATCTAGTTCCCAGAATCATACGTTGTGTCTACGGAGATTGTCAGAATAACGCCTGAAAAGTTCGAAGGCTACTATGAAATAAAGCACCCTGATACTGTCAAAGTATGGGGACAGGCGACAGGCACTTGCCGTTGGACGTTTGTTTGTTACGAAGAATGTACAATGTTTACAAAGGTATGAAATTCATTAAAAATTTTGTGATAATTATTATATTTATATAGGCCATCGTGGCGTTTGGTGGTTTAAATTTTATGTGACGTTCGAGTAGCGTGATTTTTTCACACATCTCCCGTATTTTGAGAGCAAAGAGACTCATGAAATGTTTTTATTACAAATATAAATCCCACTAGTATTCGAATAAGGAATAGTCGAACAAAGCCACGTGTATCTCAAATAAGCCAAGATGGTAGAATCAAAAATATTGACCACACTACAAAAGACTAAACTGGACGAAAACTATGTATTCTTTTTTTTACTGGTCCTAAATGAGTTCCAGAAGTTTCCATTAACATTAATCAGAAATAATACTTGAACTTATTAGAAATACTTAAATATTATTTTCATCCTGTCTAGGTAATGTTTATAAACGAAGATAATCGTGAATACCAATTTTACAATGTAGAACTAACTGTGACAGCCAGTAAAATTGTAGACACGCTCATATTTACTTCCCGAGCGCTAGAGTCGGTTCAGAAGGAGCTCGTTATTAAGAACCCTCTTGGCTTTGATGCGGAATTTTATATAAAATGTGATAAATTAGAAATTCCAGATGTATTGAGAATTAGTAGAAATTCTGAGGTACGTTTTATATGCCGTTTGTAATATATTAACTTAATACATTTTAATTAAAATTAATAAAATAATAACTTTTTTGCGTTTTACAATGATAAAAAATTTTTTACTTTTAATCTTATAATTTTGGCTAAGTTTCATAAGGTAATTTGTCTTGTGTAGGTAGGTAGGTAGGCTTATTCTTCGAAGGCGCATATTGTCATTGTGCTGAAGTTGAAAGGTTTCCGAATGTCTTCATTTCGGTTCAGTAAAAGTCGAGAACGGAGTGTCTTGACACTAGGTTATCTCTGACTACCCTGCTTTGCGGGAAAAGACTTGAATTTGTACATTTGCATTTATAATAAAATTCGGTACGGATAACGTACGTATATTATAAAATTTGATTGCTGTTTCGGATGGAGGATAAGTTTAAAATGCGACGTATACCCGACCACTGGTCTGCAGTCTTTTAATAAAGTAAATATAGCGAATAGAGTAACTAACTTTTTTAAGTATATAATAAATTTAACTAACTCTTAGTCGACGCTTGTAATGGTTTACTCTCCCCTCGTGGTGGGTGAGTTTGAAGAGACATTGGAAATAAGCAACGACCTCGTAGGCACTTACATTTACACCGTGATATTGAAGTGTCTCCCGGCTAAGGTGAAGAATCTTGAATTTTCTACTCCCCTTGGCTGTAGTATCCCGCTGCGCTTGCGAGTGCAGAACAAAAGTGATGTGCGAACGGACTTTATAGCTACGGTTAATATTAAAATTAGTACTCTTAAGCTTTTATTTTTTACTTTTTCCAAATATAATATTGTATTTGTGTATAGTTGATAATATTTGGCATATGCTACTATACTCACCTAATGCTACAGAATCAATATAAATCAAATGTGTCGTTTTAAAAAACGATACATTTATTAATTTGAATAAGGCATAAAATAACAGAATTATAGCAAGATTAAAATATAAAATTGAAGTTATATTATAAGGCCACCGTGGCGCAGAAGACAAACTGCAAATGCGGTTCGTTCTGGGTGCGATGCCCGAGAGGAACAATTGTATTTATATTATTTTCATTTCTTCGCTCTTCCGCTGCTCAACACGCAATATCTCGGATTCGGTAAAAAAGGGGAGGTCGGAGTGTCCTGACTTGCCTAGGTCCTCTCTGAAGTTTGCACCTAATATATACAACTTATAACCTACCTTAAATTGAAGGTATCCCATCCATCAATAATAACGGAAAAGGTATATAGTCTGGGTCCATACGAGAGAGGAAAGTTTCAAGCGTGGTTTGAGCCAACAGAGTTCGGGGTTCAATATTGCAATGTCTCGTTTATGTCTCCTATTGCAGGGGAGTTTATGTTAGTATTTTTGTATAATTTACTCCCTAATTATTTGATATAACCATCGTGACACCATAGATCAGTTGTTGTTTGTAAATGTTTGGTTTTGGATTCGATTCCCTTTCAGGGTAATGATTATATTTAAATTATGCACAATGGAGTGGACACTAGATTCTCACTGACCACATAAAAATAATATAATATTTTTTATTACGTAAGTTAACGTAAATGTTAAGGACTTAGTGACAACGGTAAAAATTAATTGCGAAACTTGAATAACACACACAAACGTGTGCTACTACTAATTTTTGATTTATAAAAAGTAATATTTAAAAAAATCAAACGTCATTTCTACAAAACATATAAAGATTTGAACGTAGCAAACCTCTACTCGCGCCTCATGTTAAACCGTCCAGGCCAAGCGCTGTGAAGACTAAGCCATACGTTCTATTCAGCTGTTTAAATATATTTATTGTTATGATATTTATAATTACGAAATATTCTTGTGCCTTAATATTCCAGCGCTTTTACGCGTATCATTTAAATAATATAAATATAGTTTCAGTATCAAAGGTACAGCGACGGAGCCGAAGCCGCAAGGCCCTTACGAAATTAAAGCTGGTGGTTCTACCATTATAGAATTTAAAAACATATTTGAAGAAACGCGAACGTTTAAAATTAACATAGATCGAGAAGAATTTCATATAAAAACTGTTTATGAATCATTGAAACCTAAAAAGGTAATAGGATTTTAAGATTTTTATGTTAAATATTAATAGGTATTATTATTCGAAGTGAAATCATGCATGGAGGAAGGGGGATATGTCGTAATTATTTTAAAAAAGGTGTTAAGCGACTTAAACTGTTAAATATTGTTTTAATATGTTCTCACTATAATCATATTGACATGGATTATTAAATTGAAACTTTTAATTAAATTGTATATGCTACTTACACGTTTGTGGTGAAGAACATACTTGACTACCTATTGTGGGTACAAATCCCACTACGATTTTTTCTTGATACAAAAAATGTGTATTTTTTAGGATTTAAAGGTAATGGTGTATTTAAATGATATGCCCCCAAATAACCAGACGACGATGCCTACTGGCTGTCTTACTATAGAGACGTACGAGCCGCCTGAGCCAAAAGTACAATGGACGTATTTCCTACAGGGAATAATATGATTTAGATATTAATTTTGTAATCAATATTTCTATTTTATTATATTAATTAAAATTTGATAGAATTATTTAAAGTTCGTTTTATTTTCATTGACTATATAAAGTTATTAATCTCATTTTACTATAGCTTTCGCGCTTTTTCCTTCATATCAGAGTGGGTAGAGAGAACTTAAGTGTCAAAACACTCCGTCCTCCGCCCGAATTCCATACATTGCGTGCTGAAAGCGGAGCTGAACACTGCGCTTTCATACCTTAGATGGGGTCGACCCCATTTGCAGTAGGTACTGCCATTGCACCGCGATAGTCTTTTTAATAAATAATAGCAAAATTATTTGGTTATTCTAATATACAATTTACATTACATCATATATATTTTTTGTTTATTTTAAAACGTAAAAGATATAAAATGAAACAATAAATAAAAACAATTGAATTTTATTGTCACCAGTCATTTACACTGAAATCTTGTACTACATCATCAGTGTCAGGAATCTCAATTTCTTTCACACTCTTCTGCTCTTTCTTATTAGCCTTCTTGTTTAGTTTTTTTTTTTTCTTTAAATCAGGCTTCTCTGGTTCTTCCTCCAATTTAAAATTGCCTTCTTCCTCTTCATCATCTGATGGGAAAAGCACTAATGGGCCTTTGTTGGCAGGTTTGTTCACTTTTTCTTCTGTGTCAGCTATCTTCGGTCGCTTTATAAGTGGCATTACACCAGCTATTTCATCATTCTTAGTTATCTTCTTGCGTTTTTGTATTCTATTAACTTTGTTCCAATTTTCAAAGAATGCGAGCAAAGGTGTGCCCTTAGCCTTGATACTAGATTCCCACGCCGCCACCATTTTGTCATTGCTTAATGCAAAGTTGATTTTGGCCCTTGCTTTTTCAATAAATTTAGAATTCTCTTCAATTTTTTCTAACAACTGGCGCATTCTCTTCGTGTAATTGGATACAGAACATGATTTCAGGAATTGTTTTATCTGTAAATTAATAAAAATATATATAATCTCTAAAAACAAGGACTATGGTAAAAGGTTATATGTAATACAGTTAAACCACGTCAATACGCTCAAGTTAAAACAAGTTCTTGTACAACACGTTCTTTTATGCGAATCCCTTCTTGGGGTCTGTTACCAAGTATGTCCCACTTTCCAAAAAAAGCTACAATGTAAATTATATGGAGTAAGTGAATTATAAAAACTAACCTGTACTATCGCCAATAAAGCCATATCTGGGAAAGCTATAGAATGTGACTCATTTGCTGTATATTCTAATAACAATCCATACACTCTGTCTATAACAGAGTCTTTAAAACCATTCTCCATTAACTGTGATTTTCCTAACCGAAGCACACATGAGAAATCTAATGGCTTCATTGACATCTTCTTATTCTTTTTGTTAAAATCATATGATGTTAGCACCTGCAATTTACAGAAGTTACTAAGTAACAAGTATATATAGGTTTCGAAAGTGTATAAAAATTTTAAATGCAGCCTTGGCAGCCAGCCAGACAAGATGCCCGTTAACCCGTTTCCAAGAGGTTCAAATCTTGCTGTGTTCAATATATTGTTTATTATTATTATTTTATACATTTTCTCAAAATGTTTTTCAAATCCTAAATGTGTAAATAACACTTACTTTTTCTAAAATTTGAATGAAGATTATTTAACACACATACATTACAAATAAAATAATATGTACATATGTATAGGTTAGCAAAAGAAATTGTACAAAAAAGTAAATATAATTTACTAGCAGCTATTTCTGACAATTTGTTACATTTAAATATCACTCACCTCAACTAGGAATGGTAGAATTGGCATAAAGGTATCAGTTTCCTTTGACAAATGTATAAGTATATCTGTACAATGAAATCTTAGTGGATAATATTGATGTGTAGGTACAAGTTTTATTGTATTTGTTATTACCATCACTAGAGGATATAGCAATGGCTGCAATTGAGGCTTGTTAGACGATGCAGCTATTAAATCAGCCCATAAATGTAAAGAATTGATAAATTGCCAGTTATAAACAGCTTGTCTATTTTCAACTTTCTGAACAACAATTGCATTTCTCAAGTGTATAGCAAGCTGTCTTATGTACAGAAACACATGTTGGTATGAGACAGTTAAGTCTAATGTAAACATTTCCACTAAGGACCTTCTCATAAAATTTATTCCCGGCCATGTAGATGGACTGACAAACTTGCAGTTTTTAACATATGTCATATACATAGCCTTCAAAACTAAATCTAGAAGAGCTGTTTGCTGATTTCTTGTTATTCTTAGTATACATAAAAATGCCAGAACCCTGACTGTTTCTTCACTGTTGCTCCAAAGTGTGATTAACTTTTTTAAAGCTTTTTTGGATATGCTATTAAAACATGCTACGTAGACAGACATTTGATGTAAATGCTTAAGAAGCACAGTTAGAATGTTTTCTGAACTAACTCCACTAAGTAGTTTCAACAAATCTTTAAGGTATGCCACAAGAGGACCCTTAATTTTTATAAAATGTTTGCATTTTTGAGGATCTTTCCCAGACTGCTCCATACCCAAGTACTTTTTTATTGCAGGTGGCAAATATAAGACACACATTTGAATAACTGTGTTAAAGATAGACGAACCTAGAATATAAATTTTCCATAATTAAATATATAAAAAAAAACACTTCATGCATTTTACTGCATAGCAGGGCAGTCAGGCAGGGCTTTTTGCTTGAATTCAAGACATGGTATGTAAGTAGCAAACTCAATGCCACACTTTGCTTTGTACCAATGGGAAGAAATAAAAATAATTTTAGTATAATCATTCCTCTCAGTGGGTATTGAACCCATAACCAATTGTGTTTGCAGTCATACACTGTCCCATTGCACCACAATGGCCTCATTAATTAAAAATCTTTATAATAAAATATTTTAATCTATTACTACAGGTTTTTTTTTTAATTATTACCTTCAACTTTGAATTCTCCCACAGATGCACCATCTTCACTTGTGGCTCTTATCATAGCTGCATTAAATACTTTTATAACAGTAGTTAGTGTTGTTATTTTAATTTTACCCTCACTTTGCAGTTCTGACTGCCATTGCGCGCTAACATTTTAAGTGTAATTTTTCCATGAACAACTTTAACAGTTTCATCCTGTAATTAATAAATTTAGTAGTAGTAAGCTTTGATATACAGTTATAATGTATGCACATAACTTTATTTTATTACATTTAATATATTAACTTTTTTATTACATTTAATATAAATATAATTGATCAAGTTTCTAGTGTTTTAGCACCTCATTAAATATATTTTTACCTCAAAGTCACTTTCATCACTGTCCCCAGTAATGGTCCCAGGTACATGCAGCTTATCCTCGTCATCTTTATCTGAAGCGTCATCATCGGAATCAGTTTCAAAGTTTAGTAAGTTTTCATCGTTTTCTTCAAGAAAATTATAAAAGTCCGGATCTATCTTTTTTAGTTTTTCTAGTGACTTTTTATGTGTCTCTGGCGATAATTCCTCTTCGGAGTCTGCAATGACGGAAAGGAACGTTAAACACTCATTGGTAAAATTATCAAATATATTTAACAGTAATACTAACCTGAGCCACTCTCCGACGGTGGTTTAGCATTTTTCTTATTTTTCATGTTTGTTTAAACACAAAGATCAAATCTATGATTGAGTATCCCTTTACATATAAAGTGTTAAAGTAATTTCATACAACAATATTCAAATTCTAACACGTTTATACTCCTCGTGGTTATGTTGACGAACTTGACAACCATCATGGAAATAAAATTTTGACATAACTGTTAATAGATAAGATTTGACAATTGCATTTTTTAATATCATTCCTGGAACAGCCTACAACAGAAATTTACATTTATAAACAATATAAACTATTTATTTAAATTGAAAAAATATATTTAGAATTTCATATTTTTTGTATAAATCTAATATCTTTTGTATGTATATATAAAACCACACACAGGCCATAGAATATAACATTCTGTAATATTGTATGGCCTATGTACATATAACACCTTTGGGTGCTTACTTAATTATTAAAACTTGGAATTTAAAATTGAAATGTGTAAAGTAAATATATCTAGTTAATAAATATTCGATTGGTTATCGATATACGACAGATAGAACAACACTAAAAGTGGGCTATAAACCGGAATGTCAAAATTATTATGACGTTTTCTTTTTCGTTCTTACCAAGAAGTGAATAAGTGTTTATTTGCTGTTTAAATCCAAAATATGGCTGCTGAAATAAAACCTGCACCGAGAACACCTAACGATAGATTTTCAACAACTAAAAAACCAGCACTTTTAAATAAATTGTAGAAGGTTGTACCGATGATGTAAATGCAGCAGTTGTGATTCCTGGCGAAGACGGAGTTATTAGTGTTTGCGATGATAAGTAAGACTCTATTGACTTTACGTTCTACTATTTGACCAGCAAATATATAATTAAATATTCTATTGTAAAGTACATCGTTCAATTAAAATGGTGTATAGTATTTTTTGCGTATGTAATACAAATGTAACAAATTATTTATTTTAACTTATTATACCATTTATATAATATACTATTAATACATTGTAGTATATTATTAACCATTTTACTGATATAAGAATTTGTATTGCTTAAAGGACAGTGAGAGTTTGGCTAAAGAGAGATTCAGGTCAGTACTGGCCAAGTATATGCCAGTACATGCCATCTGGTTGCACATCTATGTTTTACACTCCTGAAACACGCCAACTATTTATTGGTCAAGAAAATGGTACTATTTCAGAATTTACACTTACTCCTGATTGCAATAGGATAAATGCAGTAAGTACATTAAAATGTATTTATTAATTATTCCTCTATCTGGTTTTTGTCATACTTAATTAAGTATAGTCTTCAGTTAAAGTGGTCTTCATTAACATTACACTTGTTATGGGCTGGTAAATAACACATGAAATAAATTATATTATTTACAAAGTTTATTTGTTTCTTCCAAAATTGACTAAATGGGACTAATGCAATTGTTGAATTGAAAACACATTTTTATGGACACCACTTTTAGATAATATGAATAGTGATAAAGCTTAACGTATTACAATTATTTTACATGCTGGCCTTTATTGCGACTAATAAGGGATTAAATTAAAGAAAGTTGAAAATTGATTATTGAAAGCAGAAAAACCAGTGTAGTGTGACAGCATCTGATTGTAATTGTAATTGGTTGTGGGTGCAATCCTCATTCAGAGAATGTATATACTAAAAATATTTTCATTTACCTGCTGTGGTAAGCCTCAGTAAATGAAAATAATCAAGTATCTTTGATCAAGCTTTTTGTCTTATCAAAGAGCCTGATACAGACTAGATGACTGATCTATGGGAAAATCATGATGCTGCTTTTTCTATGCAGAAGAACTCGCTTCTGTAATTTTATTCTATATTGAATAAACAAAAATAAATAAATACCTTATTGTATTTAGTATTTTGAACATGTTCTGTATATGTATTTATAGCAGTAACATGACCTTCTTTATTTAAAAAGTACAAATATTTCTCAGCTTTGCTGCTCACACTATTGTGTCAGAATTACATCATTCTTAGTCATTAAATGTTTGGTAAAACCTAGTATTTATTAGACTATTACTTGTTTCCTAAAAAAATGTTGATTTTAATAATACTTCTAGAAAAAACTTTAATTATTTTTTATTACAAAAGTAAAATTAGTTGTAAATAATTTAAGAAGATAAAGTAGAAATAAAACTATCAAAGACTGTTTATAATATAATACTTGTATGGGACACATTCTTCTCTATTTAGCTAAGGTTAACAAGTTTTAAAGGATATTCTTTTATATAAAATAAAATGCTTGTTTGCTATGCTTACAATTAATTCTTATGAACAGTGTAATCTTTAAATATATGCTGGAATAAATAATGTTTAGTGTCAAATTAAGAATACAAAAAGTTTATTTTTCTAAATTAATCTGTCACAATAGGAATTAATATTGTCAACTTTAATTGGAAGATATAAAAGGTCATTACAACATTTTTAAAGTAATGTAAGCAAAATGAGACCATTGTTGTGACATGCAACCATGTCTGACTAAACACTCGGAGAAATCATTATATTAAAATTATTTTTATTTCTCCTCTCTGGTGACCAGGCAAAGCACGGCGATGAGTTCCGCGAGTTTACGTTCCTTGATATTAGGTTCTCCCTGGGCAGATAGAGGGAGGGTGTTGCTATATGGGACGTAATGTAAAAATATTAATCAAAATGTAACAATGAATATAGATTCTGAATATTTAGATCCATTTTTAGACAATGACTATATGAGAAATATATTTATTTTAGAATCGTGAGTACTTGGCACATACAGCAAGAGTTACAGCTGTAGTATTTTCTTTGAGCTGCGAATGGGTGTTATCTGTTAGTCGAGACAAGCTCTTTTCTTACCACTGCAGTGAAACTGGAAGAAGGATTGGCGGCTATTCCTTTGAAGCATGGTGCACTGCATTGCAGTATCCTTTTTATATAAACAGTTTTTTATACTTATCAAAATAATTAATCTATATGTCAATTGAAAGATAGCATACTGGGACAGTAAACGATTGGTAGTGGGTTTGGGCCCCACTCGGCAGTCTTGTATTATAATTTAAATATAATCAATATTTAAACGATTATACAAGACAATGCGGTGTTGAGTTTCGCCACACTACAAGTCACAATTTTAGGCTAGAAGTGTCAATACGGAGTTTATACTAGGCTCTCTAAAAGTAAATGATAATTTAATTTTTTTAAGCCTATGAGACCTCTATTTTTAGTTATATTTACTTTACATTCACTTAAGCTTCGTTGATGTTTTTTATAAAGATGTCATTATAAGAAATGAGGAAGTAAATCAACATGTTGTGACAATGTTTATTTATGGTTTGCCAATATTGCGTTATATTGTAGCAGTAATATGGCTTCCAGTGGGTTTATTTGAGAAAATGTTTGAAGCCTTAGATCAGTCACTTCTAATATACATTTTAATAAGGAAATTGTTAATATTGAGAAGAACAAAATCTTAAGATGACTCTAAGGATGGTCTGAATCCGTTGAACATACTGCTTAGCGGTCAGAGCGCTTGGAAACTATCCAAGACTCGCGGGTTCATTTCCCGCTACGTTCAAATTTTTATACGTTGTCTAAAAAAATTTTTCCTAAGTGTGGGTATAACACTTACTAAAATATATTAATATTAGAATAAGACTTATTTAGAAAATGTATAAAAATTTGAACGCAGCGCGATTAAAACCCGCGCTTTTTGAAAACCGTTCAAGCGCTCTAACAGCTAAGCCATGCGTTCTACATCCAGCTACGTCGAAATTCTTATACGCTTATTACAACTTATTTTTGTTGTTAGCGTCTCTGTAGAGAGATTTTTACATATTTTTAACATTTTTTAAAGTGTGATTCGCACACTTAAATTGAAAAATACATATTTAGAAAACGTATATATTTAAGAGTATTTTGATACAATTTATTTTCCTTAATTGAAAAAACAGATTTGATTCTCAATCAAAGTACGCGTTCATAGGTGATTACAGTGGGCAGATAACAATGCTGAAGTTAGATAATAATGGTGCCGCATTAGTAACCACATTAAAAGGACACACTGGGTGAGAAATTACATATTTAATTTTAGATCTTGCTTTCATTTCACTTACTTTTTTTTCTATAAATTGTTAATTTATTCATTTTTTTCGGAAGTTATATTAAGTTGACTATATATCTATCCGCTTTACGCTTTTTCCCGCTTAGCAGGGTGGTCAAAGAGAACCTAATGTCATGGCACTCCACTCTCCGTTTGAAATCGAGACGTTGCATAGGGGCGGAACTCAACGTCGCGCTTTGTCTTATTTTGAATATAATCATTTCCTCGAGTGGGAATCGAACTCACGACCAATCCTATTTACTGTCAGACGCCGTCCCACTGCGCGCCGATCTTTATCTATTATCTAGCAATGTAAGAAAATATTGCAATGGTATTTTAACCCACTTCTTGCGGTTCTATTTGCTTGCAAATTTGCTCACGTGTTCGTATCCGATGACAATATAATATTTTCATAGCATGACATAGCATCTTGACGTACTAATGAAAAGTATAACGTGAGAATAATTTTAAGTACCTAATTTGTACATTTTAGTTTTTTTTTATTAGTAATTTTATTTACCTTGTGTAGTGTTTATTGTCAAGAATCAGTCGCAAATATCTATAATATATTTTTAATTTATTATTGTAGTTCTGTAAGAGTGTTGAATTGGGCGCCGATACCCCAGCTGTTGTTCAGCGGGTCCTTCGATCAAACTATTATTGTGTGGGATATCGGTGGACAGAAAGGAACAGCTTACGAACTCCAAGGTCACAGGTGAAAATATTATTTTCTTAATAATTCTAATAATATTTGTATAGCATATTTATTAAAAAAGAACTACATAATATATAACAAATGTATTGTATATACACTTTTAAACAAAATTATGCATACAGACTAATTGTAAGTGTGTAATTAGGCATACTTAAAGTTTATATGGAAAAGGAGTGCAAAAGGATATTTTTTTACTATAATAATACCTTAGAAATAGAGTAAATTAATAGAATAAATATTACACATGTACGTACATACACTTTTGTATAAGTATAAAGTGACACAATTTTGAGTTATCAAGATCTTTGCTTTTCGCGATTTTTACTATTGAGGTGGCATTTGAATGTCAGTAGTTTACTGTAAAGTGTTCAAATCGCTTAATTCGGTTAAAATAGTATATATTCTTTTGTTGCTAAGGCAACGCGTGTTTTTTGGGTCAACATCGACGGGTCTACTAGTGAAATGAAGTGTACAAAGGACAGTCTTATGTCTAGGGAGTCAGACAACGAAATATAGGGCGATAAGACGAAAGTGAATGTTATTATTATAAACATGACACAAAAAATACAAATCGTATATAAATATTAAAAAGTACATTTATTTCATAGTTTACAAATTTCTTCTTTAAAATTGATGCCTTCTTTAAAACAAAATTAGACTGTAAAAGCTATATTTATAGGTCATATAGCCCCTTGATATTTTTTTATATATGTATACATATTGTGCGTTTAAAATCAAAATAAATAATTGTTTTCCTTCACTCAATTTGGTTAGACATAGTTTTTCTGTTTTTTTTCTTAAATTTGCTTAAATATATAAGATAAGTTATTGGCCTGTAGTAACAAGGTAACGGGTCTGTGGTACGTGGGCGGGTGCCAGCGGCTGGTGTCGTGCGGCGAGGACGGCGCGCTGGGCGTGTGGGAGATGGGCGTGCAGCGGCGCGAGACCCCGGCGTGGCGCGAGGCCGACCTCTGCCAGCTGTGCCGCGCGCCCTTCATATGGAACGTGCGGGCCATGATGGAGAAGAAGCAACTTGGTCAGTCATTGCTGCATCTACTACTATTTTATTTGCTAATGCCAATAGCTTAACCGATTAAGCTGAAGCTGATAGTTTCGCAGACATCGTATTTATAATGCTCTCCTGCAACTTGCATATCAAATAAAAGTGCTCGCTTAGAATAATTAAAAATATTGTTTTTAAAAAAGTTCTTTACGTTTTTTTTTTGAAGAGGTAATTGCTGTTCGTTCAGTTGGTCTTGACAGCGGTAGGAGGTGAGGAGGTGAGGGACGAGGGTACTCTGTTTCTGCGTAATGCAAGAACCACCGTCGTCGGTCCACCTCGACTTGCGGCCGTCGTTGGTTGTCATTGTCAATCATTATTTAAATTTTTAATTAACATTAATTATTTAAATTTTTCTGCTCTGATAAGACAAAACGCGGCTTTGAGTTCTACCTTTTACGTTCACGCAGTGTTTCGAGTTTGAATGGCATTGAATTTTAAAAATCTAAAACGGAATATTTCGACACTCGGTAGCTGCTTTTTATTTATATAATTCAGCAGGATATTTTTTTTCTAGTAATATGCATAATTGTAGCTGGAAAAAGTTTGTCTACCACAAACTTAATAAAAATAGGTAAACCTGTAGTTTTTTTTTTAAATGACTAAACCGGTACTTTGCCTTCTCTAGTATTTCTAGTGTCGAGGAAATATAGTTTATCATTGCAAATTCTGTTTTGTTTTGGTAGAGAAATTTCATGAATAATACTTAGTGTTAGTAACTGATAGTAGTTTGCATGTTTGTGAATAGATAATGATATTCTGTAATTATTATATATTTATAATAATCTTCTCATAACAATAAATTAAATGTTGAAACATCTTAATGACAGAGCGTTGAACTTAGAAATTTTGTGCTTATTGTTTTTACGTAATTAATATTATGAATATTTATTACAGCTTCACGCTTTTTCCAGCATAGCAGGTTTGTTTGAGAGAACCTAGTGTCAAGACACTAAACAAAAACAAAATATTAATTAAACAAAATATTTGGTTATTAGATTACAGTTTAATTCACACAGCGGATTAAGATAAAAAAAAATCATATCTATATATTATATTGTATAATCTAAATTAATTGACAGAATTATTTTACGCCAGTAGTTGATTACGTTGAATTTAATTTAAATGACTTTTTTTACTACCAAGCCAGGGATCGCTTAGCTTTACCATAATGTGTACACGTCATATCCAAGAATCGTAACCAAGAGAGAAGCAGATGAAAAAAACGCATTTAGAAAACGTATAAAAATCCCGCTGCGTTCAAATTAACACTCAAATATTAGCCCTCAAATATTAGCTGGCCTCGGAGAGACTCGTAGAGTCATTGTAAGAAGAGCTTATTGTGAAGTTCTTGTTATACGCGTGCAGGTCTGCGGCAGCACCACTGCCGCTGGTGCGGCGCGGCGGTGTGCGGCGCGTGCTCCCCGCACCGCCTGCCGCTGCCCGTCATGGGCTTCGAGTTCCCGCAGCGCGTGTGCGCCGCCTGCTACGACACGCTGCGCCACGAGCCGTGAGTACCGCACCAGCAATATGTGTAGTAGTAGTACTTTATTTACTTATATTGTTCTTTATAACATACACTTAAATATATAGTGTGTAACCTATGTTTTCTTAAACATCAATATATTTTGCTATTTTGTATTCTAGACGCGAATCCCTAGCGTCGTTCCACGATATGAAGCACGCAGTGGCGTCTCTGTTTGTAGATGAAGCGACGGGACGCATGTGTACAGCGGGGAAAGATAGAGTTATTAAGGTATGTTCATATGTTTATAGTATATACTATTTTAAAATTAAAAAAATAAAGAAAATATATTTTAAAGCGTAATTCAGGTGAGGTTTGGTTAGTTAGCTCCCATACTAGTATAGGAGCTTGATTACTACTTAGATAGTGCTTAAAATGTACTATTATTATTTCGCATAAGACATCTAGTTATGGTTTAAACTGTATAAAAAAGACAAGTTACTAACATTTTTTCCTTTCCTTACTTCTTATGAGGCCACCCCACGCAGCGAGGCAGCGTCTGTTTGTAAGAGCTAAGGTTGTGGGTTCGATTCCCGCTCCGAGGAGTGATTGGCAAAAGTTTACATTCTATAAGATAGAATTAAAAAAATCTATAATTGATTTTAATTAATAATTTTTTTTTTCTTAAGGCTATCGTCTGCTCAAAAAGAGTGTGTTGACTGTAAACGCGATAGTTGTGGGTTCCTATTCATCACTTTCGTGAACTTATTATATTAAAAATTATATTCATTTTCCTGTTCTAATTAGAGAATATACAGCTTTGGGGAAAGCGGAGAACGACGCGTCTTGACAGAGAACCTAAGAGCTCTCTGCCCAGCCGGCTATATAGTTTTTTTTAATGTCTAGGTATGGGACATCAGCGTATTGCTGGCGCCGGCACCCAAACCCGGGACCAGCGACCAATAAACAAAGACTAGAGCGACGTCCATACGATTCTCCAACGATAATACTAAAGTCTAATATATATAATCTATACTATTTATATACAAAATGTATAAAATATGGCGAAACGTATTAAAATATTAATTTATCTTTAAGTTAAAGTATGTAACTGTATTAATCATAGTCAAAATTTTGTATTGTTCTCTTGATTAGTATATTATGTATTGTTGTTTTAGATAAAGCCGTTTTTTAACGTAGAGAAAAGATTTGGGCTTTGGGCAAAAGATGTAGCCTTACAATATGTAAATTAAATAAGAAGTTCACTGTACAGTTATTTTTTACAGATGCTTCTATTTAAATATTGTAATCGGATGTCGTAGGATCGATTGAGATATTCTTTCATATAAAAATGTGGTCTTGACAGACGATGGTTTGTTTGAAGTTTGTCCTAGTTGTGTTCAAAGCAAGCTTAAAAAAATTTATCGAAATATATTTTTTTATATTAATATAATTTTTAAAATAGGTTAATTATGAATATTCCAAAAACTTCATACTTATATTTTGGTAGAAACTTTATACCATCCATTATTTTGAAATATGCTTAATTTAAATTAGTGAAATGTAATATTAAAAGGTCCAACGAATGTGTTTTTTGTAAGATTTATTTTATCCAGCTATCTTAATGTAAGACTGAATTTTTCAGGATAATAATATAATTTATAAAGAGATCTTGGATACTAGTTGAGTGTGTAAAGTAGGTTTTACAGTTGTAGGTTTATATTAACCCTTAACATTTTATTTTTTTTAATAGATGAGCAATATTATAGAAATGGTTGTTTAAGCATTTTTTTTATGTGTAATAATTAAAATCGCTTTCGTTTTTAACTAAACGTTTTTTTTTATATACACATATTTAGTTATTTATCAACAAAATAACAAACTTAAATCTAAAATCTTAACAGGCTGCGTAAATGCAAAAGCGGCCATTTCGTTCGTTTATATGAAAGTTTAAATTGGTACATCTAAAGAGAAGATTTTTTTTTTAAATATATAAAATGTGTTCAATAAAAGCTGTTTGATCTGTGTCACGGACACGTGTTGACCAAATCTAATATGGTCTTTAACTAGACTATTTTATTTTAATGTAAAATGAACTCGGTCTATGTATTTAATGTCGAACAAAAAAATCTTAAAATAACATTTTCTTTATAATTTAACTTTTACTTATATTTTTATTGGCATTTGCACGTATTGTAAAATAGTCACTGCAAGCTTATTGTTAGACATATGTATTAAAAAAGTTTAATGAATAAAGTTGCGAATCACTATTAATGCACTTGTAGGTTTATTTTTTAAATAATTGCATTTTTTAATAGTTTATAATAATATAAAGGTCCTGCAGAATAAACCAAAATACATAACATTATGTGTGCATGCTTCCTTATTTTTAAAAATAAAAAAAAAATATTTACAATATGTGATTTAAAAAAAAACAATTCCTAAATAAAATATGTTATAAACTTATTTTTATTATATCATCAAATATGTATACAACTGAACTATTAAAAGTAAAAACTTAAAGTGCTATATTCTAAAATGTAATTTAATTGAACAAATAAACTGTAATACTTGTAGTACACTTGTGTAACATTTATAAATATATAATCGATATTAATTTCCGGTGTGGACCAAATGATTTATTATATCGATATAAAAAATATTCTCATTATTCGAATCACACCCGGAAACTCGTGTCCATTACAAGCTATATAATAAATGTTAAGCTGCGTCTACACCAGTTTATTTAGAACTACATTTGTTATTCTGCAAGTGGAATTTAAAATGAAATTTACTTAATTTCACCAGTGTAGACCTGGCTTAACTCGAGGCACGCTCATAGTAATCAGTAACATATGGTAGCGTATATTGTATACTTAATATTTAAATTATATATTATTATACTATATTAAAAGCTTTTAAATCGGTTGCCAAATATGTAGCTACACTAATGTATAATATGTTGGCGGGACTAGTCTTACTCTTAGTTTGGTTGTTATGTATGAATCATATAACTGTGCTATAATCTTATATATAATAAATAAATATTATTCTTATATAGTATATAAATGTACTATTTGTTCCATTTTCGTTGTATAAGGTATGGATTAAAGATATATTTAAAATAAATTACGTTTACGTTACTAAATGATAAATATTTTTTTATTCACTGAGCTTATTTCTGTTTGTAAGTAACATTGTAACATAAAAGTCATGTCGTGTAATTATTGGATATGTTAAATATACTACATAGATCGCTTAAAGTTTTTATGCCAATAAAGTAATAAATAAATTTTTTTTTATTTTTTTTACAATCTGAGGTAGCTCGATATTGGTTAAAATCAAGAGCGAGGCAGTGTTCACACTGTTAATGCTAAATGTTAAATATTTATAAATACTAAGATTAAGGGGTATGATACAAATGTCAATAACACAATCAGCCTTTATAGTCAGGTACGTCGTAATCTCTTCTACGATCTTCTTTTCTTTTCTTATTAATTTTCATTTACTGGCTTCAGCTCAGAGCAGCCTACAGAAGGAGCACTCATCCAGGGCACGTGTACAGGTCCGTGGACACACAAATTTGCCCATTGAACACCTGGTCCTTAGTGCAAGTAAGATAAGTCCTGACACCGGCTACGCAGAAATAGTACTTTTTACATTCCGTCCCCTGTTGCAAGTAGAACCCGTCACGCTCACAATATTTTCCACCGCTCTCGATCATATCTCGTCTTGGAGATCCGCAAATGTGATTGGCGGGTTCTGCACACGTTTTGCCGTCGAATATTTTTCCACCGAGACACGTTAATGTCGCTAATTTGTCGCCGCCCTCGCAGTAAAAGTATCTGTCGACAAAATATGTGTATATAAGTATTTTATTATAACGAGACAAATGTATTTTTTTTTTATTAATAAGTTAGAAATATTTAATTATTTTAATACCTGTGACAATCGGAGTCCAGTTCAGCATGATAGCCGTCTGCCAGGCCGGTACACGAGTAGTCCTCGCTGGGGCATACATTGGATTGAGTTGGAATACACGATTCGCCGTCAAATGCATGTCCAGCTGGACAAGCGTAGACAGCTTTCTCGCCGTCCACGCAAGTGTAGAACCCCCTGCACCCAGCGTCATTAGCGCGATAACGACCGTCGGCTCTACCGTAGCAGGAGTCACGCTCTAAACTAGGGCATAAGTATTGCGATGATTGTGAACAGCGTGCACCATCATAGACCTGTCCCGTCGGACATTCTAGCGTTATCTTCATAGAACTCTCACAATGAAAGTAATTTGTGCAATTAGAGTCAAGATCTTGATATGTTCCGCTCGGTATCCCTACACATTCTCGAGCTCTCTTTGGCCCGACACAATAAAATGCCTGTTTAGATACACAGCCCATGCCGTCGAATACGCCCCCAGCACACGAACCACGAGCGGTTACTCTTTCCCGCTGACACTCATACCAGGAGTTACAATCTTTCCAGTCTCTGTATACGCCGTCTTGTCTATTGAAACAGGGGCTCCGAGCAGGAGGTGGGCACTGCGTCTCCGCCGCAGGCTCGCACCCGCTACCCGAAAAAAGTAATCCAGGTTCGCACACCCCACGGCGAATAACTCTATGTGCTTCACATACGAAGTATTCCCTGCACCCAGTTGAACGATCGGCGTAAGCGCCGTCAGGAACTTTCTGACATAGCGAGGAACAAAAATCATCGGAACAAAAATCAGCATCTCCCGCCGGAAGTGGAAAGGCGGCAGAGCGCGGCGGCGGACACGTACTATAACACTTTCCCCCGCATGATGCTACACTCCGTAATTCAGCACCCTGACACCAGAGAGTCCGGCGACATTCGTGAGAGGAGTCAGGGTAGTTGCCGTCAGGTAGACCCGCACAAACTGGTTCATAGCAGGTACCAGCGCCGCGGGAACACGCTTGCCGTGACAAGTCGAACCAGGACCCAGAGGGGCAAGTATGATCTATGGCGGTACCATTAGCGCAGCGGTAGTAGTGACGGCACGCTGTTCCAGGCGTTGCGTATGCGAGAGTGTCCCCTGGCACACATAGCCGTCGCGTACATGAAGTGCTGCGTCGCGGGACGCAAGCTGCGGCTGTTTCACTGAACACTCGTCCCGGCGCGCACACGTAGCGCCCTCTAATTATTCCACTGGAACACCGTACATATTCTTGACATTCAACGTCGTAGTTTGCGTTTAGGCCATCCTTAACGCACACGATGTCATTGCCATCTGCGAATAAATGTTTGTAGTATAGAAAACGTCCATAAGAAAATAAAAGAATACAAAGCGGCAAAGCTAGGTCACTAAAAAAATATTGTTACTATTATACCTACTAATAATATTGTACACTGTTTTAAATTAATATATTTTTAGGTACCACTATTTTGAGAAGAAGTATTCGCACGAAACTCACTTGTTAGTAAAGCGGCGGCGGCGGTGATCAGGTTGGCGGCGAGAGCGAGGCTGTGCGCGCGCGCAGACATGTCGGCTGCGACTGAGCGGTAGCCGCAAGTGACGCACCGGATAGGGTTCCTTGACATTCGCACGCCCCCGCTGTAGCTTGATCCCTGCGGTGGCCCGGATACAGCCTTTGAGCTAGGAATCTAGACACGCCTTGCCGACTTGCTGTCGTCCGAGAAAACGGCCCTGACCTTTAGCATCATATTATGTAACGCTAAACAGAATTTTCACTTTTTCCAAAATAACCCTCAGATCTTCTTTTTGTGAAACACCTGTATGTTAAGTCTTCCGAATATAGTATATATTAAACGTAAACAATAATATTAACGAGACTTCCATTACTTTTTTATCTTTAATGCGCGGTTATCATTCTACGATCGTATCCGTGGGAAACGTGCATAAAAAGTTGAATAAAAAAAACTTACGTCAAAACTTAATGTAATAATGAATACTTGGTATCGTAGCATATTCTCTAAGAATTTGCACATACACAGCAATGAGAGGCGTCTGGGAAGTTACAAAGATGCAATTTGCATACAGAGTGTAATTAAATATTACTTAAGTAGATATCTAAGTACCTTAATATATAAATTTAGAGTGTCTAAATATAGTTAAAGTGCAGGAAAAATGGTTACGATATTAGGCTTGAATTTCTCCTCAATTAAAATTCTTTGACAAAAAATTCGATCGCTACGGGCCGTCCACTGCACGTGGCGATGTAATGGATGTTCTTATCGGTCGATCATTAGTTTGCACCTTTAAAAGAAACTGCCAATCATGATAATAGTTAAATAAATATAATATTATTATCTCAATAAACTTACTTATAAAAAAATACACTTTTTAACTATATTTCCAAGAAAAATACGAAAGCAATTAAAATCATTAAAAATATTTAAACTAAATACCTACTACACGTAAAGTAATCGCAATCCACTCTTGTGCTTAAGAAAAAAGTCCACCATTGCCAATCACGCGAAACTTCTACAAGAATAAACAAATTCGGTCAATAGCAATTTCGATGGAAAACCCGAAGTTGGAAAATCCTAAGTGGTTTAGGTAAATTGATCGTGCAGAGTCTCTATTCAGATAATATTTGTTTATTATTGAAGACTAAGCCTGCGCTATTGCTACATAATTATGTATACAAAAATTAAATTACTTACTTTTCAATAACTATAGGTATTTGTCTGAATATATAAATGTGAAATAAACATAATTTCAATAGATTTCTATTACGTTAGTTATTAGTTTTTTTTAATGTTTTCTTCCTATGATTTCGTTTGATTAAATTTTAATTCTTAACATCGGCCTCGAAGCTTGTATCAGTACAATTGAGTTTTGTGTCTCGATGTGAACTGCATATATGCAACTTATACATGGACCGGATCAAGTCAACATTAACACATGCGTAACACGTGATTATTAATTAATTTTATGATATGAATACTTTTTGCAATGACGCTGTGACAAATGTCATGTGCCGTTTCAATTAACATTCCAACGGATTAACTACCGCCATTTTATTTTTAAATACCTGTTATAATAGCCAGGGGGCAGCGGAAAGGTAGTTCCTTTTATGTTTAAATCGCGAAGCGAGAAGTTCCGCTTATGTAACGTATATATGTAAATTTTCTAAAAAATTATGATTATTACTACTTGATTTATATTTTGCAACATTTTCAAGCTATTAAGAATTAAAATAAAGCCAATTTCGAATTACGAATCACGATAAGATAAAATTCTAAAATATTAAACTAGTTTAAGGTATTACCATAACTATTCTACAATCTGAACCTGCTACTTTCATGCACCCCATAGCTCCCCAGCTAGTAGTAGGTATATGGGTAGGTATATAAGTATGTTATGAAAAATATTTTATAAAAAAGTATATTTTATAGAGTTTATTACTATCCTTTAAAATTATGTATATTGTATTTTTTTGAAAAGGTGCAGATTTCAGCTTAAATAAATAATTAATAATGTTCTAATATAAAATAGACCGATCTGCTTTATTGTCTTTTTCATACATTATAAATTGAAAAGAAGTTTTATGTTATTTAGATCATTCATTTATTATAGTTTTAAATACATAATAGTTACAATAACAGTATAAGGAAAATAAGTTAAAGTAAAACATTGTTAAATACTATAATTTAAATACACGTGTTGACTATTGCATCAAAATAATTCATCCCGTAAACAATATGCTGCGTTTACCGATCTCATAATTTATTTATATATTATTATTTATTTTGTATTGATATGCCATATGGATATGATAAGCTTTAAATAAATATATTATTTACATTTGCAAACAATACGTAGTAATTTTGTTAATTAATTTTAAAGAAAACCTTATTATTTATTTTATGATACATAAATATAAAATAATATCGATACGACATTAAATAGCCGCAATTTATTACAATTTTTTTTATTATTATGAATTATAAAAACAATATTTATTTAATTTAATTAAAGTTTTGTGTTGAATTTTATGCGCCATTTAAACTAAAATAGTATATATAGCTTTGTAGCTAAGCGAATGTCATGCTCTATTGTTTCGAACAAAACCTTTAACTGTCATAAAGGTAAATAGTAATCAAGTATACGGTGTGTTAGTTGAAATATCGCGGATGTGCCGTTTTTATGCGCATTCCTATCTCATAAATATTGATACTGCGAGGTTTCGCCCTCCGAGGCGTCTGCTGTAACCGCTTTGATCCGGGTTAATGTTTAAAATTCTCATACACCAACATACAGTACGGTCGAGGTTGAGGTCGTTAGACCGAAATATTAAATAGTCATCGTTAATTTGACAAAAAATATTTTCTTAACTATTAGTATGATTTCTTTTTTATATTTACGCTTCTACTGTGATTTGTAAAATGCCTATTATTCACTTTTCGTTAATTTGAGGGCATCTAATGTGCAATGGCGGAACTTGACGTCCATAATACAAATACAATTTGTCCTATGTGGGCGCTGAACTCAAAACACTACTATTGAATTGCACTGGCACCAACTTTGCCAAAAAGTATGTCGTTAATGTAAGGATATATAAATCAATATTCAATTACGTAACAAAAAAAATTAAAGTCCGCCCGATATCCGATGAAGTGACCTTTTACCTTCAAGTTTGAACGCGGATTCGAGAAGCGACGTGTAGTCTAGTTTATTCATTATTTTAGTTGTTGGCTAATTTTAATAAGTCTTTAAAATTTGTATACATATTACTAATATAATAGGTAATCAGAGCGAGACAACTGTTGAGAGGTAATTATCATTTTTATCGAATCTATTAAATTGAAATTTATATGATTATGAAACGTTCGTGGGCAGTTGATATTCCAATATGTATACAAATATTTTAACATTTATTTGCTTTTTGTGTTAGTTGTGTTCATATAACGAGACAAGTAGAGACGCCGGGCGTTGCGTGATTGACTTTTAGTTCTGTAATTGCCGAAAAAATGAACTATTAACATTGAGGTTATCACGGCGCTGTAGGACAATGGAACTTAAACACGATGGATGGGGTTCGATCTTCATTAGCGGAATGATGACTTTTGATTTTTTTTTGTTTTCCATGCTGGTACAAACCTCAACGTTTCCGTCTTTTAAATGTAAAGAATTCGGGTGAAAAGTGAAGAATGGAGTTTATTGACATTGGGTTTCTTTGGGGTTCGTAAAAATAACAGATTTTTATTAAATAATAGTTACACGATTACACGATCTTAATTTATTATTTTGGTTCAGTACCCACTTATTTTAATACTCCCGTAACCCATGTTTAAGTATAATATTAACCTGCTAAAAATTTATAACAACAATAATAAAAATAGTTTAAATTTGTTAATTTCTAAAACTGGTTTCATTCAAATAAAATACGGACATTCGTTGAAACTATCTATAAATTTATATCGTTTGTTATTTCACAAAACAACGTCTTAAACATAAATATTAAACAGGATCTTCTTTTTTGTAAGTGACCTAGCCTCCCATATAAGTCAAGGTATTAATATCTTCACATCCATACACGAGTACAAATTAATATAGTAGTGTGACATGATACGATGATATGGAGATACTTACGAAGCTTATTAAATCGTTATAAGAGTCATGTTAGTTTTGTTGGCCGTATATTATTATCAGCTTATCATAAATTATAAGTGGAAATCAATGCCAACAAAGTACCTATATGTAATACAATCGAGTTCATCAAGTGTGTATAATAACTTATTTTATTTTTAAAAGCCTATAATTAAAACCTTGAAATTGTAAAAAGAACCTTACTCTACATTTCAAAGTAACCAATAATAAAGTATATAACACGCTGCTTGTATTGTCTCTGGTTTTATCTATTTTTTTCCATTCTGGTAGAACTATGTATGTACGTAGAAGAAAACTTTACTTGGCATTCCTTAGTCACCTCTACATGTAATTAAATTACATGACGTCTCGATTTTTTACATACATTTTTCTCTATTCGAGACATTATTATTTCCCCCTCATTCTTATATATATATGTTTTTATTAATTTTACTTAACTTGCTTATATATATATATATATATATTTTTTTTTTTAATATTTCGGTAAAACAAAATAAAACGACGAGTACCTTTAAGACACTTTCTATAGCAGCGACTCATCAACTTGGTATTTACCAGTAGTTCATTGCCATCGTATTATATTGTTAGATAAATGAGCGCATGCAAGAAAGTTCACATCCGTATGCCAGGTTAATGCCACAGTTTTCACATTCAGTACAAATTCATTCAATCATTTATTAATGATATATTCAATTGATTTATGATAAACGAGTTTTCCTTACATCTTCGATTGCGTGGACTAAAAAAACCTAAAATATAGTTTCTCGTTTTGCCGGTCCTCTTTTAGTGCTTCTCTATATTCCCTAAAGAACTCATATGTAAAATATCTTCCTACATCCAGTAGTTTCAGCTATGCGTTGTCTGCCAGTCACTTAGTAACGTAAAAGTTTTATATATGTATATACATAGATTGTATTGTTAAAGTATTAAATATATGCTTTAGCAAATAATATTTACTTAAGGAGAATAGGTACTAATGTTAATTACAAGTATGTAGATCTCTCATATTTATATTTTTATGTATAAGTCCAGCATTACAAGTACATGTCTCAAATTACGTATTTTTAAGTCTTATTTAGAAAACAGAATCGTTTAAATTAACTTAGTTTATTAAATTTTCTCGTAAGAAGCAAATATGTATATTAATATACATAAATGTAATATATAAAAAAAACAATCCACTAAATTGTTTCAATACTCAGCCAGATGTTACGTTATTAATATTTCAACTATTTTGCATCAGTCGACGCGGATGTATGACTAAGTGTATAATTATTATATAACTAGTAGCTGACGCTGGATTTGCCTGATTTATGGTTTTTTATTATAGGTTTTAATAATTCAAATGAATAAGTTTATCTGTGAACCGTTATTACAATTCCCGGTACGACATTTACGTTGCAAATCAATACATACTGATCAGTGTTAAGATAAACGTATACGGATATCTACAGTCAAGTTAGTTCTACAATTGAAATTAGTCTAGCGTAAAAAGTCGACTTCATCAGACCTTCCAAGAAATTAATTAATTTATTCTGCAAAGTTATTGCAACTAAGATGATTTTGCTAATATATGTATAATAGGTATTATGGCCACTTTTATGATTTTACATCATTTTAACATGACATGTTTATATAAAAACTATGATAATTCACAAATAACGTGTAACATAAAACATTTTGTACAACAATAGGTTCTTGTGCAAATATAATTTTCGTAATGTTAGGTAAACTATAAAATATGTGAAGCTCTCGTGAACTTACTAAGAATATATTTTAATCCATTTGATTATAAAGCTAACATAGAGAACGGAGTGTCATGACACTAGGATCTCTCTGCCACCCTGCTATGAGAGATAAAACGTAAAGCTGAGATTATAAAATTATGTGATGATATAGACATAGCAGTACACTTATTAATTAAACAATAATACGCTCTTGACACCTCAGCCTCAACCCGGTTCCTCACGGTGCTCTATACAATATATATTATATTTATTGCATTAATCTGCATAGCACAAATGTTTCGTGACTAATCGCACGGGCACATATCAGCTTTGTTTTTTGTAAGAAAATTAATTGATCATCTTTATGGAAATGTATATGAATACAAGGATGCAAAGTTGCCATTAAGTCTGGTGGAATCGAAAAATGTTTTTAATATAATCTACAGCTAACGTATAATTATTGATACAGAAAGAAAAAAAATATATTTTTTTAAAAAAGCCAGTTCTACGCCATTTTGCGTGTCTCCTAATCACTTACATTGTACTGTGTGCAGGCTGAGTGAAATTTAAGCTTCCAATTATCGCTGTAAAATGCACTTATTTAAAAATATATATATATTTTTCATTCTAATTTAAAAGAAATGTAAATGCACAACAAAAAATATCATATATTACGTACAGTTTATATAAATTTGATAAAAGTTTTAACTATTTTGTACTTAAAAAAAAAACTATTTCTATTAATAAGTAAACTAGTATTAAAATAGTATAGGATACGTAAAAAATTAAAATGCATACACCATATATTATAATTTTTACGTATTTGGAAGAATAAAAGAGCGAAGTGTGTGTTTTTGACCACTGGCGCGATTGGAACCTGCCTTACTGTGTATACTAAACTTATAGCCTCCAATTCCACTTGAAGAATGTTTACACCTTTTCCCTACTATGGTTGAAAAATTGCGGCGTTGGAATCAGCCACTCATCAATTCAAAATGTACACTCATATTTATATATTTATACTTTTGTACAAATAAATCATTTTTATTGTTATAATGAAAACTATGTCGTTAAGAAATTGATTGAATAAACATTGGTTGCAGTTGCGAATTTTGAAATCATGTGTTTAACTTTTATGTAAGATTAAAGTAAGATTTTAGGCACCAGAGTAAATAAACGCAAAAGTGTATATATATTTCGAGAGATTTGACTTTATAAATAATTATATATTAGGCTAAAGTGAACAGGTGCATCAATTTAAGAAAAACAAAACAGTAAATGAAAAAACACAGCATATTATACCTAAATATACAAAAAATTTATTAAATAGATAATATTTTTATAGATTGCTGATCTCCAAAAAACTGGTTTTTATTATAAAATGGTAATAATTCAGCACTATATAGTATATATAGTATTTACATATGAAAATGATTTCAAGGCGTCAGCTTTGTTTGGTAACATCCTGTTTCTCTGATGTTTAGTCTTTTTGGAACAGATGTTTAAAAATTGTGGACACTGCACGCTTTAAATATCAATATAAAACAAATATTTTAACGTATTCATTATAAAACTCTTAAATAATTCACGAAATTTACAATATTGTTCCTACTGAAGAGACGAACATAAATATTTTATAGCAATAAAAAGATACGAAATTTGCTTAAATTTTATTTGATTACTGCTTTAAAGATATTTTAAACTAGAATAGATAAAAGTGATACGTAGCATTTTCCAACATTCGCGGTTTTATATAGATTTGAAGTGAGTATTTATAAAACCCGTATTTCTCGATAGAAGAGAAATAACTCAGCATTTCATGGATTCACCGTGCAGGTGACAGGCCCATCGCGATCGCGCACTTGATACCCAAGTCTAGTCACTTGCCTTAAGCCTACGCTTAAGGGGCACCTTTAAAAGGCATTAACGCTCGCCTCCACTATCCAAGCTACCCTACCTAACTAAATATAAAAATGTGTGAGTAAACTCACACATTTAAACTTAAACATCGGAATCCTGTTAATTATATCGTTAAAATTTAGATGATAGTTCTCCTTACATCTCTGACTACGAATTCACCGTTAGTTGGGTTGTTGATATTGTGTGACTTTAGTTATGTTTCATCTGTCGCTATTTATTGTAGCCTCAAATCGCCAATCACATCATCATCTTAGCTCTTCGTTTTTATTCTTTCTTCCATTTTCGTTCCAGTGCGTCGTGCCGCCAATCACCGAGTGACCACGCTCTTGAGAAGCTTAGTGCATGTTTCTTTCTAGTCCCGCGAATCTCGCGGATCCCACGCACACACTAACCCCGCAGTATCTGAAAAACAAATACTGAAATCCCCGCAATACCGAGATTGAAAGCACTAATATAGATATAGCAACACTTTTCGATGAATGTACCCAATCAAATTACTTTCATCTGGGAGATTCATTTGGAACAAATTAAGGTAGAAATTTAAAAGTGCTGGTCGCCAATCATGAATTAGGGGTGCGCCATTTTAAAACTAATAGGATACAAAACTCTCCTGTAATAAACCACTTTTGAATTCCTAAGCCCATTGCGCGGACTTTATATTAATCATTCTCGTCTTGCCAAATTAAAGATTTTATAATATCGATGTCTTAAACTTTCCCTTAAATGTCTTAAAACTTTTCCTTAAATAATTTGACCCTATTAATATTTTTATTTATTTGAATATCATACATTTCATAAATTAACATTTTAATATTTAAATACTAAGCGCATAACAATAGAAGGATTATACGTATACAGAATTCGCGCTGCGTCGTTACGCAAAAAAATTGACACGATTATTCCGCGTTCTTGGGGTGTGTATCGCTCCATGGCCTATTCATTTGTATTTCTTCATCTGTCTAGTTCACAAATGTCAAAACAGATTTGACATTGGCCGCAATTTGCAAAAATAAGAGCATCTTCCAATAGGGTGATTTCTTTTGGCCCACCCTGTACTTGACGTTTAAGTATAAATTACAAGAAGTCTCCAGCTAAGCTACAGATTTGTGCTTATTACTTGTAGAGGTACTTATACTTATCAAAACATTCACACTTATCATATTTTTGTTTACAAAAAGCTTTGTTAATAGTACAAGCCACTAAACTGTTAGCTTTGATAGAACGTACGAGAATTAAGGGTTATTACATTAGCTTCGGCGTTTTTTCGCTTAGCAAGGTAGTCAAAGAGTGTCAAGACACTCCGTTCTTCACTTTCTGCCAGAATCTGAGGCATTGCGTGTTGACTGACGGCACTTAACGATGCACTTGGTCAACTAGACAGGGCGAAGTAAATAATTTAAATAATTTCCCCGAGTGGGAATCGAACCCACAACCATCGCCTTTCAGACCCTGTCACACTGCGCCAAGTTAGATTTTTAATATTCATTATAATAATTCTTGGGGAGGTAAAAACTAACAAATCGTCTTCATAAATTATTTCTGTATTGTTCAGAAGCTTTATGATGGAAATCTCTCATTGCTTTAATCGCCTTTTTCGTACGAACACTACGTGGACGGCGAGATCTTTTTTGTCACAAACAGAAAAGGTTTCCTTGTACCAACCAATAGCCATGTTTGTGTACCGCACAAACATTCGACTTCGATTCGATTCGAGGATTTTAAATACAAATTGTATTTCTGAACAATTTACATAAAAAGAAAGATTTTTTATTTTACAAATATTCCTATTAATATATGTGATAATATAAACTATAAATAACACATGAGTACCGTTCATATTGAGTAAAGTAATACACTAGGTATATTTAAAAGAAGTATTACTTTATAATTTTCGTGAATATTAAACATCACTTTATTTACGACCAAATAATATGCATTAAATAATATATGCATATTATGTGTAAAAAACATGTATTATTGTTGGTTATTATAGAACCATTGAATTGTGGATGTCTTACATATGTATTTAGGTTTATTGATGCATAATACATGTCTATTTATAATAGATGCCTATTTTGACAGTTAAGCATTGCTATACAATTAATATGACTTCCTTTCAATGGAATGCGATATCGTCATTTACAATTGTTACTTTAAATACGGGTTTACTTCTTCTGAGTAATCTTGGTCATCGTTAGAGTGATTGTCTTGGTTCTTTATATCATAATATATATGGTAATAAAAATCATGTGATTGATATTTATGCCTTGTCGCAAACCAAATTACGTAGTCTTTAAACATAATTACGTAGTTTGTTTGTCACACGGTTTGTTGTTAATACGTACATATATGAAGGCATATAAACAAAATAATATCTGTCGGTAGCTATTTTATATATCGTATTAAAATTATCATCGAATATTAAAATTATATAAGTTTGAGTACCGTGCTACCATCTAGTGGAAAAGTCAATTATTAGCTTAATTAGTATGAATCATTGACTTGTTGTCACTTGTAAGGCTTTTGCGGAATCGGTAACGTGCATGTCATTATATAAGTACTTCTAAATAAATTATTCAAACAATTTGTTTATTGTAACGTATGAATGTAAATATTATACATAAAATAACTTACAAGAGACGTATTTTCTCTAAAAGATTAACTGAAACTGTAACAAACGCTTTAAATCCAATTTTCAACCTGTCATTTTTATTTCACAGATGGCGTTAAAAATATCGATAAAGCAGATTAAGGCTTTTATGTAAGTAAATTTTATATTTGCACAGCATAATTCAGTTGTATTACTAAAATGGTAAAACTTTTACTAACTTATTAAAATGATATAGTTATTTTATCATTTTAAGTTTAAATATATATATGTGAGTATAAAATATAGGTTACACTAAGTATTGCGGCGCAGGCGGTCGGTAAAGCAGTCGACCCGGTCCGGTAGGCCGACAGGCGACACGCAAGCGCTACAGGTAGGTTAACATTCACGCTCCGTCGCATTTGGTGCTTCTATGCGCTCTTCGCCGCGGCCCTGTATCGACACCGTACGAGAACGACGATGCTCGAGGAACTGTGACTGGTGACCGTGTGTGATATCCAGTGATCGTGGTCGTTTTATCAAGTGATTGTGATATGCCGACGAGTGCTGGCGTTTGATCACGACTCAGCGGATCTTAACGGTAAATTTTGCTAACTGACACTATGACCTACCGCTGTTTACTCTGCGGTCAGGTGACTGAAGTACATATATTACAGCTGGGCTCGTAAGTGAATCAAGTGTTACAGGTAAAAATCTATTTTTTTATAAAAAAAACAAAGAAAATGAATATGCTGTCCACGTAGAACGTAGCGGTGTTTACACGTGAATTATGACACCCATAGTAGATGCGCGTGAGGCTGTGACTCGTAAGTCAACAGAGATTTCTCGAGAGCCGAGGTAGCGAAATATTAGAACTGGATACTAAATTTACCGTTGCCATGGAAAGTTTCGGCCGTATGTACAATTAACTTACACCTTCTAAAATTTCACCCGTCTAAGAATCTTATTAGAATTTAATTAACTTATTCTAGATGCCGCAAAGTTTTGTCTTTACACTTACGCCATATATATATATAGTTATATTGCTTTGATACTATAAAAACATTATGACGGAGTGTTACTATGCTGGGAACTTATTTTTCTTTTAACAACACCGACATTCTTATTATAAGAAGTCCGGCAAGCAATAATTTTGGTTGTATTTATAAATAAACGGTAAAAAAAGTAATAATTGTATAGAAAAATTCTATAAAAAGATATACTTTAATAATAATTCAAGAAACATAATATACTAGAATAAATACGTAACCATGTGTCAAATGACACTACACGAACTTATGAGTACTGAAAATACGAAAATAGTATTTTTGCTTTTTAGCTAGACCGCTACCAACAGAGACTTATATGTTATAATACGTGTATCAACACTTTAAATAATTTATATAAAGATATTTGACAATGTATCTAATTACAATACCATAGCAAAATAAATTGTACGTAAACAATTTTTCTTAATCCTCATGTAAAAGATTTCAACGCGCCTAAACATGGCGTATTTTTTTTATTTCGTCTTGTACCTGTTGTGTTATGATATGCTTTATATATAACATAAATTATATTCATATATAATATACATATATATGTATATATTATTTCAGATTTCATATGAAATGTATGTAGGTATATAGCAGTACGCCGTCACGGCACACTTGAGATGCGCTTGATTTTATGCGATAGTTATAAGTTCAAATTTCAACCGTGGGACTGTTTATACTTTTATTATAGAGTGGTTGGAGACACAAGGTCACTCTCTTGCCCTTGAAAAACGGAGTGGCTTTTTTCACAAAATGAAAATAAAAAATATAAGAGCTGTATACATTGATATACAGAAATTTAATAAGTGTTCAAAAACCAAATATATATAATAGTTATTATTTTATATGATATATTACGAAATTAACAACGTTATATCCTCCTCGTTTGTATTTAAACGTCTGTTAACATCTCTTACATCACTGCTCTAACATTTACTGTCAAAAAAATTGCACCTTTGCGAGTAAATGATATTTCTATGTGGCCATAGTGGCGCAGAGGGGACAACGTCTGACTGCAGTAGGGTAATTGATCATATTTAAATTATTTTAATTTCTTTGCTCTAGTGACAAGACAAAGCGCGGCGTCGAGTTCCGCCACTTAACACCACTCAACTCAATGGATTTAATTCAGATGGAAAGTGAAAAACGGAGTGTCTTGACGCTAGGTTCTCTCTGACTACCCTGCTATGCAGGAAAAAGCGTGAAGCTGAATATAATCATAATTAAAAATGAATCTTTTAAGCAACTGCTACACACAGATAAAAAATTAAATTAAGTATAGCAATTTTAAATAGACATACTAACATTTATATAATAGCACCTGAGTGTAACCTAAGAAATAGATAATCAGTTACGTGTGTAATATTTTTTTCCATCAATCAATACCACCGTTATTCACTGACAGACTGACTGACTTGATGGACTGACAGACAGTGCACAACCAAAACTACTGGGCGTAAAAAGCTATAATTGGGCTTGGGGAGTATAGGGGAGGACTGCGAAAGTTTTTAATGGAAGATAAAAGAACTTTTATAAAATTTAAGTTGTAGGCGTATCACTGGTCCCACATATGTGCTTAAAACCAATGATGTTGAAGCTTATTTACTACGTGCTGTAACAATGGCAGTTAAAATAAAAGAGTGGCAGTAATGAATAACTATGGGAATCGATAAAATGTTTCGTTCAATCAGAATGTAACATGTACTTTCTCTGTAAAAGGGTCGCGGGGTCAAATATGCATGAATGGTTGTACAACAAAGCCACAATATGACTTGAATTTTTAATTAGTGGACGAAAGCGACCTTATAAAACATAATTCACTTTAACATTGCGACTATAACTTTCATAGCAATGAACCTGAGTAACAAGTGAGATTTGTACGGTACTTTTATTTTCATATTGACTTTAATTTAAAATTTAAATCGGTATTAAAATACATTACTTCATAAAAGTATTGCGACGTATTATATTCGAAACACAATAATTTGTTAAACTTAAAAAAATACACATATTAAAATTTTCCATATTACGTAATCTGGTTCTATTTTAAAATAGCTTTTATTTACTGTATATGTCCTGGCTTTACATTCTTGATGTCAGTTGCGTATGTATCTACCTATTGATCCCACGTTACTGTGAGGCTTCACTGAGTATATTATACAATAATGTATGTAGTAATGTATAGTAGTATTATACAATAATGTCATAATCATTACAAATGGTGGTCAATTCAGTAACAGCTAAAGGTCTTTGTGAACTTGTGATTATTCTTATAAAATAAGAATAATTACTATACCCTTATCGGTACTTATAAGCTTGAATTAGACGATGCATTAAATTATAAGGATTGTTGTAATTAAAAATAGTATTTCTTCATAATTTTAATTTTTCAGTACGTTTTTCTCTTATCTATCTATCTTCAACCATTATTTATATTTGCAAAGTAATTAGAAACAACGTACTGGTACGTCACTACTGATCTCCACATTTCTCATATTTAAACCACTACATGTGTATTTTGTGGCAAATTTAAACGCCGCGTTTTTTTATATGTATTTCATACCATTTATATTCTTCGAGGTCATTAATTATGTGTATTCAGAATTCACAAAAGTCCTTGACACAATGCAAGGGTGCCATATGTACACATTTTTTGTATATCTTCAAATATTGTAAAAGGTTCATAAAAATTATTTATTGGTAAATGGTTATAAGGTTAACGTGGTGTAGTAAGTGGCACAGTGACTGTAAACATAGTAGTTCGATTCCCACTCGGTGAAATATTAAAATTAGTTTATTTCGGAAATACCGTAAACTTTCAATTTTTATTATAATAATCGCGTTTTACATAGAAATTTATTATATTCGACAAAAAAATAATCTAAAGCTATCCTAAGCTAATAAAAGAGTCCGAACTCAGAAGTAATCATAATTATAGTAGTAATTATTCCATTTTACGTTAACCGTCTAGTTTGTCAAGAATATTCTTAGTTGAATGCACAATCGCTCATAACGGCAGACATTTTACACGAAACAAGTAGAAACAATACATTGTGTCACTTTAAATGGAAGGAAGGATTAAATAAATCTATGATATAATGAAATTTGAGACAAACTTTACTGTTATATGGAAAAAAGAAACAATGCGAAAATCATTTTTTTAGTTTTAATATAATTTCTTTAATATAGCAATTCAGACTTCACTTTCCAGTCAAACGCCGCACGCTATGTGAACAGATCCAGAGAATGAAAATATGTATTTTATTTATAAATGTTCTTCGAAAAGGGATTGTGTAAGAACACGATACAAATATTAATTAAAAGTTTAACACCTGCATATAAATCAGCAGCTAAAAGTATAAAAAATGTTGTAGGCTAGTAATATTTCAAAGATTATTGAAATTGCATTGCATTTATTAATATTAATATCAGATAATTTAATTTTTTCTTTAAATATGCAATGAAGGTCACATTAAACTAGTTTTATTAATTGACTGTGACATTTTACTGTATAATAATTGTGATGTTTTAGTATATTTGTTTTGTTTGTAAGTGAATAATCTATGATATAGATAAAATAAAACTCATAAATATAACAGTATCTTGTATATTTTAAATTCATTATTTAAAAAATGCATTAACGTTTTAAAATATTATAAATGTATAATAAAATAAAATGATTATAATATAGTTTAGTAAATATTAAGGGTTTACGTTGAGTTATACATAACCAGTTTACGTTGTTAATTATATACGATATCCATATTTCAGCAGGGTTTAATATCAATACGATGTCATGTGACTGCAACAATTCATACATATGTATATGCCTAAATATAGGTAGTAGGTACACATATATAGTTAGATCGCTAAAACCAAAGATCTTATTATAATATATTTTATTTTCCCGATTTTGTACAACGAAATCTAAAGGAACAATTTGTATAGGAACATTGGTAAATGATATATGTTAAAATATAATATATATTTTGAACGATTTGAACTAATAACTTACTTGTTAGAAACAGACACGTTTTAACTGCGTCAAGATTGACGGCTTTAATACTTTGCGTTTAGTATTAAATTGTCATTATTATAATTTTTTACCAGCTTCACGCTTTACCCTGTGTAGCAGGGGAGGCAAAGCGAACCTAGTGTTATGACACTCTGTTCTCCGCTTTCGCCCAAATCCAAGACTGGAAAATCTCTCCATTCCAAATATTTTGAATAAAGATATTATAATGAAAGACTGAATTATTCACTTTAAAATATTAAAAATATCATTCCACCCAGCGGCGATGCAACCCACAATCTGTAGCGCTTACAGTCAGATGGTGTCCCATTGCGTCACGATATCTTTCTGTTATTACATTATTTTATAAATCTGAAGATTTAAAAAAAAATCCTTAAGGAACACTAAGACTACCAATTTACAATCACAAATTTAAGAAAACTTAAGCGCTTGTTGTTATATTTCGAAGGAACTACTTACAGCTTATATTTTTTATAAAAAATATTTTATAAAACACATTTTAGGTACACATTGCAATTAGCTATAATTTCTTGTACACATATGAACTAACACGTTGATGTTGACGTAACTCGTTAGCACATGCGACACAGTTTCTTAGCTATTCTGGAGCTATTCAGTATCTCTTATCAAGAACACATCATTCGTTTAAATGTAGTTAATGAATAAGATTTTAGCTTGACTAGACCATGACAAAGATCATTAAAATAGTATAACTTCTACAACAACAATAGTTCAACTTCTACTAATACTAATAATTTATCGTAATTACTATTTTATAATTTTTTTTATTTAACAAAATACTTTATTATGTAGCACGATAATTCCCATTTCCATGACTGTTTTTAAGAAAATTACGCGGACAGAGGAGTATGTAATTTAGTGTACGTAAAGTGAATATGGAAAAGAAGATAAGGAAGCTAATACTTTTATAATGATGCATTAGAAATATATCAAATTAATATAATATTCAGACACGCAATATCGTGTTCAGCCATGTTCTACGAGGGAATTGGTGACGCAGCTGCGTAGTGTAACATTACATGAGCCATTTCGAGTTACTTTACAATGATCATATCTCAAATTCTGTCAAACAAATACATATGATATTTAGTTTGTGTGTTAAATTATTTTAGATTACATAGAATTCCAAATTTCATAAATAAAGGCTTAACAGTTATAAGAACGTTAAAAGAATAAGAACAGAGATATTAACGTTTAAAAGTAGTTATTTTATCCACTGACTGACTGATCATAAATTGGAAATTTGGTGTACAGCTAGAAAGTACATAAAAAAAAGCATTTTTAAAAATTTCTCTTAAGTAAATTGTGTAAATTATTCAACTGTAGAAACTTACGAAGTCATATTTTTAAATAGTAAACATTGTTGTAGTAAAGTAAGAAATTGTATATTACCTTATTTTAAAATGTCCTATGTTCTTAGAAATATTTACAGAACTTATTTCATTTTTACTAACAGAACTTGGCAACCTTTTAATTATTTAGTTAGCAAAATCGACAATAACTATAATAATCATCGACATATCCTTGATATTGAACTTGGCTGCATGTTTAAATTTATGTTTTTGTTTTTATATATAACTCACATTACCATGTGTCAATAGTTACTTTTTAAAAACCTCATAATTTAAACCTACACGTTCAAATGTTAAATGTCATAATATCAATAGGTAACATAGGTATAATGAATGCCTATTTTCCTTATGCGACGGCATTTAGTTTTCTTTGTATATCCCCCATCATTCTCTACTTGTTAGCATTATACCTATATTATATATATATATATATATTATGCACTATGTACATAGTGACGTACATATATATTTTAAACAGGTTTTAGTGTTGTAGATTTGATTTGTTGATTGTTTTATAAGATTACATAATATTATGTATCGATCACTAGTTAAACTACCTACTCGGCAAAAGTTGCAAACTGAAAAACATTTTTATAAAAAGTATAACACTTTGAACGCAGCGGGATTTGAACCCGCACGTCTAGATATAAGAATTTCCTAAGTGTGTGAATAACACTTTCAAAATGATTAAAAAGCCGCAAGTTGAAACTTTTATATGATGTCAAATATATCCTGCAGTAATCCGAGCCAGATGTCGAGCGCATCTATGAGTAATACACATCTGTAATAATCTTTACATTTCTTCAATCACGTTAATTTTCTCTTTATCACCCGTTTTAGACTCAATGCGTGTTCGAAAACGGAACCCACAGTTTGCAGTTTGTTTAACTAAAACAATCGAAATAATTATAAACTTAAGAAGTCAACCCTGGAATCGAACCCATAAATGTCACATCAGAGTTCATGATAAAATAGGACAAATGTAAGTATTATAGAATATTAAGCTCAACTTTTGAGTTATTTTAACATTAGTAATCTCTTTAATTTATTGACATGAATACTAGCTTGATAGAACATAAAATTATTGTTATTGGATAAAAACATAAGGATTCTTTAAATAAATCGATTATATACATGTATTTGTATATGGCTTTGAAGGTTCTTAATTAAAAGATGCCGTTACTAACACATCTGTAATAATCTTATTTTTCATGATTACAGGTATAATACTAAAAAATAAAACGTTACAATGTTTGTTAATATAGCCATAGCAAATAACATTCTTTCGGACGAAATACCTTAAGTGTATGAACCCAATCGGTCACCCGCGACCGCCCAGAGGCAGGTGGCTTGAGTTCTACATTCTGTGTATTTGAAAAAACAATTTAATATTATGCAGTATTATTGAAAAAGGATATCTTGACATTTAAGCAACATTGTAATATTGTGCATATGCACTAATACCATATAATGTAACCGTTTTAGTTTTGATGGTCGATTTCGAACTAAAATTACACATTTATGATAGTAGAAGTGAGGTTTTATTTCAATACTTATTCTATTGTTACTAAATCCATGGCTTTTACGACCTTGGCACATTAAATTCTCATAAAGACTTGCCCGCATTATCACGGCATTGTTTACTTTCAACGCGATAAGAAACGGTAACAACTAACAAGTCAAGCAACCTGTCATTTTAGCATCTCGGGCTGTTTCGCCGTTATATAGCGGCATGTAATATGGTTATATATAGAAGTATGTACATATAAAAAAAAAATTAAACACTATATAAAACGACAAACCGTTTATGAAAACATACATTTAACTATAATATTTTTAACATGTAGTAAAAAACTATTTTTTTTTTTAATTAGTTTTGTGGCATAGACATATGGCATATGTAACTTATTTCCTTTATAAAGCATTTCGTAGGCGATTTTTAACGTACATTTAGAAACATGGCGTGTTGAGTGAACCAAACTATACTGTAACTTACATATTTAGATGATATAATAAAGTAATTGTACTTTTGTATAATAATGTAATTTAAAGCTAATATTGATATATGGGGGGTTTTCCGATGCTATTGAAGCGTCAATGCCCCGCCCGAGTGAATGTCCGCTGAAAGGACTTCCGATACGATTAGTTCCGGGCGTTTACTACTCTCATATATTGTGCTACACGTATACTTATGATTATAAATGCGTATAATAATTTATGTCTAGGTATTTTTCTTAAACTTTTTTTTTTACATAATACAAGGTGGTCAAAATAAGTCATCCGACGTTGTTTGGCTGTCATTTTTTTTCTAAACGAAAAACTTCGATTCCGTTTTTTGATTATGTTTATTTGAACCTTTAGAATTAATCGTAACTATAAAATTTATTAATGACACAGCCGTCGTGATTTTGTAAAAAGTGCCCTTCGACACCTTAAAATCTGAACACAACGATTATGTATGAAATGTTTTCTTCAACTTACAAATAACATATGATTGAATATTTAAATTTATTCTCACCGGCCTGGTTATATGTACGTATAATTCATAGTGACATGGAATTCTATGAAGTCGTGTAGGACGTAGTGACTTATCACAAATAAAATTGTAAAAAACCTTGTATTTCTTGCATACAATGTTACGTCAAGTGAAACAATAGAAATTTTGCTGTGTTAGTTTTTTGATGATTATTTCTTTATTTCTTTGCAAGAAGCTCTATAAGTGAAGATCTCCTCCAAAGATGCCCAATTTTTTCAGTCCAGTTTACTGTCAGCTATCTTTATATTGTCATGTTCCCACCTAGCGTAGGGACTAATCTTCTTACGCTGTCGTTGAGGTCCTGACCATGACCATCATTATAATAACTAATATGAATAGCTCGTAAAACAAAAACTATTAATTTGCAATAAAATTAAAAAAAAAGGTAGTCTGGCTCACATATTGTGCAAAGAACGTGTTCTTTTCATTGTTGTGAAAATAAACACGACGGAGTTACTCGCTTATTGTGCTATTGAAAGGAAGCGTGCACTGTTTTTAAACATTCCCCAGAAACCAAACAATTGAGCGGTTAACACCTGCGTCGTTACACAAATGTAGATACGCCTTGACACGCCTTTTACTTTCATTGCATTTGTAATTTATACCCCTGAACGTAAAATAATCCTTTTATCCTTGTCAAGTTTGCTCAGTGGCCTTTACAATGTGAAGCAGTTTAAATTTTGCATTTAAATGGAGTAGGTTTTTGTAAAAAGTTGCTATAACATTTAACATATTATCTAAAATTTAAAGGTTGCTGTTTACTAAAATATTTATATTAATAAATGGTGTATTAGACACAAAACAAATATATATTTACTGAAAAGTGGTACATATGTTTTTTAAATACTATATTCTCTCTAGTCTTATTGTTTTTTAATAACACTCATTTTTACCTGGAGTGCCCCCGCGATTAGATACGGGCGACACAACAGTTTGTCAAATTGTTTGAATTTTCAGTTCTTTTAAGTTTCAGATATTTTAAAATTTATTGACTTTTTAAAATATATTTTGACTGAGTTAAATCAGATTAAGTTTAGTCTAATTTACCGGATTATGAATGATTTTAATTATATTGCACACACACACGTGTGTGTATGTGTACATATATATATATACAATATTTTTATTAAACTCCTAGAGATTGCTAGAGATGTATGTGATAAACTTAATAAATGAATGTATACAAGCGTCGTTACTCATTAGATTTTCTATATTAAATGTCACTTATATTGCAGATAATTGTATGTACTATATTTAGTGTAATCTATCTTTGTGTACTACATTTAGAACAATCCTGTACTAGACGGTTAATTGTTCTCCTTACTGTTAAGACATTCTATTCGGCATCATGTTACTTTAATATGCGAAAATTGAATTGGCACTGTTATTTATTTTTTTTTATTAAAAACATTAAAAAGCATATATATATTAATAAACGAAGGAAATGCTAGACGGAGAAGAAGTTCGAGAAGGCGATATATTTTTTTGTACTCGTAATGCGTGACAAACAAAGTGACAAGTGACATACACGTTCCTAAGGCAACGAGTATTTTAGGCGTTATCAGAGCTACTACTAGTAGGCATTACACACCCACCTGTAAGGTTTTTGACATCATATCGTTGAAACTAGCCATAGTTGAAACTGGTCCAACTCTTTAAGATTCTATTATTTTTATATGTAATCAAATCTTGTGTCTAATTCAATTTCTCAGTACCAATCTCTTTCTTGTGTTTCATTTATTACGTGAAATAGGCTAAGTAATTTGTGCACAACTAGCACGCATGAAAGCCATAAATAAATAATTGACTAAACTGCTCTATACTAACAGTATGTGTTAAGTTGTTATTCAAAGCGGTCTCCGGCGTTAGGTTTCGCCATAACACAAAATAAACGGAAAGCAAATAAAAGACCTAATACTTCATGCGATCCTAAATCCCAGCATACATGTTACGTCAGACACGCGAGGTGATTTAAATATAGAGAAGAATATTTTAATAAAAATAAATATGGTGTAATTTCGTTGTAACAGTGTGTCATGACATTTTATACTGCAATTAATAAGCTCATATTTAATTGCATGGCTTAATTATAATGTTAGTAAGGGAGGCTCCCTTTTAACATTCTGACTATATCTAACGTAAGTCGATTCTGTTCACATATCAAAGAAGCATTGAGTAATTGTTATTCTTTAATGTTTTATTCTCTATATAGATGTCAACCCATATAAGTACCTTAGTATTGGTTTTAGAAATATGTAAATAGCTGATGCTGTAGTCATACATGATTCGATAAGTGCGTGTGCAGTAAATTTTAGGGATTAAAGTATTTTATATTGTAATGCCCAAATACTAGATTAACAAATAATATATGATAATTTCATTGTAAGTTAGTTTTTAATAATGAACAAATTTGGTATTCCAGATCAGGCCGGTGACCACATGTCGGCGCCATCATGGTGATCGTTACCAGAGTAAGTGTACCTTATAGTTTTATATGTAAAATTGCATTTAATAACACTTTCAGAAAACATTTTTCTGTAGCTAAATATAAACTATGTTTTATTATAAATTCGTCCAAGTAAATAGTCGAGTAGCCATGTAAAATAACTCCCATGAGAAGTCACTTCACGTAATCGAAGTCACTGGGGAAAGCTAGTAAAATTATAATAGATTTGTATAAAACATAAATTATTCAGTAAGCGATAACTATTTTGCATAAAACATGCCATCCTTTTATATTCGCAGATTGCGAGTACGATGAATGTTTTCTTAAATTGAAAATGATACAGGTCTTCTTTTAATCTAAGAATCGATAAAATTGTGTATAGATTTATATATACAAGTGTCGAAACCCTGTTTCGTCCTAGGTCCTATTATAGAACTGATTAAGTGCTTACCGATGTACACGAGAGTAAAATATATTATATAACTAGCGACCCGCTCGCAGTTTCGCCTGCGTAATCTAAGCCACTAAACTATTTCGTTTTTCAACTGCCCGCGTTCTAACTTAAATTAAAAACTCTGCTTAAGTGTATAATTTAAGTGGTTATTATTTTTTAATTTATGAACCGATTGAAATGAAATAAACACTATATTTAAACGGAAGCTTTACAAAATACAGTTTCCCAAATTTGCGTTTACATCCGGTTACGTCGAAATTCCTATACACTTATTACCACTTATTTTTTGTTGTTAGCTTCTCTATAGAGAGATTTTTACAAATTTCTGCTGCCCGAAGTATACTACGAATAATCATTTGGCTTAGCTATCTGAGAACTTGAACGGGTTCGAATCCCGCTGCTTTCAAATTTTTATACGTTTTCTAAAAATGTTTTTCAATATCCCAAGTGTGTGAATAACACTTTGAAAATCTTATATATTTAAAAATCATTGTTTTGGGTTCTATTATATTGGTAAGTGCCACCCAAATAATATATTTTTTCATGTATGTTCCATGTACAGGCAGCGATTAGTTATATTTTTATTATATGTATGTATATAGATGAAACTTAATCCGTCGTTGCGCAGTGGGACAGGATCCCCACTCGGTGGAATGTGAGATATTTAAATTATTTTAATTACTGTGCTCTGGTACGAGACAAAGCGCAGCGTTGAGTTCCGCATCCTCAACACGTAATGTTTTGAATTCAGACGGAAAGTAGAGAACGGAGTGTCTAGGTTCTCTCTGGCTACACTCCTATGCAGGAAAAAATGAATAAAAGAAGGTTATTTTAGTATAATAAGAAATTAAAGCAAATTTTTTAAATAATATTAGTTTTTTCTGTTAAAGTACCAATGTATATTCAACTTTCAAAATGAAAAGTGTCCATCAATTTAAGAACACATATTTATGTTTCTTTCTTTTAGAACATTATTCAAATAAGAACAATTGTTTACATGAACTCAAGATCAAAGTTCAAGGCTCCAAACTGACTCGCCTTGAATAACATTAACCCCTTTGAATGAGAGTCGTGGAGTACGTGCGAATCTCACGAGAGCTAAACGCGACAAATGAATAGAATTGTATTGTAAAAGACCTGTGTTTGTTAATATGAATTGTGATATTTGAATTCAGATTGACAACTGAAGTTATTAATAATAATATACGTACGAAGAATGTGAACCTTGACATTCTTAAAAATTTAGGCATTACACTTGAAAGATTTATTAATAAACTTGCCAGTTCGCGGATAGCTAAATTAATTGATATTTCTTACCACGAATTCAGTACAATAAAATAGACTACAACATTTTACGTGCTTTACACATAATATAATGTTAAATAATTTCGGCCTGTTTATTTAGATCAGTGTATTATAACATAAACACAAAGTTTATCTTTGTAGATTAAACGTGACGAAGTACAGCATCTGTTTAAATTAACTTAAAAAATAAAATATAAATAATATATTTTGGAAAGTAATATTTATAACCTTCTATAAGAGCTGTCAAAAAACAACAATTAAATCGTTCGCCGACCTTGGCGATGGCAACATATTGACTGCCACAAAATTAACTAATTGTTATCACAAAGGCGTGGAAGACTTTATTGCCTTGCCTTGGGTTTTTTGTTAAATTACATATTATTTATTATAAATGAAATAAGTATTTCAATTTCTGTACTAAAGTAGCTATTTCAATATTGTAGGCTTCTATGTCTTTGAGGCCGGTTAGAAATGATAATTTAGATTCCAAAACTTCAAAAATCATGTCGGAAAGTGAAGTGAAACACGGCAGGCGGGTTCCGATCAATGCGTTTGGCAAGCACATTCCGGCAGAATCTAGCACTGCAGGGCGTTCACCTTACGGCTTACACACAGACACACTTAATTTGTACCACTGTGGATTAAAAGTGCGGAAAATGCTTTATTGATACAGCGCGTTGGCTTTTTTATGAGTATGCGGTATTATGAATGGCTTATTATAATTCGCATTACGGTCCGTGTGTGATATATTAATTACCTATAAAGGTTATTATCATCAAATTACAAAAACTTGGAATAAACAAAAAAACAATGAAGTATTTATGGTATCCTGTCTTGTATTTTTAAACGCATTTATGTGATCAATACAAAAAAGTATTTGTATAGTTTCAATATATATCTCTCTATATATATATATACATATATATTCAATAAACTACTTAGAAGCCACGTACATTATAAGCAATCAACAGGATATGCCAAATAGAGAGCGAGAGTGGCTACGTATTTGGACTGATACAAGTTTGCAGTGCACTTATTATGGCAAACGTGGGAGGACTCCAGTTACAAAATGAAACTAGTTTTAAGAGTAAATTTTTAGTGGACGATCTATTAGGAAATGTGCATATTAATCAAGATTTATTGTGTTGTTTAATTTAACGTTAACCAACTTGTAAATGGCAGTCTTTATAATCTTCATCTGTATTATTTTTATATGTCCGATGGCCAAATCTAATTGTGTATTGATTTTGTTATTTGGAAATTAATAAATAATAGAGTATAGTAATAATTTACTCCTGTGTTATTTACAAATTGACAAGACCTTAAACTTGTAAGGAATAAATAGGATATTTTGTCTTGTTAGTGTTACTAACCACTCTGTGTCAACTATTAAAACGCTTATCATATTTTTCTTTAATATATATAACTGCTTTACTGAAGATAATTTGACATACAACAATTTTCAAACATAAAATATATCTATCTAAATCCTATCTTTCTTTATATTTTAATCTTTAATTGTTACGTAGAAAGTATTTGAACAATTCTTTAATAACTTAAACTTTAAAGTAAAATACATTTTGGTACATGAACATATGCCGTAATGAGATGCTTTCATTACATATTGAAATTGAAATACTTTCTATAATAAATCTGTGTATTATGTTAGGTGCAGTTAAAAATTTAGAAGGTCACATAATGGCATTCATGACAAGTTTAGAAGATCGCTAGTATAGGAATCAGAAAATCACTAATCAATTAGAGCTTTAACTGCTACAAATATGGACTGAATTATTACATATTTCATTATAATAATAATCTTATCAATGCGGTTTTCTTTTAAAATGATATATAACTTAACTTACTGGTTTTCACCTCTTTTATGTCGTCAAAAACACATTAAGCTTTTAAAAACACAATTTCAATGTGATTTGCCAACCAACAATTATTAATTTTACTTTAAGAGGAATGTTTTTTTTACGCAATGAAACTCGTGAGACATTATCTATAGTGAACGATGACGTAAAGTGATTTAGTACCACCATAAACATAACATTGAAAAGTTTAAAAGTACATATTTATGTACTCACCAAAGCGGCTTTTGTAAAAATATTATTTCCTAGTCTTATTTTTTTTATAAATCCTATTATAATAAACTCATTCTTAGATTTATATATAAAAATAAAACAAAATATAAGATTTTGTATAGAAGCTGCTATAAAAAAATGCATATTTCACGTATTATAAATCAGTAATGGAAGATATTGTCTGGAAGTATTTGTCTATGTAACCGGTAACGCATATGACTGTCATTTTAGGTACTACAATAAAAAACGCAATAAAATTGCAAAGAAACTTTAGGTAAACGGGCGGTATGTTTATGCGCAGTCAGCTAGTGGCAAAGTAAATATGAATGGTGAAAAAAGTAGGTGAATGTTACAGAGTGTAACCCAAATAATTTCTGTCGCGTGCTTTTTACCGTTCAACAGCAGCAATTTTCTGATACACAATATTTTGAAACAGTATTCTGTATATTTTTTATTTTATTTCTTGTATGTTCTCCTTGCTTTTGATTGTAAGCAGGAGGTAAGGGAGGTGTGGGTGTTACTTAAGGTACCTAGGTATAGAAAAGACGCCGGTTTAGATCCCGATGTTAAGAAAAAAATGCTTTGAATGCTTCAGTTTTACTTTTTTTTACTATATTTTTCACAAGACATGAGAATATAAATTAGTCATTTCTTTTTCAATAATCGTTGAAATAAATGTTTTACACCGTTGTCATCCCATAAGTATGATATACTTGTTAATATGATTTCTGTATTCTTTTTCCGTTAGTACCCATAATAAAATATTGTACTTAATAAAGAGATAGTAGCCACGTCTGCCAATTTACGAAATCAATGATCGACCTCCGGCGGACGCGGTCATTGATAAAGTTATCGATATAAAGTTATTCGCCTACTGCTATTAAGAACAAATAATATTAAATTAAAATACGTTAATGGTTAAAATGTTGAACGTGACCGAATTAAAAGATGAATTATGAATTGGATATAATTTTCGAGGTACGTGTTGAAAGCATTTTGTAACACATTTCCTGTTTACATGTTCTTAATGCCTGGCCATTTATATATAGATTAGCTCTTTATATTGCAATCTAGATTCTAGACAAATTTAGCTATGAGCTTAGAATATAAATGAAGAGCTGACTTATGACTTTCGCCTGAGCTTAGATTATAATTGATGTTCAAGTGACGTGATTGTATCGCCAATAGTTTTAACATATAAGAAGCGACGCTTTCTATTGAATTCGACGTTATAAAGTATTATATCCGCTTACTTTTGGTGGTGTCAGCGCAGACAGTATTTGCATTCGTTAGTACTTTGCTTCAAAGAAGCTTATCTCATTTGTACCATGTGTTTTATTAACACGGTTTAAAATAAAATAAATTATCAAAATCATTCATCCAAAAAAAATCGTATTGTTTAGTTGATCTACAGAAATCTTCAAACTCGTGAACCCTTGTGAATGTTAGTATAACTTGTAACGATTAATGTTATAGATGGTAGAATAGTACTCATTAGACCCTATTTATCCAACGTACGTTGCTAAACACTGAATTTAGTAACTTAGAAACTTGTTTGTAAATTTTCGTATAAGGACATTAAAACAATCCAAAGTTTTTAGGCAAATACTGTGGATAAATAAATATGAAGAATAAAGCCTGCTATGCGGAAAAAAGCGTAAAACACTCTTTTAAAGAATTAATAAAAAAATCTATTTCTTTTCAGGGTGATTACATATGGATCGAGCCGGTGTCAAGTCGGGAGTTCGATGTGGCCATCGGCGCGCGCGTTCTCGCCGCAGAAGGGAGGCGTATACGCGTACGCGATGACGACGGACAAGAGCAATGGCTGCCACCGGAGAGGCGCATCAAAGCGATGCACGCTACGTCCGTGCATGGCGTCGAGGATATGATCTCACTTGGTGATCTGCACGAAGCTGGTATACTAAGAAACCTGCTTATCCGATACAATGATAACCTCATTTATGTGAGTATGGACAAATATTTCCACAATTTTATTATATTTTTAAATGTTATTTACACAGTTAGGAAATTGAAAATCTTCTGAAGTCCTAGAACTGATCTTAATCACTAACTGTACCTAAATTAAAACATCTACTAAAACATTTTCTTAAGTCGTTCCTTCTTCTCTTTGTTTCTTCGTCTTTCGTACTTTCCTTCCTAAAGTCTTTCCGTACTTCCTTTTGCTCTTGGTTTAGTAATAATTATTATCTGTATAACTGCTTAATGATGTTAAACAATTAATAATTACTGATTAATATGACTAAACAGAAACTTTCATGTATAAACGATTAAAATATTTTGTTTCTTTATCCAGACTTATACGGGTTCAATATTGGTAGCTGTAAATCCCTACCAAATATTACCAATTTACACAGCAGACCAAATTAAGTTATATAAAGAGAGGAAGATAGGTGAGCTGCCGCCGCATATCTTCGCTATAGGGGACAACGCGTACGCACACATGCGTCGCTATAGTCAGGACCAATGTATTGTTATAAGCGGCGAATCAGGAGCTGGCAAGACTGAATCTACAAAATTAATATTGCAATATCTCGCTGCTATCAGCGGAAAACATTCTTGGATAGAACAACAGGTATTTTACTTTAGTGGTATTTCTCATTGCATATTAGCATAATTTAGTATACAAATTGATTGCCTTATTTTTTATATAATACGAATTTAACCTAGTACGCTGTTCATTGTTAATTATTGTTTTTTAAACCAAAATTCAATATATAGTTATTATAATAACTAATTTAACCTTTCAGATTTTAGAAGCAAATCCAATATTAGAAGCATTTGGTAACGCCAAAACCGTTCGTAATGATAACTCATCACGGTTTGGTAAATACATCGACATACATTTTAATAGCAATGGTGTAATTGAAGGAGCCAAGATAGAGCAATACCTATTAGAGAAGTCTAGGATAGTGTTTCAAGGGACTGATGAGCGGAATTATCATGTTTTCTACTGCTTGTTAGCAGGATTATCGAAGGAGGAAAAGAAAAAGTTGGAATTGACTGAGCCTTCAGATTATAGATACTTATCTGGGGTAAATTATTTAATAATTAATCAATAATTTAAAATGTTAATTTAATTACATTCAAAATCGTACAATAATAAAAAGTAACTTTCAAAGCAAATTTTTCAAAGCTAAAGCCAGAGACGATGAAAATATCTATAAGTGCTATATTTTCCTGTGTCCTCAACCACTTACATTTAATTTCAGGGAGGAAGTTTCACATGCGAAGGGAGAGATGATTCAGCAGAATTTGCAGATATTCGATCAGCAATGAAAGTCCTTTTATTCACAGAGGTTGAAATTTGGGAAATATTGAAATTATTGGCAGCTGTTCTACATTGCGGTAATATAAAATATGAAGCAACTGTTGTAGACAATTTAGATGCTACGGAAATTATTGAACAGGCAAATGTCAGAAGAGTTGCAACCTTGTTAGGAGTTCCAACACAGTCATTAATTGGTGCTTTGACAAGAAAAACATTATTTGCTCACGGAGAAACGGTAGTATCAACTCTAAGTAAGACTCAATCAGTAGATATAAGGGATGCATTCGTTAAAGGTATATACGGACGCCTCTTTGTTACAATTGTTAGAAAAATAAACGCGGCTATTTATAAACCAAAATCAACCACGCGGACTGCTATTGGAGTTCTCGATATATTTGGGTTCGAGAATTTCGATCATAATAGTTTTGAGCAGTTCTGCATAAACTTCGCAAATGAAAATCTTCAACAGTTTTTCGTTAGACATATATTTAAATTGGAACAGGAAGAATACAATCATGAAGGTATTAATTGGCAGCATATAGAATTCGTAGATAATCAAGACGCTTTAGACCTAATTGCCCTCAAACAGCTCAATATAATGGCTTTAATTGATGAGGAATCTAAATTCCCTAAAGGCACAGATCAAACAATGTTAGCAAAATTGCATAAAACACATGGTCTTCACAGAAATTATTTGAAACCAAAATCAGATATCAACACAAGTTTTGGTTTAAACCATTTCGCTGGAGTTGTCTTTTATGATACACGAGGTTTCTTAGAAAAGAATCGGGATACATTTAGTGCAGATTTGTTACAGTTAATCCATATTTCGACAAATAAATTCTTACAACATATATTTCAAGAAGATATAGCAATGGGATCGGAAACACGGAAACGGACGCCTACTTTATCTACTCAGTTTAAAAAGAGCTTAGATCTGCTTATGAGAACTCTAAGCACTTGTCAACCTTTCTTCATACGATGTATCAAGCCGAATGAATTTAAAAAGCCAAAGATGTTTGATCGTGGTCTTTGCTGTAGGCAACTAAGATATTCCGGGATGATGGAGACAATTAGAATCCGAAGAGCTGGCTATCCAATTAGGCATAGTTTTAAGGAGTTTGTTGAAAGATATCGATTTTTAATATCAGGCGTGCCGCCCGCTCACAAAACGGACTGCAGGGCTGCCACTGCGAAAATTTGTGCTACGGTTTTAGGCAAATCTGATTACCAATTAGGCCATACCAAAGTATTTTTGAAAGACGCACACGATCTGTTCCTCGAGCAAGAGAGAGACAGAGTTCTTACTAGGAAAATATTAATTCTGCAACGCTCTATTCGAGGATGGGTTTATAGGCGTCGGTTTTTGAAAATGAGAGCTGCTGCCGTTTTAATACAAAGACATTGGCGCGGAAAGTTGCAAAGAATTAGATATATTAAGATGAAAGTGGGATACGCGCGACTCCAAGCATTAATCCGAGCGCGAGTATTAGCTCACCGGTTCAGGCATTTGCGAGGACACATCGTGTCATTACAAGTTAGTATTTAACTGCATTTGAATTAACTTTTTATATTATTTATTCATAGAATAATCTTTTCGTAGCAGAAATTTGCTTCCAAAAGGCGCGGGTTTGAATCCCGCTGTGTTAAAATTTTTATACGTTTTGTAAAAATGTGTTTCAATTTTCTAAGTGTATAAATAACACTATAAAAATATTAAAAAAGATATTTGTATATATACTCGTATATATTTTATTTGTTATTTCGTTTTAGTTAAAAAGCTAGAACCTATTATAATCAATGTTTATAATCAAATTATGCTTATTTTGTTATAAGTTTTATGTAACGTAGCAAACTTGTTAGTGTATCATTTTGAAATTCAAAATTACAATTTGTGTTCTATAGGCAGCCGCAAGAGGTTATTTGGTTAGAAGATCATATGGCCATAAAATGTGGGCTATAGTAAAGATACAGAGCCACGCGAGACGGTTGATAGCCATGCGAAGATATCGAAGGCTGAAGCAAGAAGCCATCGCCCATAACGAAGCTTTGCGTCTAAGAAGACAGGAAGAGCAGAGGCTACAGCACCAGGGCAACACTAGGGCTAAGGAGATTGCAGAACAAAACTATCGAGTAAGTAGCTAACTCATCTACAACTGATGAAACTATTATTCTTAAATAAAGGAGATTCTATTTTATTAGAGATTAGGGTCACTAAGATATTGGGTACAGTATAACCTATTTGGATTATAAATTAAAGCTTGGATGTAAAATATAGATGATAAAGATATATGCTGAAAGAGTAAAATAGGGTTCTCAGGAGGTAAGATTGCTAATAAATATCCTAATCAAATTTGTATTATGGCTATTATATAAATCTACATCATATCATAAAAACGAAATTCGCGTTCGAAATTACCGTCATTTATACGGCCACAATGTTTTGCGGCATTAAAGAAAAGCCATAACACGACCTGAGCTCATCACTGTCTGATACAACTACATCACAGGTTGTAACTCCTTAGATCGAATGAAGTAAAACATACATAGATAGTTATATATTTTTTCTTTTTACCTGACATGGAACGTAAATCAGCGCTAAGTATGACCAATACAAAAAAATAAATTATAATAGGAGGTTAGACAGACCGTGAACAGTAATTTTGGCTGATTAATCTAGGTAAGGTTAGGTGAGACTTTTTACAAGCGCCTGAGAAAAACCACGGAAAATAGATTTCCCGGGCCCTCCTGCTGTGCCCGACTTCAGCATTTCATTGCTCTCACTCTAGATTGGGGGATATATTTGAAAGCTTTTTCCTGTGCTATATGTATAAATATAAGAAGTTATGCTTTTTTAATTCGACTCTAGCTTAGATTAGACTTTTACGATGTTATCTCCCTTATATATAATGTTTTTCTGACAAATTATCAAGTCATCATATTATTTTTCACTTTTCGCTGCTGATCATAACATAATAAATTGTATTTTAAGAACCTAAATAATTAACCCAGTTTATTTAATGTGAAGTAAATGTTTTCATAAACATTATATTTTATGTCGACAGACGTATCATAAGTTTGATCTGAGTAAAGATTTTTTTAAATCATGTCAATATAAAATATATATTTGTGATAAAATATAAGCTATAATTTCAAACATTTCTTTAGTAAGAAATAAGTGTCACAGGTATGTAATAGGCTTACTTTTAATTTAAAACTTAACTGGCAGTCATTTGAAAATGTGGCAATCTATATATTATATACTAGCTGTGCCCGCGACTTTGTCCGCGTGGAGATCTTACATCAGCTATTTGCCAGTGAAAGCCCCGTCAAAATCGGTGTAGCCGTTCTAGAGATTAGCCGGAACAAACAGACTGACAGACACAAAAAAAGCAAAAAATAGTATTCTGGTATATGTAGCGTGTATACATATGCATTTAGCATATATATACTATAATATTAATTTATTGACTACAATGGTTCTCTATTTTGGCTTTAATGGCTAGAACATAAGATACTTACTTGATATTTTGGTCAATTCACACAATGTCTTTATAACTTGTAGCCTATGTGTTATTCTAATGTATAAGCTATATTATTGTTTCATTAAAATCCATACAGTAGTTTTTACGTGAAAGAGTAACAAACATCCTTACAAACTTTTGCGTTTATAATATTAGTAGGAAGTAGGATATACATCTGTACATAGAAGATATATGAAAAAAAATATATTAGAAAATAGTATAAGAAAACAATGATTGTTAATTTTCTTTTCTGTTTATCTTATTGTTTGTGTGGTATTGAATGAATGATATCGAATTTACTAAAAAAAAAGATAAATAATTGCTATTTAAATACCATTATCTTAGATTTTGTTTTTTTTTCTTTAGATTGTCATTCTGATAGCGATGATAACATCTTGATAGATGTTTGATAGGCTAAAGTGACAATAATTTCACTTCCTTTCCTTTACGTTAATAGTTTAACCGTCAATCCTACTTATAAAATACTTAACAAGTGTGTTCTTGGATTATATTGCCTCTTACGAGACAACCATACCAAGTTTATGATATTTAATTTATATTTAAACTATTTGAGTGACTACTAGATAGTTATTTGATAACAATAAAGGAATAGAAGTTTCTTAGGTAAATTATTCTTATCTACAAAATCTGATACACTAAATACTTTTTTCCGTGTAGCAGGGTAGAGAGAACCTCAGGTCAAGACACTCCGTTTTTCATTGTTTTAAATTTAAAGATAAAAGTTAAAAATTTATAGATACTAAAATATGTTCGAATACATGTTCGATGCAGAATGTTCAATTATGTACAAAAATAATTATTTCTTATAATTGAAGCTTCAAAATATTCATAACCTATTATTCATTAAAACCAGTTGTAAAATACTCGGTAAACTAATAACATAGCTAATATCCTGTACATAATTAAAAGCCAGATTACCTAAAACGTCACACCTGATCCACCTTACGTAAGAGTCTTCGACCATGCAGCATTATACAATTACGAACGACCTGGATGCGGATGGATAACTATACAAAACGCGTAATCGAACCAGAGTTTACTTAGTATGTATCGTAAAACTACTACTAACGGACGTGCCTGCCGAAGGAAATGTGGCCCAATATATCCGATATCGATTTTCAAAATCATGGATTTATACTGCACTGTAATATGCAACCTGATAACTGGGCAAGTATAACTTGTCAAAGTATGTCAACCCTAACTTTCTGCATTTATGTAATATATGTAATGCAAGTTAAAACTATTAAGCGGCTTATTGTAATAGGATAACTAAAGTCAATAGTTACCTAGTTTATATAAAACGAGAATTTACATATCATATTGTGAGTCATGTTACTCTTACTTGGTACGGACATAAGGGATAGACGTTATATAAGGAATAATATGTATATTTCTTGTATAGGTTTATGACGTAATTACTCAAATGTTGATGTCAATAAAGCATTAACAAAATGTTCACTTCTATCAAACGCATTTTGAATAAGAAATCTTATTATCAGGAGCGCATGTATGAGTTAGAAAGACGTGACGCTGAATTAGCCCTTGAAGAGAAACGGCAACTGGAAGCAAAGAGAACCTTGTTACAAGAGGCCGCAAGGAAACAAGATGAGCCCGTAGATGACAGCAAATTGGTGGAGGCAATGTTTGACTTCCTACCTGATTCTAGCAGCGAAGCACCAGCTCCTAAAGACACTTCAGTCTTCAGTGACCTTCCACAACCTCGCGCTGACCAACAAGAGGTAAATACCTATATTGATAATATATGTTTAAAAGACACATATTTGCAAAAAAAAAAATGATTTTTGGAATAAAAATCTAAGAAAATACGCATCTACTGACGTAAATTTATTTTTAAAACGTAATGTAATTTACAGATGGTGACGCCAATGCAAACGACATCTGAAGATGAAGAGGACCTGTCCGAATTTAAATTCCAGAAATTTGCAGCAACTTATTTCCAAGGCAATGTTACACATCAGTATTCAAGGAAACCTTTAAAACATCCATTATTGCCATTGCACACACAAGGGGATCAGTTGGTAAGTCTAATACACATAGCTATTTCGCAAGTTATGCCTTAATGCGATGCGAAACAATTATTTGATATTAAATAATCGAATCAAATTTAATTTTCATCTGCAATTAAGTGAAATATTAATTAACTTCACAATCCGTAAACAATTTGAAATTGGTTGTTTATTTAAAATTACAGCTTGTTAAAATAATTAGTTTCCTCACTTTATCTGTATTAATTTCTGCAAAATTCGCAGAACAAACGCTCTAATTGTATAAAATTGCTTGCAATGTTAGAACATTGTAACAGTATAAAGATAAAAATTGCTTCTTTTCATTTTGGTTTGGTTCAAGACAGTTAATTGCTATATAATAACAAACATTAGATTACATGTCTTAACGTGATAAGCATTTCAATCAGATAAGTTTAATGGACTTTCATAATACACGATAACGGTGTTTCTTTTAGGCAGCTCAGGCATTATGGATTACTATTTTACGTTTCACTGGAGATTTGCCAGAGCCAAGATATCATACAATGGACAGAGACAATACTTCAGTTATGTCCAAAGTAACTGCGACTCTTGGAAGGAATTTTATAAGGTCCAAAGAGTTCCAAGAAGCACAATTGATGGGAGTCGATCCTGATGCATACTTAAACAAACAAAAGCCAAGGTCAATTCGGCATAAGCTCGTGTCTTTGACTTTGAAAAGGAAAAATAAGCTAGGTGAAGATGTTAGAAGAAAACTTCAGGTAATATATATATTTTTTTATATACTTAGAGTATAATGCAACAATTGAATATAAAATGAGTACAAAGGAAAATATATCATTATTTTCCTTTCCAGGATGAAGAATACACAGCAGATAGCTATCAATCATGGCTAGAATCGCGACCAACATCAAACTTAGAAAAACTACATTTTATCATCGGTCATGGAATTTTAAGGGCGGAATTACGAGATGAAATCTATTGCCAAATTTGCAAGCAATTAACAAATAACCCTTCAAAATCGTCTCACGCACGTGGTTGGATTTTGCTTTCGTTGTGTGTAGGATGTTTTGCACCTAGTGAAAAATTTGTGAATTATCTTAGAGCTTTTATCAGAGAAGGCCCTCCTGGCTACGCACCCTATTGCGAAGATCGATTAAAAAGAACATTTAATAACGGAACCAGAAATCAGCCTCCATCTTGGTTGGAACTACAAGCAACCAAATCTAAAAAACCAATCATGCTACCAATAACTTTTATGGATGGAAACACTAAAACGTTATTGGCTGATTCCGCGACAACTGCGAGGGAATTGTGCAATCAATTATCAGATAAAATCGCCTTGCGAGATCAGTTTGGATTTTCACTATACATTGCTTTGTTTGATAAAGTGAGTTCGCTTGGTAGTGGCGGTGATCATGTGATGGACGCAATATCGCAATGTGAACAATACGCTAAAGAGCAAGGTGCTCAAGAAAGAAATGCTCCTTGGCGTCTATTCTTTAGAAAGGAAATATTTGCACCTTGGCACGACCCTACTGAAGACCAAGTAGCAACTAACCTCATATACCAACAAGTTGTAAGAGGAGTAAAGTTTGGTGAATACCGATGTGATAAAGAAGAAGATTTAGCTATGATCGCGGCACAGCAATATTATATCGAGTATGGTCAAGACATGAACACTGAAAGGCTTTATACACTATTACCAAATTACATACCAGATTACTGTCTAACCGGTGTCGAAAAAGCTGTCGACAGATGGGGAGCGCTTGTAGTGCAAGCGTATAAAAAGAGCTACTACGTCAAAGAAAAAGTGCCTGCCTACAAAGTGAAAGAAGACGTGGTAAGTTATGCAAAGTTCAAATGGCCATTACTATTTTCAAGATTCTACGAGGCTTACAGAAATTCGGGACCAAATTTACCTAAGAATGATGTAATAATAGCAGTAAATTGGACCGGGGTTTATGTTGTTGACGATCAGGAGCAAGTTCTTCTTGAGTTATCATTTCCAGAGATAACGACGGTGTCCAGTCAGAAAACAAATAAAGTTTTCACACAAACCTTCAGTTTGTCTACAGTCCGCGGAGAGGAGTTTACTTTCCAAAGTCCAAACGCCGAGGATATTCGTGACCTGGTTGTATATTTCTTAGAAGGTCTAAAGAAGAGATCGAAATTTGTTATCGCATTACAAGATTATAAAGCACCCGGTGAAGGTTCAAGTTTTTTAACTTTCCAAAAAGGAGATTTAATAATATTAGAAGAAGATAGTACCGGAGAGTCAGTGCTTAATAATGGTTGGTGTATCGGCCGCTGTGAAAGGTCTATGGAGAGGGGTGATTTTCCCTCGGAAACAGTTTATGTATTACCCGCTTTATCAAAACCACCTCCAGATATTTTAGCTTTGTTCTGTCAAGAAGGCGCTCAACACGGACGAAAAGCACCAACAAGCACATTCAATGGAACTGAAACTAGGGATCAACCACACACCTTGTTAGAGTATGCACTAGACCACTTCAGATTACCGCCAAAACGAACTACATCGAAAGCTCTAACATTATCTTCTGCAAAAAGGGGTTCGGAAGAGTTATGGCGACATTCACGAGAACCAATTAAGCAACCATTGTTAAAGAAATTGCAAGCGAAAGAGGAATTAGCTGAAGAAGCATGTTTTGCTTTCACTGCCATACTCAAATACATGGGGGATCTGCCTTCTAAGCGTCCTAGAATAGGAAACGAATACACAGATCATATATTTGATGGTCCTCTAAAACATGAAATTTTACGAGATGAAATCTACTGTCAAATCATGAAGCAGTTGACGGATAATAGAAACAGAATGTCAGAAGAGAGGGGTTGGGAGCTAATGTGGCTGGCAACGGGACTCTTTGCGTGCAGTCAAGGTCTGCTTAGAGAACTCACGCTATTTCTCAGAACGAGAAGGTATCCAATTGCACAGGATTCGCTGCAACGGTTACAAAAGACATTACGGAACGGGCAAAGAAAGTATCCCCCACATCAAGTGGAAGTTGAAGCTATACAGCACAAAACTACACAGATATTCCACAAAGTATATTTCCCAGACGATACTGATGAGGCATTTGAAGTAGATTCTTCAACTCGAGCAAAGGATTTCTGTCAGAACATTGCACAGAGGTTGAGTCTACGTTCTAGTGAAGGCTTTAGTTTGTTCGTAAAAATAGCTGATAAAGTAATATCGGTACCTGAAGGGGACTTCTTTTTTGACTTCGTACGGCATTTGACAGATTGGATAAAGAAAGCACGTCCAACTAGAGATGGAATAACACCACAATTTACTTATCAGGTGGGTAGAATTTCCAATTATAATATTAACACTTTACATACTTTAGAGCTCTTAAAAATGAAATATTAATTGTTTTATATAGTTCACCTAGTTAGTACAACATTCACAGAGTATTTACAAAAATCTTTTCTCCCAGTTGGGTAATTGTGATTCTTGGTATTATTTAAATGATATGGATTTTATTTTCATAGTTATCCTTGTACTTTTTGTACTATTTTAATTTTCTTTAAATAAAAAAAAAATCCTAACAGGTGTTCTTTATGAAAAAACTGTGGACAAATACAGTTCCGGGCAAGGATCGCGCTGCTGACGTGATCTTCCACTTCCACCAGGAATTACCTAAACTCCTGCGCGGGTACCACCGCTGCGGCCGCGAGGAAGCCGCGCGCCTTGCCGCCTTAGCATATAGGGCGCGCTTTGGTGATAATAAACAGGAGCTACAGGCTATTCCGTAAGTAATTGACGTTTTTAGGTATATAATATATACCATTCAGTCATTATCTATAAATATGAAGTCACATAAAATTTTCTTGCGTTAATATATCCAGTTTTATACAGAACATGTACTGTAAATATGCATTTTATTAAATTTTTATACAGTAAAAAACATGATGAAAATATTATAAATGTTCTGAGCACTATATTATATTCTTCCAATAAACTAATAATAAATAAATAAATAATTAAAATATATGTTAATTTACTGAATACCTGTTGATTGCTTCGTTTCAAAAAAATCATTTTCTTTTTAAAATGAAATTCTAGCTCGTCATATATTCGAAATAATTGACGACTGACAAAAAAAGTCATTCGACGTTGTCCGACAAGAATATTTAGGTTACGAAAGCATGGATTTGGATTTCATCAATTTAACCACATTGTTGATTTTGTATAGCTTGATTAAATTATACTTTTCTAAAGGGTAAAATTTCTTCAAAAGGTTGTAGATTCGAAGCACACTCAGAGGAGGTTTTATAATATATTTACTTTATCGAGTATCCGCTTACTTTAGGTGTGCCGTTGATTTCCGTCGCTAAGCGTTAATGTTTTTAGGACCTACTTTGTAAATCATATTATTATTAAAACCCTGATAAAAAAAACCATATACTTCTTTTCTAAGTCGATTAAATGTAATAATGAGAACTGTAATCTATTTACTTACAGACAAATGCTCCGAGAGCTCATACCAGCAGATCTAATCAAGTTGCAGAGCTCAGCCGACTGGAAACGCGCTATTGTCGCCTCATACAACCAGGACGCCGGCATGACTCCTGAAGACGCTAAAATAACGTTCCTAAAAGTCATATACCGATGGCCGACATTCGGTTCCGCCTTCTTCGAAGTAAAGCAGACTACAGAGCCCAATTACCCTGAACTGCTGCTTATCGCTATCAACAAACATGGAGTCAGCCTGATACATCCTCAATCTAAGGTAACTATATAAATCTTGTACATATTTTGATTTATTATTATATTGACACTAAAAATTAAAATATGCAGCGTCACGCTGCACGCTGCCGCATAACAGGGTAGTCCGGAAGAACCTAGTGTCAAGACACTCCGTTATCCACTTGCCGTCGCCATTTTTGAGGCATTGCTTGTTGAGTAGTGGAGCTTAACGGGGCGCTTGTCTTGTATACCAGAGTGAAGAAATGAAAATAATTTTATTATGATCATTCTACCGAGTGGGAATCGTACCCACAACCAATCGTGATTACAGTAAGACACTGTTCCACTGCCACCCATGAAGTCTTAAATTAAATCTGAATTATAAATAGCGATTTAAATATAATATGACCTTATTCTAATTGCTTACCTTAGAAGTTTTTCATTCGTTCCATAATAAGCGATTTTCATTGTATAAATTCAACGTGGATATGTAATTTGTGCACAAGGAAAGTTAAATGTAGATAATAATTTTATTTTAGATCAACAATATTGAAAGACTGGGTAAAATCCGAAGGAAAGATAAGCGTACTGAAAAATTATACACTATAACCTGTTCAATACTCGTATCTCTCAAATTTTAATTAATCTTCGATCAGTCTCATGGGTTTTACTTAGTCTTCCACTTGTATTCCATTCAGATGTCTGACCGAATTCGTGATATTTGGTGGTACCAAACGCCGCACTTTATTTTTAGAAATCATTGCGGTATTTGAACGATTTTATATCAATATTTGCAGTATTTTAAGAAGTTTAATTTTAACTGGTTAAATGTTTATACAAAAAAATATTTCAGGATATTCTGGTCACACACCCATTCACTAGAATCTCTAACTGGTCGTCTGGCAATACTTACTTCCACATGACCATCGGAAACCTCGTGCGCGGCTCCAAGCTCCTGTGCGAGACCTCCTTAGGTTACAAAATGGACGATTTACTCACATCGTACATCTCCCTCATGCTAACAAATATGAATAAACAAAGATCAATGCGTGTAAAATAAAGAGGTACTTTTGGCATGTGTCAAACATTTGACAATACAGATTATAATATGTGCATATTGAAACTTAAAAGGGACTGTTTTTAGCGTAGTGTAAGCTTTCTCGCTTTTTGGCGAAATATTTAAATGGATGCTTGATTAAATAATAGTGTGTTGCGTACTTATATTAAAAATTAACTTTTACATTTTTTATATATTTACTTCACATGCCTAATTGTTTTGTTTGGAAATAGATATACATATTTACTTATACATAAACTTTTATTAATGTCTAAAATTTCGTGATGTGTTTAACGTGATGTGAAAAGCGGTAATGAAACAGCTCAACAAGACTCTTAAATAAAAAATAAATATCCGTCCTAATGTAATTCAATATTATATAATATAATAATGATAATAATATAATCACATTTAAGAAATATTTGGAACTTATGCTGATGCCTTACATTTTGCTATTTAATTAAGTACAAGAGTTCTGTTAAAATAATAAACAAAGATAGACAATAATCTTTAAATATTTTGTGAAGTTAGTATAAACACGTGTAGTGATAAACAGCAAATATTGGTCCTATCTGGAGTACATAATAGAAAATAATGCAATATCTCGATTATACATTTTATGCAATGCTGTTTATATAAATGTGAGTAAAGATCTGTTATTTTTAATCTTTAATTGGTTGTGGTTGATGAGAGCTTATGTTCTTTTGGTAGACGTGCTAGAATATAACTATCGCCCTGGCGTTTGAATTTGAAAAAATCTTTTTAATATATATTTTTAACATCAATATAAATATTATATACATTTTATTACTTAATGAAAAATAAAACGAATTTTAATAGCGAGTCCTGTAACTAAAATTTATTCGAAGTAAAAATTATATGATTGAGAAACGCTAGTATTGGAATATACAATTGTACTTGTTTATTAAAGACGTGGATGTTTGATGTAAATTATTATGCAAATGCTTTGTAGACAAATTTTAACATGCTCAATAATATGTATGAGAATGTGAGCGCTGCTGTGGCAATTAATAAAATGTTTGGTTTAAAGAATTAGATACGAATACTCTGATATCGTTTTATTTATATGTTATATGAATATATAAAACGACTAAAAATTATATTATGATTCAACTTTTAAATTATATTTTTGTTAATAACATTTTATAACATACACAGAAATTAAGTTTTGGAGAAACATTAAAATAATAATTCATAAAAAGTTAAAAAATTTCACGTAAAATAAATGCAAATAAAAGTATACTAATCGATTTTTTAGACGAGCATGTATTTATTCTTAAATTGAGTAATCGATTATTCTAAATATGTTATACCAGCAACAAATTGTATTTATTTATAAGCTAAGATATATATTGTATAATTATCGTTATGCCATGAGTTCGGAGACAATATTCCTTTGTATTTATATTGCTTTAAAATAAAAGTGGTATTTGTGAGTGGTTGTAAACATGAGTCACAATGATATAGTCTTTTATTTCTTATCTCTTAATAAAATTTAAAATTATTAAAAAACATCACATACTTCTACTATAAGTATTTCAATAAAAAATATCAAAACAGGATTGAAAAGTGAATTGCGTTGGATACATTTAGTATGCTTTAAAAAATTTTAAGGCACGTAATTTTTTATATTTATATTCAAAAGTGTACATACTCTTGAATATAACTGTTAGTTTTTAGTGTTAGTCTTTCCACCCATAAAAAGAAGACCTCGACCTCGAGACGGATGCCAGTTTCAGAGGAGCTCAAAGCAGTGTCTGGGACTTGCAACCTTATAGGCTTAAAATGCATTAACGCTGACCTTCAAATTTGACTTAATTTGATAGATCCTAACCAAATTTTAAATGATCCTATTTATGCGTTTGGAAATACGTACTAGCAATGAGTGCGTGCTTGACTATAGCCATAGTTAAGCGCTCTGTAGAGTTATATTTGTACTAAAATTATTCTTTCAATTTTGGTTTATAGTACAAAACAATTAAGGTAAAAGCGGGCTACAAAAAGCGTTAATTAGAACAAACAAAAAATATATATCCGCAATAAAGTCGTGAGAGACTCCCACGGCAGCGTTCTAAGTCGCGAAGAATAATGATGCCTCCATTGTCGCAAGCAGCAGGAAGTCGTTTATCTAACATCAGAATATGACTGTTTAGAGCAATTTTATTTTCTCGTTGTTAAATGTACAATTTCGAACGGTCACCTTTAACTGGTGTGTCATTTGGTGTCAATCAACTTAGGTTATTATTTTCTTTGTCCACGCATCTCCCCCAATATAGGACCCTATAGGTAGGACAGAATGTGTCTTTTAGTACACGTAGTCGGTTGATTGGACAAGACCAAGCACGGGTTTGAGTTCAACACACCACGATGTCTCCGGTTCGGACGGATAGTGGAAAACGGAATGCCTTGACACTAGTTTCTTTCTGCCTAACCTGCTGTGCAGGAAAAAGGGTAAAGCTTAAAAAAGAACAATGTCATTAGTAGATAGATAAGCGTTGCAAGATTTTCTTGATCGACTAATACATAGATACTGGTAATGGTTAAGAAGTGAATTTTCTTCCAGCTTATAGTACCCGCCTATATACAAATACCTATTTAGTATAGGTATTAGAAATAACATGCTAAAATATTTAAACTAACATTTAAATTTTTAGTTTATTGCTTAATATATAAGTAAGTATGTTTGTAAAAGACAACAACTAAGATAAAAAAATACCTATTATATGATGCGACACTGCAGAGCGCTATTATAATACAAAACACACGTAATTACTCCTATAACAATGATCTCTCATTCAACTATAAAGGAAACGGACTTAATCGCTTATTATAAAATGGTAATCTTGACAGAAAAGTCACTTCCATATCCGCATTAGATGAACGTAAAGAACTTAATCAGATTTTTCTGAAATATTAATCATAATCCATTCTTTAGATAAGAATATCATGACAACGGCTGTATAGATCGTCCGTTTTACAATAATCAAAATAGCTTTAAGAACACCCGATTAAAATTTTCCTATATTTGTTGAACATAAGAAAATTATATGTTATTCACACACTTAGGGTGGCTCCCTGATGACTCCTAAAAGAAATGCTATTAATGCGTTCCAAATTTTTTACATTTTCTAGTAATATTTTAGCTCTTTGTGCCAGTTGTCCCGTTAAATCGGACCGTAGAAAGAGGGGTAGGTTATCGTAGTAAAATTTACGGACATTGATATACATGTAAAGAAGAATAGAAGCATGTTAAAACAAAGAGATTACATTATAGATCTATCAATCTTACAAAAGATTTAATTATAATGTAGTTGAAGGTCAAATAAATAAATTAGATGAGCGACATATTATGCACATTAAATCGATATTTTTATACACTTTCATTGTCAGGTTAATCACTGAAGACATGCATGTGTGAGGATGAAAATTTAAAGGACTTAAATTTATGTCCTCTATCTTTAACAATCACAGAAATTAGAATATAATATTACAAAAAAACTAAATATGACTTAAACATATTTAGAAAAAGTATAAAAATATGAAGCAAGCGGGATTTGAACCCGTGCCTCTTGTAAACCGTTCAAGCGTTTGACCTTCTCTGAGCCATGAGTTCTGCATCTAGCTATGTTGAAATTGTTATACGCTTATTACAATTTATATTTGTTGTTAGCATCACTGTAGAGAGATTTTTCCAAATTTTTGCTACCCAAAGATTATTATACGAACAATCGTTTGGCAAGAGAGAATGCTATTTATTAAGTATATATATTTTTTTAAATATATAAAAATTTGCAAATTTGCTAGCGGTCAGAGCGCTTAAACGGTTTTCAAGAGGCGCGGGTTCAAATCCTGCTGCGTTCTTACTTTTATACGTTTTATAAATATGTATTTTTCAATTTCCTAAGTGTGCAAATAACACTTTAAAAATGTTAAAAAAAAAATGACTTGATTGAATTTGAATGAAAATGAATATTTATGTGTATAATGTGACATATCACCTTCATCACATGCATTACTTCTTTTAAGGTCTCCGAAAGTCATTGAAAAGTTTACACATAGATACCCCCTGTCGGTATAGGTGGCAATCAATTTACTATTTAATTCCACAAATATACCGTTCGTTAGCCTTAGTAACTCAGTAAAATGATTAGTTCTCACGACCAGAGATGACATGTTGGAAAACACGAGCAGTGCTGAACTTTTCCCACACTCTGCATATCTTGCCCTCGTATGTCAGAACCAAATGTAAAAACCATAGACAATGATTCAATTGTGTGCACGTTACTTTCTCACAGCACCCGCTTAGATGTAATCGGTGCACTTAATTAGTACGGGTAAATGACCACTAACCGTTCCGGGTCTTCCTAAGCGCCGCTGAGGAAGACCTGAAAGTCTATTCTTCAGCCACATGCATTTTCCCGCACAGTAGAATAAGGCAAATTAAACTTAATGTCAAAAATCTTTGTCGCGTGAATTTGAAACATTTTGAAGCGTTTATAGTCAGACGCTGTCTCACTGCGCCAACAGCTGCAAATACAGACAGGGCCATTTTAATGTCAATTAAAGATTAATTGACATAACTATTAAGGCTATAAGATACTGTTTTAGTAGCAGGATATGAAATCCTTAATTCCTTAGAAACAATAGGGTTTTTCTAGCTTCACGTTTTTGTAATGATAAAGTAAATTGTTGAATGAACGGGCGGAGCTACTTGCGTCATTAGTTCTTGTACGTCATTGATTTATAAGTGTAGTTTCCATTAGCGCAATTTTGTAGTAACAACTTTAGTAACTTAATCATCAATCTTATTAACATAATGATACCATTTGGTATGATTAAAGTTATTATTATTACGTATATATATATTTTTATATTCGGACCACACATAACTTCTTACAGAGAAGACCGATATGAGTACACTCCCATATTTTTTTTTAACAAAAATTCTAATCCTAAGGTAAGGAAAATAGCGGTGATAGCTTATTTATTATTACTTACTCGTCAGTAACTTTTTTTTTTGTTAACAAGTTATGTGATAATATTTGGTTGCTATTCTAAAAACTACGAAGTCAAAGATGTGGATATATACAGGAAGCTTAAATAGTTAGTACACTGATTTTCCACTCTTGAAATAAAATAAATGAAGTGTTTAATATAGCTTTAAATTATAAATATGAATGCTTCGTCTAAAAATTAGCTTATTTATTTAGAATGTTGTGTCGTGGGTGGCGGAACTTAATATTTTAAATTACGTTGTATTCTGGTAATTTTGGCTAGAACGAGACCTGGGAAGCGAAAACATGTAATGAAAATGAAGAAACCTCGAAAACAAAAATTAAAGAAAGCCTGTTATTTTATAGGAAGAGGAACTTATATCTCGTCTCCAAAATGAATGGACATCCTATATCAGGAGATGTTACTGTAAAAAATAATTTATTGTTATTACATTAATCAATATTTGACAAATATTGAACCATAGTCAACTCTGGAGTGACTGCCAATTGGGCTCTACGCCAGTTCCAGGAAAAGATATGACCAGATTCTTGAAAATGCATATTTGATGATTGATTTGAGTACAAAATAAGCCTATTTCAACATAACTAATAGGTGTAAAATTAAATGGAAATTTATTAAAAAATGATTAAAGTAGATATGCACAATAAATACTACTTGCATTTCATTTTTATTTATTAAGAACAAATTGAATTAGGAAAAGTTACCAGAGCGGAATTATAAAAAGGTATTTTCTTTTATCACAAATAGTTACACTCCCAAAAAATACAAGGAATGGAATTGAACGCAAGTTTGTCTGGCTGCATATAGGTCTGACAATATTATTATATTATTGACGATTGCATTTCGATGTGATCCCCGTAAATATTTAATTCTATATATAAGTAGTTATTTATAATAATAGAGATGAGAGCGCATATTTTACGCATAACGTTCATGCAGTTGGTGTTAGTTAATCACTACGGCTGCAAAAGTTTAATATACGTACTTACATTTTCTAAACGTAATAATTCAGTCTTAGCCTGAGCCAGAATAGTTGTTTTAGTTAATTTATTTAAGTAATGTGATTTTCTTATAAAGATAATTTCTTTGATTCTAAATCACACTGTATAAAAATAGTTAAGTACTATGACAATGGATTTATAAGTACTGTTTTTATAGCTTACCTTGTCATAGAAGTTTTCGAGTGTTCGGTGTTCGTACGACTTAAGATTAAAATAATTTAAGATTGTGGGAAATTGTGCAAGCACTTCTCGACTTGTAACAACTGTACCTTTACTGTTTCTGTTTAATAGTTCATTGCTTTTGTAACTTCCTGTACTCTACTTTATTTTACACGTTTAAAAATCGCACACCGTGCAAAAGCAGAGTATCTAAAGTTTTCCGACAAAGAAAATGGCGCGCTGTGTTGTAATATTATTGTCATGACAGTATTTAAATTTTATTTTATTTGAGTTCATAGCATTGGGATAGTATCTGATGTAAACACATAGGTCGGTGCTCACTAGGGAATCGTTATAATAAAATTTATAAATTTCCTCATTTTCCCGCTCTGGTAAAGGCTTTGGCCAAAAATTGACGTTCAGCTCCGAGACACTCAACACGCACGTGTTTTTGGGAGAAAGTGGCGAAGTATCTTTGACACTAGCTTCCCTGACTTCCCTGCTATGTGTTAAAAAGGAAAAAAAAATTAAATATATTTTACATAAATAAATAATTAAGCACCCAAAATAAATAAAAATAAAACCAATTCATAAACTTCTAATAAAACAGTTTATACTGTTTTATTTATTGCTAGCGATCCGCTTGCGGCTTCGCCCGCGTAAACTATAGCTGTTTTCGGCGGCCTAAAATTCTTAAAAAAATAAAAAAGGGGAAATAAGTAGTATATGTTCATGTTTAGACCTTCAAGTATATCTTTATTAAATTTCATCACAATCGGTTCATCGGTTTGGCTGTCATCACACAATGTGACAATCCGATCTCAGCATTCCACCCGAATATGCAACGTCGCATATTGAATGCCGAAACTTCTCTTTTTTGGGCTGAGCGCCCATCTTAGCCTTACCAGAGCAAACAAATGATAACAATACAAATATAACCAATCTCTGAAGTGGAAATTTAACCCACAATCATCGCGTTTGCTGTCAGACGTATCCCACTGTGCCACGACGGCTGTAAAGTTCAATAATTTGTATTTGTTAACGGAAAATAACCACTATGCTGAAAGGAATGTTCTTGGTTATTGGCCATGGTGTTGTTATATCATATCATAACCATCTTCTTAAGAATGGTATCTTGATACACTTGTGGCGACGTTTTGATACCTTTTTCACAAAAATATGGCTCAGTCACTCTTTTATAGCTCACCCCTCCCACCCAAAATGCAATTATTGCGATTCAGTTCTATTTTTCACCCCACTCCATTTTAATATCCCAAATATTTTGAACTTTTGGCGCGAAAATAACAAAACACAATGAATTATCATAAAAATTCAAAACTCGTCAAAATATAATTTTGTTTATTTTGAATTATAGCTGTATTTATGGCCGACTAAGTACTCGTATATATAGATATTGATTTCAGACTTGACTTAGTAACATGTAAGAACTTCTAGATATAAAGTAATTAGTGTAATTACCTATTTAAAAAAAAAATATGTCTATTAGCCAAGTAAAACAGGATATGGAAAGGCCATTATAGTTAATAGATTATCAAAGCGTTTGCATGTTACGTGCATTCATCGACTTCAAATTCTAAGTAAATCGCATTCTTTCTTAATACTCACAAATGAGCGTGAGGCGTCATTGCGTGTTTCGGTCACGCTATGGATGAAACAAGTTAAAAAAAAACAGTAGGTATGTAACTAAATTATGTTCAAGCAAACAAAAAACATCTGAATTTAGAACTGGGAACCTAACTAAACCTGCACGCGATGTTCATAAGTTCAGTTCTCATAGTGCGAAATATCTATATTTAAACTAAAATCCATTACTGTTCTTTATACTTTAGTTGGATAAAATAATGGCATTGAAACCATAGTTTCAATTATATAGTATTTTGCAAGTACTATATGATATTTTGATATAACAATTGTATCAATTGTCAGACAAATGCCACCTCAGTATACTCACGTACTACTGTAAAGTGCTCGAAACTTCGAATTCTCTAAAATGTATTTTCGAAAACCAAAATATACGCAAATAATCCGATGAAAATAGTTTAAAATTTGAAAATGGAAATGTTTACAGAGTTTATTCTAACGGAATATTTGTTTTACTTTCTAGACTCAAGAAAAGAAATACAAATTTTAAAGTCAATATTGAGCCAATGAAATTTTTAAAAGAATACAAAGAAATACTATTTAAATCACATGAATGCTGTTAAAATAAAATATATATAGTTATATACATTTGTTTATTTACAAAAAGATAAAAATGATTAAATCTGACCTTTAAATTGTTAATCATATGAAATTAAAATATTAATAAAAACGTTACATTAATTAATATCTTATTATGATACTAATTTATGAATCTCTCTCTGCAAACAATGTGTGACGATTGCTTGATTATGTAAGGGGTCGAAGGCCCAGCGGTGCGGAACTTAAGGGAACTTAAGACAAAGGGAAAAAAAAATCATCGCTCTTATTGCCAATATAATAAGATCCATAATATGAATAATTATTTGTATACTACTCCGTCCAGAGTCCATGTGAAGATGTTCTGAAGACGTTCCCACAGTGATTCCTCGATCGACTCAGATTCGTAATCAAGTAATTGCTAGATTTGATTTAAATTATAATTTTGACTTGTTAATGTGGGAACCCTTTTTGTTGCTCATCTTTTGTTTCTTTTGTTTCTAACATGTATGATAAATCTTAATTTTATTACTGTATTTCAGACAAATTAAAAGGATAGGTTTCATCAATAAAAGATATATGTTATTAAATTCAGTTTTACTAAAATATTCATGTTTTAGAATCAATTACTCTTCCATAATATCACATTATCGTAATTACATGAACATTAAAGAATAAATTTTCAAACATGATACATAGAAAATGTCAATGATAAAATGCAGGAAACAAAAAACTGCTCCGACCGAAACTTCGCTTACGTTACAAATTGACGGCATAATTCTTTCTTCATTGTGTCTAATACTAATTCCTTGTAATACTGTCACTACCGATCCCATAAAATAATTTTGCCTTCAAAAATCACTTTTTTTATTTCTTTACAAAAATATTATATTTTTTTTGTACTTATAAAACTTTCCACTTGGAATGATTATAATCACTACAACGCACACGCTGATACCGTGAATTGTACAAAGAAACATTCGTAATGCGTTAAATAAATATAATTTTAAATTTTATTTTACGCCTATTTATCTACATTGTTCATTAGAATGTGTGTAATATAAATATTTCGATAGCTCGCCGTCAACTGAGGTGATTCGGTAAACAAATTCATTGCCCAGTTATAAACTTATTGTATGAAATTTAAGAACTTTGTGGTAATAATTGTACTAATATGATTTTTAAAACAAAGCCAACTTGTTTAATTGTGAGAAATTCTCACGCTTCCGAATATATATTCATTTTTGTAACAACCGGACCATACCTTTGATTTGAGTTTTTTAAAATATAAAAATTAATGTTACAATTATAATTTATTTTTAATTTACCTATTATCTATATTCGTCTTATGAAAGAGATATATATCTCAATATTGTAGATGCCTTTAGAATATACTCGAATTCACACACAATTCATCACGACTTAAAAGTCCAATTTACAAAACACAAATGGATACTTAATAAACACAATGACTCGTCATGGATTTTACAGCTATTTGGCCCCGATGAAATAAATTCAAGAGCAGAGAGATCTCTTTATAATTATAGTAATTATTTTTATTTATTTTTTAATTTCAACTTGGCGCGCTTTTTCTGACAGCTTAGGAACTAACTATTTTATGCCAGTATATTAATTAATACTAATCATATCCATATATATCCGAATCACGGGCACAAATATTATATAATAATAAAATTAAAAAGTAAAACATATTTTACAAACCATTATTAAAACAATTGCTACCATAATCTTAATAATAGCATTTTGGTGTTATAATCTCGACAAAAATAATCGTAGCGACTTAATCAATTAGGCACACTTTGTATATTACAAAATTATTCGTTTTGTCATTATAATATGTATTAACAATTATATTATATTACATATTCTTTTTATAGACTAAAGGCCTTTCTAGTCTCTAATAGACTTATAAAGGCACGACCTGCGTCAAAGAAAAAAGAAAAAGCTATTGTGTTATTTACGTATGTCAAGCATTTTATAAAACTTGTACACGCCATAATATGACTTAATTTATTAATAAGGCCCTTCATTGCTTACATTTTTTTATAATCACTTAATTTCTTTTCATGTTGCAATAGTTCCTTTCGGTTTTTTTTTATTCTATAGACAAGGCAAACGACCGTTCGGGTCACCTGATGGTAAGTGATCCGCCGCCCATGACCCCGAGTACTACCAGAGGAGCTACAGAAATGTTGCCGGCCTTTAAGGTGATAAGGGATCCTTTCGGTCTTCAATCATTGTCATGTATCACATTACTATTAAACAAGGGTGGTGTTTTATACTGCCATTAGCGAAATATTTAAAAATAATATAATAATATATTTTTTTTATTTTGTATTACAACAATACAATTGAATTTAAAGAAAAAACAATTTAATTATTACTTCTCAGTTTCTTTTTTTGTTTTTTAATAAAGTGTCACTTATACTACATTGGTGGAACAAAGCAAACCGTGGGATTAATTAAATTATAGCGGTTTCTCTCTTTATATGTCTTAATAATTAATAAATCTTTGTCATAATAATTATTTGTTGATCTTTGAAAAAATAACTCGTAATACTATAGCAAAACTGACATAGCCTACAATATGTTATAAAAATGAAGGTATATTATAAAACACAATATGAAAAATCAGAAACGTAGACAAATCGAACCCTTCTATTTCTGACTCTTATCACGTAGTTAATATAAAAAATAAGAGTCAAATTTAGATACACCTAATTTTAGTGTAAAAAGAATCAAGAAAATTGATCTTATTCAATTTATGCAATTGACTATTTGTATCTCTCTCTACTATGAAGTTATATTCGACAGCTGCTCATGACCGTTCTTATATTCCCTTATATACTAGATAAAATACAAACCATTTAATTACAGTATATAATATTCTACGAATCTCAATCCTTATGTAAATTGTGTCAGTTTTGTAAGCCAGGCTATAGTAATAATGTTCAGAGTGGCGATGTGCGTCTAGAGCACTTCTGCATTTAAGTTATGTAAGTTTTGTCAGCAGACGGTTTCCCGCAGTCAAGCAGCCACACGCATGTATTTCGTAGGGACCGGGTACCTTCTTCCCTCACCCCACCGTTGCCGTCATCAAGACCAACAGGGGTAGCAGAATTTACGTCGCTATACCCACTGGTGTAGTCAGTACGGTCTACTGCAGTAGTGTACGATCGGGAAGGCGGCGCGCATCTAGAGCAGTCCTGTATACAAGGTGTCAGTACTGTCAGCGGATGGTTGTCATCCAGCGCAATCCTAGACACACTCGTGGTCCGCATTGTCAGTGTAGACAGTAGCGTCTACTGCAGCGCGTCGGGCAGGCGGTGCGCGTCGTGCCAGGCGTGGTCAGGGCGCATGACGTCGTCGACGGGCGGGCAGGTGGGGCGCGGGCCCGGCTCCGGCGTGTACGTGAACGTCAGCCCCGTCGCATATATGATGCCGTCGTTGCGGACCAGCGACACTGGCACCTGGGGAGGGTTCATTAATTTTAATATATATTTATATTTACATGCGTTTTCTGCATTATATAGGCAGACGGACATATCAATGATAAATCACTCTGTTCTCAAGCCAATTATACAATTTTGCACCCCTGTGCTCACTCTTCGCTCATTTTTAAGACGTTGCATTGTGGCGGATATACAACTATTTATTAAATAACTAAGTCACAAACAGACAACGCACAGCTGAAACTGCAGAGCTTATAAAGCTGAAATTTTGCAACTTCCTTGGGGAATTTAGAGAAGTACTAAGGATAATGCTCCGAAATTATTACGCGAACGGTACAACTCGTAGGGTACGAGTCGCAATAGATGATAAACGATCACGTGTAGGGCCGTGCACTTCCACTATATCCATATATTTTTAAATATTTACATTAAATATATGCAACAGAGTCCATATTATAATATATTTTTTAAAAAGATAATAAAAACTTATCAGCAACTTGTATACCATAAGTTTCGCAAGATGTCATTAGCTTGGGTCGTAAGACAGCAAAAGACAAATTATTTTCATATTTTCTGTATTAGTATATAAATAATGTGTTTAGTTATTTAATGAACGCATTAGAACATTTATTATATATTGTATTCGTACGAACATTTATTATATATTTCATTTAATCAATGATAACAGAAAACTACTTATTATTAATGATATCGATTGAGATATTTTAACTTTTCTTTACTTACTATATAGCCAACAAATAATCAACGCCATGTAAGAAAAATATATTGACTTATCAGTGACACCTTTCTCAAAATGTCTTATTTGCGAAATATGATGACATAAATGTCCGACTGATTCTAACTACTGTTTTGAATATATTATATTAAAATCTCAAAATAATATTATATATTTAATAATATTATTTAAAAAGAAATATACGTAATATTATTATTCTATAACGAGAAATTATTCCTCTATGAAGTAGGATTACAAATCAATACTTTTTCCACTGCTCAGCCTGACAGACATTGCGTTGCGCGGCGGAAGCTAATTTTTATTCTGGGCATGTTCAACTTTTGCCTTGTATTTGAACCAAGAATCATTGCATGAAATAAAAAAAAATCATGACGCGTTGTACGCATGGTTCAGCGGTCAGAGTGCATGGCGTGTTCGAATCTCATTGCGTTCAAATTTGTATAGGTTTTCTAAAAATGTCTCAGTTTCAGCTGAGTTTTCTGTGGGCCACTGCTAACGACTGGTACGACGCATTATTTAGAAAACTCAAATTATTATAACAAGGCCGGACTCAAAACGAAATTGATGAACGTATCGCAAAAGCTAATCTATTCCATATAAATTTGATAATCTACGAGTATCTCCCCAACTCTAACATATACTATAGAAGGCTATAATAAAGCTTTGTTGTCATATTCATGTTTGTATAAGTTCCGATAAGATTATTATTTTTCACATGAATATTTACGTAAATGATAAACACGTGTATTTGATATGTGAACTCGTATTATATCGAATTTTATAGTCTGCCACGACATCGTAAATTTAGTGGACCTATGTAAATTTACATTAATTAAAATAATTTAATATAAATTATTTATTAATCGTACTATAAAAAACGTATACGACAAGTTAGCTGTTTAATAATATATGATAAAATGTATCTTTTAAGAAAATACAAAGACAATTTTACAACTTTTTACGACGAGCTTCTCTTCTATATTATTTTTGTTTATTTTTCTATATTATTTACTTTAAACATAGCGCAACTACATCGCGGCAGCAGGACTATATCGTTTATTATATATCATAATAAATATAAAAGAGATCTATATAATTCACGAACAACCTATCTTTGTATTAGTGAAAACTATTTCAAAATGGAAACTTTTTTGAGATTTGATAAAGCAAACAAACACAGCGTAGTGAAAATTTAATCTGATGTGTAGCCATTTTTCTAACCACCATAACCTAATAAACATTTCATGAGAACTTGACATTTTGTTATTGTGCGTCATCTATAGATATTTTATTTGCAAATTATCTTTGAATATTTGTAAAATATGTATATATTAGATAAAAATAGAACTCATTAAGGTTGAACACAAAAATTAAACGAAGTTGTGTTACTATTGTATATTCTAATTATTTTTTAAAGTGTTAATCACACACTTAAGAAATTGAAAAACATATCATTAGAAAGCGAATAAAAATTTAAACGCACCGGGATTCGAATTCGGTGGTCCATTTAGAGAAAAATATTTTTAACTGGATTGGAATCGTTGCAGGTTCATTCTTCAATATATTTATGTATTAATAAAAATAATCTTCTTATCTTAAATCATTACATTACGTAATCTTTTTACATTTTTAAAGTGTTAATCATTCACTTGGTAACAGATTTTTATACGTTTTCTTTTAAATGATAAATAGTTGATACTATTTATTAAAGTTGTATACCAATTTTTGTATACAAAATCTAATGGTACAAAAATATAAAGAACTATTTTTTTTTATTTTGATAAAATTAAATAAAAATAGTGGTGTTGTAGCACAAAATTGTAAGCAACAAGAAGCTGAAAAAAATTACTGATAAATAATATAATTAAGCAAAGAACGATTTGGTGTAAAATAAAACCTCACCTGCGTAGGCTGTCTGACGCACAACCATTGTCCTCTAAACTGCGTTATATCTGGAACTACACAGAGCATGGATTCCGCACATCTATACATTGTCTCCGCTTCCACATCCCCAAACCAGACTTGCAGTGAGGGTGTAAAGTTATCTCCAGCTAATTCCAACATGGCCACATCACCTCCACCGTTGAGATTCAACGAGTGGACTAACGGTACTGGAGTTACCGGCGACCTGATGACAATTTACTTCTATGAAAATGTTATATGTGTAACCTTTATGTATTAATTATTACTAAAACCTATTGCATCGTTGATCTCCGACACTTCATACATAATGTCTTGAATTTAGGCGGAAAGTGAAGAAAGGAGTGTATAGGTTACTCTACCTAGCTACACTAGTATGGCTGTGTTCACAAAAAAATTTATGTTGAATAATCTAGTACATATGAAAAGTTTATGTTTGAGTTTACGTCATTTAACCACGTAAAATAACTACATAAATTTATATCAATTTTCTCACACAAACAGTTTGCTCGCTTTAGGGTAGAGATACCCTATATCTACTTTTTTTTTAAATGATATAGCAATGACTGTCAATTAGTATTAAACATTAAAATTTTTAACGACCTTTTAAATCAGCCATAGGCCAGAAATTACTTATTATAAAAAATATCTTTTGCCACAACTTTAATTTTAACAAATAAAATTTGCGCTTTGTGTTTTCATTTAAAACAATAATATTTTGATTCCATTTTTGGAAAGATGAGTATTAAAACTTAACGATACTTCTAAATATGATTTAATTATATATTTTTTTAAATTTAAATTATTTTTCAACTTTTGCTTAAAACACCAAACAAAAAAATAAGAAAACTTTTACACGATAACTTTATCTATTAGATCATTTACTCATATAAACTATCATCTTACTTCATAAAATAAGTTTTATATTTAATACCTAACAACAGACATAAATAATGTACTTGACAATATAATCTAGCAATTGAGTGAGTCCCCATTTCAGTTGAGTCCTAGCTCCCCTCACATTCTCATCATTAGGCGCCATTACGGCCGACAGTCAATACAAGCCCCCATTTCAAATAATATGCTTGTTTTCTAACTCATTATTATATTAATATTATTTATAGTTTCACACGTCTCCCGCACATATCTCGGAAGTCAGAAAAGCTAGTATTTATATACTCCGTCCTCCACTTTTAACCTTTTTTAAGTTTGTTTGTTTTAGTAGAGTAGGAAAACGAAAATAGTTTTAAATATATTTTAATATAATTTGGATTCATGGATCATCGAGTGCATAATCAAATACTGTCCCACCACCATGGCTTCAACTACTATTAAAAGCTTTTATAAATATTAGTCATTATTATATTAATACTTAAATCCCTCTAGGAATACTAATAGGTTTTCCCTTTGTATCCCTTGAGGGCGTCGTGGCGCAGTGGGACAAGGTCTGACTACAAACGCCATTGGTTGTGGGTTCGATCCACCCTAAATATTAGTTCGATCCACCCTAAATATTATCCGCTCTGGTGATCTGGTGGCGACAAACTCAACACGCAATATCTCGAATGCGGGCAGAAAGCAAGAATTTAGTATCTTGAAACTAGATTCTTCTCTCTGACTACCTTCTGCTATACGGGAAAAAGCGTGAAACTTTTATATTTTTTTTACAAAAAATATGCGGACGTAGACAGACTGTAATAAAATTGGTATATCCAAATGTTACACACATTAGGCGAGGTAACGGGTAAACTTGTTTGATTTGGTTTATAATTAAGATGAAATAAAATAAATTTCACACGTATTTATATCAGTACGATACTAACTTGTCAAAGTAGGCCCGGATACTGTGGTTTTAAAATTCCGTTTAGAAAATATATATGATAAGACTTTGGCAATGTATTGTATCAGCATTCCCGATGATGCGTAAATGCGTAACAAAGCGTTATCTTAGCAACGTGTATGTCACTTTATACAAAAGCTTATTTTAAAACATATGGTAGTGAATAATATTTATTTTATTATGTTGATGTATTTGAAATGTATTATTATCAACAATAATATGAAACTTTTGCACTTCTCTATAAAAAAATTTACTATGCAAAATTTAATAAGCTTTTGGTCTAGTTTTCTAAAAATTGAGTCGAAAAATTTATATCAAATAGTGATTTCATTATGTACAGACAAGGAGTAAAATTTAAATTTTGTAAAATTAATTTTGTTCTGAAGAATTTTAACTGTTAATATTTTGTTCTTTTTGAATAATGATTATATATTTTCTTAAATATATAAGCATATGAAATATTAATAAAATTAAAGGAGGTAAGTAAAAGGAATATTGTAAGATTTTAATATATAATAATCACATATATATAACTCTTTTAGTAGATCTTACCTTACTGGTCCCATGCCTTCATAAAACTGATACTCTGCTTTATCTGTGGAGATAATTGTCCAACATGCCCCATCATTGATCATTTCTTTATTTGGTTCCTTAGGACATGGTGTAGCTTGAAATTGTATAATTCTCTCTTGAGACAAACAAAGATACATGCGCTCAGTATCTTTCATATAAAATGCACATTTGTGCAGTTGTGATACAGGATCATCTGCTTCTAATAATGCCATTTGTTTATCCACCTGTATAATAATATCAGATAAATGAAAAAATTATGTAGTTTTACAATTTTTTGTATTATAGAACTAGGAATTTATAATTTTTTATATCTTTGAGCATATTTACTTCATAAGTACCAAGTTACTTTTTATATCATCAAAGCCAGTAATATTTTTTATGTAATTGTTATATAAATAATCCAATAGGTATATATTATTATTAAAATTCTATTGCTAAGCTAAGCTTTAATAAAAACATAATTAAAATACTTTATTATTTTGTATATGATATGATATATCATATTACTTTATTGAATTAAACTCTATTTACCTTGTTAACTTATTTAAAATAAAGTTATGTGCAAACAAAATATATTTTTCTTTTACCTTTCTAATAATAAGTCTAGGTAGTGCCATCCCTGTTACTGAGCAGACAAGCTTTACAGTAGAGCCATAATGGACATAACCATCCCTTACTGCAAATTCTTCTGATTCACTCTCATTATCATCTAAAAGATGGATAGTAAATGCACCCCATTGCGTAGAGGATGCATGGAAGTTACCATTTTCAACATGAAGATACCTTGTTGATACAGTTTGTGACCTTAGTCTATTAAATAAAGCTACCTTGGTTCCACTAGCAATACATAAATCAGCATTCTTTAAAGATTGCTTCTTCTTTGAAGGCTTAGATATTACTTTTATTCTTTTACTATTAAAAATACCAATGTCATGACCATTACCATAGAACATCTTTACTGAGAGCATAAAATGTTTACGTTTGTCTGAATCTGATATGTACAATGTTTTAGCAGCACAGTATTGTTTTCCATTATTTAAGTCCAATTGCTGCATATCTTGATCAGAGTTACCTATACCTATGAATGCACACAGCTGAGATGCCTGCTCGGTTTCGCCTTCTCGTAACATTCGTTCACGTCGCAGCCGCCATCCATCGCCAAATAGATAAATGCACGGTGGAGGGCAAAAGAATCTCTTTTCATTCCCATACGACTTTTGAGCAACTTTTGCGTGAAGAATGACTACTACCATATCTGAACGATCACGCAAATAGCGTTCCATGGCTTCGCGTGTCAGACGACGTTCCTCAGGACGGTAGGCGCCGGCGCCGGGGCCCGCGGCGACGGCGTAGCGCGGGTACAGCGCGCCGTGCTGCGGCGGCGGCGACGGTGGACCCCCGCCCATGCCGCCCGCGCCCGCGCCGTACTGGTGAGGCATGCTCGCCACGGCTTACTCTCACCTTAACTCGAACATCATAATATAAGGGGTATAGTAACATCTGCTCATGTTGCCGTTTCTATAACATTATCGTAGGTGAACAAGTAAGTTGACACTGGAATACATCGTGTAAACAATATCCCCTAACTGTAAGCGTCTCCTTTATATTTCTGTGATAAAGCTCGCCTACTGCTACGTGAGGATGCTCGTTTCTTGCTTCAAATATGCTGCGATCAATCAATCGATACACTTGTATTATTCACAAAACCATAAATAAATAATTACGATGGGAACTGTAACACACATTCATTAAATAACACCTGTTCGACGGGAAAAAAATCAGATAGTTTAGTCTACGTTGCTAAATATCTTCGTTTTATATTTTAAACTAAATATTTAGATTTCACAGTATATCGTAAAAGGGCCGGATCTTCTTTATTGTTTTGTAACAAAAGTTGGTAAAAACTTGTGTTTATTCGAGTATAAATACGACAACGCTAAAAATATGAACTGTCAAGGAAAGCCATAGACACGGAGTGATGTGCAAGCGTGTTGTCGATTACACACGCGCGAATTAAATCGAGTGATGTGAGGGCGACTGCGGCGCGCCGAGACGAGTCGACTACAGACAGCCGGTCATAGGATGTGGGGTTACGCATGGGGCGTGAGAAAATAAAGTGTGGGAAAGAGTGGGCGTCGCGGTGTAGTAAAACATTTGATATTGTATGTAGTGAACCGAATACTCACGAATGCATGCGCCAGTAGCAAACATTATTTCGTATTGTTGTTGTGTGCGTGATAAATAAGTCGAGTTCACGGAGCGAAAAGGTTGCGATGTGTGAGGAAGAGACCGACGATTGACCGGAGATCTCGTGGGAAACGACCTTTGTTATGTACACTGTTATATAGATTAGATAAAACAAAAAATAAGTTCTGGAATTTAATAACACGTGATGGGAGTCACTGGGCTATGGCGACTAATTGAGCCCGCCGGCAAACCTGTGCCGATAGAGACACTTGAAAATAAAATCCTTGCTGTTGGTAGGTTTTATATGACAGTAGTTAATTTCATATTTTCCAAGTTTTATTAATTGAGTAAATTTAACAAGCTTTTAATGATACACAGATATTTCCATATGGTTGCATCAGATGGTGAAAGGATACCAAGATGCCAAAGGAGCACCTCTCCCAAATGCTCATCTAATAGGACTTTTCCAACGACTTTGTAAACTGCTATATTTTAGAATAAAGCCTGTTTTTGTTTTTGATGGTGGATTCCCAGATTTAAAAAAAGAAACTATTGTAAGTAATTCCTTGCTACATTTGTTTAAGAAAACATGTAGATATCTAGTTGTAATCGACTATATCCTTTTATACCTTATGACCTACTTCTCTATATAATATTAATAAACTTTAAGTTTTCTACACATTAAAACAAGCAAATATTAAATTACATATATTGAATTGCAAACAAAATATTTTATTATATTTTTTTTTAGGCTAAGAGGCAAGATAACAAATCAAAATATAATTCACAATCAGAAAAGTTAAAAAGAGAAATAGCACTACTATTAGGCAAAAAAACAGCCATTGGTGCGTTATTAGGCAAACAAATTTCACCAAAAAAAAATAAACAAGCAGATAATGATGAACTTTTTAAATTACCTGCATTACCTGAAAAAGAAGCTGATTCTGAGTCTGAGTATGTAGTCAATTGAATATTTGTTTGTAATGTCTGTGACTTGAATATCAAAGGTAAATACATTTTCAGATCTGAGGATGAGCAAAGTACAAGTACTTCATCCATTGATTTACATTCTGTTGATCTTGAATGTGATAAATTCAAAAAGTTACCTTTGAAAGAAAAGTATGATTTACTTGTAGAATTAAAAGAAACAAGAAAAATGAATTCTTGGGGTAAAATGCACACTTTACCTAAGAAGAGTGATAACTTTTCTGATTTTCAAGTAAGTTCTCAAACAATAATAACCTATTAGTTTTTAGTAACAAAGAAACTTATAACAATTTTTGTAAAATATTAGATGCAAAGGTTGCTAAAAAGGCGAAAACTACAAGAATGTCTTGAAGAAACTGAAAAGGAAATGGGTGATGGAGGCATGTCCTTAAATGAACTTGAATCATTACTTAATGAAGAGGGCATAGATACTAATGTAGAGAGTTTGCCAAGTCGTCGTATTGCGTCTGACGATACAACTCGGTATTTGCTCATAAACAATGTTAAACAAGCATTAGAAGATGCTAAAAAGCGGGAAATAGCAGCAAAACAGAAGGAGTTAATAGAAAATAAAGCTGATGAAAGCTCAACTAGTAATGAAATAAAAAACTCTCCAAAACATGATGAGTTAGAAGATGATTTGCATAAGGCTATAAAGATGTCTTTAGAATGTGTTGATGATCCTGACACAAGTGCTTGTACATCAAAAGCAGATGATTCATGGACATCATACTTAACAGATACCGATTATAGTGATGATGATGATGGATTTGAACAACCAGATATGTCGTGTGCTAAAGCTTACATAATGCAATACAGTGATTTAACTCATAAGGCTATAGATAATTTGGTTACCACTAAACATAAAGAGAGACACAAGCATAAGGAATCAAATATTAATAAGATTATAGAGGACCTTAATGAAGAAAAGTCAATTATTGAAGATAATGTTGAATTATCATCTTCTGATGATGAAGATGGTCAAAATCAAATAAAAAACTTAAAAATAGATCATATAAATCTAGAAAGTAACGTTATTGATAATAGTAAGTCACAAAATATACAACTTGACAGTACTCTTAGAGAAAATGACTCCAACAAATCGGAAGTGGACATAAATGAAACTCAAGCGTCAATAATTTGTGTGGAAAATCGACCTGATGAGGTTATATCCCTTGATACGAGTGCGGAAGAAGCGTCGATAGGTAATGCTAAAATCATAAAATTTGAAACTCCAACAAGTATTACGGAAGAATCTGCTAAAGAATCAAATTCAAGTGCAGATGAATTTGAAGAAGTTTCTGATATTGATCAATCAAGGAAACCATTTATAGAACTAACCCTTAATATGGGAAACAAAGTAGAAGATGATATTTTTGCAGATATATTCGATGAGGAAGACACAAAAGATAAACAAAATATTAAAAATACCAAAATTCTTAAAGGTGAATTTGATGTTAACACAAATAAAAAAGATGAAGATAAACCCCTAGATGCCAAATCTAATGAAATATTAGGACAACACTCGAAAGTAGTTGATGAAAAAGAAATTTCTATCTCTAAGGCAACTGGAGATATGAAAAGTATAGAAAAGAGTAATGACAAGCCATCCATCAGCAAACCTATTATTGAGGCATGTGATAACAACAAAACTGGTCAGCTGGATAACATAACCCAAATCCAAGCAACTGAAGTAACTACTTCAAAAGAAAAAAGTAATAAAAGTAATAAAAAATCAAAAATACCCGAAAAAGGCCTAATATCAAAAGAAACACTGAATATTATGGCATCAGAAATTGAAGTGGAAGAGGAAGGTTTGCTGCAAGAAAAGGCTCGCTTAGACCGAATTGGTAGAAACATTACTGAACAAATGACAAAAGAGGCGCAAGAATTGCTACAAGTGTTTGGAATTCCGTATATTATAGCACCAATGGAAGCTGAAGCTCAATGTGCTTTCTTGGAAACTGTTAAATTAACAGATGGGACTATAACTGATGATAGTGACATATGGTTGTTTGGTGGAAAAACTGTATATAAAAATTTCTTCAATCAAAAAAAGCATGTTTTACAGTTTCTGAGTGAAAGGATTGAACGGTCTTTTAGTAAGTAGGTTTTATTTATTTATAAAAAAATAATGCATGTAATACGAGTACTTTAAATTGTAGGTCAATGTGCGAAAAAATATTATATTTTTATAATTGAAGACATGCATGGATTTGTTGAAAAATTTCATTACTATTTTAATGTTGCTATTAAACCTGTTACTCAAGCTGTTAAATATTGTAATAATATCAAATGAATTTAAGTTATAATAATGTATGTTTAATCTTTTATTACAAAAAAACTGAACATAACATTTCGCAATGAAAATTAAAACCAATAATTGATGAAATTAAAATTATAACCAAAAAATTAAATGTGAATTATAAGCTTTATGCCGGGAAAGATTATATTTTAATCATTTTAATTTCTCCGCTTTCATACCTAAGAAAAAGTGCGGGGTTGACTTCCGACACTAAACATGCAATGTCTTGTATTCGGACGGGAAGTGGGTGACGGTGTGTCTAGATACAAGGTTCTCTCTGACTGAGCAGGGTTGCTATGCTAAAGTGTGAAGCTGAAAAAAAGATTCGTCATTTATTTAGACCTGTCATCCATTTCTTGAATTAGAACTTAAAATTATAATGTAAAAATATTGTTCTCAGTTTGCTAACAGCTAATCCTATATTACTTTTATTAAATTTTAATTATAATAGACATAATTGAATTTGTTATTAATAATTTAAAACTGCTTCTTACAGATTTATCTAGAGAGAAACTAGTACTTTTAGCTCTATTAGTTGGTAGTGATTACACAACTGGAATCCAAGGTGTGGGTCCAGTTACAGCATTAGAAATCCTTGCATCCTTCCCTTTCAATAAGAAAAAACTAAATATCGAAATGAATAAACAAACATTGTATCAAGAAATAATAATTGGATTACAAGAGTTTAAAAAATGGGTGAAAGCTGGAAAGCGCACTGATAATATAAATTTGAAGAAAAAACTAAAAAATGTTACCCTTACAGACGATTTTCCTAGTGCACGAGTAAGTAAATATATGTAATGCTATGTAATGAATTATATATAAAACACATTTCTTTTAGGAGTTTATAAATTTCACAGTTTTAATGTTGCCTTATAGTGTCGGTGTTTTGTTTGTACTATTCATTTGCTACGGATGATTAAAATTTATAATTCTCACAACATACTATTGAATCCGATTGTACCAGTAAGTAAGAAGAATAGGAATACCATAATGAAAGTGTATCCAAAGTATAGGAAAGTTGAAGCGGCGTCGTCGATGTTGAGTTTAGTGACAAAGTAGTGGCAGCAGCATATAAAATTTTTATTTAATATATTTTAGGTGGTTCAAGCTTACTTAGAGCCCAGCATTGAAAGAAGTGAAGAAAAAATCACTTGGGGCGAAATAGATATCACAATACTACGAGATTACACTAAATCAAAATTTGGATGGTCTCAGAACAAATTAGACGAAATTATTAAACCAGTGATAAAGAGAATGTTAGATCGCAAAAGCCAAAAGAGTGTGTACGATTATTTCAAACGCAAAATAGAATTTCAGTCAGTAGAAGATCAAATGAGTAAAAGGGTTAAAGCAGCTGTTCAAAAAATGGGTCCAGAAATATCCTTAGAAGAGCCTAATGAAACACAACCTGTTAAAACTAAAAAGAATAGAATAGTAAAAAATAAACTCAATGATTCAAGCAAAGCCGGCCCTTCAGCCCCTAAAAGAACGAAGAATGAAGAACTAACAGAAATAAATCAAGTTCTTAAAACATCTGTAGTCAAAAATAATGAATCCACATTTGACATTAAAATACCTAAAAGCGAAAGGGTCCAAGAAATAATACCACAAAGAGAAAAGGACAAAAGACATTTGTTAGAGAACAAACTAAAAGCTATTGAAGTGTTTCGAAAAACAAAAATAGATCGTAAAAAGAAAGCTACTAAAAGGAAATTACCTGTTCCCAAAGATAAGGCAGAGCTCTCAGAAAGTGACAGCGATTGAGAATTCTTATATAAAAACCCATTTTGGTTTTTAATTTTTGAACACAAATTATGTTTCCCGCCGGCGGAAGATGCATGGGCGATAATGGAATGTTTTCACAATCAAAATGAATATTTGGTACATAAATAAAATATTTTTATAAAATAGTTAATTTATTGTTTACATTCAACTGTTTCGAAATAACAAAGCACAGTTAAAAACATTTATATATAACTAACTTTATATGAAATAAATTTCTTAAAGTAAACGAAATACAGCAAATAATCACATAAAATAACACAAGTTACTAAGTAATAAGAATAACAGAATAACTAGAAACTAAAAACCTAAAATGAAAGTATACAATAATGTAGCTTATGACTGATTATAATCAAAACTCAAATAACTTATAAGACTCTAAGAATAATTAATAAAATTGATATATCAGTTTGTACATAATCTTCAAGTGATTTAGTTGAAATAAAAAGAAATATTAAAATATACATATAGAATATAAAAAATCTTAAATAAATGATAAATAGCTATTATTTAAAATATTTTTTTGAAGGTTCTACAGAAATATGAGGAGCATATCAGATTTTTTCAAATTCAAATAAAATGCTTGTTTTACCATTCGCCATCATAATGTTCAATAGTTTAATTAATAAAAATTGCAAGTACTTTGCTTAGACGAATTGGTAATACAATTGGGACATAATACTTGTTTATTATTGTTGAATTGCCCAGCAAAAGGTGTATTGGCACTACTTTAACTGCACTATTCCCGAAATAGCTTTTATTGTTTAGCTCTAATCCATGATCTCCTGAAGCACTTTCCTTGAACACTTATCAGTTATTGTTAAAACAAATAATCACTTAAAGTATTGGGAACCCTGAAACTAAAATATTAACACTACTACTATATATTTATAATTTAGGCACGTTACGGATGTAACGTTTCGGATACGGATATAGGAAAAATATTACATCGGTTTCGGTTAATTTCGGATTTTTTTTTAATTTAAGCAATTTTTTTTTATCCTAGATGCGTTATTATTTTAATGTTATTGACAGCTTTCATTTAGTCTACGCCCGAAACAGAAACTTTTTTTTATTTGGGATATCCGATAGTTTCGGTTACGGAGCTCCATAATATATCTGATCTATATTCAATAAAACAATTATGCAAATAGTAATTATTTTTGGCAATTTAATATAAGATGTGCATATATTTCAGAACTAAGTTAAAACTTTTTTAGAAGAATTTGAATATCTTATTAGAAAATTAAAAGTAAAATGAAAATAGTGTAAATTTATCAATAAATTTAATCTTGTAATTTGATTATGGATCACACCCTAACCAGTTAGTTGAATACTGAAGATTGATCAATCTTCATGCTTATAGGTTGCATGCTACTTCCTAATTTTCAATATAGAATTTGTGGCATGCTAGTTTTTCTATTTCCGAACAGATTAGACTAGTTTAATGTTTTAAATACGTGTATTTATATAATTAACATTTGACAAAAAAAAACTACAAGGATATTCTCGACAATCTAAGCATGTCTAAATGTCTAATATATTTGCTCTTTACTTATTCTAATTTGAAATAAAGCCAGACCTTCCAATTTTTAATTGTTATAAATCCAATATGTTGTATATACAAAAAAAAAATACAATGAGGAAAAATAAAAACCGAAATCTAATTCAAATAGCATTACATACTAAACAGTGTGTAGATTGACATATTATATATATATATATAAAATATAATTGAAATTTTGAATTACATCCTTAATAAACAAGAATTCCTCCCATTGGGCACATATATAATAAATAACCTAATCTTAATACTAAAATAAATGGACATTAAACGTCTGTATGACTATTAGCTCAGTGCATGATGGAACCCTCATAACAAAATCTTGTGTACAGCAGTCTCACAATACTTTGCAGTATGAATCCATTGTCAAACCATCAAGCTTAGTTTCTTTATTCTAAAGATCAAACACTATATTGAGTAATTTTACAAATACCAAACTATTCGCACTGTGTATGAACAACAAAATTACAATATAAGTTTTAAGCTTTTTATGTAAAAATTGAAAACATTACAATATTTTTCTATTACAAACAATAAATAAAAGTAACTGGGGTATTTTGTATTGAACCAATCCAGAACTTCACTTACATATTATAAAATGTGCTGCATCATTTGAAGACAAACACATGGATGATGATGGTTTCAAATGTATAAATAATGATTTTTAGGTGCATATACATTAACCTTAAACGTCGCATTCTTTTATGTATTTTTATCCAATTTTTTATAAAAAAAATATTATATATATATAATTTATTCCGTTACCATAAAACAATAAGAGTACCAAATTATTTAATCCTCCTTTAGAAATTGTATGCAAAATTATATGCTGCGGAAAATTTAAAAAGCACCGGAATCTTTACGACATCGCGTCATCATCCATACATGTCTTCGCATATGAACGAAAAAAAAACAAAATACAAGAGTCCTATACGATACTCATAATTCCCTAGTCAATCAAATAAACTAATCAACTTTGACCACACTGTATATTTTCCTTACAAACCAGAAGCAAAGCCATGAAAAACCGATTGTACTAGTAAGAAGAATAGAATACCATAATGAAAGTGTATCCAAAGTATAGGAAAGTTGAAGCGGCGTCGTCGATGTTGAGTTTAGTGACAAAGTAGTGGCAGCAGTAGACGAAGAGGTAGCCAGCAGTGGATCCCGAGCTGAGAAAGGCTCTCCACCACCAGTGATAGTCCTCAGCGCAGAGGTGGAAGTAGCACAGCAGGATGGTGGTCTTCCGGAGCAAGTGATCACTAGGATCACGAACACGAGGAACAGGAAACCGAACATGTAGTACATCTAGAATTTGTTTACATTAATAAATATGTATATATATTAATAAATATTACAAACGGCATTTATTTATGAATGTAATAGAAGCCAAAAAAATTTTTTTTGATTTGTTTTCTGTTTGTTTATACACCACGCTAATCTCAGACGCGGCTTAACCGACCTAAACGTGGTTTCGACTATTGTATTTTGGTAAGCTTCTTTTAAAATTTCTTATCTTTCATTTCAATCAATTCATAAATAATCGATATATAAAACTTGTGTCTAGTGACTGTCTGACTGACAATGCACAACCGAAACTACTGAAGACAAGAAGTTAAAATCTGGCATGACTGTTACGTTAAAGCATCTGATTTTAATGGCTATGGATGTGGGTTCGATTCCCCACATGGCGGAATGATAATAATTTAATTATTTTTATTCTTCGCTCTCGTAAGACAAAGCACGGCGTTCTCTCACTCAACACGAATAATGACACGATTTCAGACGAAAAGCTGAGAACGGAGTGTCTTAACACTAGGTTTAAATCCCGATACCTTCAATTTTTTATATATTTTCTAAAAATGTTTATCATTACCCTTATGTTATCTTAATACTGAAATCTCATATAAATAACCTAATTTCATTATTCACAAAAATATAACTTACCTGGCTAGACCAAAGAGAGTTGAGTATAAAGAACAGCTGAATGAAGATGCATCCAAATGGCAATACACCACCCATAACAATGCCAGGTACAGGCTGTGTGTAAAGAGATTGTTCTGGAATCTGCCTTGGGATCTGATTTGTACGTACTGGGTGTTCCAAAATCTATAAAAAAGTATTTGTTAATAATAATAATTTAGACATTTTCATATACATTTATCTTTTATGTTATTATTGAGCCATTTTCAGTTATTACTGCCATCGTGGCGAAATGGGACAGCGACTGACTGTAAACGAGATTGTTTGTGTGTTAAATTCTCAGTCGGAGGACTGATTACATTTAAACTATTTTAATTTCGCTTCACACCAATAGCACGCAATACCTCGAATGAGGGAGAAAATTTGAGAACTCCATAGAGGTTAACTCAACACTAGGTTCTCTCTTACTACCCTGCTATATAAGATAAAGGGTGAAGTGGACATTTTGGACAATTTCCAAGAGGATTCGGTTCGAATTCCACTCAATTTTTTATACATTTTCTTTTTAAATAAAATAAATCATACCCGTTTCCTAAATCCAAAGTAAGCTCCAATGAACGTCAAAGGCACAGACACGCCAAACCACAGAGCCAGTAGCGCTACGAGAGTGGAGAACGGAACTGCGGCAGACGAGCCCTTGCCCCACAGCACTAAGTTCATGATGAAGAAGAGGGAGAACACCACACTGTAAAATAATTACTGTAATTTATTTATTTGTACATAGAAACGAACCACTGTTCGTGGCATTACTTTAATAATCATTGCCAACATAAAAAACGCTATTGCAATAGATGCTTGCCCAATTTCACAAGCTGAAGCGTTTCAAAATAGCCAGGGCGAATATATGGGCGTTACTTTAATAATTAATGCCACCACAAAATTGCTATTGTAACGAGTATCGGGCCAGCTGCTATTGCCATAGTGAATTTTGTGGTGGCAATAATGAAGAATGTTAACTAATTTTGAATATCAGCTCTCCATATTCTCTGTCATAAAAATGTTTATTTTACAAGTAAAAGTATTATTTCGATATGTCAATTAGCTTCCGATTTATAAATGACAATGTACATTCATCAATTATTCTTTTTACTAGTACAGAACCAAAAGCATCTTCACCAAATGCCGCAACCTCATGTCGCCTCTTTAATAAGTTACAACTAAAATAAATTAAATGGCCTTACGGATGTTATTAATAAAACAAATTAATCAAAAAAGGTTAGTATATCTGTTCAACCCACTGCATCTACATTTAAGTGTGTATTTAGTTAAATTTACTAAGCAAAGGTTCCTACCGAGTTGCCACGTGTCATAAGTTGGGTATTTTATTTGATTAAACCAATTTAAAACAGATAAACTATTTCCGAATTTTATCGAATGTTTATATGCCACTAAAATCAAAACTACTAGGAATTTTTAAATACAACAAAAAGTAATATGTATACATACTCCATTATTATAGTAACGCCACAAGTAAATTACGTATGAAAATTGAGTTCCATTACAGATACTTCAGATTGAAACTTCAGAAACCATCATACAATTGCCAAAGAATCAAATCTCAAATCAAATCAGTGTGTATATTACACATGCACGCGCGCACACATACGACAGTAGACTGTGATGATGAGCGATGACTGACCCCGGACACACCATGGACGTGAGCAGTATGTTGCTCTTCCAGCGGCGGCCGCCGAAGCTCTTGTAGACGCGCGCGCTGACGTAGCCGGCGGCGGCGCCCAGCAGCACCCACGCCACCAGCGCGCACGTCATGAGCGCGCCGCGGTTGGCGGGCGACAGGAAGCCGAGGCACGCGAACGCGAGCGTCACCAGCGTCATGCCGAAGACCTACGAAGGCATACATTACGTGAAGTGTTTATTGATTGTGAAAATTATTTAGAGGTGTGTTGTAGCTCGGACTGTATGGATTGTAGATCCAGATCCCTAATAATATTAATATACTAGCGGCCCGCTCGCGTAAACTATACCACTAAATTATTTTGTACTTTCGCCCGCCCGTTCTCACTAAAATCACAAACCTTGCTTATATTAATAATTTAAATGGTTACAACTTTTAATTAATGAACCGATTGAAAGAAAATATATACTAAATGTTAAAGGAAGTTTACCACAATACAATTGCCAAATATCTTCCCTGTATAGACAGCGATCAGTAAATTTGTACAAACAAATAAGATTAACCTGCGATCCAGAACCAAGGAACACGGCAAGTAGCATACCGCGGCGAGGCGGTCTAAACACATCTCCATGAACTAGTTTCCAGCCAAACTCCTCCTAGAATAGAAATAATATATATTTTTTAATAAACATTGTTTTATATAATAATATAAGAAATTCTAAAATAAAACAGTATAGAGGAAAAAGATATAAAAAATTACGACAAAAATAAAAATACCAATAAAAAATTAATGATAAGCCATTAAGTTCATAGTGGCGCAGTAAATAGCATCTGACAGTAAGCGCGATTTGTTGTAAGTTCGATTCCCACTCGGAGGAATCATATTGAGATAATGAACATTTTCTCCGCTCTGGTAATGCAAAACGTGACGTTTGATTTCCGCCACTCATCACACGTGCCAATGTCGGGCGGAAAGTGGAGAATTGAAGCGGATTGTATTGACACTAGGTTGTACCTGACTACCCTGCTATCCTACTATAATACTTAAAAATATTTGATGTCAATTAATAATCAATGTATATGTAGTAGTATAAAATATTATCTAACTAAAAACATACCTGAGCATCCTCACCGCATTCCATCTGATTGTACCTTGCTATATCCTTATGTAGAGTCCGAAGTAGAATCATAGCGACCATGCCACTGAGAAACAGTACTATCACTAGTGAATTTAATATTGAAAACCACTGGATATTTGTCTGTGGCATCGATTCCAAAATATAGTCCCATCTTGACGACCATTTTATAGTATTGTTCCTAATGTATGTGACTCTATATGTATATATGATATTGAAAGTTTCATCTCCGGTTAGTGTGTTAGGTATTTCTAGAGGGCTATTACGTGAGCTACAGTCTAGGTTGTCTTTGTTACGATGGTTGATACTAGCTGGTTTAACCTTAAAAAAATGGAAATAATATTATATATACATATATCTGTATGTATATGTTCCAAACATTAAAATTAAAATTGTGGGAATGGAGAACGGAGTCTAAGCCACACATAAAGTGCATCGTATGCAAAATCGAATAGATCTCGATAAAGAATTGACTATTTATTAATTATATTTTTTCTCGAGTATTGGAACATTCACCGAGCGATTGGGAGGTATCTGATGGTTATGGGTTCAGTCTTCATTCGGGGGGATTTAAATTATTTTCATTTCCCTAGTTTGATAAGATAAAATTAGGTAAAGGCTAATTAATACGCGATATCTCTCAAAGTTTGAGCACTAGTTTCTCATTGTCGATTCAACTAAATGTGTAGACAAAATACAACATACAATCCAATGTAAGCCTTAAGTCATATCACTTAAATGACATCATTGTTACTATAATCCGACTCAATTAAATTGTATGTAAGCATTGAATCATACACCCATTGACGTATGCAAATTTTACAGTCCTACTGAAACTAACATGCATAACTAATGCCTAGATGTTCTTACATAACTCACTCTTATGAAGTTGGTCATCTATCTAGTCAGGGTTTAAGATATTTAAATCATTTGACAATGTTATACAAAAATATTACATATAAATAGTTCTCCATATTTTATTTTATAAAACCTTTTAATCTCATATGTGGAAACATTGTAATTATTATATCATATTATAATTAAAAAACGAATTATTTTAATTCTTTTTCCTACAGATAAGGTTGCCCATGAAGAAGAGTACATTTTTTTTTTAATTTTAGGCGAAATAATGTACGAAAAATAGTTTTCAACAAATCTTACCTTAGCAGATATAATGCGACCTCCATTATCTCCAAAGCCAACTCCCCACTCTTGTTTTAGCCCACTGTGGTATGTAATTTCCAAGTCCACATGGTTGAATAGGTAATATGTACCAAATGGACTGGAAGCTGTATTCACTATTGGAGTACAAGTGTCCTATAAAAATTAGATACAAAATTTTAAAAATAATAGTAAGAAATTCTTGTGCCACGAATTGTGGCAAGGCATTTTTAAGTGAATATTAAGGAAAATTAATTCATAACAAAAAGTTTATACATTTGATCTAATAAGATTTTTATAAGCTCTCTACTAAAAATCATTTTAGATATCCTCTATATACCTTATGAATAAAAACGAAATATTCATTCCTTTTCATTTTCATACTGAAATGATTTCAGTAGATCCAAAGTAGTTAAAGGTTTTCTGTTATTCAAATCTGAACAATATATTTAATATTAATAGCACAGTATATGCTAATAGATAATTATAGCTTTTATTATAATTAAATGAGGCCATCAAGAAGCACTGGGATAGCATTTGTAAATGCGATGGTAGTGGGTTCGAACCCCACTTACGGATTTGATTATTTTTATTTTTACACTCAGGTACTACTAGATCGTTTTAATTAAAAAAATAAATAGATGTTCGGTTTGGAGATGTTCGAGAATTTGAATTTTATGAAAATTTGAGTTCAGTTTTATATAAAAAACTTAAAGTGAAGTATAATAACATGTTGTCAAATGTTACTAAAATGTACTTTCGAATACCAAAAATATGAGCGATTAATGTGGTTAAAAATAGTTACATTACAAAAATTTAAAGTGAAGTATAAAATAACAAGAAATATGACATATTTTTTATAATAGGAGTGTAATTAAATGATTATGTGTTGAAGTAATTTGTACACAACAATGATTTTTAGTTTAGTATAGCTTTTAGACTTTTTTTTAAAGAATACTCTGTTAATAATTTGAAGGTTACATGTGTTTATATACAATTTATTTATTAAAGTACGACATATTATCTTCATCCATTCATGTCTTCAATTGTTGATATAGAATTGAGTTTAACTATTTCAAAAACACTTAACATGTACAATGTAGGAGTATCACTTAATTTATTAGTTTGACTCAGACAACTTCATAAGTTGTTTTCCTTTCAGATTGCAACCACAATATTTACTGACATTGTGACTGTTTCCCGATTAGTGTATAACAGTTCTTAAAACAAAGCTGCCTTAATTGTTTTACAAAGTGTTGCATTGGTGACAAGATAAATTAGGTGATTACCATATCAACCAATATCAACCCATAATACAACTATTGTAAACACCAACAAACATCAACCAGTTCATAAGATTTATCTCAAACTGATTAAAAAATATATATTATGAAAGAATGTAATAACTAGACAGATAAATTGTAATGATAATAATAAAAAAAAAAATTAATTACTAAACTGTGTCATTTTTATCGACAATGTATTAAACTGTAAAAAGATAACAAAATTTAATGCCTGTGACAACTAACATATAATTTTACACCTTAAGGTGTAAAATTATATGTTTAAATATTATCCATAAAAAATGAAATATAGCATGGCTAATTAGGTTTAAGTGATTGTAATCAAATATAGATATTCTATCTATATTTGATGCCATCTATGATAAGTAATTCTTTGTATACTATATGTACTTACCAAATCTTTTCTAACTTGACAACCCATAGGGAATCCAGTACTACAATAAGTTTTTCCCCCTTCATTGACTAAATAGCACCAAGTAACTGGCATATTATCCAGAATCCAATGATGTTGATAGTAAAGAGCCATTCCCATTTTTAAGAGATTCAATTTTTTTATTGACTCAGGATCTGATCCTTTGTAAACTTTTGTACACACAGCCTTACAGCTTTCATCATGAAGGAAGTTTAATTTATATGGACTTGGTCTGATTCTTTCTCCAAAAACTACTTGACCAAGATTCTCAACAGGTGATTGAGTCTCATCAGAAAGGCAAAAATCAAAGTGGTGATACTCAAATGGTATAACAGATTCCTCTGTATTGAGCCTATTAACATAGAGAGGTATTTCATTCTGAAAATATAGAATACATATAAATTTTATTTATAAAAAGATAAGTGTAGTATTAATTGGAATTCAATATAACTGTGTGTTACATTAATCAGTGTTATAATAACAAGTATTTTTTTAAATCAGTGGAAAGCTATAAAATGATAATTAACGTGGTTCGGCATTCACCAAAGAAAAGCATGATGAAAAAATTATTACGATTGATATGTTTTAATGGTTTCTCGCACTTACTTTACATGTCTTTCCATTGTCTTCACCGGCTTTACAATAATTTACTGGGGCTAATCCTGGTAAATAAAAGGCTCTAATAGGTGTCAACAGCAGTAATGCGCAAACCACATACGAGAAAAGAGACATGGTGTCTTGAAATTTTGAGCTTACTATAATCACTTTCTTAAGGAATACTATCATAACATGTATCCATGTGAAAATGAATCCTTCATAATCGTAAATCACCAACTACACAAACAAATACCGGGGAGAAGACCCGGTTTTTTAACAATTCACAATAATCCTACCCAGTCGCAGTTACACTTAGATCGAAAACGTCACCACTAAATGCCAGATTATAACAATTTTTACTACAGATTATATTGTCCTGTTGGTGCTATAACTTTGAATTTGTATAGCTTGGCAAAAAAGTAAGTGAACTAAAGTATTTGATTGCTGGCAGCACTCTTACTGTTACGTCAAGTTGAAGTCAGTACGTGTGATGTGTCATTTCGAAAAATTGATTAATATTTTTTTGTGTTCATTTTTAATTTTATTGTTATGTAGTATTATTGGGGTGCTATTGGTAACAGATTGTGTTCACAATGGATAGACATGTAATCCGCAGCTTTACTAGAGAGGTTATTTATAAAGTAGACCTGAGATGTTTGACAGAACTCGAAGCCGGTTGTAATTTTATCTGATCTTAACGATGTTTATAAAAAAACAGCCGAAATGACGGGTACAATGTTATTTTATCTAAATTAGATGTAATGTTTCTTTTCTTACTTTGGATTAAGTGTATAACTCATAGAATAAATATTTATTTACCTTGAAATGCACACCCACACATGTGAGTTTATGTTTATAAAATGCATTGTCAAAACAGCACGTTCGTATAATTTTGATACTTTTTGTTCATATTTATGGCATATATTTCAAAATAAAAATGGTATTTTGGGTAATCTGTCAGTAGTGTAAAGCGAATTGCAATAGAAGGAGGAGGAAGGACAAACATATATTTTCTCCACACCAGGGATACACATGTCATGAAAATAGAGAAGGATTATTACCAAAGGGGATGAACTCTGTATAATGATGTTAACAGAATAATTATAAACCTTCAAGATGAAAGTAGCACTAGTGACGCATCTGAAGATAGCTTACAGACATCTGGAAAAGGCTCAGGCCACGATATGGAAGAATATGTTATGGAATATTTAGACGAAACAATTTTTGAATCTGACTAAAAATAGATTTCAATTTCTACTTTAATAATGATCAATAATACAAATGGTACTTATAAAATAAATATTTTATATCAAAGTGTGTATTTTTTTTATTACCCTTTTTGAATTTTGATTTTGTATGAACTCATGTTCACTCGAACTAATTCGCGTGTAGAAGTGCATTTCGTCAACTAAATATACTATACTATATAATTAATAATAATAGGCGGTAAAGTTAATATAAATTAATGCTGAAATCTATGCGCCAATATGCACACTATTTAAGTTGAAAAAAATAAACAAAGTATCAAAACCATCTTTGTCGCAACTCTAGATAGTAATCTAGGGTGTCAATATCCACAATAATAGCGCTACCGTTATAGTAACGTTCTTGCTAAGCCGTAAATGCTTTTATTGTTGACTTCAATTTAAGTCAGAAAAAATAGAAACATTAATATTTCCAATGTTCCATGCGTTAATATTTCCAGAGTCCAGACTGGAATCTTGATTTGGGCTGGTGAAGCTTTTGTCTTAAAATAACGATTACTAGATTTTTTCTAACTATTAATCAGGACACATTCCAGACTCGCAATTGTTACATACTATTATCTATTGGTAATGGAATAAATATACATATTCCGAAATAAGTCTAAATCCATATTGGATTTCAACTCAACCTTAATAATATTATGATAAGTTTATATCTAATATATGTCACATTATTGTTCTTTTATGAAAGGAATTGTACAATTTTTTTACGAATATGTACCGCGGCATATCACTCAAAGAGCGTAGGCAACGTCCATAGGATAGTTACATAGCAGGCCAACATGAAGATCCAACTTGATTTCTATTCCTATTATATAGATATAATTTTTTACCAAACACAATATTTTTGCCAAATATTTATACAAATTATTTATTAAAAAGACATGAAATAAAAATAATAAAAGTGCATTTTACAATTTTATTTACTTTAAACTATTTACAAACTAAAATCTATAAAACAGATTGTCTTAATTACGTTAAAAATAAGTGTTGTGTGTATAATTAGGTTCTTAGAAACGACGTCTACAAGGGCAGCTGACGAAACCTTAAGTTTTTTTCTACATCTACTAAAACACCTGTGTCGTCCTGAAGAGAAATACCGCGAGCAAATGCGGAGATGAGACCAAGAGATGCTGCGGGCTTATCTGCGGGGACCATGTGACCAGCTCCACGAATCATCACTTCAGTAAGATTACCACCTGTTTTATAATACCTGTACGGTGAGAAAAAATATTATAAATTAGTTTTAATTTATAGTAAATTTATTTTATAATATTCTCTGACGATATACACAGTCAAAGTACAAGTCTGTCGTACCATAGATATTTTATGTTTCATATTTTGTTATAGATATATATTTTTATACGTACCTACATGGATACTTACTAAAACTATTAATTTTTTTTTTTAAATCGAAAACACTTATAACATAAATATTTGCTAAATGTATAGACATTTTTGTTAAATGTTGTAAGTGTATCAAAAACATTTTTAGAAAACGTATGAAAATATGAACGCAGCGAGATTCGAACCCATGCCCTTGGAAGCAGTCCATGCGATCTACATCCGGCTTAACCGAATTCTTATACGATTAAAACAACTTATTTTTGTTGTTAGTATCTCTGTAGAGAGATTTTTACAAACTTCTGCTACCCAAAGATTATTCTACGAACAATCGTTTAGCAAGAGAGAATGCTATTTATTAAATATTTTTAACATTTTAAAGTGTTGTTAATCCGTTTTCGAATTCGAATTTTTATATGTTTTCTAAAAATTACTTTCAATTTCTTAAGTCTGTAGACAACACTTTAAAATGTTAAAAATGTCGTAAGTTTGTTTAATCTTACCCAGCTAAGTTTCCTTCATGATACCATGGTTTGCGTTTGGCTGTTTTGAATTCAGACGTCCCCGAGAATGAAAGGCTTTCGTAAGTGTTGACAGACGGATGATACGCCACGATGATGTCTAAGTGGCCACTAAAATAATAATTAAATATAATTTGTATGAGTACCAACATTGTATTTATAAATTCTTGACTTATATAAAAGAGTCCCACAGAATTTTCTGTGCCGGTTTTTTTTCAGGCTTGTGGATTAATTTAGTTAACCGATGGAAGATTATTTCACATTTAAAAATATAGCCAGTACCTTTTTTTTTATTTTTTTTTAGTTCGGCTCTATTTGATTAGTTATGCATAATATAGGCACGTATAGATACATTAAACTCTTTCAATAGCTTCCGGTTCATGGATGTGGAGAAACACCTATTTTAAAAATATAAAGATTAAACTAAAATAAATTTTATCTCACTACCGCATATGCTTACATGCCAACTCCTAGCAATAATGGTATTGTGTTAAACATACATATTAACAATTATAATCGTAAATCGTAACATTGCCACTTCAGCAGTGGTACGCTCAAGGACCATAAATAAACGAGATGACTGAACTGATTACTTTATAGAATAAAATAATACTCACTTATAAAGCATTACTCTGTAATTTTCAAGCAACTCTTCTAGCCATGGTTTAGCGCTTGCCATAAAATCAGGTACAAGCTTTCGATACACAACTCCAATGGACGTGAAGTTAGTATTACCAACGTGCAAGGCTCGTCTTATTTCTTCTCTTTGGAGGTAGTCGAGATAAGCGCCATCTAAACTGATATCGTCTTGCAAGTAATTGTACAGGTTATTCAGCTTAGACTCAGAAAGGAACAGCTGTAGAAGATAGTTGTAATACTGAAAAAAGAGATATCTTTTAGTTTACTACCTAGACTTAACTTTTTTTTTAATTTTTACACGTTTATATATTCTTTTCTGCATTCAAAAAGCGTTGTTGAATGAAAACCTAACATTACATGATTCAAAATATACCGGAATACAAGAAAGGAGTGATGTATTACTAGCTCTATAGTACTCTATACAGCTTGAGATCAAGGAATATTATACTTAATGTTCCTTGATCACTACTTTCTTACATAAACGTGCGAGATGCTTAAAAATATAGGTATAATATGTACTTACAGCATATGCCTTTAGCATTTCCCCAGAATTAATGAATTGAACCACAGCAGTTTCCAGTTGCATCATAACGTTCGCTACTTTGTCATCTATTAGACCTGCTTCACGAACAAAGTAGCTGTATCGTTGCAAGGTCAAAGGATCAATAAAGCCGTTTCCAATAGCTAACCCCTTAAAAGAACGTTTTAATATTAATATTTACTATTTAATATTCATAAATTAACATATACTCATGCACAGATGATTTACGTATGACACACAAAATCGATTGATGAATTGTCTAGTAATAAAAAAAACGTTAAAGAATTCGTTAAGAAAAAAATATTGTACATAAATAAAGAAATTGTGAAAGAAAATTGGTGTGTAATTTTAAAATATTTTATGACTGTTAATAAAGCTATAACTTTAGTATAAATTATAATATTAAAATAGTTTTAAATACTTTCTCTACTAACCTGTAAATTAATAGGCTCAGCATGATGCTTGTTCCAAAGTATTTGAACCGCAAGTGATGGAATGTGTTTGCCGGCGTAAGACTCTCCCGCAATCGTAAGAGGAGCTTTACGAAGATCCGGGAACAATGTTAGGAATTGCTCCAACGCTGTGTACAAATTTTCACCGATCTAAAATAAACAAAAATAGGGCAATCATTCAGTAAGAAATGAAAATCAGAAATAATTTGTGAAAGGATTTATAATGATAAATATATACTTTTTCAGTAAAAAAATGGACGTTCCTATTTAATTTTGAGGCATCACGCCTACTAGAGCGAGGAATATACAACACTAGTAACTAGTAATAGGTTTAAATAATAAATAGGAAATAACCTTTTGATATAAGAAACTAAAACATCTCTAACCTAATTCTATTTAATCTGTTAGATATTGAATGTGATTAGGTATAAGTTTACCGTGGTAAAATTAGCAAATAATTATTTACCGTCGTCTGATTAGTGGTAAATCCGCGATCATCATCAGTGAAACTGAACCCTGTTCCCACAGGGTTGTCGATGAAAAGAAGAGAATGATTTTTGCCCCAGGAGTACTTTATTTCTGGAACACATTAAACTTGTTAATATTTTCGATCTTAAATATTAAAAAAAAAAATACTTAAAAGGTCTTATCTTAATGAATAGCTGTTTGTCCAATAGCTATGGGTTCAAATCCCACTCGGGGGAATGATTATATTAAAATTATTTTGATTTCTCTGCTCTGGTAAGACAAAGCGCGGCGGTGAGTTCCTCCAATCAAGCACTTACATTCAATTCCTCTCGAATTCGGGTGGAAATCGGAGAACAGAAAAGAACCGCATAGCAGATGCGGTATAAAAGTGTGAAACTGAGAAAAGATTTAATAATTATCAACTAGAAAATAAAATGTACTGTATTATAAAACATCGAAACATAGATAGGTATTATGTACTGCCTAACTTTTATATACTGAATGGTTTACGTTTACAAAGAGATTTTTATTAATCAGACTGGAGATTTTTTTTAAATTTATAATTCACCTTCTAATCGATCCTCATTGACGACGAAGGGGCCAATTTCAGTGAATAGACCGTACAGTGAAGAAGCACCTGGACCACCTTGTAACCAAATAATCCAAGGAGTTTCTTCTAATGATTTCTCCGCTACTGGGAAGTACCAAAACCAAAGATTGGCATTGTACTCCTTATTTACCTAAAGTAAAAAAATATATATATATATATTTTTAGGAAGTTTAAATTATATTTACATGCGCCGAGTTCTTTCAGATACATAGTTTTTTAAACGGTGAAAAAAAATTGTCGCAAATTGTCTAATTAGACCGGGAAAATGACTATGGTATACATATGTTTAACAAGACGGCGTCTATAGTCGATATTTTTGCATAAAAACTATAAATGTATAATAACAGTTATCTTATAATGTTACATATTAATTGACAAATGTATCTTATAAAATATACATTTCTCATGGCACATTTATGTAAAAGTTAATTGTGTCTCGTGACAGTCATTATCGATGCGATGTATAAGAGAAAAATTGTTAGAATTCGTAAGAAGAATAGAATGCTTACAACAGCTCACAGAAAAACTTAATAAAAAAAGAAACTTACTTGAAAGGTTTCTACATATTAATAACAAACATATTATACTAACTAATAACTTACTGTGAGATATCCCGCATAGCTTGTCATACCAGGGAGTAAGTAATCAGGGTCCACCAAAGCTGCTTTTCTTGCCTCTTCAAGTTTGTTGCTTTCAATAAGAGGTGTTAGAAGTAGTGGTTCACCTGCATCATAGCTTGCTCGCGCACGTCCAAGTCGATACGTTTTTTCCATGAAGGAAACAATAGGTTCTGGTGCTTCACCCGGAGGCAGCTCCGGAAGTGAATATTGATCCAAGCATGTTATTTGATGGATAAATCTGTATAAATATATTTTATATGAATGTATGTGATATGCAATGTCAACTGTAATTTTGTTTTGATGTTATTTATAATAGGACTACTAAAGTTTTAAAAAGTTAGAATTGTGCTATTTTTGGTAATCGCTTCGTAAGTTTCTTATTTTTCATGTAGCACTTTAATGATAAACAGCAATATTTTACGTCTTTTGTATTTGTAATATTTCTGTCTTATGTAACCACTTCAAAGAACACGTAGTTGCATCAATGATTACAGCGGCTTTAGCTTGAAGGAACTTTCCCACGGTATCTAGAACTACGGCTAATGATTAAGACATTTACCTAATATAACAAAATATGTCCAATTAAAAATGTTTCAGAAAATATATAAAAACTACAATCATCTTATGACTTTTGACCTATAAATAAAAATTACTTACGTTAAAAAAGGTATTATTTTCAGTATCATCTTAACTTTGGCTGAGAGCTAGTGGCCGTCCTGGGGGTTGGCGTCGGAATGGAACCGTAGTACTCGCGACAGGAACCTTGTATACCGGCGTCTCTCACTCTATACTTGTGCCTTGAACTTGGATTTATCTCGATCTTATGTACAGCGTGTCCGGCTAAACTTGTTTACGTATTTATTGCTATTAATTTTTATTACAGTCATCACGTATTTTTTTTTTTTTTTTTTTTTTTTTTTTTTTTTTTTTTTTTTTTTTTTTTTTTTTTTTTTTTTTTTTTTTTTTTTTTTTTTTTTTTTTTTTTTTTTTTTTATCACAAGTACTTGATAGTCATCCAAATAATCTTGTTATAAATAAAGAAGTATTTCATAGCTTAAATTGCAACCTTCTGTACACAACCTAAATTCTTCAATGTATTTATTATATAGTAAAACAATTATAAATTTATATAAAAAAAACTTTATTAAATAAAAACGTAAGATGAATCTTCTCACATAATCAAAACAGCCTGTATATAAGTATCGAACAGGTATGGGGTACCAATGACCTGTTTAGCATAAAACAGCTCCCACGCTCCCGACATTCGCGATAGATTCTTGCACGCTCTTAAAATGTGATTTGCTCTATATTTAGGATGTTGATAGTAAAACAAACATTGATGTTACACTTGCTGCGTGCAAGTTGTAATAAATGTCCGTAATGGCCGGCGAGTTTCCACACGGCCCGTACCAAGATATTCCCACGGTCCGAGGTTTTTTCTGAACATAAATTATACATTCAAATTATGTTTTCGAGATATCAGATCATCTTGACGATATGAATAGGCGCCGATGAGGGTTCTTCTTTAATAGAGGTTTAGGTTAAAAATATTTTGTATTACTCAATGAATTGTAAGCTTTATTTTAATTAGATTAGTTATGCACAAATTCTTTAAAGAGCTTTTAAAACAGTTCTCTTGGTGATTGCAGATAAGATTGAATCAAGAATATGGCATTTTTCTTTACCTTAGCAATAAAAATACTTATTTTATACTCATTTTTCACAAATGTTTACATATATTTCTGTATTACTGATATCATCTTCATCCATACATTTCATACTTGTTATGTGCGTGAGAATGCCATGCCACCTTTTCCTCCAATACACTCTGTAGTATATATTTTTTTGTAAATATTAGATGACATCTAATGACTTTTTTGTAGTAGGTTTTTCCGCACTGGGAATACAAACAAAATATTTGATTGAGTTAATGAAAAAATCTGAAATAAAGTAACTTATTATATATAAAATCTTAACGAAATAAAATGAATAACAGATCTTAACGAACATGATATCATATCAAGAACCGTTAATATATGTATATATGTAAATGAAATAAATAAAATTGTTTAAGTTATTAAATATATATAGGTATATCTTAAAATTTAAACCCGATTCCTGTCTTTTAGACAAACAGTGTGGCCATTAGTTGTGGTTTTTTTAGGACTTCACGTACAGGCATTCAGTGGGGTAGTTAGAAAATAACAACAGAATATGCCTAAGCATATTCTTGTATTTTGTTTTTGTTTATAGATTGTGGACGCGCTTTGGTTACAACGTCAAATGTTGTGTTGCGAAACCAATCTAAAAGCTGTTAATATATTATTGAATATTCTGTTAGATCTGTCTATAACCTATAGAATATAGAATATTATAGAATATAGAATATTATATAGTAATATTGCAATGACCTAGTGTTACCTGTTTTGAATTTCATGTTAAGGAAATAAATAATTAATTTTGTTAACATTTTAGAACGCATGGCTTAGCGGTCAGAGCGCTTGAACGGTTTTCAAGAGGCGCAGGTTCAAATCCGGCTGCGTTCAAATTTTTATACGTTTTCTAAATATGTCTTTTTCAAATAATTGATTTCTTAGTCATTTTTAAATGTTTTTTATTGAACATATTAAATACGAAAAAAACAAAGATAACATAAATTTTTTAAACGAAATTTAACAATTCGTTAAAAAAAATTGTAGAGCGGTTATTATAGGCCTGGCCAAGCTGTGAATAAAAATCTCATTCTGGAACTATTATTACAGTTCTTTAATTATGGCGCTTCGAACGTGAAGAGAACTTATCACTTCGCCAATGTCACATTGTACACGGCAGAATACACGAAGATCGGTAAAAAATAAATAATGTTACACTATTTTCAATTGCAAGTCGACTCAGTACCCAGAACCAGTAAAAACCTATTAAAAAACACAAATATTGACAATATTATATATTATTATACAATACAATAACATAGTAGGTTAATAATGAATAATACTAAATATTTATATTCTCTAGATCTTGTTTGATAAGCAACGTCTCTAAATAGCAAAGTCGTAAAGCATACACGTGTCAAAGTCACGGGTACATGTGTCAAAAAAAAAAGTCACGGGTACATGTGTCAAAAAAAAAAAGTCACGGGTACATGTGTCAAAAAAAAAAGTCACGGGTACATGTGTCAAAAAAAAACGTCAAAAATTGATACAAACTTGAAAACACGGAAAAAAACACGAGCTAAGGCAAAACGATCTTCGTATCAAATACCAAATAATAATACCAGATATTAATTAAATTTTTTAAAAAATTAAAAAAAATAACTAATTAATAAGTAAACCTCAATAACAACGACAAAAATTCAATGGCAAAACAGGCAAGTCGTGTTTTGCTTCGACATGCCTTTTTACTATTTTAATTTAAAAAAAATTCTATTTAAGGTTTTCTCGAAAAATTCCGAGTATCCGGAATCTAGGTATAATCGATAACTCACTGAGTTTTAGACAATGTTTTGATAATGTTATTAGAATAGCTTCCGAAATATCAGGTTTTAATAAAATTATTTAATCAACCACTATTTTTATATTTACTATATTTGTACGAAATATCTTAGGTATATAGGTATATCGGTATCAAAGTCATACTAGTAGAATAGAAAGTGTTCAAAAGAGATTCCTATATTACGTTTCATATACAGATAACAAATTCCGATAGTTGTATTCCTATGTAGATTAAACTATTATAAAAAATCGCCTTTTTCTACACGTAGGGATATCCCCGATATATACTCGATATACTTTTTAGCCATTCCCTTGATTTCCTGTGTCGTCTAAATTTCTTAATACCTCTGGTTTGCAAAACCGAAACTCGTTTCGTTTTCCACTAAAAGTGATATATTAAGGTAATCGCCCTTATATCGTATGAGTTCCTTGCACTACCTTGCACCAATATCACTATAGCCTCTGCGACGCAAACTAAAAGAAAGTATTTAGATAAGTAGTAATTAATTTCATTTTAGTAGTCATTATTTTCCCTTTTTAGGTTTTTTTTGGGTAAAAGTTATAATTTGAAATTAACAAATTTACTTTTAATTTACAATGTTACCACAGATTATATGTTTTTCTATACTAATATTACAAATGTGAAAGTAACTCTGTCTGTCTGTAGCCAAACCGTTAAATCGGATATGATGAAATTTTAAATAGAGGTACTTGAGGGTCTGGGGATGAACATAAGCTATTTTTCTCACATTTTTTGGTTTTTCCAGGAATTTCATTGCTTTACAAAAAGGCGGACAACATGGATTCACACGGACAACGCCGCGAGCAGGTCGCTCGTAGTACATAACTATAAGCGCTTGCTTTGTCTGCATTTAAAAAAATGCAATAATTTAAAAAAAAAAATTGATTTTGTTCTTTATTTATGTGTTTTTATTGTTATTTGTCTTGTGGACTAATAAACAGAAAAAAATATCAATATAAGGGATAAACCGATTTGATGCGTATTCTTGGAATTTTAGACTTATCGATATAATTCTGTCCTATCACTCTTAATTTTTTTATTCTTTATAATGAATTGTATTTTCTACATTATTTATTAATATTTTTTTTTATATTTTTTGAAATTTTAATTATACGCTGATTACACAAAATGCCTTTTTATGTTCCAAAAGTATGCGCGATGCGCATGCAATTACAAGGTAACGGTTGACACGAAAATATTGAGTATTTAAATCTGTATCAATAATTTCAAGCTCTTATTATTTTATTTAAAGTTACTTTCTAGTTCCCCTCGTGGCGCTCTTGCAAAGTGCAAACAGACTTGCGCGCGCATTTGTATAGAACACGTTCCTTTTATCGCTCTATAGCGATAAAATTAAAATAAAAAAATCCGACTTAGAAAATATTCTTCAATAATATGTTAGTATGATTGTGTTGAAACTTATTAATATCGACAATGTCAATATATATAGATCTACTAGGAGACATGGTTGTCTACTAAATAAATACAGATTTAAAATATTGGTACGCGACATCGATGTTTTCCTATATATCGATTGAAAACAGCGACTTTTTTTCAATATCGAATATATATAACAATAGTTTCCATTTTTAGTGAAAGGTAATTTTTTTTTCTGTCGTATATCTGAAAGTATAATCAAAGACTAGAGTAATGTAAATGTACTGGGTAGTGGAACAATAATCATTTTGTATAAGTGGTGCTTACTCGAATAATTGTAGTTTGTACTACTAAGATGTGAGATGCTTTATACATTTGTAAATGTAACTACAAATTTTCTTTAGGCAGACTTTGTAGTAATAAGTTTACTTAGTCTTTGGCCTTTTATTCTATTTCTTTGTTGGTTGACTATGCACACTGACGTGTGGACAGCAGGGGATGACACTTACCTAATAATGAGTTATCAATCTTTTGAAACACCATCTATTATTTGAATCCAAAATTATTCTGTGAAATATTTTTTATGCTGGCAATTTAGTGCTACAGGCAGCACCAAGCAACATTATGTATTTTTGCGAAAGTATGCTATATTTTTCTGTTGTGCAATGCTAAACTTACTTCGAAAATGCCAAAATCGTGCTCATTTCACAATATATTATAACAAACATAAAAAACATTTACACATTTTTCAATACCTTATCATACCCATTACCTACAACTACAAGTAAATAATAATATACAATAACAAATATATCTTAAGTATGTATACTGTCAGTGTATTAATTTGGATTCAATTTGTAAATATCGCTGCTGGTCAAAATTTTCCGCAAAATAAATCGAGCAAGAGGGTTCTGTTTTACTGTATATATTACTTTACTCTTTGTTGGACAATAATGCCAGCCAACGTTAAGAAAACGGAAAATCTCTTTCCAGTGTTCACTCACAGATGTTACTACCAATTAATTAATAAACTATTACAAAATATTGTCATTAAGAGTGAGCTTTATTGTACAAACAAAAAGAATAAAATCGCTGTCAAAACCAAAGTCGATTCATTCCGATATATCGTATGGCATACATCGAGTAAATTCGATATATCGACGATAAGTAAATATCTCTACTAGGCGATCCCTTAAGTTGGTGTATGAACAGTGATTTCATGGCGATAAAATTACGATACATAAACGATATTATGTGAAAAGTAACAAAATTATTGACAGATTTAATTATAAATAATAATAATATTATTTGTAAGTAGGAATTGTTTGTAGTTTATAATGGAAAAAGGTATGTATAATATAATAAAATATTATAATAATGAAAAATAAATAAGTATAAAGAAATAACTGTTGTTACCTATAGCCATAGGTAACAATTGTTGTGTCGCTCACAATGGGTAGGATCTAGTAACAATACTAATTATTTGACGAGAAATCTTTATAACCTTAAAAAAAATGCAATAAAAGTATCAACCTTAAAATACAGGTTCAAGGGAATCAAGAAGACAAGTAAGTTCAGATCAAGTAGATGCTTTAGTGGAATTTATGAAAATGCATCAGGAATTGGCTAAAGGACTTATAAGAGGACGACGAGGTAATTCAAGTAGCATAGGTCTGTGGAAACTTTGTGCTACAAAACTTAATAAGTTAAAAAACGGAGCTACAAAAGATGGTAGAGGATGGTCAAAGGTAGATCTTTATATAAAAAAACTAACTTTAAGAATGTAGTCCTTACTGTATTAATAAACGTCGCTTTTTCTTGCCAATACTTAAAACTAGCTAGTAAATTTACATTGAGCTCAATGTATTCGTGAACCCAAAAAACGCCTATTTTTGTAACTTAGGTACATTTGTACTATTTCAGTTTCACATTTTTTGTCGCTTAACAGTGTACAAAGTGTCAAGATATTCAGCTCTCTACTTTCCGGCCGAATCTAAGACATTGAGTGTTCTGTGAGAGTGAGAACTCTACGACACGCTTTGTCTCACCAGAACTAAAAGATAAAACTAAAAATAAAAACGTCTTGTAAGACGTATTTTTAGAAGGCGTATAAAATTTTTAACGGAGCAGGATTCGAACCCGCGCCTATTGGAACTTGTCCAAGCGCTCTGACCGCTAAGCCATGCGTTAAATGTACTCAGTCCCCCGAGTGAAAATCGAACCCACAACCAATCACATTTACAGTTAAACGCTGTCCCAATACGCCAGGATCATCCCAAAAATATTATTGTAAACAATAAAAAATTTAAGCATGAATAAAATAATTTATTTCTAGTATTGGTGCGATTGGAAATACAGAGTGCGGAAAAGGGCATTAGAACAGAGAACAGCAAAAGAACAAAACGGGTGTTTACCAGAAAATTTTTCATCTCTTTCACAATTAGAAGAAGGCATACTTAATATTATAGGTGAAGGGACGCTAGATAGTGTTGTTATAAAAAACGACCCTCTCGCTAATATGGTTAGTAAAACCGAAGAGTACAATAATAAAAAATGTATAATTGAATATAGCTATTATTATGACTACTTTGACTATGTTTGAGGCACGTATCCGAAACTACCGAAACGATTTAAATATTCTTTTACTGATAAAACAATATGTTATCCCTGATTGCTATAGGCATATATTTGCTTTGAAATAATTAATTTTTAGCCAGATAAATTAAAACTTATAAAATAATCCGGGAAATGTTTTTGTGCGTTTTGCTGGCTTCACTGTTAACAGTGCTAGTTATACATTTAGAGTAGCGGTCGATACTCGGCATCAAGTTCGCATTGAAAAAGATGCGTTGTATTACGGCATTCAATTCGCAACGTCTCGGGTTAGATCGGTTTGGAAAGGGAGAAAAACCTTATGCCGAAAAAAAATATTACAATCGTCTTAAACATCTAATGACATAAGGAACAAGAAAATAACCACCTGTAAGGATGGCCAAGTTTGAATTTGAACAGTTGTTTCTTATTATGTAGATTTTAAGCCTGAGCAGAACTTAGGGTATGATAAATTTCCAAAGGCTAAACTAAAAGAAATAAGCTAATCTATAATTTGTTCCGCGTGATGCGTACTCTCTCTGTCAACATATACAAATTAAAAATCTGGTGCATCTGAAGAAGAATCATAATGGCTTAGCTAAACTATAAGAAATAAGTTAATACTTCATTAGCAAAAGTTGTTCTGCATTTGTATTGTTTTCATTATTTCTATCCGGTAAATTTAATAATTTTAATTCCGGTAATTAGTTTCGCCATTCGATATGCAACGAATCGAAACGATCTCGAATTTGACATTTGGTGGAATGCTGACAACGGAATGTCACTAGATTTTTGCCGAGACAGAAAAGAGTGAAAGTGAAGAGTGAAGAAAAGTTACAATCGTCTGATGTGGAAGACTTAGAGACAAAAAATACCACTTTAAAGAAATTCATTATAATTTTGGGTGAATTTCAATGCCAACATGTAGTAAATGAAAGTAATCCATACTAATATTATAAATGCGTATGTAATTGTCGATCAGTCTGTGACGTCATCACGGCCAAATCGCTAAACCTATTGTGATGAAATTTTACACAGAGATACTAAGGACTAAGGGTGAACATAGTCTCCTTTTTTCCTCATTTTTTAAGACTTTACAAGAATTATATTTTTTTATGTGAAAGCCGTTGAAAATACGAAACACCTATAATAGTTGACGCGGGCAAAGCCGTGTGCGGGTAATTAGTAGTAGCTAAGTATATTATATATTATTTTTTTCATGTGTCTTTTTCCTTCATCCAAGTAGTCAGATGAACCTAGTGTTAAGACACTCTGTTTTTCACTTTCGACCCGAACTCGAGGCATTGTGTGTTGAGTTGTGGATCGCTTTGCCGCGCCTCGTCTTGTTTCCCAGAGGGGGGAAATGATAATAATTAAATTATGGTCTTTACGGAAAGGGAATCGAATCTACAACCAATCACGATTACAGTCAGACGCTGTCCCACTACGGCACGATGGCAGATACAGGGTATGAGGGTACTATAGGGATACATTCTTAACACTACCTTATTGGATAAACTGTTTATCTAAACATAAAAGGATTTTTTATATGTATTATAACCTAAATTTACATTTATATTCTATTCTAGGAAACCGAAGAACGGGACAGCGACATCGAGGATGCTGAAAGTAAATACACTGGTAATAAATACTTAAATTAATAATGATACGACGTAAGCCGTTACAGTTAAAAAAGAACTTAAAATGGAATTAGAAATATATTACGCATAGATATAGTTACGATTATTGAATAATTTTTCCACATTTCTCAACCTCTTAACACCTACCTACATCTTTTAATACATCATCATTATTAATAAATATCGATGTCTGTAACTTAAATACAATGATAAATAATTTATTGGTCATATTATAACTATTTATATATAAATTAACAAACTTCTAGAATTGCAGCCTGCTAGAGTTAGTGAAAGCCGGAGCTCTTCAAAAACTGATTTGGAGATAGATCATCAACAACAAAATACTAAATTAGATTCACATAGAATGGATGAAGATTCAGGTATATATTTTGAAACGTTTAGAATGATTTTATTTTCTTACTTATAAAAAGTTATTTGAAAAAAAAGCAGTGGAAAAAGCCTTTATTTTTTAAACTATTGCATTAGAAACACATGAAATTTATAAAAAGCAACGCGTAATTTACGCGTCAACGAATCCCCTAGTACTTAGTAACTTACCGAACCGCGATAACAGTAAATAAGAAACAAATTCATAACCTTGAAGCTAAAAATAAAATTTATTTGTATGTTACAGATGGAGACAATGCTGCAGAGTTTTTGCGATTAGAGAAACAGAAGTTAGAAAATATTAAAGAAACACAAGGATTCGTAAAAGTTATAGCCACCGAAATAACTAGACTAGCCGACATCATGAGTCAAATAAGAGATGAGCTTGTTAATAGAAAAATAAATATGAATTAAATTAATAAAATTTAATCACTGACGTCTGATTTTTTTTCTCTATAAGTATATCTCCCCTTTTTTTAAGGAGTGTAAAGCTTAGACAGTTTGTTCGAAAGCCAAAACTCAATAAAATATTTTCTTTAACGAGACAGATATAACAATAATATTTGTTAGAGTGAAATGTGAACCCACTATTATGAAGTTAGGATACATAGTTTCGCTTGCAAGAATTAAATTAATAAAAATATTTTATTAGAAGATTATTATTCTATGGTGAGAGATATTGTAAACCAACGAGATTTCGGTTAAGTCATCTACCATTTTGTATTTTTTTTTACAAATTTCCAGTAAATTCCTAAACTGCATACAAAGCGTTGGTACGTAAAGAATCACTGTATAGTATTCTCCATTATATGTGAGTAAGTAGGCAGTGCCTAATAAGTAAGAATAACATACATTCTATATGCCAGCTTCGTAGAGTTCACCTCCATCTAAACCGAAACACGAGCTTCGACAGGTGAAGAATGTCCTTCATCTGAACAAGCTGCCCGTTCCCCGCCAGCGTCGAGGGAAAACCAACAAACCGCTCACAGTGGAGAGACAACCAGCACTACTACCATATGTGAAGGGAGTTACAGACAGGATTGGCAATATCTTAAGGAAAGCTTCAGTAAAAACTATATTTAAGCCTCACAAAAAAAAAAGAGTACTTGAAACCAGTGAAAAGTAACATTCCTTTGCAGTGTGCTAGTATATACAAACTAGATTGTGTCTGTGGCTTATCTTACATTGGTCAAAAAGAGGAGCATCCGTATAAGGGTGAAGGAACATATCTTCGATGTCAAGAATGGGCGTGTATCGTGTCAGCTGTGTGTGAGCATACAATGGATAAACCCAACCATTACATCAGGTTTGATAAACCTCATATTCCCGCTAGGGAAAACAGATAAAGCCCAAGGATGATATGCGAGGCTAATGAAATACAAAAACACCCTAATTTCAATAGAGAAGACGGTTGGAAACTTCTACCATCTGGGACCCAATACTGAAAACTTTGAAGTCTCAATCCGATCACACCATAGAGCAAGATACAGTCAGAATTCAGGGCAGTACGCCAGGCAACTAAGAAATCGTTGGCGGTAGTTTAATTCAATAATTGTATCAAATGACAGACAAATGCCACCTCAGCCTACCTGTGACCACGGACTACTGTAAAGTGTTCGAAACGTCGGGTTCTAAAATGTATTTTCGAATACCAATATTATACGTGATTAATCCGGTTAAAAATAGTTTCATTTCAAAACGTGTAAGTTGTTAGGATATTTGCGAAACAAAAGTGAAAAAGTAAAGCCTAGATTGTATATAGACGCAATGTTACAATCAGCTATGGGACCAACTTGAATGTGTGAATGAGCATACGCTCATTTATTGTTGAAACGTGTCGGGATCACGGAGTTCAAGCTGATAGTGTTAGCTAGATATGCATTTGCTTATACAATCCCAAGGCGTAGTAATTGTAATATGTTAACTCGTTAATGTATTTAAATGTCTATATAAAATAATGTCCGTCGGGGAAAATTGCAATTTATAATGATCAAATCTGTGATATACGTTTTAGCGCTAGTTTTATCCAGGTATGTGCTTTTGTACTTATTTAAAAAAATTGATTTAATTTATGTAATCTATTTTAATTGCATATTTTTTGTACCTTAATATATCTTTCGAAATAAGCTGAAAGAACGCAGTGACATTTCATCCTGTTCTCCAGATGAACTCGTCATAAAAGTGGAGATATATTTGTGACCGAAATTTGGAATTTTAATCAAAGTGAGAAACAACTTTCCAATAATTTAAAAAATACATTCGTATTAGAGAAAAATAAAATCTATTTTTACAATAAATACACAGGTTTCATCATTACTTTTTAATTTTTGAATGTTATAAAGCATATTTTTCTTTTATTAGTTCTGTTAAATTCTTATTTCAGTGTTCAATGTAAGGTTATTTTAAAAGATGAAAATATACAAGGTGTATCTAGTAATGTAATTCGAAAAGATGACTCTAAAGTTATTCCCGCAATACATATAGAGCTACCGGTTTTTAAAGAAAGAGTAGTAAATATTACAGCAGAAAAAAAAGCAGAACAAGAACCAAATAATAATGTTACAGAGATTTTACACGAAAAGAATAAAATAGAAATACAAATATGTCCAAATGGGTCATTGGATACATATGAGAACGAAATATTTACAGATGAATTTGTACATTGTGAAGATCCTAGTATCGATAATGGTACCGCATTGATATTAACGCCTTATATAGAAAAAGGACAAATTCTAGAGGCACGTGAGGCTAGCAGAGTGAAATCTAAAGTATTTCTTGGTGTGGAAAGTTATTCAGGATTTTTCACTGTGAACAAAACATACGATTCAAATATATTCTTTTGGTATTTCCCCGTACAAAATAAGCCCGTAAATGAAACTCCTTGGATAGTTTGGTTGCAAGGAGGGCCGGGAGCATCCAGTATGACTGGATTATTTGATGAAATAGGACCCTTTAAAGTAAGCCCATCAGGCATTTTAAAATGTAAGATATGGTAGCAATATTTGATGTTGGTTGTCTGTTTAGAATTTAAATTAAAGTTATAAGTAATGTAAAATTTTACAGTGAATCCCTACACGTGGTTGCAGAATCACTCTTTAATTTTTATTGATAATCCTGTTGGAACTGGCTATAGTTTTACACAACACGTCGACGGGTACTCCAAGGATATGGCCACGGTAATTATATTTGTATTATTTATTTCTCAGATTAATTTTTAAATATAATTTTCGTTAAATATTAATATACTTATGTATACTTATTTCATTGTTTATGATTTATATATAAAATATCATTATAAAAGCTAAAAATTTATAGCTCAACATGCATAGCTCTAAACAAATTATTTCACCAAAGACGTAGCACATTATGTGTTAGAGTAACACTGTGAGATTTAGGTAAGTTCGAATATGTAAATTGTATTAGACAAGTACACTTTACACTTTCACAATAAAACATTGTTCATTCAATTTTCTTACACTAATTATATGTTTTCAGTATGGAGGCAATTTGTACAAAACAATACATCAGTTTTTAGAAGTATTCCCAGAATTGAAATCGGCGCCGCTATATGTAGCTGGCGAGTCTTATGGTGGAAAATATGTTCCATCTTTGGCAATTGAAATTCATAATCATAGAAATGATCCCGCCGTCAATATTAATTTAGAGGTACGAAAGAAAGAGGTCACGATTTGTTTTTAATATATGTTAACATATTTTCAATTAATCTTTTGTATAGGTGGTACCTAATTTTAATTAAAATAAAATAAAAGGAAAATCAAAAATATTTCTTTTTAATGTAAAATCTTTAAAATTAGAGTTAATAATATCATAGCTATATGTTTGTATAATATATTTGATTATTTTTAGGGTATAATTGTAGGAAATCCATATGTAGATCCATCAATAATTACGCACGTCACGCATTCCTTTTATTATTTCGGATTATTAAACCAAGAACAAGTAAAAATAGTTGAACCATTGTTGAAATCATTTCAAGAAGACATAGCTACAAATAATAGTATTGGAGCAAAAAAAGTAAGTATCAAAAGTTACAAAACTAATAATTATAATAAAAAGAGACCTGGAAGTAAAGTTACACTTTAAATATTAATTATAATAAAAAAAAATTTCATATTCAAATATATTCCAGAAATGGACCAGCTTAATTGCCGTGATACTATTTCTATCACATCAAAAACAAGCATATAATTTCTTAAAGGACGATTTACTTGTCGGACGCTATATAAACTTTCTTAAAACGTCAGAAGTAAAGAAGGCTATACACGTTGGAGATATACATTTTTCATTCGTTAATTTGACAGTCAATTCAAAAATGTCGGATGACTTTCTGAGCAGTGCAAAACCTTTATATGAAGAGTTACTGAAATACTATAAAGTTCTAGCTTATTGGTAAGAACTTTTTTGATGTTGTTAGGACTTTTTAGCCACATTTTACATGACGGTAGAGTCAAAGTTCCTTATATCCTAATTCGCGTTTTCCTTATTCGTGAATTAATAAAATGCTACACAATTCCTATTTTTCAAGCTTAAGATTTTTCTATTTATAGATGTAATCGGTGCATGTACCGAACAGGCATATTAATAAAAAGGATTATAAATATACCTAGGAGAAGAAATATACCTTATGACAATTATGACTAAAGTATAGCAAATGAGCTTTGTGATTTCTTTATGTAAATTGATCCGTCTATGAAACGAAGTCTTATTTTAAAGAGGCCAATGCCACTGCTGACTATCAGTCTGAATCGAAGGAGCTTTTAAAAACTGGCAAGCAAGAAAACAATATAAACAAATTTAAACAGTTTCTTAAGCCTGAAGATAATAATTAATTAATTTTATCAAGAACTTCATTTAAATATTTTTTTTTATATATGTAATTTTTTTTATTTTGTCACCTAGAATATATTCTCCTATATTCCCATATTAATTACCATTCAAAATTTACGGCTTCACGGTGAATGTTGGTTTCAGGTATTCACGGCATTGATACGGAACATATACGTACCTAACAAATAAAGAGCTTTGACTGTAATTACACTATATTACACACATATTATCATTTAAATGACACTTGTAATCTCGTTCATATTAAAAAAAATGTTACATTTAATGTGTGTCTCTATTTAGTAATTTGGACAACAGATAACTCTTAAATTCCTTCTCAAATACCTTATAACACCTAAAATATATACAAGAATTATTTTTTTATAAATTTTTAGCGGACAATTAGATCAAATGCTACCTTGTGTTTTTACATCTGAACACTATCGGACCTGGAAATGGAATGGTACCTCGGAATTCCTAGAAGCCACAAGATATCCTTATCTTTTCAACACAAAGCTTGCTGGGTAAATATTATATATGAAATAAAAAATATTATTTAATATTCATTTACTTATATTTAAGATTTTTTCAATGTCTCCGGATTATAGTTGAACCCATTGATCTATTGCGGAACTGTTATTTCTTCTTAATAATTGAACGTCATATAATTTATCTCTACCGTCTAATTTTAAAATAATTATTTAGTTTAGTGAAGGTCAATGAATTGATAGTGACATTATACTTTATAGGAATAAAGATGTCTTTGGGATGTGATAGTTACTTACAAACAAACATTTTATGTCACAGACTTTGATAAGTAAGTAAGTAAATACCATGTTAAACATTATGCAATATTGACATCTTACTATGTCGTTCTCATTAAAATGTTAATGGCCTGTTTTAATAGTTAATATGCTTAGCTAATTTCGTTAAACAAAGACTATAATTATAACCGTATAACGCTTTTGTATGTATGAAGAATATTTTTTTTTTTTTTTTTTTTTTTTTTTTTTTTTTTTTTTTTTTTTTTTTTTTTTTTTTTTTTTTTTTTTTTTTTTTTTTTTTTTTTTTTTTTTTTTTTTTTTTTTTTTTTTTTTTTTTTTTTTTTTTTTTTTTTTTTTTTTTTTTTTTTTTTTTTTTTTTTTTTTTTTTTTTTTTTTTTTTTTTTTTTTTTTTTTTTTTTGATGCGCCAAAAAAATGTATTGCCTATGTAGGCAATAAGCTTTTTGGCGCATCTTTTATATATTTAATATAAATTATAACCGCTTATAACCGGATAGTATATTTTATGTAATTTTCAGTTCCCTTGAGTGGAAATCGTATATTTATTGTATTGTCTCATATTATGTATTTGATAGATATCATAAAACCGGTGGTCATCTTACTGAGGTAGTTATACGAGGAGCTGGGCACATGGTGCCGGTGGATGAGCCAGCGCCTATTCAGACTCTAGTGGCCCGATGGACTCACAATAAGCCTCTTAGTCGACGCTTCGGCATTCTAGAAGGATCCTATTTACAAGAATTCGTTAAAAATAATTCCATAATATATTTATGAGATTATAAAGTTTTAAATATAAATATATAGTTTATGTAATATTTGTTTTATTTTATTTTAAAACAAGAAATAAACTTTACGGTTAAGTATATTAATATGTTTTAGTAAAAACAACAAAGTTTTGATTATTTACTACCTATTGTTTAAAGCTGTTCAACACCTTTATTGTAATTTACTTTTTTGACGTAATTGAAGTTATTTTGTCTTCTTTACTTATTTATTTATCTTTTAATGCTTTAGTTTCTTTCATCATTGCTACTACTAATTTGATATATTTAAAAAAAAAGCGTGAAGTAGGGGATAACATAATGAAAAAATTATATTCATATCGGGCAGTGTGTATATGAAGCTTAGATGTTCAAAGTTATTGTATGTAGTAGGTACACACAAGTGACCTCAACCTATATCCCGCATAGAGCGCTATAAGCATAGACAAGCTAGTAAAAAATCATTTGCTCTCTAAATTTTACCAAATAGCCATTTGCAATTTCGCAAATAAATGTAATATTTTTATGAAGCGCGTTGAGCGAAGTAATATAACACTGCTTTATATTTAATTATACGGGAGGTGAGGGGTACAAAAATATAAAATCAGCTTCACGCTTAATCTCGTATATCAGGATAGTCAGAAATATCTTAATGTCAAGATACTTAATTCTCCACTGACGGCCCGAATTCGAGAAATTGCGTGTAATGCTGTAACTTACGCCGCGCTTTATCCAACCAAGGCAGGGAATAAAATAGTTTTACATTGCCTCGAGTTTAAAATCATCGCATATACTGAAAACAGATCTATGTCCTCGATGACCTGATGATGACCTTTGTAAACGGTTCAAAAATAATTCCTCCCCTAATGTTATTTTTATACCCACCCAATAACCCACCATATCTGCTGGGCCAAAACAGCATCCTTTTAATACAGATATTATGATATCCAAGTTTTAAAGAAAAATGTTCAATATGGACAAGCGATATGTAGTAAGTATATTTTTTAATACTTATTAAAGGCATTGATAATTATTTTTCATGGGTATAAATATAAAGTTCCATATAAGTTTTATGTCTTTTCAAATTATCACAGACGTGGAAAAGTGAAAACGATACGAAGAAGTGAAACCGTGAACGTTGGAGATATGTTTATGTATTTGCTAATAATTATGTCTCAAAGGTAATTGTATATTTTTTAGTTTTCTTAGTTATTGGTCAATTGAAGACTTCTTTTAATAAAATTATATGTATATTTATGAAATTGTTAAGTGAATTTAGTGCGACCAGATATAAACATAGTTTCCTATAGAAAATATCAAAATTTTCTAAAAAAATATTTGAAGCTTTGAGATGGTTTTGAGCGGTTAAATCATTTAATATTGCAAAATTGTGGCCCAAAATATAAATGCAGCTTCACGCTTAATCATATTATGTTAATAGAATAAATCGAAATACAGCCGGTGTATAATTTTTTTTATTACTAACCAGCAATAGATGTAAAAGGTACTAAAGTCTTCATAACGGTAAAGGCATGTATTAGGCGTGTATTAGTAAAGGCATATAAAATTTCTTGTGGACTTATTATAACCACTTTCCTTATGTTTAGCCTCAGCTTTTCATATTTTACAATATTTTACAGCTATTTTATATCAGGTCAAGATTGGAACTGGCCAATAATAAATGAGCCGCCGTTTAAGCAATATCAATATGTTGACTATAGACATATGGAAACAGATAATAATAATGCTGCTAAGAATTTATTACCTTTGAATGACTTCCATAATGCACAAAGGAATTTTATTAAACCGATTCAAGAAGCTGCTACACAATCTGTTTCGAAAGTTATATGTCTATTCGGTTTAGTTTGTTAAAATAATTTGCATAATAAGTGATTATTAAAAAACATCATGGAAGATATAAACGCAAATCTTTTTATTCACTACTTTTAATAACTACCTCAAATATAATATTTAAACTTGTTCTAGTTAGTATAACTTGAGCTTGACTTATGGAATACCTTTTAATAAATTGTAATTTACTAAAATTAAACTTATTATCAATTATGCATATTGGAAATTTATATATAATTTTAAAATTTAATAGAAAATATAATTTGTCTAAGAAATATTTTAAAAAAGAACTCAAGTTGGCGCCAACGAAATGAAGGATTTTGAAACAAAATATGTGGTTATCTATAATTTAGTGATATATTAATTTATAAAGCAGCTGAGTTATAACTTATAATGTACGTGAATTGTAAATTTGTCAAATCAGCAAAGTGATGTGTTTTGTGGAACAGATAAGAATACAGTACTCAATGTTAACATCAATAAAATAATTGACAAGATCAGAGTATTTAAGTGTTCATATATAACTATTAATCTATTATATAACTTTGGTAAATATTAATAATAATATAACTTTGATAAATATTAATCTTAACTTGATTATTTTAATTTGTTAACGACAATTACATATTTTTAAAAATGCATAAGTACATATTTTTAAAAATGCAATACTGAGTGGGAAATATATAACGTAGAATGAAACGCGTATAGAAATGCGCGCGCAAGTCAAATGATTGTAAAAGCTTAAAGCTTTTCCAATGTTATCTTCGAAGATTTCCGAAAATATTATGACACTACCAAAAAAATAAAAAATATATAAAAAAATAAAACATATATTTTTTGCCTTTCTATTATTGTTTAGCAGTTAAAAGAAAAACGGTACAGAGCTTAAAGCGCTAGAAAACTCACACATCCATATAGGTATACAACGCTGAATACAGATATCACAGCAAATATTAACATTTACGCTGGCAGTCAATTAATGATTATACGGCTAGGTGAAGTGGTAAATGACAGCTCAATAGCTTCTGCTTTTATCTATTTTGCGAATATAGCCGTATTATCTTTCACGTCATTGGGGTTCGACTGTATGCACAGTTTAATGTAAATGGTTTCGCCTGATATATTGTTGTGGATTTGCTTCAATTGGATAGAGAAAAATTCATTTTAGTAACAAAAGTAAAGAGAAGATGGTTATTGAAAGAATTAAATTGCATTTAAGAGTAAGTAGCAATTTTTATTATAAGTTTATCGAATTACTTTTTTAAGTTATTTTTTATATAAATAGTTTGTTTTTATTAAAATATATACCTACAAATTCCATTTATGGAAATTTTATAATATAAAATTATGTCTTGCTTTGAAATTATGCTCTTAATTAATTTATTAAGGTATATAGATAAAGATAAAAATGCGTAAAAATATTGCGTTTGCCTACCTGCGTCATAACAAACGAAAAGGTTTAAGTGTTTCAGTCCGTGCGTTCACGAGTAATTTATTCTATCATACCTGCTGGAGGCCATGGTTTATTGTAAAGTTTTCAAAAAATCATATTAAAAACGGCAGTGGTATAACAAAATTTTGAACAGAAAAATCCATGAAAATATTTTCGAACTTTCACCCGAATTAGAGACATTGCGTGCTGGACAGCGGAGCATAACGCTGTCATATGTCTCACCAGATTCATGTAGCACCTGTATATTCGTAAGGGAGATTCGAACCCACATTTCATCTATTTCTTTTGGTGAAAAACAATCCAGGCTCAATGTTTTAATACTATAGTGTTTTACATTTATTTCAAAGTAAAAAAATTGGTAAATAGCGCTATTATTAATTATATATACTTATCTATCTATACAGCGTAAAACGAACTTATTTAATATATACCTATGTAATATTATTTAGTATATATATGTAATATATGTAAAGTATAAATAAGACAATAGTAAGTGAAATTAAATCTATGTACAATAATATATAAATGCAATATATTTGAACTTTAATACAAATAATGACTAAGTATATGGTCTAAGTAGAAAAAGGTAACTGAGCCAACCCTAAGTCATTATACTGAAGTCAGTGTGCTGAAGTTTTTCTTTGGCGGACAGTTAAGTGTTTAGGACGCCTCGGCCGCACGCGTCTGGAAAATTTTACGCTATCACTTTAAAATCTTTTAATATATTAATTTGAAGTGCATAATGTATTAAAGATATGATACAATATGGAAGTAAAGGTCGATGTGGTGAGTTTTTACTTACGTTGTACCGTTTCCGTTATTCCGTTCGCGTTGTGAGAGCATTTTTTAGTAACAAAGAAATATAAAATAACACTTAAATGTCTGTAATATTGAAAAGGACTTTCTTTTTTTATCATATTTGCTGGTTATTTTAAAAACTAATTATGTATATTATGAATCCATTGCAATTATTTTTAAAGTTGATTGTCAGTTTTTTGAATAAAATAATTAGTTCAAAAGTTATTTCCAGTATATAATGAGTGACTTAAGTCGCAATTCAAACTCAATTGTTTATACGACCGCGCAGCACGCGACTCAATATCCTAATTACTAATTGATGTCTTCTCTATTGGTTGCTTTATATTTAATAATGGAATTTTTACTTCTAAACCTTCAATAGTGTTTGTGTAAGATGGCTACTTATTTATTTCTAGCTTTTGGTGGGCTTAAAAACTTAATGACAAATTAATCCAGTGTATACCTATTATTTACTACTCATTTTAAATATTTAACGTGGCAACACTACATTCAATGTTATATTGTAATGTGTATGAAATTTTATGATGATTTTTAGGCGTATGATTTGTATGAAAATATAAATGTGCGATGAACGCGTTAGACACTAATTACAACACTGTAGTGCATATAGTCTGTTTAATAATGTATTCTAGTACTTTTAAAATTGATTTAGAAAATAAATTTTGCCTTATATATAACTAGCGACCAGCACGGCTTTGCCCGCGTGACCTACACTATCGCAGGCCCGTATTCTTACTTAAATTATAGACTGCTTAAATTTATAATTTTATCGAATTGTACAAATTATTGGCGCGTGGCGTGGCGAGATAGATGGGTATATGCTATTGCAGACGAAAGAGATTTTTATATTTTCTTAGTATATTATCCCATACGGTTTAGGCACAAAATCGTTTTTTGACTGTTTTATCTCAAAATATGGAATTTTCTCTATTCTTAAAATACTTAATTAGGATGTTATGTCGTCTATCAAATTATCTAAATAACAGTGAAAGTTGCATCAAAATCCGTTTATAGTTTAAGAGAAGAAAACTTAGATACAGACAGACAAGTGGCGAAAGGCGACTATATTTTAAAATATGTTGTGATAATAATGACGATTAACTTACCTAAACGTCAAATGACGCGCGTCTGGAAAAGGTAAAATAATATCAAGATCTTATCTTATAAGTATTTTATATAATATGTATACTTGTAACATAATCTTTTAAAAATTAAAAAACATATATATATATATATATATATATTGGACCAAGTATATTAATTACTTATACGCCTGGTGGGTGTGGCGAATCATTCTACTTATTAGCTAAATAGTCTCCTTAGATGTCACGATAAGTAATAATCTATACTAATATTATAAATGCGAAAGTAAAACTGTCTGTTTGTCTGTCTATCTGTGGCGTCATCACGGCCAAACCACTGAACCGATTGTGATGGTTTTTTTTATAGAACTACTTTAGGATCTTGGGATGAACTTAGGCTACTGCTAGGAATTTAATTGTTTTACAAAAAACCGTCGAAAATATGAAGTAGCCATAATTCACGCGGGCGAAAAAAAAAATATTAACAGAACATGAAAATATGATAGGATAATAAATAGGTGCTTTATTCACCTGAAGTGTCTAGTACGTTCTACTAAAGAAAGTACACACTGTACTTATTGTTAGTGTTTTTCGCTACATATAAGTAGAGAACGAATTGTTTCGTACAGATTTAGGTTAACTTTAGGTTCTTTCCCAAAAAAAAAATCAAAGACAATTAAAACATTTTACTTCTTACCTCATGGTGTGGAATTACATTGCCACTTGTTACAACTTCAGATTTTTTGTATTATTAATCACGATCTACATTATAAATCACGATCTACATTGATAGTCAGAGAGAACCGAGTGTCAACACGCTCCGTTCTCTACTTTCCACCCGACATTGTGTTGAGTGGCGGAACTCGGCCTCTAACCAGAGCGGAGAAATAAAAATAATTTGAATATAAGTGGGATTTGAAGCCATAACAAATTGCGAATATAGTTAGACGCTGACAAACTGCGCCTCTATGGTCTTAAATAATTATTTAGTATAGATACGCTCTATATTGTGTAAATTCGCTCATTTTGAATATACAACCAAGCGCTATTACTGTGTATAAAGTGTTGTATTTTCTAATGAAGCAAAATAAAGTTAATTGGGAAAACACATACATTACTCTTTGTTTAGATATAACTAAATAACATTTTATATTAGTTCATTAATTATAATAAATATAGAAATAAAATTAAAAAAAATAATTAACTAAAACATTCAAACTAAAATCAAAAAATAAAAATATGAAGTCCCTCAATAATATAGTAAGTAACCTATATTACACGATAATACTTAAAAACGCAGACACGTGTTCTGTTAAGTGATTGAGATCGGATATTGAGTAATGTAGGTACACGGCTAAGGTCGGCCCATTAACCTCCCTCACCGTGTGATTTGAATACCAAACTACCCTACTTTCCTATTGCGGTGTAAACAATGTCCTGGGTGACCCACTGTTGTCAATTAATATGAATGAGTCGAGCTGTTCGAATCTTCTTATAAACTATATTGAATAATAAAATTACTCAACGAAACAATAAAATATATGAAAGTTTTTAGTTACTCACTGAGAGACTAACAGACCGAAATAACTGATGATAACATAGAAAGAAGAAATTAACTTTTAAGATCCTCGAGGGGTAGAAGCGAAGATTTCTGGAAATATCTACGGAAGAAAAAATACAAGATTGAGGTTTTACAAAAAAATATATATTCTGTATTTTTTGTACGTACCTCACGTACGTACCTCAATGAATATTATCCTACACTTATGATAGGGATTTCAATGACCACTCAAGCACTTTACGGTCCTTTTACAGCAGTCGTAAATCTATAAACGAAGTACACGTCTTAAATTTTGTATTGTATTATTATATTATATTGCAATACACTCGACTCGTCTTGGTTTAATATTATGATAACATAATTTTTTTTATGACATTTTGCTTCTTAATTTGAGCTATCTCAAGCTTATCGATTAAAAGATCTTGAAAGGCTATTTGACACAGTTCTTGCTGTCCGATTTGCTTGAAAATTAACACACGTGCCCGGACCCTTTAGCAATACAATATTGTCGTTAGCATTGTATTTTTTAGGGAGACCAAGATAAACAGAAATTTATTTATATTTCCAAGTTGTTAGAGAAGCCCTCTTCTTTAATTAATGTTTTTTTCAGCATACGTTTCACCCGACCTCGTCCAGGAGAAAAATTTCCAAAGAAAAAGATGGCCCTTATGGTGCCTGGTGTACTCCTGAAATTAAACAACATGCAGTGTTAGTATTATATTTTACAATAATATACTTAGTCTTGCTATATATATTGTTACAAATAAAAATAATTATTTTTATTGTACATTTATTACTACTACAGTGTTTTCGTTTAATACATTAATATAAAACAATTGAAAATATAGAAAACATATTTAAAGTGGTCTCCGTTGGCTGCTATATAGTCCTTTAAACGTTAAGGCCCGCACTATTTCTATGGGAATGGAATGTTTTAGGGACTCCAAATTTTCATGGCGAAATCCAAATTTTCATGGTTTACTCTCTAAAACTGACCATGAATCATAATCCAGTGGACTAAGATCAGGACTAGATGACGGTCAGTTTTCAGCTCTGATGAAATCCGGAATCCATTTGTTTCTAACCAAGATTGGGTAGATCGAGCTTTATGACCCGGCGCCGAGTCTTGCTGAAAAAACCATTCTTGGTTATTGAACATGGAGATGTCAAGAGGCTTAACTTGCTTCTCAAGAATGATATTTTGATACATTTGTGCCGATACCCTTTTCACAAAAATATGGCTCAATCACTCTTTCATAGCTAAAACTCCACCAAACCAGCACTGAAGTCGGATAATGCCCACGTTGTAGTCTGTTGACTAATTAGGAAGCTTCTTTAGAGCATCCAGAATAAATACGATGATTTTCTTTGTAAAAATATTGCACAATTGTAAAAATTTTCTCATATTAAACATATTTTTTTTCTGACCTCCCTTTGCGTACCGCTTAAATAATTGTTTTGATTTTACCACCCTATTTTTATTAAAATTATCAGTTAAAATAACCTCGCTGCAAGTCCTAAACCATATTTTATAATACGCGACATAGATCTAGATGCTATCTTCATGTCCAGAGATAAAATCTTTTGCTTTAGGGTAGGATTTCTTCAAATTCTTTCCCTTACTGCTTTGATTTTTTCCTTTTTCGTACGAACACTACGTGGACGGCCAGATGAGGGACGGACTTTTTCTGACACAGAGGAGGTTTTATTGTACCTATCAATAGCCCGGCACATAACCATTTGACTGATACCAAGCGTATAGAGTACTTTTAAAATTGTATTTGGCACCACATCTACCTTATGTAATGCAATCTAAGCGATTCGGTTCTCTTTATCACTCCACTCCATTTTAATGTCACAAAATATTTTACAATTTATTGGAGCGAAAATAAGAAAATGCAATGAACAATCGTATAAGAATTACAGATTCCAAATTCAAAAGCAATATTTTGTTTATTTTTTATTGTAACAGTATTTAGGCCCAGACCAAGTAGATAACATTTACGTGAATATAATGATTTTACTTCATTAAATATAATGAATTATGAGTAGTTTAAGATGACAGTTACGATTAAAGTTAAGTTAGCATAATTAATTACAAAGAAATATGATCGAAATGTTTAATTCGTAATATTTCATTATTTACACTATGTTATTACACATATTAAAGATATACAAAACTTCTTTATTCCTTCTCCTATATTTCATTTTTAAAGATGGTTTTGGACGATATATTGATAGATAATATTCAAGTCAAAAAAATTGTAGAAGAAGGAAATAATATAATTATATTCGTAAAAAATTGTTCATATACAGTGAACCCCCTTTAATACGATGTCATAGGTACCCAACAAAAACGTGATGAAAAATAAAATTTTAATAGTTATTTCGTGAAGATATTGAATCATACACGTATAGAAATTATTGCAAAATTAATACATTGGTAAAACAACAGTACACAGGTAAAAGTAAACATACAGTATTATAATTTGTCACATTTATTTGTTAAGTACTATTTATAATTTTCAATATTAGGTAACTTAGATTATAATTTATTGAGTTTGACAAGATATATATGATTTAAATTTTACAATGCGTCATCGATCACCTAGGATCTGTGTATTAATCACATGTGCATTTGACGTGGTTTTGCTTTTGTTTCAATACATTTGCTTAGCATTTTAGAAACAGAATAAATAATACATTCGATTCGAAATTCGCTTACGACTAACCTCCAATGAGTAACTAGTTGCAAGTACACTTGGAATTTTTTGGTTAGCTAGTCGTTGGCCGGTTACAGCATAGATGGCGTCTTAAGCGGGATGGCGAATCATATGAAATCATTCTCGAAATTGCAGCGTGTTATGTGACATTTCGTATTAAGCTTAATACGATTTGTGTGAATAACAGTCCGTTAATACAACGGGATCTCACTATATTATCAAAATCATTGAATAATGCGATACAAACTGAAGTTTTACTATTTTCAGTATATCAAAATCATATTCAAATATAGAATCCAATATAAAAGTAATCGACGACATCGGAGAGAATGTTCATAATAAAGAGTAAGTTCAAGTTATTATATTTTAAAACATATTCATTTTTTAAAATAATCATATAGATATGTATATGAATGACAGTTTCTTTTAGAAATCTTATAAAATTTTATAAAAATAAAAGAACATGACATAGACGCTGATTCCAATATGTTAAAATTTTTATTTAATTGAAGTGTTATTAACTTCAAAAGTATTAAGGTACATGATTGTTGATGGCGTTTATATATTGAAAATTACGTTTATATCATAAATAAATCTCGGATTGAATTATTAACAGTGTGTGTAATGTACATACTTATACAAAAAACTCACTACCAATTTATTCATATCTCTTTTCTCGTTAAGATTCTGGTCAAACTTACGAAATCAACTCAATTTTCAGAATTCTACCATTTCAAAGAATTCAACAGTTCCGAAGCATAAGGGCAAGACGTTTAAGCTTCCACCACTCTACAAAAGAACCTGCTACAGAGCTAAAGGAACTTGACACTCGAATAGCTGATAAAATTGCAGAAATTAGGTAAATATAAAAATTACAAAATTATTCTTACTATTATAGTATCCTAATTATCATAGACAATAACTTTATCATATGACTGAAATTATTTAAATAATTATTTGTATTAAATTTTTCATAACAATATTAAGAGCTAGTGACCCTCCGCGGCTTCACCCGCGTGAACTACAGCTGTTTCGTATTTTCTTTATTTTGGGAGAAAAAGGTAGCCTTGTTCGCCGTAAAATCCACAAGCATCTCTATATAAAATTTCATCACAATCGGTTCAGTAATTTTGCCTTGATGACGTCACAGACAAACAAACAGAGAATTGCTTTCGCATTTATAATATTAGTACGAATTATTACCTAAGATTTAAAAAAAAAGTTAATTTGTAGGTATATTGTGTATCGTTAATACAATTATTTTTTCAATATTTTTGCTCAACTTCTAGAGGTGTTGATGAACGAGCAATTAAACCAATTAAAAGATTAAGTTGCGAAATAGTGCCAGAATTAGAATCGCCACAGAGCCCAATGCCAACCTCAACGTCGCGAAAGAAAAAATATTTGCAGAAATGTTCGAAATTTTGCGATCCCTACATGCCTATTGACCCTCAAGGTATTATTTTTTTCAATCTACACTTTATATAAACTTAAAATATGCGTATAATCGGTAGAGTAAATAATTTAATTACAAAGAACAATATCAACAGGAATTGAACTGAACCCAGTCTTCTTAATATCTGGTTATAATAAATTATTTTACCGAGGTCATCGTGACGCAGGGGTCACGGGACAATGTCTGGGAAATAAGCGATTTTTAGTAATTAAAGCGAGGTTCGATTCTTACCCGGGGAAATGATTATATTTGAAATATTTTCATTTCTCTTCTCTGGTACCTTAAACAAAGCGCAGCGTTAAGTACCGACATTCAACATACAATATCTCGACTTCGGGCGGAAAGTGAAGACCGTAGAGTATTGAATCTAGGTTCTCTCTGACTACCCTGATATACGGGAAAAGATTTGAAGCTAAAATAAAAAAATATTATATATTCACAAAACTTAGTCACTCGTCTTTTTAGATAATCATCATTGTCCTATCTACCAATACAAGTTGCTTGTAGTTTTTGATTCGATTGAAATAATATTTTTTTTTAGAATACTAATTAGAATTAATAGTCATTTTTAGAATAATAATTAGTAAATATATTTTTAGAATACTACGAAATTTATAAAGATTTCTCTAATATAGTGTTTTTAATAGGTCGTCGGTACATTTCCTGGCTGCTTCTCGTAACATTCTGCTACAGCTACAACGCGTGGTGCGTCGCCCTCCGTGCTACCTTTCCCTACCAAACTCCCGAAAACACCCCTCTCTGGATGATGGCTGACTATTTCTGTGACGTAATATATTTGTTAGACGTTATGTTTGTGAAGCCACGGCTTATGTTCGTCAACGAGGGCTTTTGGGTTGACGATCCGATGGAAACCAGGCGAAATTATAAGAAGAAGCTACAATATAAAGTAAGTTTTCGTTTTATATGATTAATGGCAAAACTAAATGAAAATATTTATAATGTATTTGAGGCTATACCATCAGTTTCACGCTATATGACGCTGAAAATATAAAATGTATATATTTCCTTCCATTGAGAATAAAACCCACACGCTCACACGTTCCATACAAAAAGTAACATTACACTATTTCACATGAACAACCTTGGAATTATTTTAGCTTTCGTGTTTATTTTTACAAACAATATTTTGGCTTTCGTCTTTTTACTTCTATTGTTTTTTTTTGCAACGACCCCTAACGACCGATTTTTTTTTTTCGGTTTATTTTTTACAATCAATATTTTAACATTCGTGTTTTTGCAACACTCACATATAAGTACCATATGAAGATCAAAAGTAACATAAAACATTACAAAAATAACGTTCTGGTAACGCTGGTATTTAGAGATAACTAAATGTCCATCTATATTATACTCTTGTTTAAATTGTACGTGATTTAACTGGAACATAAGCAGTGAAAGAAATTAGTATCGATCGGGTAGCCTTTGACCCCAATAGGTTTCGCTGTCCAATTCCCACTGATCAAACCGACCGAACAAGTCAAGTAAATATAGATGATGTATTTTGATACTTTCTATATACCACTTGTTGTCCGCATACATATTTACAAACTAGCGACTCGATTGTCCGACTGTTCCGTTATTTCACCAGCCCGCGTTCTCACCTAAATGACAAACTTTACTTAAATTTATAATTTAAATTAACGTGTGTACTGTTATTTTTTAAGTGTGTAAGTGTAAAACAATAGTCATAAAATGTATTTATATCAAGCAGTGTAATAATTTTTTTGGGTTCTATTACATTGATAATTTTAATGCCCAACATAATATTTTTTATTATATATCCATGGACAGACATCGATCAATTATATAAGTTCGAAATTAATAATAATAATAGAACAGTTCGAATATTTACCATTCAAGTTGGTAAATGTTAAGTTTAAGTCTTAGGATTTTCTGTATTACTGGATTTTATATATTAACAAACGACCTTATTCCAATTGTTTTTAGTTTGACGTTATATCTCTTCTACCTTTGGACGTGCTCTACATTTACTTTGGTGCAGACAAAGTTATTTTACGGTTCCCACGGCTTTTGAAATTACAAACTTTCTGGGAATTCCATAGAGCCATGGACCGTGTTTTATCTTCTCCGTACGTGGTGAGTGACCGTTTCAATAATATTTATTGTAAGTTGCAGTAAGTGTAAGCATAAGCGGTAGTAAGTGACAATTTTAATAATATTATAAATTGCTTAGTTATTACATTACCTACAACTACGAAATTAAAGTATTTAATTAAACTGCGAATTATATTATAATACGTTTTTGACGTTAAAAAATTTAAGCATGTAATTCCTTATTATGAATAATATTATTTGACTTAGACTTTAATATGTGACGGAAAAGTTTCTAGGAAAAGTATCCAAACGGAAGAGTACGAAACATATACAAATTTTGTATGAAAAAAGGGGTGCAAAAAGTCATTTTTTTTAATAATAATGCGTTAGAAATATATTACATTAATAAAATAACTATTACACTCACTACCGTGTGTTTGTTATACCCTTTTGTATACATACAACCCGGTAAGTCAGCGTGTATTTGGAATACGGGGTAGTTTATATTATAAAGATAAATGACATAATATTATATTAAAACAAGAATGTGTCCCTGGTCTAGTTAAACAAATTACGGCTTTAGGCTCACCTGCCCACCACACAATGTCGCTAAACAAAAACATAGATAAATGAAGAACGGGTGGACAGCTCCGCCCAAATAGAACTATAGAGTAATATAATTAGAAAACCGATAAAAAATTGAACGTCGAGTTCCACCACTTAACACGTAATGTCTTTAATTCGAGTGGAAAATGGAGAACGCACCGCTTTTTTCTCGCATATCAGGGTATGCGAGAAATAATGTTTATTATACATTCAATACAAAGTTATGTTTTCAGGTGCGAATAGGGAAGTCTTTATTTTACATATTCTACCTCATCCACCTGAACGCGTGCGCGTATTACGCTATGAGCGACTACACGGGACTCGCGTCCAACGGGTGGGTGTACGACAATGTGGGCAACGCGTATATACGATGTTTCTATTTTGCTACCAAAACCGCTACATCTATAGGTAAGTTAGGCTTAACGAGATTTTATTGGCGTCACTCGTTCGTCTATTTATCAAACAGTGTAAGATTTATCTTCCAACATTCTTCTTACATTGCATATTATTTACTTTGTATTATGCACACGTGTCCGGATCCGATGCCATTGTAGCAACTATATTTTTTTCATATTCTTCTAAACAAGTATCAATATTCTACTCTATCATATAGTAAACGAACAAAAAAGTCAATTTTGTACATGAAAAATTAAAGAAAAATATAATTTGGTTCGTTAATAGATCGATAACAGAAGCGAAAAAAACTAGAATTTTCGAACTGTCGGTCTGTGTCTGTCTGTATATGTATTTCATGATGATAATAGCCGATAGTCCCGAGGTACATATAGGATAGTTTTTATCCATATATTCGATGTAGTTACTGTGGGCCAGAAAAATAAAAAAACCAATATAGCCTAAAAACTTTACATACTGATAACTTCCGGATAGAAATATACGAATTTTGGCAACTTATATAAGCTTTTTATTGATAAATATTATCGAACGAGTCCCTAATCAATTTACCGCAGATAAAGATATATAGAATTAAACAACTGGAGTTAGTTCTGTAACGTCAACAATAGTGTATAGTAAAATGTATTTCAAATAGGAAGGAAAAAACAAATTGCGAAATTATAGAAGCTGTCTTTTATTTTTATTTGATATAATCTAATAAAAAGCGGATATATCCCCTTAGCCGGTCAAAAAATGAAATCAAACCTGAAGTAAGATGATTGTTAAAGAAATATAAAGTATTTACGTAAATACTTTATATTTCTTTAACAATCATCGCGGATAGAAGTCAACGACTTCTAAGTTCTTCTAGGTCTAGACACTAGGTTCTCTATTTTATACGGAAAAAGCGTGAAGCCGCTTTTTTACTTAAATATGTACTAATAGTTTGTCTTATTGTTTAAGCCTTACTAAAATATATATTATTGTTCTGCAGGAAAAAATCCAAAACCAGAAAATACTATAGAGTATTTATTTATGACTGCAGCTTGGCTCATGGGAGTGTTCGTGTTTGCAATCCTCATAGGACAGATTCGTGATATCATCGCTACGGCTACCAGAGCTAAAGTTAGTAATGGATTCCTACTGAAACGCTCAGTTGCGATTTCAGATTCCAGTTGGGGTTTATTTAGAATAATATATTTTTTTGTCTTTTTTACCAATGCTTTGCTCACTTATAAAATTTAAGATTTTCGTCAAGTATTTTCAATTATACTATTTTTTAACCGGATTAATCGCGTATATTTTTGTATTTAAAAATACATTTCTAAAATGTAAAATGGTTAAAATAGTTTCATTTAAAATGTTTAAATATCGCGAAAAGCAATGATCGTTTTGAATTAAGTACGTAAGTATAAAATCCTGTTCAAAATTCAGAATATTAAAAATTTATATAGAAAACAAATGCGAAACCCAATGGTTTTCAACTTCATTCATTAGAAATACATTAAATTAATAAAATAAATATTACACACACTTGTACCATGTTTTTGTATCGGTTGACCTTCGTGAATACATGATGATACTTGAGAAAGGTCGGGCGTGAATGAATACGTTTATAACAGTGGACGAGGTAGTACTTCGCGCTCCGTGGTCTCTGACTACCTGCTAGGGATATAGCTTGAAGCTAAACAAATCATGTTTTTTACATATTCTTTCGTATAAAGTGTATTTAACGCGTCTAGTTAATGGTATAACGATCCCAGACGGAGTACCGCAAGACCCTCGACACTTGCTCGCAGTACATGCGTAAGCTCAACATGCCGGTGTCGCTGCAGCGCCGCGTCGCGTGCTGGTTTAACTACACCTGGAACCAGCAACGCTGCTTTGGTAACCACTTTGTTTTGTATATTTGTAAAATAAAGGAATATCTGGACACATTATTAATATAAACGAACATAGAAATTTGTTAAAATCGTACATTTAAAACTTTTTTTTTCAGACGAACGAAAAATTCTGAATTCTTTACCTTACAATATGAAATTAGATGTTGCCCTCGAAGTGCACATGTCGACCCTCAGTAAGGTACTTATTACGTACAGATTATTTTTATAAGGGACATAATTAACGCTGAGTGGCATAATACTATCCAAAAATATTCATAGAGGAACATACTAACTAATAATTATATATTTTCTATTTACTAGCTTCACGCTTTTTGCCACATACTAGGGTAATCAGAGAGAACCTAGTGTCAAAACATTCCGTTCTTCACTTTTCGCTCGAGTTCAATACATTGTGTGTCGAGTGACTCAATACCACGTTCTGGCTTGTTTCACCAGAGTGGAGAATTGAAAATAATTGAATTATAATCAATCCGAGTGGTAATCGAACCTACTTTATTTTTTAGATTATGGTTATAATATATATTAATGGAACGCGATTAATAAATTTTATAAACATAATATAAAAAAATAAAAAGCAATTTAAGTATTTTCCTTTTTACGTAAATTAAAATTTGTAAACCATCGTTAACTTCAACACCCATGAAATGTGACAAGCGACGGCAGACAACATTGATATTGTTTTAAGAAAACCTTAAAACTTACTGCTTGTCGTTTTCTTCGGTACTAGGTACAACTATTCCGAGATTGTTCAGATTCGTTGCTCCGAGACTTGGTCCTGCAGCTGAGGCCGGTGTCCTTCCTGGCGGGGGACGTGGTCGTGCGCACTGGAGACGTCGGCCATCAGATGTACATCATTAAGAGTGGGGAGTGTCACGTGAGATTATACTTTTATATTTTATTTATTATATGCACACTCTGTGAAATTACCTCTATGTCGGTGCTGTCACACTTATTTCCATAACCGACTCATTACAATAATTCTATGTCCATTTAAAAATGTAGTAGATGTCTAATAAACTTTTTTTATTATTTTAATCAAATACGTTCACTTATAATTAAATATATTTTGTTACCTAAGGCGAATTATTGTGAATAGGTTATGTCACCAGATGAAAAAGAAATACTAGCGACTCTTTGTGAGGGCTCAGTATTTGGAGAGATCAGCTTACTCGGCATCGAAGGGCTTCGACGCCGGACCGCTACTGTTCGGTAACATTATTATTGTAGCTCCACTTCCTCAATTGTATATATATTTTAATATAATAAAAATAAAAATAATATATTTTAAGTAGGCAATTGTAAAATATGCAAAACCTATTTCGAGTTGTTTGTGATTGTCATTGACTGGGTTTTTTAACTCTACTCGCACAAAGTAAGGGACATTGCGTGTTGAGTGAGGGTCTTAGATGCCAGGGCGAATAAATGAAAATAATTTAAATATAATCATTGTCCAATCATTGTCAAAGTGAACCCACAAATAATCACGCTTACAGTCAGAAGTACACTGCGCCACAATGGCGTCTAATAAGAAAAATATAGAGTTATACGCTGCCTAAAAATCAATTCATGATTTTTTGTTTAGGTGAAAATAGTATAAAGTAGTTATTAAACGTGCAAAAAGATAAAAGAAACAACTAAATCACTAGTAATAATTATATCTCCACTCGGAAAAATTATCAATTGTAATTCCCCGCTCTGGCAAAGGCAAGGCTTCAAGGCAAAGTGCGGCATTGAGCTGCGCCATTCACCACGAAATGTATTGTTCTTTTTGCCTGCCATGCTATGCGGGAAAAAGCGCGAGTTGTAACCACTATCATTATTAATAAGGCAACTGAAATATAATGGACTCTTTTAGACTTATTTATAGTTATATCTTAGTTTTTAGCCTAATTGAGTAACAGAAAAAAGAAAACAATTTAGACTTTGTTAACCAAAAGTACAAACCGTGTTCGCAGTGTTTAAATAAAACTATTAAAAAAAACGACCATCATAGATTCATTCAAACACATTGTCTTAATACCACCAGTTCTCGTGGATACTCCAGTCTCTTTGCCTTATCAAGAAGCGACCTTGAAAGTGCGCTCACATATCACAAAGAAGCTGCGCAAATATTGCGATTGCGAGCCGACCAAATCATCCGCGAGAACGCCGCGAGACAAGCGCAGCAGAACGCGGACAAAGGGGAAGAGCGTCGTTAGCGGGCACATTGCGCTCATGGAACAGACTAGAAGGAACAGCAGGTGTGCCAGTCGTCAGTCCTGGCGTTCATTATCTCATGTCTCTGAAGCACGAACGGTAAATTAAGAACAGTTCTCGATAACTTATTATTATTTATCTATTATTTCTATAATTAATTTACATTTTATAGATTTTATATTGATACGATTATATGTATAATAAATTGAACTAATTTTAATGTAGTCACAGGAATCAGTTTTTTTCACTTTCAGTATTGTATCGAAAAACATATTTATAACCTTACATTACGAACATTATATATTTATACTTCAGTAGTAGTTATTGTCCGACTTATTAACTGTTCCTAACGACTACTATATATCCCCCAACACTAACTTGCAATATAATATATATGTATAATGGAGCCTGGTTAAATGTAATACTGCGTCAGGTTTTCCTGTTTATATACCTTCGAGCAGAAAATACAATTTGTAGAACAATCCATCGCTAATATTATTATCTAGTTACATTGTAGTTATGTTGCAAAATTAACGAAATTTTTGAAAATAAATAAAACATATTTCTTATTATCAATATAAGTAATATAGTAGAATATTGTTTTCATAATGTGTTTAAAATTGACACACAGTCGATGTTTTATAAAAAAAAAAAATTGTACAATCGTATTTAGAATTCTATACTTTTTTTAACTATAATAGGAAAAAGCTCAAAGTTGAAAAACATTTTTAGAAAACATATATAGATTTGAATTTGAAATCAACTGGATTCAGTCCCTAAGTCTAACTCCTAACTAAGCCATGTTCTACATCCAGCTGCGTCGAAATTCTTATACGCTTATTACAACTTATTTTGTTGTTAGCATCTCTGTAGAGGAGATTATTACAAATTTCTGTTACCCAAAGATTATTCAAGAATAATTGTTTGGTAAAAGAGCATGCCATTTATTAAATTTGAATTTTAATACGTATTCTAAAAATGTTATTCAGTTTCCAAAGTGTGTGAATAACACTGTAAAGAATGTTAAAGCTTATAGTTTCGAAGATGTACGCATGTAAATTGCTTACGATGTACAATTAATAAATAACATTCTCAAACAATAAACGATAATACATATACAACATTGAGTTTTACTTGTGCTTGAAATTGTGTAATAATCCAAAAAAGAAACATTATGTTATATATAGATTATTATTATATATATACATTATTATTATTATATATGTTAAATACATCAAAATATATGTTATAGAAAAACATTAGTCATTAAAAAGGTTCTAATTGTACTTAACAATGGCATTCGATTCTACGTTTTTTATAGTTTTCATAGTAACGCATTTTTTAAATTTTAACTAATTTGATTACGTAGAGAGAAGGGCTCAGATGATTTAAAGGGCCCCTTAAGCCTACACTAGGGTCACAAGTTTTAGGCACTGCTGAACACCGAACGAAGTCCCGCACGGTGAATACATGAAATGCATTATTTTCTTCTATGTTTTAATTAATTTGTATATTATTATGTAACTACAATAAACAGAAAACTATTTACATATAATACATAATCCTATTTGAATGATGTGTTGAAAGATTTATATAATAATATAGTTCATAATATATATATTTTTTTGTAGTATATATAAATTGATTTCTTTAAAATGTAGTCTATGTAAGTGCGTAGACAAAAGATTATTTTGACACTAGTGACAATTATCATTAGTTGTCTCTCTATCTCACTCTCTGTTCTATCCTTTTATGTGGAAAAAGCGAGAAAGAGAATTATTCTAAATGTGATGTAGGATCTATGTTAGTGGTTACACTTCTACATTAATTATATTCAATATTGTATACAATCAGTGTCTATATATGCAATATACTATGATAGAAAGTAAATAATATTTTAGCAAGTAACTAATTGGATGTGACGAATCTTTGCAAACTAAGGTTTTACAAATAAAACAATTGTTTTAAAAGAAAAGATTTTTTTTATTTAAAATTTATGTTTAAAACATCCTATCAGAGACATTAAATGGACATATATAATTCATATATATATACCATTTGTCTTTTCTATAAAATTCTATAAATAATCTATTAAAATAAATATTTAATTAATAACATTATTGATAGCATCGTGACATAGTGGGATAGTGCGATAGTGCCTGAATATGTAATCGCGTTTAGTTTTGTGTTCGATTCCTGCTCACTTGCACTTAATTTCTGCGCTCTGATGAACACGCAATGTCTCGACTTTGGGCGGAAAGTAGAGAATGTAGTATCATGGCACTAGGTTCTCTGGTACGATCTGCTGTGCCGAAAAAAACGAGAACCTCCCAACAAATAAATTAAAAAAATATTATTTAAAAACGCAACGAATCATATTTATGCCGACATTACTTAATAAATAAATATTATATGTAAAAGTGTTTCTAAACTTTTTATTACAACTGTTCTTCGTTTCGGTCGCTCGCAGCCATCATTGATAAATGTTCCCCTAATGCTATAATTACAGTTATGTCAAGATGGCGTGCACAAATAGCAATTTTCCAGGAAAATTTTCTTCAGTCATTTTAAGTGAATGTCGTTTTTATTCTATAAATACAAGAAATTTGTATGAGCAAAAAGTAAATAGTCAAGTCAGAAGTTTTAAGTAAAATAAGTGGGTGCAGTTTTACGCTTTAAATTGGCAAACACGTGACATGCTTCCATGTTATAAGGAAGTAAAACATCGTTAATTGCGACGTATTTCCTTTATCATTCCGTAACTTTAGTAGGCGGTATATTTTAATGTATAAACTCTAACATTACTTATAAATAAAAACCTAAGCATTTTTTTTGGAATTAACGTCTTATTATAAAACTTAAACTAACCAGGATTATAGAAGCTTATAAAGCCATACATTCATATCGGCCGTTGAGCTAAGGTAAAATTCTTATACGCTTGTAACAATTTATTAAAAATTTTAGCTTCCATGTAGAGATAAATTTCCAAATTTCCGCTACCCAAAGATAATTTTAATATATTTTTTAAATGAGAATACCAGACACTTAGGATAATTTTTTTAAATGGTGTTACTACTCAAATAATACAAATAATTATTTAATGTAATAAATTTATGCCGGTTACTTAGTAGTACGTGAGCTCTATAATTTTCTTAGTATTGAAAGAAAATATTACTATGAATAAGATAATGAAACTGTCATTTAGAAAAGTTTTCATGAAAATTATTTTTCCATTTCGCTCTAATTGTATATAATTTTTCACCATAATATGATATTTTTGACGTAACTGTGCAGTTAAGAAGTCACTGAGTAGATACGAGCGATAGGTGCGGGTTTGACTGTACTGGATATACTACTAATTGTATTATAAATTCGAAAGTAACTGTCTGTCCGTATGTGACGTCATCACGGCAAAGCAGCATGGCGGCTGCGGGAGGGATGAATATCGGCTACTTTTTTCTCCAATTTTCTTAATGTTTCTAGTATTTTTTTCTGTGTATTCACGTAACTAATGAGTTTTAAATATTAAGTATACTCATAGCTTATACAATATTAGATATACGTTGTAGAAAAAAGCCTAATTTATTTGAGTAAAACCATAGTTTCGAACTTGTGTAAGTTAATTATATACAAGTCGACGTTACTCAAGACTTTACAAAACTAACTGCCAGCCCGTGCAGTATAAAAAACCCTTTGATTGGGGCGGTCGTAATGTACCTGTACCTGCTGTAATAATATTTTCGTAAATACAACATCTATTGGACTTTTTGTTTAAATTTATTAATTTCATTATAAAAATATGGTTTTAAAAATGATTATTTACAAAAACACACATTTGTAACTCGATTGGATATTTTTATAAATTGAGGGGTAAGTTATAACATAATATACCTACGTACTGTTTTTACAATTACTTTCTATAAAAGTATGAATGGATGCTTAGTGCATAGCTGTTCCAGATTTTGTAAAGATATTTTTTACAAAATAAAATCTAAAATTGTTGAAAGATGCAATATTAATACAATTAATTATACTTTGAGGCCTTCGTAGCGAAGCGGTGGTTGCAGGGTCGATTCCCACTCGGAAGAATTATTATTATTTCTTTTTTTCGCCACTTTGGCGACCGGACAAAATGCGGGCTTGAGTCAAGCCACATAACACACAATGTCTCAGATTCAGGCGGAAAGTGGAAAACGGATTGGTTTGACACTAGCTTCTGTCTGACTTCCCTGCTATTCCCTGCTATGCAGAAGAAAATTATGCTATTGTTTACTATACTTTTGTGATCTACTATTATAAAGAGGATAAATATGTTTGCTTTGATTTAACTCAAAAAAATCTGGACCGACCGATTTAAAAAAAAATCAAGGCTACATTTTTAATGAGTAACATAGGCTATTTTTATTTCCAGAAATAATTACGAATCAATACGAAACCTTAATTATGTAACCCAAACTGTAAAAAAAATTACAACTAAAATTTTGTATTAAGAAGAATGGATATTTGCAAAGCTCATTTAACCAATTTGGTATTAATCTTTATCTAAATTAATGTGATTGTTAGAACGGAAATTTAATATATATATATTTACCAGTAAATGATACCTTTACTAATTTTCATTAATTTACAATCTAAAGCAATCTATACTAATACTACAAATGTGCAAGTAACTGTCTGTATGTGACGGATTTAAACAGATTAAGATTAAATTTTACATAGAGATACTTGAGGGGTCTTGGGATTATCATAATCTATCTAATCTTTTTTCCAGGATATTCATTGTTTTACGGAAAGGCCGCTAAAAATACGGAACAGCTATAGTTCACGCGGGTGAAGCCGGATCGCTAGTACTACTACATTTTGTTATATTTTATTATGATATAGGGCATATTGTTAAAGTAGTAATAGTTATGTATATACAAAAGCAAGATTTGAATTAAATATTTTTATGAGTAGACCCAAATATTTTATAATCATGATTGTTACTAAAAATGCGCACTTGTGATTGAGAAACATATTTACATCTTACTACTAATTTAGTAAATTTACTTATTAATTTAGAAAATTTAGATAATTGCTATACTTTTTTATTTGTGCTGGAATTCTAAATATTTTATATTTAAATTGAACAATAAATATACCCTATTTGTACTCTTTCAACAACGTCTATCTCAGTACGGATACCATAAAGGATTTTTGCATCGAAATATCTAATTTCATTATTTTTGTGGTCTCCAGTCACGGAACGTTCGCGTGCTCTATATAGAGCCAGCGATAACATCTACTGATATTAGCCATATTTTATCATTTCAATGATTAATTGGTACTTTTTATTAATTTCCTTGCTTATCTGGACTTTTTGGGGGTATTCAAGGACAAGGTCGTTAGCCCGTTATTCATCGATACTCTTAGCAAATGAAGATATTTTAAATATTAGCAGTCCCTCAAGAGGTATGACCTGAAGTTACTTTAAAAGCTCTTGTAGGGATCACGTCTTTATAAGCATTATTTACTTAGTGTGTTAAGCAATTATTCAAATCGCATATCATGGTTATACTTTAACCTCACACTTTTTTCCGCATAGCAGATTAGTCAGAGAGAACCTAGTGTCAAGACACTTCGTCCGTCTGTCTCCACTTTTCGCCTGAATTGGAGACATTGTGTGTTGAGTAGCGGACTTAACGCTGCACTTTGTCTTACCAGAGCGGAGAAATAAAAATAATTAAATCCTAGTGGAAATAGTGGAAACCTAGTGGAAATCGAACATACAACTATCTTTCTACGCTATCCAACTGCGCCACGATGACCTCTATATTTTTTTTCAAATTTATTAAGCATCAACAATTTTTATAAATTTTCAAAAAAAAATCTTTAAAAATTGATTTATAGTATAATTTATAATATAATATTTAAAGCTTTATATAATTGTCACATTTAGAAATAATTTAAGGTTTATATCTCATATATGATAAAAATATGTATAACACCGACATTATAGAAACGCAAGCTCTATTGAACCCGAGACCTGTAAGGAAAGAATAACATAATAATAATCATTTCATTATTAAAACAAGTTACAAAATCCTACAAGTGATTTTAAATTACTAGTGAGTGGAGTAATTTATTTGTATTTTATAAAAAATAATCTAAATCTAATAGGACTTTCTGAAACATGAAAAGAAAAAACGAATGCACCAAATTCAGTCTGCATTATGTTAAAAAAGTTCCAACGATTTTTCATAAGCTCGTCGGTTGCATGAATAATTTACCTATAATAAGCTCGGGCCAATGCCAAAGTTATGGCCCCCGTTACCGAAGCAAATTGTTTATTAGCTTCGTGCCGTGACGTAACGCAACTAACCACATTAACTTGCAACCGTTAAAAAAGCCATTAAACATACATATGAAATATATTTCATATTTCTTAGTTACAAAATAAAAGAACTGATTCAAAAAGAATAATTTGATAAGCACTGTCAAATAACACAGTTTTAGTTCATGAAAAAACTAATAAAATAATTTACGTGTAATTGAAGTTTGATAAATTAAGGTAAATAAGAAAAGTTACATTTAATTAATAAAAATTTACAAATTAAATATTGTTTTACAAATCAATTAAATAAATCAAAATCTACATCGTTGGCGTTAATCATACGGTCGAGTTGTTTAAAGGCATTGATTCAAAAGACCCTGGCTGGATCGTATCTACCAATGATAGAAGCAATGTCGGGAAATTTCGCGATAACCTCCGAGATAAATTGTGTTTGCTCACGATATAATTTCAGTTTGTATACAACAGTTAATATTATCTGATCATAAGCAAATGGAAAACTAAAATAGTTAGATTTATAGTAACAAAACTCGTTTCTGCCATACAACTCTAGTCTGTATATCATTATGTCGATCATGCAAATATTTTCCACAGTTTACTTGTTGGTAAAATATATGGCAATAATGGTAAAAAGTGTAATCAATCAATTTTAGTAGGCAAACAAGCATAATCGATGGGCTTACAAAGAAATATCTTCATAACAAATCTTGTTCGTAATATTAAAGACTAACAATACAAAAATGATGTATATTGAATTATGAGGATATTTTTCTTTGGGGTGTATTCAGGTACCTTGCGTTTTGGCAACTCCTCTAAAGAAATTAGACAGTGGATTTATAGCATCGAAATCGAAAATTATTATAGCATTACGGAGCTTAAAGAGATGTATATACTATTTACAATAGAAAATATTTGACGTCATGACGCAGTGGGCTGTGCCACTGATCACAGAACACACTTTAGTTTTTTCTCTTAATGAGCGAAAAGTGATATTAGAGTATGTGTAAAAGATACAAGACTAAATAGTAGTAACGTTGAGACTTTTGAAAACAAAGTTGATAATGACACGTACAAACTATGACAGTCATTCTTATATTTGTGTAAAGGTCGATCACTGCAGATTTTTATTCCTTGTTTAAATTATTTATTTTTAATTTTGAAATGTCTTTATCAATCATAGTACAACACATTTAGTATAATAGTGTACATAAATCGTATTATAACAATTCAATAAACTAGAACTGCTTTTAAAGATTAATTCCTTTGTAAGCTTATTACTTGTAACCATTTTTAAAAATAACACTGCTAAATACACTTTATATCTATATTTAATGAAATACATTGTCTGCTTAGTAATAGCATACAATTCGTGTACTGAATGGATATGGCTATTTAAATACCACAAGAGGGTATATCTTAAAAGAAAAAAATCCATTGTCTAAGCAGCAAAAATGTAGGTACATTTTTACACAAATTTATGTTCATTTGTTGCGAACGGGCGCGCGCGCGATTTCATGCTCTGTAATCCTAAGTCCACATCATCTATTAATCGGCAAAGAACAAGTGATGTGGGAAATTGTAACGATTGTATTTATCGATATATTATTGCCCATTGAGTTTTACCTATTTTCTTAATTGATTTGTTCAAAATAATCATTTATAAGGTTAATTACTTAAGTTAAAACTCCAGTGTTTACTTTATAGTGACATCAAAACTAACTTAATGCGTTATTTAATATTAATTTTATTACTATAATCGCCCCTATAACGCGGTACCCTTACTTATAACGCGTTTCCATATTACGCGATTTCAATTCTCCGTATAACACGGGCATTCCCCCATATAACACGGGGATTCCCCACATAGCTATTTCTGTACTGTGAAATTTATAAAGATTTGTACAGTTCATAATTAGGGTAATCGCGTTATACGGGAATACCCCTATGACTTTTTAGCGTTATCCTTTAACGCGGCACCAACTACCGCGTTATAGGGGGGATTACTGTATTTGGAAGCTTATAGTTAACGTAACTACTTTATAAGATTATAACTTAGGGCGACTATAATATATTATTAAATTAATTACATTGTATTATTCACTGTTTTTGTATTTATGCTTAACTTAAGAATGAAAATGAGATAGGTGCATTTTCTTTTGCCGACTACTATCTACAGTTAAAATTTTAATCGAAATCCTTGTTATGGATTTCGAAAATTATATTATATACATAGGAATTCACGGAAAACGTTATGTACCTGCTACTTAGACTTAATCCGAGCGACACCGAAGTCTTATTTAATGAACATGAGAATATGATATTTAACTTTACTTTTGTAAAATCATTTCAGATAATTCAGAATAATGGGTCGCAGCAAGGAACCAGAGCAACAGAGCAGCAATCCAATAGAAGCGAAGAAGTTCCGCGATGAAGCTAACGGACACTTTAAGAGTGGTCATTATGAACGAGCATTAGTGTCGTTGAATAAGGTAGCTTTATAAATATTTATATACTACTACTATATCTGTAATATACAAATATGATATATATATATAATATGTACATAAACATATACATCGTTGATATCGTTATTAGACTTTTTCCGAAGTTTCTCCGCTTCGCATTTTTATTTTACAATTTTAGACAACAATCACAAGAATTTCTATATCTTCTATGACCGATTTTGATATAATAATTAGTACATTAATTTACCATATTTAATACATTATTTATTGAAAATGTGACTCGATCGATATCTACTATCACTATTATTTACAAAAGTTTCATATAGTTATATAGTTATAAGTTATTTCCTACTGAGAACTAATATTTTTTATTGTATATAATATTTTAACATAACATTCACATACATATAATAATATTATACAATTACAAAAATATAGAATGTAAAAGCTCATTAAAGCAAACTCAAAACAACTTTTCTACATTCGACTAGCGTGAAGAAAGGCAGTAAGAGGGTGCGAAAACACATTCGGTCACCATGACGACCACGGCTCGGGCGTCGATATCGATGCCTCTTCAGACACCTATATGTTACATAACAAACTTACATTTGAAACACGTCCAACATGTCCATGCTAAAAACGTTAGAAAGCGAGGATAACGCAAAAGCTCAGGTGCGTTCGATCCTCGGACCGACGAAGGATGCCGAATTTCTGCAAAGCTTTGTACGAGTTGGTGTTGGGGATGATGAGGAAGAACTCCCGATTCCTAAAGCTTCTATCAGCAAGAGAGCACCTGTGCCCGTCGAAAAGACAGAATCTATTGTTGAAGAGGATAAATTCTCAGCTACATGCAGGAAAGAATCAGAGCAGCCCCAGAAAAGGAGAGTTTGTCGTAAGCCAAAACGTGAGCGACGTAAACGTGAGGAAGAACTATACACAGATAAAGATAGAGCAGCAGCCGTCGTAATGGGGTCCAAGGATATTAAACTGTCTCTTAATATGAAGGATAAGGCTGAAAGAAGTAGTGCTTTACAGATTCCAATGGAAGCGGATGCTGGAACGCTCTTAGCCCTCGCCCGAGCTGAGATGATGAGAGAGCGTTATCGAACAGCTTTGACATTCGTTGATAAGGTAGTATGCAAATTAGGGAGAAGTAGAAAAAAGATAGGGTGGGTGTGAAAAAGCTTTGTCATAACGTTGGCTGTGTCTTTCTATATCTTGTTTTATATATGTTTATATAGTATACACCAAAACATAATTTTGTCGACATTATAAAGAACACTTTAAATATATTCTATAGATATACAATACATTACCGTTACGAAGAAAGAGAAAATATGAAAAAATACTATATAAATGGTGTTTGTTTCAGGCTATTGAATTGGCGCCAGATGAAAAGGCAGCTTTTGTCGCTCGCAGCAGATGCTATCTTCTTCTTGGGGAGCCTCGCAAAGCTTTAGGAGATGCGGAAGAGGCTCTAAAACTTGATCCAAAACATGCAAAAGCATTGCTTCAGAAGGCTGAAGCACTTTACTATTGTGGTGAGTTCGAGTTAAGCCTGGTGCATTACCATCGAGGTCTGCGAGCGCGCCCAGATTTGAATGAATTTAGACTTGGTGTCCAGAAAGCGCAGGTAATATTACTGTAACCTTTAACTATCTGTTACTTTATTGAGGATGAAATAGCTATAAGAGAAAAATACCGATCTTTATTCATTTTAATAATATATTTCGCAAGTTAAATAGACACAATATAAACTTTAAAAAAATCAGGGTATCGTGGCGCAATGTGATGGTTTTGTGCCTTTAATTTCTATTCGTGGAATGATTATATTTAAATTTTTATTATTTTTACCCTGTAATAAGATGAAGCTGAAGCTGTGTGTACCTCCACCACTCACCACGCAATGATACGAATTCGAGTGAAAAGCAGAGAACGGAATGTATTGACACTGGTTCTTTCTGCCTTGTTATAGCTAAATGCGTTAATAATATATAAATTTATAATTAAGGCATACAGCTAACTTGTAAATTTTAACTTTACTCAAAAGAACATGATCAGAAACCGTATAAAAATGTTCACCACAACTTATTTTTATTGTTAGTATATACGAATTTCCTAAGTGTGTGAATAAAACTTTAAAATACTTAACTTCAATCGTTTAAAGGAAAAAATATTTTCTCTGATTACAGGAAGCGATCGAAAACACAATAGGTGCTGTAAAGCCAGTGAAGAAAACGGCAACACGAAAAGCAGGGAAGTCTTCAAGGCCCGTTTTGGGTCAACTTATGTCGGACAAAATCTATCTAGAAAATTTGCTTAAGAATCCCGATCTTGCGATTGCGGATAAGAAAAACAATATTGTAATAAAACAAGCTGAAGAGGCCATAAGATTTTTGGAAAATAGAGAGGAGTTTTGGAGACAACAACAAACAGCTAAACGAAATTAATATTAAAAGTAATTAGGAATAACTTTCTTAGATGTTCTTCACACGACCTATATACTTATTACGCTCTGGCACCTAACACTACTGGCACTAAACAAGCAATGTCTCGATTTTGGCAAAGTTTTGGGTATTTTTATAATTTTTGAGGATTTTAGGGAGAGAATTTTGCTACAATTATTATTACCTTATTTATATATTTGTTTATACCTAGTGATAAGAAATAATATATTTAAGATACAAACCATATCCTGTGTATAATTATGCTCGATTACCCGCTATGCATATTATTCTGTAAAGAAGTTTTATTTATTGTATGTATTTGACGTAACCGGATATAGAACGTATGGCTTAGCGGTTAAAGCGCTAGCATGATTTCAAGAGGCGCAAGTTCGAATTCGCTACGTTAAAAATATTTTCAAAAATATGGTTTCATATCCTGAGTGTGAGAATAAAAGTTCAAAAATATTAAGATAGCATTTTCTCTTGCCAAACTATTCTGTGTAGAAATAATATGGGTAATAAGTGTTTACAGGAAATATAAGTTGTAATAAGCGTATTTCTGCTTAATTTATTGTAATTAGCGTATGAGCGTAGCCGAATGTGGAAAGTATAGCTTGAACGGTATACAAGAGGCACTGGTCAGAATCCCGCTAAACATTATTTTTCATATATTAACTTTTAATTAATTTTACACGTGCATAACATTATTGTATAAGCATGAACGTTACGAGGCTCATTGTTGCTCCGTGCTTTTTACATTTTAATTATGACAACAAACATCCTTACAAACTTTCGCGTTTATAATATTAGTAGGATTTATTTTACATTTATCCAAACCAAAATTCATTTTGATCGATACTAAATTTTTCTGTAGCTTCTAGATTATAAATTTGCTGTTCAGTTGCTGCGTATAATTTTATTCATTATCATTATCCCGGTCCTAATAAAGTTTAGTGTGTTGATTTTCTAGTACATTCTTAGGTTTATATTTATAATATGGCTCTGCTTCATCTCTTAGCTTATACTTTAATGCAAGGAGTCTATGTATTTGCTTCGCTACATTGTTATGTCGTTCAGTATATTGCTTATTTGCTAAAAATGGACATCCACCGGTTATATGCTCTATAGTATCTTGGTTTGTGTTACATAATCTACATTTGTCTGAAACTACAGTTAGGACCTTAATTATGTATTTTTGGTATTTTTTTGTGTTTATAATGTGGTCTTGGATGGCGACCAGAAATCCTTCTGTTTCTTTATATAAATTTCCTCTGGTGAGCCATGCATTTGATGCCTCTCTGTCTATATGTTCTTGTTGTAATTGATAAGAATGTTTACCGTGCAGTGACTTTTGTTTCCAATTACTTACCTTTTGCTGGCCTGTTACTATTTCTTCGGTAGGTCTGTTACAATAATTTAATTTTAGAGTTGTGCCTGACGTAGATATTAACGTAAGAGCTTTATGTATGTGGCTGTCATTAATGTTGCTGTGCATGTATGTGTAAATGTTAAATAGCTGTTTATTGTGTAAATTTTTTATATCAATTACTCCCCTACATCCTAAGTTTCTCTTGAGGTTAAATCTTTCTATAGCTGAGTGAATGTGGGCCGGGTCAGTCTGTTAAGACTTTCTAAGTCTGTAATTGTCCATTTAATGATTCCAAAGGAGTATGTTAAAATTGGCACAGCCCAAGTATTAATTGCCTTGATTGTATTTCTTGACGTTAATTCTGTTCTTAGTATTCTATTTATTCTGTCTATGTACTTTTTCTTTAGTTCTTCTTTTATCTTAGTGTGATCTATCCCCATACTCTGTGAATAGCCTAAATATTTGTATGTATCTGTAATTTCCATTGTATTTATACGTAAATTCTGTTGCGTTTGTAATATATATGGATCAGTTTTATGATATTTTCCTTTTATAATACTACTAGCTGTGCCCGCGACTTCGTCCGCGTTAAATACTAAAATAAAAGTACATCAGCTGTCATGTCATACGCTTGCCGTGGGATTTACCTGATTTTTCTATCACTATCTATCTATCTCCGTATCGTTGTAATAATAATCTCGCAAAGCAAACTTTAGACTGCCGTGTCGTCTAAAATATTTGCACATGTGTCCGGATCGGGTGACAAAATAATATTTTCATAACACGAACTTATTATCCTTGCCAGGACATCCTGTCCTAGATGAGTTCGATCATAATAACGACATTTTTTAGTTTAAAAAAACTATTAATATGCGTAATGTTGTATTTTATAGCATAGTTTATAGTTATAATTAACAGGTAAGTAACCTATCTACATAATTAAAATGAAGTCTCTTATTGTACGTGTAAATCCTAAGCAAATAAAAACCTGCCAATAACTAAACCTGTACGAATAAGTAAAGCAATAAAGCTTTAAGTACAATGCCTTTTTAACAATGCTATTGCCTTAAAAAATCGCAAAACAGACACAACTATCAAGGACGTCTGCCCTCACGCGTCTGTCCGCGTTCGGGTCGCGGTCGCGCACTCAGCGATGAGTGACTTCTTCCCCAACCTCACCCGCCGTGCGTCGGCCACGCCGTAGTATAGCGCACTCAGTTAAAATAATATTTGTCCGAATGAAACCCGTGAAAGACATTATATCTACTTTAAATACCAGAAGCGATTAAAGTATCTAACTACCATATTAATTTATTGACTACAATGGTTCACTATTTTGGCTTTAATGGCTTGAACATAAGATACTTACTTGATATTTTGGTCATTTCACACATTGTCTTTATAACTTGTAGCCTATGTGTTATTCTGATGTATACGCAATATTATTGTAAAGTTTCATTAAAATCCATTCAGTAGTTTTTACGTGAAAGAGTAACAAACATCCTTACAAACTTTCACGTTTATAATATTAGTAGGATTACATAATAAAAAAAATACCTTGCAGAGGTGTCTGCATTAGTAATTCGTTAACTATACAAATGTTGATATTTTTAATTTAATATTAATTCTATTCTTGATTCATTCATATTTGTTTTATTTTTCAAGCTGTGTGATTATTAATTGAAATTTATTTTATATTTTTCTGCAAATAGACAAAAAAGGAGAAAACAATGTGATATATACCTAGTAGGTTATAACTTATAACTTTTCCACAAAGCGAAATCTGAAAGTAAGTAGTTAGTTAGAACTCGTATATCGTGTACAAAAATAAAAAGCAAAAGCAAAATAAAAAATATATTTTGGAATTTGTATTTGTAAGATATAATTGATATACATATGTTTTTACTATTTTTTTAACTAGGTATTTACAATTTGCATATATTATTAACATTTCTGTTTATAATCATTGCATCGTGGGGCATAGGATCGAAGGTCGTTCTAACAAGGAAACAAACTTGTTTAATAAATATAATGTTTCACCCCCGAATAGTATTGTACTCTCGCCCTATTGACTCAAGTCTCCCACGATGTCTACGTGCAAAAACACAACAATTTTATAATTATTTTTCTTTTTTAAATAACATTTTTAGTATATACGTTATATTCTACCTTCAAGGTTTATTGTGCGTTCTCGTAAACGGCTAAACTGATTTAAATACAGTTTTGACTACTGTATTTTGGTAAACTTTCGTTACAATCGCCTTTAAAAAAATCTATTATTTATTATAAAAAACCAAACAAAAATTTCAAAAGCACCGCGTCTTGAACCCGCACAATCTCAAAACAATTCGTTTCACACACGAAAACACTAATAATTTTCCTCCACATTTCACAGATGTACAATAAATGGGGTAACAGTGCAATCTGCGCAGCAATCATTAATAAGGCAAAGACATGCAGACGAAGTGCAATTGGAGTATAATAAAAAAATGCAAAACAAAAAAAAACGTCGACACCTCCACAGTAAAACAACAATGTATTTAAAGAAATAAATTTATTTTGTTCTGACGGCATCGATCTCATTGCCACGCCTTAATATATTAAATCTTATGCTATGTCATCTCATTCTATGCTACACAGTACACTGTCTATGTGAATCTGCACAAGTCTTATTTACAATATTTACAATGATTACTAAATTTGACTATTTGATGATAAAAATGTAATATTCACCTCACATTGCCATTTAACTTCTTATATGCATAATCATAATTTTAATTTCATTTAGCTCTAAAACATTAACAAATCAATTTAAAAAAATTGTAGGTAAATTTCAAATGTTGTGAGACTTGCAGCCTACCTTCTTGAGTAGTACTTAAATATTTTGTAATCAAGTGCTATATATATATTTAAGATTTCATCACTGCTTTTATTTATATGGTAAGCTAGATAATAAATAGGATTTAAATCCAGCTCTTTGAAAATTATACAAGTTTTATAATCCTTCAATTTACTATATGAAATTATACTGTATATAATAATAATAATATAATAAATACTCTACAATGTGTGGCATTCGAGTAGTACCTAACATACAATATGATGATCACAAGTGTTCGATATATTAAAAATATACTTGAAAGCTCTTAAACAGTTATATTTTTTAAACTGGCATTTAAAAGAGGTTTACTAAAAGTATGTAAACAAAGAAAATGTAGAAAAATCTTAAATTAATCTAACTGTAATAATACTGTACTTTAAATCATACAATCATATATAATATATATTCGAGTCACGATATTTGCTTACAATAGTCAATTCAATCCCAAAGAGATCATGAATAAATAACTTAGTGCAAGTACCTTTTAATCAATGTATGTTAAAATAAAAACTAAATGAGGAGTTACTTATATAATTTCGATACTTAATACAATATTTACAACATCTTATCTAATAATAGGTAAGTTGTTACAAACATGTCCAATGTCCAAAATATTAATTCATTCAGGTGAAAGACATATTTAGAAAACTCCTAAGTTTAAAAAAATGTTAAAAATCATTCAGGTGAGTTTTTTTATAAATACTCAAAGCAGGTGCTAATAAAATTATTGCTTGCTCTATTTTAATGAAATTGTTTGTACCTTTGTAATGGAGATGATATCAAAACTGAAATTTCAATTTATACAAGTATAGTAAGAAATACAAACAACTTTTATATGATAAAAGTTTTGTATGAAAAATAACAATCATAATCAAAAATAATAATCAAGTGCAGTTTGTTATGACATAAAAGTAAGAACTTTTTAAATCATTTCATTTAAAAATCCAAACGATCTTTTTAAAGAATATATGAATCAAGAGATAATTTTTTAGTTGATAAATTAAACTGTAGGGGTTAGTTTTTAAATTCATTTTTAAAATATATTTTTTTCTAAAATATTATAATTACTCAGCATTCTATTTAATTTAATTGCAAAGAATTATTTAAAATAATGTGTATATTTTAATATATAATATATAACACTTTATGTGAATAAAGTGCGAGAATGTATTGTAATTCTCACCTAATTTGCTCAATTAAAAAAAATTCATAAGCAAAAAGAAAGTAAGTTTTGTTAAAACAATTTTGAATACATCTGTAAAAAACATTTCATACAGTAATGATGTACAAGCATATTTCCTTATAATTTTTATTGGACCTATCTAACAAAGATTTAGATCATAGTGCGTGGTTTTGATTTACAAAAAACCTAAAAAGCCAAAAATCATATTGTGTATTGAAATCAATGTAACAGACATTAATCAATTCAATGCTCTAATACATATTTATTATAAATTTGTCTTACATAACATTTTCAACCATATCTTTTTATAATTCACACATAACCCATCAAATTCTTAACTAATTAATACTATAGTTTTTTAGAATTTGTTGAACTTTATTAAGAAAAACAGCAACTAAAAGTAAATATTGGAAAACTGACACTGTTTCAATATTATAGAACTTTTAAGCATATTTGGTGCATCTTTTTTCAAAACTTCAATTGGCAGCAAATTGGATTAAAAAATGTAATCTTGGCTAAATACAACACTCTCATAAACTTACTTACGAAGCAAGCACTCTTCAGATGCCTTCAGATGCCTCTACACATCAAATTCTTGAGTGACATTAGAACATCACTATCACAATATTAAAAATAGACCAACTAACACTCACTCACTTCAATGCTTTTTATTATATCACATCACTAAATATTCCACAGAGTATACCAGGAGTCGGCCATAGCTATAACATGATGTGCCTTATAGCAGCCTTCAGCTGGCAAACTTGCCACTATTCCATCTCTTCAGGTGGTCTCTTGTAAACTGGTCCAAATTTCGCCATGTATTTCCTTACAAACATTTTCGCTTTTGATCGAACAGAGTCTGTTACTATTAATTCTTCTACAGAGCGACAGTGTTTTAGTTCTTTTAACATTACGAAGTGAGTTAGCTGTAAATAAAAATAAAAAATAAATTTTACTTAATATAAAGGCGTGATTCTTATTTTTCCTTATAATTGTTTATTTAATTACTAAAATTATTATTTTCATCTTAATCTAGAGCAAATTTGTATCTAGATTAAATTTACTATAGATTTTTTTAGTAAAATCATAAATGAATCATATAACAATATAATTATTATATGTTCAACAAATTGCTAATTGGTGCTGGGAAAGTGTACTGACTGTGAATGTAATAGTTGTGGATTCGATATCCACTCAGGGGGGTAATTATATTTAAATTATTTTTATTACCACACAACACGGAATGTCTCTAATTCTGGCGGGAAACCGGTGTGTCTTGACACCAGGTTCTACCTACCTTAATATGTGGTATGAAGCGTAGCGATGAAAATAATAAAAATAACTACTAAAATGTCAACTAACCTTCCTAGCTAAATGTTTAAAGTCAGCTGTAGAAGTAATCCTTCCAGCTGGCACATCAGAATGTCTGTACGGATTGAGATGCTGCACCATAACCCTGGCCATGGTGCTGCGGAACTGCTCCTTTATCCTCCTCGCCGTCTCCTCAGGGTCTGGGGGTGGGTTGGCTGGAGCTGGGGCGGGAACTGGTGCTGGTGGGGAAGGCTCCCCTGGAGGCGGGGATAGGTTGATCTTCTCTATGCCGTCGTCTGAATCTCCTTCCGATTCGCTGTCTGTTTCATCGAGCTCGACAAACTTGAAAATAATTTACGTTTTAATTAATTAGAAGTATTTTTTAATTTATTTATATATACATACAAATACATAGTCTACAAATGAATTTATTGTGAATGTCTTTGTGTTGAGCCTGTGTTACATAAAATGTAATAGAATGATTTCGCTGTTTGCAGTAACACTGTTCTTTTGTCTAAGATGTTCAAATAATAAAATAAAAAAATATACATACTTTTAGATCCTTATGCGTGATTTCTTTGCCTCGTTTCTTTGATGCCAAGAGGCGCACTCTTTGTAGAAGCCTCTCTTTTCTTCTACGCAACTTTTCCTTAGTCTGTTTATACCTCTTTACCTCCATACGACCCGCCAATTTATCTTCTTCTGTGCGAGGCTATAAAATATTTATTGATAATAAATGACATGTGAATAAACAATTTATTGCAATTATTCATGCAATTTACCTAATAAAGGCCATTGTGGCGCAGTGAGACGTCTGATTGGTTGTGGGTTCGATCTTCAATCGGAGGAATTACATTTTAATATTTTTTATTTGTTCGCTCTGGTGCAAGCTAAGTGCTAAGCGCGGCGTTAAGTTCCGCCATTCAACAAGCAATGTCTCCCGAGGTCGGACGGAGAGAGTGGAGAGTGGAGTGTCTTGACACTAGGTTCTCTCTGACAACCCGTGAGGCTGAATTTGCTTAATTAAACATATTTTTACAGTACATAGAAAAAAACTTATACATGGAAAATACGACAATTTTAGTTTACTCATTGATTAGTGAACATTTTGTTATTCGAACGAACTTCAAATTATATTTAAAATAGTCAATAGTAATAATATTCAATCTTTGGAAAACACATTTATTTTAAAAACTTTCTAATTCTAACTGTCAAAACCAAACAGAAATTTCACAGTGGAAAGATGTGAAAATATAGCTTAATTTAATCAATGGCTTATACAATATTCAGTACGTTTCAGCTTTACATTTAATACCACATTCAACGTGGAGAACCTAGTTTCATGGCTCTACAGTTTCCGCCCAAATTTGAGTGTTGAGTACCAATTGAGTGCAACCCCGTGCACTCTCTTACCAGTGCAGGCAATTAAAGATAGTTTAAATATAATAATTCAGTGGAGATCGACCCCACCACCACGTGTGTTGATGGCGCGGTCGCACAATGGCTAAATATTTATTTAATAAATAACTTACACTTATCGGCCTCTCTGACACTAGTCCTGGCCTTCGTTTCCTTGGTTTCATGTTCAGTAGGGCATGGTCTGGTATTAAGCCGTTTTGGGAATCTTCTTTTATGACTATAAATAAAAAACAATAATAAAGATATAAGCTATTATTACTATTATTACCTGGACTAGGTTTGAGAAGCAAACCCTATAATCAGATGAAAGTAATAATGGAAGGGGAATGTGTGAGCGAGAGAGAGGGACAGCATTGAGAAACGGTTAAGATTAACATAGAAATAAAATTTAATTATATATATTTTATATATTTTATTCCTATCTGTAAAGTGATTTATTAGTATGAAAAATATGCGTAATGTACGAATTTTTAAGAGGAAATAATAACCCTATTACCACAATCCTTACTGTTAACAGTGATCGTTACTCTCTGGTTGTAAATTCAAATAAATAATTAATTTTACTCTGAATTGTACTTTCAGTTAAGAGATCTGGATTGAATCATAATTGATCTACATTGAATTGATATTAAGCAGCAAAGTCATTTGTAACTTTTATATCAAATTATGTAGATATTTTACTGAACTAGTTAGAAAAGTTTGGATTTCACAAAATCTTTAAGAACCAAAAAGTGGGATTAATAAGATAATAAATCACTACAGCCTTGAAATCAAATAATGCACAAAAGTATAAAAATCATATCAAACCTTCATAAATTCCATTGACACCTTCAACCAGCTTGCCTTTAACTGGTCGTCCAATGACTGCTGACTCCAGAGCTGTCATTGGTTCTGCTTCTTCATCTGATGAACTTTCATCTACATACGCATAATATTATATCATTAGCGGTTCAGCTCAACTTCGTCTGCTTTACAAAAGGAACATTTTCCACGTCTTTACAACATTTTTGATTGATGCTTCGCTATTATTGGTCAAAAATTATTAATAGCCTACAATTCTCTTCGATAAATAGGCTACCCATACTTAAATATTTATTTATCGGCCCAGTAGTGAAAGCGCATTCAAATTATATTTTTAAAATTTTAATATATTATACGATATAATTTATTTTTTTATGGATCACTTTAAATAAAAACAAACGATAACGCCCGTACGAACACCAACACCATTTTAATATTGCGCATTAAGTAACTGTATCAACATCATCATTAAACAACAACAAATAATATCATAAAACAACAACAAATATTATATGTTTTCTAAATATGTGTTTTTCAATTTCCTAAGTGTGTGAATAACACTTTAAAATTGTATTTTTTATTTTAAATAGCAGAGATACTAACAACAAACATGCCGGATGTAGAACGCATGGCTTAGCGGTAAGAAATAATACCTGGCGAGGGCGGCGGCGGCGAGGGCGGCAGCCACTGCGGCTGGCGCAGCTTCACGTGGTAGTAATAGCGGCGCCCGCGCGCGTCCAGCGCACTGCGCCACAGCGACGGCAGCACGGGCTCCTTGTCCCTGTCCGAAGCCTCCGTCTGCGGAAAAGTACTTGCGTTGAAAAACTACTTCTGTGCAAGTTTACACAAAAATCATATTGATCATGTATCGATATGACCTATATAGATCTTGAGAGATATCTTCAGATATATAAAGATTATTAAAAGCAATAAATTCCTTTTTATTTGTTTTTTATATATGTATTCATCTCCTGCATATTTTCAGTCCGACAATGAGAATAATAATCCACATCCTTTCTAATTTAGTTTTTTAAATACTACATTGTTTAAAAGGCTGTAAGTACGAAAGGATGACAAATCCAATCCCATTATGCCTAACCAAAGCGTAAGAATAAAAACATTTGTAAAATAACAAATATCTCAAATGGGAGCTAAATTCACAATTATTGATAAATATTTATAAATTGTTAATCCAACCCCATCATGTCTAACCAAATAATAAAAAAAAAAACATCTAGACATTAACTATTAACATTGAACAATGATTCTTAATTTTTTTTTCTCTGTTTGTCTGCTTATAACAAAACCTTTCCCCAAATGGGAATCAAACCAACCACTTGTCTCTATCATCATGTAGATCGTTTTGTTACACTAGTGTCGTTTACCGGAAGAACAACAGGCGCTGCGCTGGGCAGGTGTTGTGGCGGCTGCTGCGGGGGGAATGGCAGCTGCTGCCCGAACATGAACCCGCCCATGCCGAACCCGCTCATGCCCATCATACTGAAAACATATGTGATTTATTTAAAAACAGCTTCATAGTTCCATTTCATATTAAGTTCCATTTTAGCAGGGTATGCAGATATAATCTCTTCCGAATCCGAGACATTGCGTGTTGACAAGCGAACTTAACGACGTGCTTTGCCTTGTCGCCAGACCCGTGAAATGAAAATAATTTAAATATTATGATTCCCCCGAGTGGGAATCCAACCCACACCCATCGCGTATATAGTCAGACGCTGTCACACTGCGCCACTATAGCCTCTAATATAAAGTTCCATTAACTTTAAAAAATATCAAAGGAAACCTATGAAACAAATGCTACAGTATGTGTGTATGTATACACAATATACAGTATCATATTTATATTTTACAGCACATTTTTAGACTGAATTAGTTCATGCACAGTCTTCCATAGTGATGCATATTATTTATTTGAATTTGTTTTTTATTGTAACTTACTTTGGCTGTGGCATACAGAACTGTGGCCCTGGGAATGGCTGACAAAATCCAGGGGGTCCTTGAAATTCTCCATTAGGCCCCACCCATTCAGCTGGTACATCAGGCATTACTCCAGGTATCAGGCCAGGTACTGCTGGAACTCCAGGTGGTACCATCGGCACCATGTTCCCTCCACTCAAGAGATTTGGACCCCCATTCATCAAGTTCTGAGGTCCATTTATTATGTTTTGTGGGCCTGGCATCATGCCTTGTGGGAACATCTGTAATTTTTTATTGTATTAAACAAATGTATTAAAACACAAATTTTTATGTAATAAACTTAGAGGCCATTGTGGTGCAGTGAGGCAGCATCTGACTGTAAAAGATGATGCGGGTTGCCATTTGAGGGAATGATTACGATTATTTTTATTTCCTTGCCATTCATTGCTTTCGCATCACATTAGTACAGAGCGCGGAGATCAAAGTATAGACCCATAAAACATGAAGATTTAATTTACTGAAAATTAATTTACTCATTCGAGAATAATGACAGTTTAGGTGTAACTACCATTTAAATCTAAATAATAATGTTGTTAACAAAGCTATTAACAAAAAAATTACAAACCTGAGCAAAAGCATCCTGAGGCCAATGTTGGTAGTGTGGGTGTGCGAGAGCGTGGGGGTGGGGATGGGGGTGGGGGTGGGTGTGCGGGTGGGGCCACTGCGCGTCGCGGTCTCTCTGCCGCCTGCTCTCGTCCGCAGCCGCGGCCGCCTCGGCGAACGCGCGACGCCTTTCCTCTTTACTCATTGGTGGTACCGCTGCTAGCACTCTATCTGTTAATCTGTTGATAATTATTAAAAATTAAAGACATTTATTATTTGCAGTATTTTTAAAGTTAAAATTTAAATTTCTTACTTTATGGGAGTACACATTAAGGTGAAAATGTATATAAGAGAAGATAGTCCTTAGCATTCCATGGATTCAGCGAGCTCATTGCGTTTGCAGAACGAGGAGCTTGGCTTTATATGCATTAACGCTCGCCTCCACTATTTAACTCCTCGCTCCTCTCTCTACCTCACCAAATTTGAAATATGCTACTAATGCCACTTTAGCAAAAGATATTCTAGCAATTAATTTGCTGTGTTTATTGAAACACTCAAGAATTGTCTTTCAAACTAAACAAAACTTTTAAACACATGTCACATAGTATTCTCAGTCACATTATGAGAGTTCTTTGTGTCACATTATGATAAGTGTCCTAAAAAAATATTATAATGACATAGAAATAAAAGCAAAAAAAATAAATGTAAGTACTAGATCAATTTTAATTCTACGTTCTAATTATGTCCATAATACAATACTACTATTGCATTTCGATTAGCAAGAAACTAAATTTTGCATAATACTAACCTAATACTACGCCTGCCCTCCGGACTGGTCCTCCGTTTTCTTCTATCTCTGTCATCCCTTTCTCTATCCCTATCTCTATCTCGCTCCCTTTCCCTGTACCTGTCCCGCTCGCGGTCTCGCTCCCTCTCCCTCTCGCGTTCCCTTTCACGTTCACGATGGTGTTCCTCTCTTCGTTCGCGGTCGTCACGCCGTTCGCGTTCACGATCCCTTTTATTCAAATGTAAATAAATATTAATGTAAAGTAATTAATCATCTATATAAACCCATCGTACAGTTGTTGTGAATTCGATTTCCAGTCGGTAAAATACTTAGATACACCAGACAGACAAAACGGAAACAAATGCCATTTGCAATGGCATTTGTTTGCCAATCATGTATCAAAATAAAGTAGAAAGTTGAGAATGGAGTGTGCCGTTACATTATCCGTCATATTATAACCTAGGGTTATAATATCTTTGCGATATAATACTTATTAAGTAATATATAATGAGTAAAAAAAATATATGCTAAAACTTTAGTATAAAAATTAAAGTATATTAAGTATAATTAGAAAAAAATCACGATGATGTTTCCCGCTAAACAACACGCAATATCTTGACATTACGTTCTATATGGACAGTCAGATTCCGCTGTGCGGGAAAAAACGTGAAGCTGCAGACAAAAGATAGAAAAAATTTGAAACACCTGTCGCGATCACGGTCCCTCGTCCCACTAGAGTCCGCCGCTCGCCTCTCAACGTTAGCTTGACGCTCGTGCTCTTTCATTTGCTGTATACGCTCTTTCTTTGGAATTTTGAACACTTCCTAAAAAAAAAAAAACAGTTAAAATATTAAGTTAATATTACTGTAAAAAAACATTTTTTCTTATATTTTTTCTGAATGATGACTTCTCCATTAAAATCACAATGGTTGTGAACTAATATTGTAACTGACCGAATATATTTCAATTTTTGATATCTATATTAATATAAAAATGATATAATATTTAAGTTGTAAATGCACATCTTCAGAACTACTGGACGGATTTAAATGTTTTTTTTTTGTTTTTAAGCATGAACAGGACTTAGAGTTTATATGAATTCGAAGAATAGAACACCAGATGATGAAGAACCATAATAGATCGTTTTGTTAACATTTTTTAAAGTGTTATTCTCACACTAAGGAAATTGAAAGACATATTTAAAAAACGTATAAAAATTTTAACGCAGCGGGAATAACACTTTAAAAAATGTTAACAAAATATATATTTAATAAATAGCATTCTCTCTTGCCAGACGATTGTTCGTAGAATAATCTTTGGGTAGCAGAAATTTGTAAAAATCTCTCTACAGAGATGCTAACAACAAATATAAGTTGTAATAAGTGTATAAGAATTTCAACGTAGCTGGATGAAGAACGCATGGCTTAGCAGTCAGAGCGCTTGAACGGTTTTCAAGAGGCGCGGGTTCAAATCCCGTTGCGTTCAAATTTTAATATGTTTTCTAAATATGTCTTTTTCATAATAGATCGTCTAAACTAAATGAAATAACAAAATGGCTTTTTAACAAAAGGTTTTCAGCATGATGTATATTTTGGTGTGAAGACTCATTAAGTCCACGCAAACAAAGTTGAGGGCACTACTAGTTGTTAAATATACGCATGCTGTTATTAGTCCACTATGCTTAAATTTAAAAGTATATAAATCAAATAATTGTACAAACTTTATCTCTTGAATTATTGACAACTAGATTTTAATTTTTTTTTATTATGTACTAAAATTCCTATGAAATATATATTACCTTCAAGCTAGACCATCTCTCAAGCAACTGATTACATAGATCTTTTACTTTTTCTAAAATTGCAATATTTTCTTTAGCCTTATCAGCTAGGGCAGCCTCATCTTGAGCTGTTCTATTTGGAAGTTCTATTGGTAATCCTGCAAACAAAACAAACGTTTACCAAACACTAATAGAATATAAATTCTTATTTTATAATAAATATTTTATTTTCGTAAAAGTATCAACAAGTATCAATTGTTACGATTCGTACCAGTAGCCTCATCAATGAACACGGTGTCTGGTGCAGGAGCGTCGCTGGAACTGAGCCACCGCTCCACAATTGTGAAGAACCTACTCTCTTGTACCATTGTTTTATTTGTGATCGGAAGACGATCTACTGTTTGTAGCATTTCCAGTCTGAAAATACAAGTAATTGTATGTATACTTCTTAATATCCTTAAATTGACCGACATCGAAAAACACAATAGTCACAATAGCCAGCAGATTCCCTTTTTTATATCATTCAACATTTTGACTTCATAATGAAATTCGTCTACCTTAAAAAATTACAATTACCATAAAATCTTAGAAAAAGGCTTGAAACTTACTTGAATTTTACCATGCATTTCCAGTTATAATAGTAATTAAATAGTAACCCCATTCTTCACTCTATATCAAAATTATGTAACATTATCTATATTACTATATAAAGTCTTTCGTTACTGACTGAATAAGAGACAAAGTGCAGTGAAACTACTTGATATAGAAAGCTGAAGTTTCACATATTAATTACTTGGGGAGTGTAGAGAAACATTTAAGAGAGGACTTCACGAAATTCCTACGGGAATCGGGACAAAACGGAATTTTACGTTTTATACTCTACGCGAACGAACTTGCAAGCGACAACTAGTATTATTTTAAAAATGAAAATATTGAATGTAACGTACCTAAAGATCAAAGGCGCCTCAGCACACCACGGCGCCAACAACCTCAGGCCGCGGTAGTCCAGGAACAGTCTGCGGCACGGCAGGTGCGCGTCGCGCAGCAGGCGCAGCAGCGCGGCTTGCGCGCGCCGCGTCTTGGCGCGCACCACGGTGCGAGAGAGACGCAGCGTGTGCGCTTGGTTCTTCACTCCTGTGCGGCTCAGCGCTTCTAGGTCTTCCTCAATCTGGTGGTATATTATTATGTGGCATGTTATATGTAGCATACTTGACTAAATCATTATTGTTTATACACGTTTAGATGTTTTTATTTTTAATTTACTCATCTGCATTTGCATTTAGCAAGAATCTACAATCTGTTTCTTATAAATATGTACATAATTTTAATAATATCATATTACTAAACTACTGTGGAAATTCATAAACATTTTATTGTTACTAAACCAAATTATAAGTTTATAATTTCTCTAGTTATCTTCCAGAAAACACTTGAATAATATCATGTGTATTGATAATTTTCTCTTTTACATTTAGTTTTTTATATAAATTCAAAAAAATATCTTCTATAATTTATAGAATTATTTTACGCAATATTTTAATTCAGGCAAATTGTGACATTAGATACGATTCTCTATTGAATAGATATATGAAAATAAAATAAACTTCGGCAAGCCATGGCAATCTCTCCGCGTATATCTAACATAAGCTCAAACCAACTAACATCAGCATCTTGCACCAGATCTGGAGCTTTAGGCTTATACTTCCTGTCCCTCTTGGGCTTGCGCTCGCGTGGCCGAGCCTGCGCAGCGCTCGCGTCCGCGCGACTCTCTGGCGACTCGGATGCACCTGACTTAGATGTCGAAACATCTTCATCCTCCTACAAAATTATGGCAAATATACATTTAATTTTGAGACATTTCCTGTTGCATAGCGGAACTCAACGCCGAGCATTGCCTTACCAGAGCGGACAAATAATATATATATATATATTGCTATTACATTATAATGCTTAAAAATAAACTTCACTCTTTTTCAGACTTAGCAGGATTTAGACTAAGAGTGTCAGTTAAGACAACTTTTGAATACCAAATTGTAGTCAACTCAAAAATACTATTAACAAACGAATATCGGATAAAACAATTATTAACCAATTGTTTTATAAAAACCTTTTTGACTTTAAGAATTTTGACTGCAACATAAATATCACATAAAAGGATCTGCTATATTTTGCGATTAAGCAATATAAATAATTTTCTAAATTAAACAATAATGAACTTTTAAAATATGACCATCAAAAGAACCCATAATAACCTCTTCATCATAGTCATCATCTGAGTCTGGTTCAGCTCCGATCCAACCACGACAGTTTTCAGCACCGCAGTAACAACGCTGTGCCACCTTACTGTATGCAAATAAAAAAATGTAACATTTACAAATGTAAATAAACCCTATAATTACATCACATTAAACTGTTATTACTTGTTATGTACACACTTAGAATATGACAATCACTTTTAGAAAAAAATATAAAACTTTGAACATAGTGAGACATAGATTGGATAGGTTTGACCCATCCAAAATTTGGTGGAAACCATTCCATTTCCAGCTACGAAGTATTTCTTATATGCTTGTTAAAATTTATTTTTATTGTTAGTGTCTGTGTAGAGAGATTTATAAATTTCTTCTACTCAAAGGTTATTACTCAGAAAAATCAATTGTCAAAAGGGAATGATATTTATTAAATATTTTAACATTTTTTTAATTTATCTTTTTATTATACCATAGGTAGGCAATTAATTTAAAACTACAATATAAATATTACAAAGTTTTAAAGCAGAAAATGAATAATTACAATCTGATTAAAGTATTAAAATGAAAAGGGGCTATGGATGTAAAATTGATAAGATTTGTTAATCATTATTCTACAATATGACTCAAAAATATATAATGAATAGCTAACAACAAAAAAATCCTGGCAAATAATTACTGTATTTTTTTGAAAATTAATATATTTCATAGAATTCAATACAAACTATATGTTGTTATTAAAATAAGAACCTAATTAACAATTAAATAAGTTGTACCTAATATAAGGTCATAAGAAAATATTAAAAAAAATATATAAAAATATTAAACTCACCCAAATCTTTGAAACTGATAATCAAATGTAATCTCTTGTCCGGCTGGTATATCTCTTTTGCTAAAGAATCCTATCCTAAGTTCACCATTGACTGTCCACTTCTGTGTTTCAGCATTTGGTTCACATGAATGATTGATAAATCTTGATATATTTCCTTTGAGAGTTGCATCAATCACAGTATCTCCTTTCAGGGACATGAAATAGTGATGCAAGTTGTTGTCTTCGGAGTAAGTCTGCGCACGTTTATAAAACTGTTCGTAATCGAGCACTTCACCCACATACTCCATTAAAAATTCGCCTCTGCAAAGAAAATGTTTAAAACTAAAAATAAATAATAACAAATATAGAAAAAGCAAAGCACTACAACAATATAGTACAGGTTCACGTTTTTCTTCATATAGCAAGGTTCTTTCTCCACTTTCCACTTGACACCGAGTTTGAGTGTTTAGTGGCGGAGGTCAATGCTGCAGTTTGTCTTAGGCACCAGACGGAGGTATGACAATATTTTAACTATAATTATTCCCATAAGACTGACTTCTGCAACTCAACATGCAATAAATATTTATATAAACCTAAAATCTGAATTTATACACAAGTAGAACTGTGAAAATGCAACATTTCTTCATACATGTCTTAAATATAGAAAATAGAAACAAACCAGCAAATGTATATTTATTTTTTGCATTGCTTTATTGTTTCATATTAAAATGTTTTGCTGCACACTATTATGAGACTACATACCTTAATAAACCATGTTTAATTTTCATTTATATATGAATACAAAGTAGTTTAATATACATATTAATATTAATTGGTCTGTTATGTTACAAACTTTATTAACAAAAAAAAAAAAAAAATTATATACATGAATGTTTACATAATATACTTATAAAAAAAAAGTTTATTTACACATAATAAAATTTTGGATCACAATTTTAACTAATTACAAAGAAGTTACATGGAGTAATGTGCCAATTTACAAATTACAAACAAAATTTAATAAAAACAGCACATTTTTTAACAAAAATGGTACTTTTACAGGTAAAATTTATAATTATAAACTTACCCTGTAATATCTGCATTAGCTTCAACACCACATCCCTTCTTATCAGCATAAAATACTTTTAACTGAGCATTTTCTCTCTTCTGAAACCTTCTATTCGTACATCTATCACCAACTGGACACCTTGAGTTACTGTAAAAAGAATATAATTACATAACTTTATGTCTTGTTTATATAGATGATATAAACATACATATTAAACACAAGTTGTGCCTCATAACTTTGTTTGCACGGACTATACAACTCTAGCTGTATTTTGACTGTTAAATGTTCCCATAAGGATTATGGATAATCCTCTTGATAGTACTTCACTATACTACAGAAGGAAGCTATATGACAAATTGAAGCATACTATACCCAGTAGTTCCAACTCTGCATTATATGTCAGTCAGTTAAGTAACATAACAGAGATATTTATATATAATCACACTAAGAAGAAATTAAAAGAAAAAGAATATTAATAATATTACCATTCAATCATTAGTAATCTATTCAAACAGTCTTCACCACAAGCCAGCTCCCCCCTTTCTAGCTCATCCTTAGTCATAAAGCAATCACAGATCATCTTCTTTGTCTCCTTACTAACCATACGATCACATAAATATTCATTTTCCTCTGAATGTTGGTACTGATTTAATCTTTCTTCAATAATTCTATCATAAGCCTCTTTGGATAAGGGTATTACAGGTGTCTCTTCTTCTTCAGGCTCTTTAGGCACTTCTTCCAATGCTGGTAATTTTTGAGGTAAACCAGGGCTAGCTAAGGGAGAGTTAGCCGGTGAATTGGCTCCCATTTCTAGTTCACTGGATCTTCTCCATCGAGATTTTACCTTAACTGGCATCTCAGATGGTATGGGAAATGTCAAAGTATTAGGAGTATTACTTTGCAAATTTTCAGACTTTTCTTGGCTGTCTGAACCCATTTCTTCTAATTTTAACTTAGTTTGTGTGATTAAAGCCTTTTTAAGGGGTGTTTTAACTAATCCATAACCTTTTGTTTTTTGTTTCATTGTACTTATGGTTTTTAAGCGATTAGATCTTCTTACACCTGTTGGTGATGACTCAGATGAGTCGTATGAATTATTAGGATTCTGATCTGTTACACGTGATGAATTGCTATCATCGGACAAAGTAGAACTAGGTGTCAAACTTGGGTCAGGTCTAAACAAAATATCATTCAATATTTGAGGGTCAGGAGTACCACACGGAGGAGTTCTAATTTCAGCATTTTCTGTACAATCCATAGGTGAGCATGGATTTGATTCCAATTGAGTAAGATTAAGTTTTGCAAAATTATTTTGTATACTAGCCTCTGATTGTTTTTCTTTTATAACTTCTTCTGTCTGTTGCAATAGTTCCTGATTAGCAGTTTCTATATTAATATTGTAATAAAGTTCTTGATTATCATCTTCAACAATTTGAACTATTGTAATAACCTCATCATCATCACCATACTCTAAATGTTCCTCTAGAGTCACCATCTGATTTTCATTTTGATGTTTATCATCATTATTAATCTCATTGACTAAGTCTGTTTGTTCTATTTCATTTTCAACATTGTTTTTTAATTCATCTAGTGTTTGTTCAGAAGAATGAATTTCCTCAATACTTGTTTTTTCTATAAAGGCATCTTTAACAACTTCTTCATGGTCACTTATGTCATCTTTTATTATCATAAAGTCTTCTTCATCAGCATTTTCAACTGGAGCCGGTGACATTTCTCTTGAGTTTACTTGAGATGAATTGACAGGTAAAGTTAAAGGACTAGAACAAGCACCACTGTTTGTATCAGACTGATTATCTAAAGCAGCATCGGATTCTGAGCTTGCACATGGATCAACAATTCGTATTTCAACACTGCTATTTGTTTCACTGTCACTGCCTAGATCATATTTTTTACATAAACGCTCGTCATTGTTAAACAAGCAACGATATTTACCAAACTTTTTATGTAAAGCCACAACTGGGGTGAGATTGATTTGATCAGTTTTTAATTTATGTACTTCTGATGGTAATTCATTCTTTTCATTTTGATTAGACTGTCCTTCAGTTTGGACGTCAGGAGGTTGATTGTCTTCGGTGGATGTTTCAGGCACTGGCTCAACTGAAGTGGATGTCTCGCCTTCAGTTGCGTTTGCGATTTGGGCTTGTTTCCCGCGTCGGGCTGATCGACGTGACGGCGCCTTAGTAGCTGGCTTCTTTCTTTTTGCCATTGTTGGCAAACAACCTATAGTATAAAGAGATTATTATAATCAGAAACGAAACATGCATGAGATACAATACTTAGTGACCTCTTTCGATCGTTAATCGTTATTCCTTGTCTGTCAATGCCATATTGTTGTTTTGGTGTAAGCGATCATTTTAATATATACAACAATTTAGCACGTTTATTTTAGATTTAAGATTACTAAATAGCAAATGATTTTTAAGTCAATAGATGGTCAATCAGCGTAACCACCGGTTCGATGCCCTTAAATTTATACTATTATTAACTAAATTAAAACGTACCATTACTCTCTCAGCTTTTGATTATTTTCTTGAATACTGTAAATGAAAATAAATATCCAACTTACAAATTGTAACAAATATATCAATATACAAGCGACAATTATTTCATTTTTTGTAAATCCAGCCCATTGGTACTTTTTATTAAATTGGCATCCATCATTAATTTTGTTGTTCCCAAATTGTCAATGCCAGTGCACAAATTATTTATTTATTTTCTTTCTTTATAACTGCACCGCAGTACGCGAATGTTTATAAACTTATAAAATTACATTTTTTGCAAACATTGTAATCATTTAATCAATAAAAAAGTGTTAAATAGTAACTAAATGATTCAAAATGGAATCGATCTATATAAACCCAAGAGTATACATGAGATATTATTAGTATTTTTTTTTAGCACACGAATTTACAATAATTGTAACAAACAAAAATAAAAACATATATAATATAAATGTTAATGTTATAAAATAATTATGTGAATTACAAGCAAATTATACTATTTTTATGTACGTTATAGTTATAGAATATAGATTATAGTAACAGTTTACAGTAATACTGAAAGTTACTTTGTAAATTTAATTTACTCGTCTTATGTAGAAAATATTGTAAAAGTCTGCCATAAGCACAAAATTGTTATATACATGATAAATTATAATATTTATATAAATAGTGTTTTAGTACTTAGTGTTTTCTTTATTATAAATGATACTAATATTATTATTCAAGACATTTATTTTATCTATGAAAATTTTGCTTTGCTATCGTGTCAGTTGGCGGCTTTCGATTTTAATTCTGTCAATTTGCAGGAGATTTATTTAGATTGTATAAAAGGACATTAAGAGGGATTTCTAACATAAAAATAATACTTTCTTCAAAAAATGACGAATGAAACACCTGAGGTGAGAATTACCAAATTGTTGTTCAGATTTCTTTTATTTATGTATAGTTGTAAGACACGTCATTGATTTCAATACACACATTTTTGTATCGACACTTAATCGACAAATCCTAAATGTTGCAATGAAAATATTAAGTTATAAAACATATCACTGATGATTTTAAATTATTTGCCATTTATATAATTAAAGTGTTGTAGTACTATTTACATAGGTACAATTATAATTAAATGCAGCAAGTGAGCATTGAGAGTTAATTATATTTAAACATTTCAGGTAGTTAAAATTAATAAATGGGATGGTGCAGCAGCTAAAAACGCAATTGATGATGCTATCAGAGAGGTAATACAATATAATGTTTTACTTTAATTTATATTAGAGTTTTATACTTAGTCATATCCATTTACTTTGTATAATATATACAAATATTTTTATTTCAGGTTTTTACTGGCGAATTAAAATGTAAAGAGAGCTTTGCACTGATTGATGGACGCTTGTTCCTTTGTGCTTTGGCTGTTGGAGTTGCACTTTATGCCCTGCTATGGGATTATCTATATCCTTTCCCACAATCAAAGTAAATTATGAATATTTATTTCTTTTCTGTAATCAAAACTTTTAGTTTGTTATTTAATTACAAATTATAAACTTTATTAAAAACATTTTATTATCATTATAAATATCTCGTCTATTTACAGTGCAATAAATGTACATTTATTTATATTTATTGATTTCAGATTGGTGCTCATAATATGTGTATCATCATATTTCATTCTTATGAGCATTTTAACACTTTACACTACTTTCAAGGAGAAGGGTATATTTGTAGTTGCTAAGGAAAAAGTTGGTAATAATAATAGAGTATGGGAAGCAAGTTCTTATGTGAAGAAGTAAGTAGTTTAGTATAATAGGTAAAGAATTATATAATTATCTTAAGTTTATAAAATGAATTATTTATAAATCAAAATTAAATTATGTTAACAATAAGTTATTAAATTTTTTAGACATGATGACAAATACAAGTTAGTACTGGTGATGCGAAACTCTTATGGGAAGTCCCGAGAAGCCTCTATCAACAAATCTTTTGCTAATTTCATTGATACCAATGGCACAGTGGTCCAGAGTCTTATTGTCAATGAAATAACTAAAATCTACAACTCTTTGTCTGCTGAGAAGAAGGAAAAGTGATTGTCTTATGGGCACAAATACATATGTAATTTAATCTCAATAAATTATGTGAAATTCTTATTTTTGTTTTAATATTAATATAAACATGAATTACACTTAATTACAAAGTTAAAATTATATTTTTTCATTTGAACATCACCTTCTTCTGTTGTAGCAGTGTCAAAGAGAACCTAGTGTGAGGACTCCATTATCCACTTTCCTCCCAAATCCGAAACATTACATGTTGAGTGGTGGATCACAACTTGCTTTGTACAGTCATGTAGAGCAAGGAAATGAAAATAATTTAAATTTAATCACTCCCAATGGGAGTTGGATAGTGGTAATCTACAGTCACACTGCTCTATGATGGCCTCAATTTAAAAAGGACCTACTCCTATTTATTCTAACCTAAGCCTGTGTATTCTATGAAATATTAATCCACTATTATTGAATATGTGGATGCATTTTTGAGTCCAGCACAGATATGTCTGTATCCGACTTAATCTTGAAATTAGTATGAAAAAAGTCATTTTGTTAAAAAATAATAACAATATAAAAAAAATCTGTTTTAAGCCTTGCATGAAAAGTCACAAGTCACCTTGACAAGAAAGTAATAAATATTATGCAATTGACCTATAGTTGAGTATTTGTAAGGAATCTCTAGATGTTTTATTTTATAATAAAGCTGACGACCTAGCCGTAAAATTGTCCTACATTTAAATCTAAATAGGATAGTTTTATAGAGTCAATGTCATACAACAAAATCCCAAAACTAGAGGGCGCTTTCGCCTTGAAATGTATTCGAGCGCATTCGAAACTAGCTTCACGTTGTTCACTCAAAATCGAACTCTACCATAGACTATGTACATTTTACTTAGTCGGTCCCATCTCCGTGGGCGGGTCGTGTAAGGCAGGCCATTGTGATGCCTTGCCGCGCGATTATATACGATTATTATATTTATTAGTCATAGTTGTAAAACCGCAGTATTTTATAACATAAAAGTGATGTGAAAATAATACACCTAAGTGTCTATTTATTATAATTAATTCTATCTTAATATCTAAAACGAAAAGTTGACAAACCTTCAGTGCCCTTGTGTACTATAATTAGTACTTTTATTTATGTAATAATTTAATGTTTTGTTAGACGATCCCGTAATAAAAAGGATATAAGGTAAGAAGGGTTCGCAATAGGGTTAAATGTTGTAATGCAAATTTCAAATAATATTGATTTTTTCTATTTCAACAATGTTAACGTCGAAAAGGTTTTTAAATGTTTAATTTATGCTTTATCACATTTTATATTGTTTATTAAAAATGAATAATTAAAATGAAATCATTGTACGCTAAAAAAAAATATAATAGAGTTTTTTATTGCAATAACTTAAAGAAATTTATGTGTAATTTAAAATACATTATTGTAATAAATAAACATTAGTAAATTTCTCATGCAATTTAGCTGTAACAACCACTAGCGTTATATGACATCACTACAACTCTGCCAAGGTCGTTGTTACGGTAGTCGTTCAAAAGTTTTACCTTATTGGTTAAATAACTGTTCTTTATTTGAATTTATTTATCATATTAATATATTTCAATATTTATATATATTTACGTTACATATTTTGAGAAATAGAGTATTTTATATTTTAATTATAAATACTTTTACTTTGAATAAAAGCACGCTTACTGCATTTTTTATTTAGGTGCATTAAAGAAAGTTTTCAATAGAAACTACGTTTGTTGCATTCTTCAACATTCTTGGACTTTTAGTCTAAATTACTTAGAAGATACTGTCACCTGGTTATGTTTTAAAGCGCCTTATAATAGACAGCGTATTACTATTATCACTAGCTCAGTCTATTTTGGTTTTGGCTCGACATGTACCATACTCACTATATCTAGTTATTCAAATGATATTAAATGCATGGTACAAATGATATGATGACAATGTATAACTTATCTAACTATTTGAATGATGTAATTTAGCAACTTCAAAGCATCCAGAACATCAAGGCGCAGTGTGGCAGCTTCTGCCCGTAGATGCGATGATTGCGGGTTCAATTTCCAATCTGGGGATTTTTTATGTTTCGAATATTTTCATTTTATCGTTGTGGTGGCTTGACAGCGCGGCGTTGAGTTCCCCCACTCAACAGGCAATGCCTCTGATTCGGTCTGAAAGTTGATAACGGAGTTTTTTGACACTAGGACTACCCTGTATTATTATTTGCATAAAGATCGTATATTTTTTAATAAAACCTTTGATTCTCTACACCCACTTGAATACAAAATAAAACAATAATTAAAATTATGACACACTTTCTAACATTCTTTATAAATTGGTATTGTTATTTCGACTCAACGTCCTTGACACCTTAGAGTTCATCAATATTGGCTTTCCAATGCACTTTTATCGTCTATACGAGCTCATGAAGCCGCAAAATATATAATTGGAACTTAATTCCACACCTCTGCCAAAAATCAACTATTTGTATAGCTCCCCATTCGTGACATAACTGGCATGCTAACAACAGTGTGTCAAAGATACCCGCCCTTGAATTTACATTGCTCTCTTTTTCAGAAGATTAACATTGTAAGAGTTTTATTTTTAAACAGTCACACGTTAAAAACGTGATATAATCATAGATAGAATGTTTTAATCTCAACTACCTAATATGTGCAATCTACTTATATTAAAATAGTATACAGCTTCTAGTTTTTTCCCGCATAAAAGGGTAGGCAGAGAAAAACTAGTATCAAGACCGTTCTGCACTTACAGCTCTAAATCGAGACATTGCGTATTGAGTGGCGGGACTCGACGCCGCGCTTCGTCTTAGGTGCCAGAGGGGGCAAAATATTTTAAATATAATCATATCTTCAAGTGTGAATCAAATCCACAACCAGTTGCATTTACTGTCAGTCACGTATTTTAAACCTACGCTCATTATTGTCTTATAAATATTTACAAAATCTGTTTAAAAATCTTTAATTGTTTCTCTATATTGTTTTAGAGCCAACAACATAGTCAATCACGTGCTATTGGGACATTCCTTGGACTGTTCCAAACTACCATGATTGTTTACATCTTCACGCTTTTTCCTGCATAGCAGGGCAGTCGGAGAGAACCTAGAGTCAGTAATAACACTACGTTCTCTATTTGCCGTCTATAGTCGCACGAGTGGATTCGACGCCGCGCTTTGTCTTGTTCACTAGAGCAAAGAAATGAAAATAATTTAAATATAATAATTCCCCAGTGACTTCCCGAGTTTAAATCGAGCCCACAAACAATCACGATTACAGTCAGACGCTGTCTCACTGCAGTAGGTTTATATTTGTTAAAAATGTTAAGAAAAACACGTAAATTCGCAATAAATTAAAGTAAAATATATACTTAATATATTACAACCGATTAAAGTAAGAGCCCTGTTACTTTAATAAAACGATGTATAGCGAAATGATTAAGCACGCGAACAGTCCTTATCGCATACAAGTTATATAGGAAATGATAATTAATTAATTCACAGTTTTTACGTCCCCATCTTGAGATAACTTTAACTGAGATAACGTGCCAATCAGTCATTGTGTTGTAAATGTTGTAGACTTGTCTAGTATTTTTGGCATATCCACCGACGTTGACACTAAACTAAAATTTTCCTATATTAACTATGTATAGGTTTAATTTACGTGGAAATCTGTGTGTGTGTGTGTGTTTGTTTAGATACTAACTAGCTTCTGCCCCCGGCTTCGTCTGATGATGTGTTGACAAGAAATATTTTATGTCCTTGTCAATCAATACTTTAGGCTATTAATATCAATTTCATCACACGGTTCAGCAGATTAGCAGTGAAACACCCATTTACACAGATAAACTCATCAGTGTAAAGGAGTTATATGCTCATAATGGAATATATTTTACTTAGTATTACAGTTCACATTCACTTATCATCGATACACTAGACTATAGTATTCCATTGATGTCATTCTTTTCGTAATAACTTTAAAACTATTCAAATTACTTTGTGTAAAGAACAAGTCTGTATAAAACTTAATAAATATCCTAAAATTTGCATTGTAATTAATAGCTCACTATTATAGCTCACTATTTTATATAGGTATATGCTGTCGCGAACTTCTATTTCGAACTAATTAAGGCAAACAATCCAACGGTACATTATCTTTGTGTAACTTCAACTGTTATTTTATATTTGTCGTTGTATTATGTACAAATTGCACAAAATCTTTATAAATTGTAGCTTGTTTGTAATTTTCATGTGTAAGATATATTACTGAAAAGTTTCATCCGAAACTGCGTATTAGAATCACAAACGTCCATACAACCATCACATTTATAATATTAGTATGATAACAAGTGTGTTTCAGTATTTGTATTAAATATTTATATTCAAACTCTAATTTATTTTTCGTATAGTTGGTGTAATTCCTTTAATCAATTAATTTCGATCACATATAACCGTGTTAATAAATAATTGATTAATAGTTATAGCCAGCAAAATACGATAAAACTACTGATACACTGTCACACTGTTTCGTATGTCCGTGTTTTGAGCTACAAAATATCTGTAATATTTTGTAAAGATAGATATAGAGTTAAATTATTATCAACGTAGCTTAAACGGTATCTTCCGCTCACGACATATAGGTCAAATTCCTCATTTGCCTATAAAACTTTGCGTTTTTGGTCACGCTTTTTCTATGATAGTTGACTTCCCTACTAAATTCTAAAACCCGAAGTTAAACGTCTTAGACGTTCACGAGAATAAGAATACCATAGGTGCTTGCTGCTTTACCCGCATGGTGTGGGAAATTGATTACAGCGAAAGTTAAATGATATTAAAAATTTTACAAAATAAGAGGCCTACTTTGTGAATATGCGTGAAACTAGTAAAAAAAGGATGTAAATAGTTACTCGATTTAGTTCGTCCAAGTTCGATGTACATATAAATAGGCGGAGAAAACAGAAAATACTGATATTTTAATGAAATTGAGGAAAATATATATATATATATATATATATTACTTGTTAAGCCTATTTAAGCATTTATGAACTCTATATTTTATTATCGACGGCATGTAACGCGATGGTGTTAATCGTGATAATGTCAGGATATTGCGACGAAAATTGGGTGGTTCGGTCTGTCAGTAATTGAAGTTATGCATGTTTAGAAATTAGTTAGAAATATAAATGCAATGCGGGAAACATTGTGAATTTGAAACATATATACTAGGAGATGTTTGTAGGCACCTACATGCATAAGCCATAACTGGCTTATTAATTTTTATTTCCGGAGATAGATAAAATCTTATTAATAAACTATTATAATGTGTTCACGCATGCCGTCACTTTACGCGTTTATCATATAAAGTACAAAATCACTTATCTCCGTCGTTAACACTCACGTTTGCACAACGTGTGATTTCAAATACAATAGGTACGTATGTTAAAATGCTTAAGAATTACTTAGGACAATGGTGATTTTGCTATCTATATATAATCGATATTTAAATATATATTTTTATTCTTACTTGATAATTATAATAATTAACATTGAAAATATACATACTATCAAATATTAGCGCCTAAAACTAAATATTAACACTTTCAAGGAGACAAGTGCTTTAGTTAGAAAATAGTTGAAAATAATGACAGAGTTTACGAAACAACAAGTTCTTACTTAGTAACTTTATATAATTCAGTTTATTTAAGTATTTAATATTTTGGCTATTTTTTTTTTAAGAAAGTTGCTATTTCTGACTAAATGTATTTAAGTTAAAAGCAAGAACATGAAATCTGGTTTATGTAGATAAAGATGTATTTAAGAATTAAGTAAACATATTCCGTATCTTATAATATATTTTGCTATTCTGATCGCCTTAGGTCTATCATATATGTGAATCATATTACATATAGTTATGTATTTATCGATAACATTTAACTTTCGCTGTAATCAATTTCCCACACCATGCGGGTAAAGCAGCAAGCACCGGTGGTATTCTTATTTTCGTGTCAATAAATGAAATGCTAAATGATATTTTGCCAGTACTTGGCCACGTCGACCGCCTCATTCGTTCCCTCAATCAGGTCGTGAATTGAACATGTGGATGGTCAGTTGGGACAGGTTCCAGCGGCGGTATTACACAATACTATAATTTTTTTACTGAAAGATAGATTAGGTAGATTTTTTTGACTTGAAAAATAGTTTTAATATATAAATTCCATTGAAAATCGAACTTGCGACTATTACGTAGAAAATCTCATAACTGCTTTACGATGTACTTAGACGTTTAGCTTCGGCCTTTAAAATTTAGTATTGAAGTCAACTATCGTAGAAAAAGCGTGACTCAAAACGCAAGGTTTTATAGGCAAATGAGGAATTTGACCTATATGTCGTGAGAGGAAGATCCAAGCTACGTTAAAACTTTTCATACGGTTAACTATATATATTTATTAGCTGTATAAGTGTTTATAGAAACTTAATTACATAAGTAACTGAGAATTCATAATTAGTAGATTCACCAAAGCTTAAAGCTTAAATTTTTTTAACTAATTTCGACGAAAAATAAGATTAATATTTAAGGGGATTTAATGGCGAGCTCTTACTTGCTATTCATGACCTACGATGAAGTACATTTGAAGTTTTTCTAAAGTACAATTATGATTTTTAATAATTTTTCGCCTATTCGCAATATAGCTAGTAGAGAGGCCGTTTTGTTACAATTTTTCTGTCTATACTACGTTCAATTACAAAAATGAATGTTGGGTGACTTTACTCAACTTTTACTCTGCCGGGAAGACCGTAGAAAAGCTTATTGCAAAATAAATCAAATAACTACAAATATTTCCCTGTGCAAGATTTCGTTCACTAAAATTGATGCTTATGCTCAAATTTTTAACATAAAAGTGTAATTGAGCAATTCCATTGCAGTAGAAACTGGAGTTTTGTTTTCAGAATAAAAAATGGTCGCTGTATTTATTACGACCTACATTGTGCTACACGTGAAACGTTAGAATGTTACTACCAATGTATATTTTCAAAAATGTTAACTTTTGATTTTCTTTTTATGACTTGAAGGATGTTCAATGAATTCGATAGACCTTTTAGAAATGTTAGGTTAGTGCGTAGACCTTGAATATGTAGTATAGTAGGTCAAAGTCAATGTGTTTTATCAAATATCCAGTTACGCCCAGCTTTATTAAAATCATGATTTGATGATGATTGGCATGATTGCCACCTGCTGAAAAGAAAAAAATAAGAAAGTAGCATAATAATATTTATTAATATGATATGTTGAGTTTTAAATTTATGTATATTGATTATGTAATTAGTTGTCAGAAAATTTCTCCAGTGCAGACGATACTATTTTTAAACGCGATATTATGATTATTATTGACACGTTATATCGTGATAAGTACATATACTATCCATTCCATGTGTTAAATAGTCATACAGGTTTTATGCTAATCAAGTAGTTACGTATTTTTATATTTTTTATACCTTAAAATTAATAATATTTGAATATTATAGGTAAGTTGTAAGGCAATTAACGGCTATTTGACCTTAACCTACTAAAACATAGTACTATAGACGTGAAACAACTAATGCACATACATATTTAATTTTACACATAAATGAACACAAAAAAGTTACATTGATGCGCTTTACATATATAAATATTGGATACTAGTGACTCGCGGCTTTGTAATTTAATTTAAATTTATTTTAGTATGGATGTAGGAATTGAACCAACGACCTGAGTTTTATGAATCATAACTGATAACTTTGATAATAAAGTATTATTTAATTGTTTACAGACAATGTCGAGAAGAAAATTATTAATAGGAGGAGCAGGTGTCGCGGGCGCTGCAATAGCTGGCTGGGCGCTCACTGCGGACGACAAGCCGGTACGTATCGAATTACACTTCATTGCGGAAATCAAGGCATCCTCTATATCTACGCCGCTGCATATTGCAATGTATGCTTGAATATTTTCTAAGTTGTTATTTGAATAAATTGTTTGGAAAAATATAATAGAGATCATTGTGGCACAGAGTTTAACAGCGATTGGTAGTGAGTTCGATCTCTCCTATTTCGACTCAGATGATTCAAATTCAAATTCTGTTCATATCTCCTCTCTGGTAACATAAAGCTTTGTTTACGATGGCCTGGAAATATAATAAATTCAACTACAACGACATAAGGAAAATGTTAAACACGATTCAATGTAGTAAAACGTAATTTCGCCATTAGTAGTATCATTATCTAACTGATACATATTATCAACACGTCATTTCTAATAAGATAAGAGTTTGGATGATAGCTACTGACGAGTTGCTAGGTCGATTAAGCATCTCATCAAATAAGGGGTGTATTGGAATGAAGGCTAAATCCTAATCATCTTATACGACCCAACATTTTATATTATATTATATTGACGAAATAAATAAACTACTATAATAGTTATGCTAACAAGTCAAGTTTGGTACTTCCATTTTTTTCAATTTGTTTAGAAACGTTCTGGTAAATCTAAAACAAACTCTTACCAGAGCGATAAAACATCTTATTTTCAAAAAAGACATATTTAGAAAACGTATAAAATTGTTAACGCAGCGGGATTTGAACCCGCGCCTCTTGAAAACCGTTTAAGCACTGTGACCGCTAAGCCATGCGTTCTACGTCAAGCCTCGTTAAAATTCTTATACGCTTATTACAACTTATATTTGTTGTTAGCGTCTCTGTAGAGATTTCTACAAATTTCTGCTACCCAAAGATTTTTCTACGAACAATCGTTTGGCAAGAGAGAATGCTATTTATCAAATATATTTTAACATGTTATTCGCACACTTAGTAAATTGAAAAGACATATTAAGACAACAAATTTGAACGTTGGATGTAGAGCGTCGGCTCTTTATTGGTGACGTAATCAATGACAAATGTAATTAGATATTTCATTTAAACTCATTAATTTTTATTTATTCATAGTATTGCCTATCCACGTAAGGCACTACAAAGTAAAAAAGTTAGGTATACATTTTTTTTACTTGCAACTTTTTACCTGTAAAGTTTTAAGTACAAAATATTTTGTGGTAGAATAACAATTGCAGGTAGAGAAATGTGAGGTTGATTTTTATTTTTTTTTATTTTCAGGTATCTATAATTTACATGTAGACAGTGTGAGCCATTTAGTTTAGCCTCCCAATCTAAGACCGAGTGGTGAACTTGACGTCACATTTTGTCTAACTAGACTAAGGAAAAGGTAAATATTCCTTATAGGAAATTCAACCCACAACAATGGTTTCATTTGGGCAATTTCCAACTAGTGACGCAGTTGATGTTTTTTTTCAGCTGCACACTTTTTCCCGCATAGCAGGGCACTCAGAGAGAGTCTAGTGTCAAGACACTTCGTTCATGTGGTTCAATTTTTAATTTCTATATTTTCGAATTGCAGCACTGGTACAATCCATCAACAGTAGCGGCTAAGGCCGAGCGTAAAAAGCGACCACTGCCTAGCCGCGCTGACCAAGTGAAGAGTCTGCAAGCCGGTCATGCATATGACGTGCTTATCATCGGTGGAGGCGCTACAGGCGCAGGGTGTGCCCTTGATGCTACTACCAGAGGTATACATTTTATTCTATTTCTATTTTGTAAGTAAATTTTATGGACGTATGTATAGCGATGTATTGATCTCGTTTCGCTCTAAATGTGTACTTAAATTAATTGATTTATGTTTTTAAGTCGTGTTGTCATATACTCCGAATAAAAACATCTATATCAATACAATATTGACGTAAACGTGCTTTCTAATTTGTCGCCCTTAATGCTAGAAATAGACAACATTAAATATTATTTAAGTAAATTAAATTATTAGTTGTATCCTTTTTTTATAGAATAACCAAAGGCTTTCGGTTGTAAGTATCTTATATACCTATGTAGGTATGTACCTGATACCATAAGTTTTGACATTAATTTTAACATGTAAATCTACAATACCTACCTTCTATAACCATCGATTAGGTACCTATATACCTATATACATATATGTCGGCGATAAGCCAGTACTTAGGATTCTAGAGTCCATTATGACAATGAAAATACACACTAATATTCCTTAGTTCGTACAATAGCCAGCACAGAATAACATGATTATTACAAAACTCACCGTTTCTATAGGCAAACAGTTTTATATTTTTGACAACTGCCACGTCCTTTACAACAAATAATTTAAATTATTTTCTATATTCGAAATTAATATTATAAAGAGGTTTATATTACTCCAAATCATTTATTTACAATAATGTTAATAAATAAACTTTTTATTTTACTAAGATTTCAAATCAAACAGTCAACACACTGTTTATAAAATATTAATTTAAATACATACCAAGTTTACAATTATATTATTATATCTTTCAATAAAACCATTACATATGATTTGCGCCAATATATACTATGTCACATTTTGTACACGTCACAACGGTGTATATTTCATCATATATGTACGTCAATATTATGTATGTGTCTAAGTATGTCATTTGTCATAATCTCTACGAGGTTCACATTTGTAAGTAGTATGTGCTACTGGCATAAATATGACACACCTATAATCAAATTGAACTAGAAACGTATTGACCTGAACGAAGCGACGTTATTTACTGGTTAACGCAATAAAACTTAGCGCTATCTCCTTCTAGACTACGAATATGAAAATTGGTATGTTTACGGGTACAATGTCTAGGCTAACTTTGAGACCTTGTTATTTGTTAATTAGGGTCAAGGTAAGTCAAATCAGAGCAAAAAACCTCACTTTTGTACAGCTCCAATAACACGGAGCTAATCATTAGTGTTTAATGTTCCAAACACCGATTAAAAATTTCAAGTTCGCAAGTATGAGTTTTTTTTCAGTCGAACGATAATTGTACAAAAAAAGTTCAGAGGAAAATTGTAGAGCTTGCAGAAGACTTTACTGTTTCTGAGATATAGTAATTAAAAATGTTTTTTTTTTTTTAAATTGGTACCTTTGTATAGTATTACAAATGTAGTATTTTATCGGTCTGATGGAAATATGAATCAGGACTAAACAACGATAGCTATTTCGTGTGACATGTCACATGGTACCTCGCAGGGCTAACGGCCCGCACCCTCCCCGCCTAAAAACGCCCGCTCGTCTTGCACATACTTGGCCATAATTTTGTTGCGGAGTTATGATATGTCCTAAAATATAAATTGAAATCAGATGATGTAAAGGGCGATTTTGATTCATATTAAATACTTGTGATCTATAAAGATTTATTTGAGTAAGGATTAATATCATGTTTATAAAAACACCTTCGCTAATAATGCGTAATTTTAAAACAAATTTCATTACTATAATAAGGTTATACTAAGTTTAACTTAAAAGATAGACATATGCTGTCGCGGACTTTGTTTTAGAACTTATAGAGCAATTCTATCATACATTATTTTTACGTAACTTTAACCGTTTAAGAAGCGTAAGCAACGAGAGTTGTCACTGGAGGAATATTATTTCCGTTTTTGCGATGTTTATAATTGCTAAGTTGAAACCCCTTTCAAATTTAAAACAAAAGAAGTCACATTGCAATGCGATTTGTATACGAGTGATCGGTTTACAGAATACATTTTCACTATTAAAACTCTTTGTACAAAAATGTGTTATGCATTAATAAGCATAATTAAGTATGATACGACTTATTGTTTTTAATTCTGTTAGAAATATAGAAAGATATAGACGTACGAAACATACTATTTCTATTAACTCAAGCTCTCTTCGTTTACCAATCAACTTAGATATAGGAACGTATTTCACCATACGAGGTTTTGTAGTAAATTAAACTATATGTATAATATACATATATGTAGGTATAAATAATTTAAGGACACGATGGCTATGAGTAAAGTGATTTAAAACATATACGAAAAAATACCAGACGAAAAAAAAAGTGACAAACAAGCGGAAAATATATGAAAAATATATTGTTTATATTATTTTCTTTACCGGCAGGTCTCCGGACAGCGCTGGTGGAAGCAGACGACTTCGCCAGTGGAACGTCTAGCAGAAGCACCAAACTAATCCACGGAGGTGTACGGTACTTACAAAAAGCCATTTTGCAGCTCGACTACGAGCAGTACAAAATGGTGAAGGAAGCGTTGCACGAGAGAGCCAATATGTTGGAAGTTGCACCGCATTTGACTAGACCATTGCCTATATTGTTGCCGGTCTATAAGTGAGTATATATTGTTTTAAATGAACCTGCGTTATATGTAAATTAAATGCGACGTTTGCTTTCTTCTTTTGGCTTGATACGCTGCTGTGTCTAAATAGTATTCCGCACGCAGAGATGAATACAATCAAATTATTTTCATTTCTCCACTCCATACGATTTGAAAAAAGCGGAAAGTGAAGTACGAAGTACCTTGACACTCGGTTTTCAAATTTTACAATGATTTATTGATCGGGCGCTACTTTTTTTTTTTTTAAATTGAACTTCGTTTCATTTCAATTGATACATTGTGTGATACATTGATACCGTGTGTCTAGATAGTTAGGTTTCTCTCATTAGAAACATATAAATTAACTAAAAAAAATGCACAAATATTTAAATACATTGAAACATATCCTTCCTTCAAGCACTCATCAAAATATGGCTGAAAGTTTAAGAACCTACCTTCAATTTAAACTATGAACTTTGAATTTCAGATGGTGGCAAGTTCCATATTACTGGTTCGGCATTAAAATGTATGACTTGGTGGCTGGAGACAGGAATCTTAAGAGCTCGTATTATTTATCTAAAAAGAATACTCTGGAACTGTTCCCCATGTTGAAATCCGACAATTTGTGTGGAGGCATCGTGTATTATGACGGTACACATTCATTTAACAAAGATATAGTTAGTAATCGAGAAAGATTCACGTATCTAAGATTATTTTTTTAGTTTATATAGTATTTTTCGTATGAGTTTGGTTTTAGTAATAATAAAATTAAGCTGGGTAATCAAATGTTTCAAATTTCAAATCTGTAGCTCGTGTAATTTTGGAGAGGTTTGTCACTTATATAGATGATAAACGTGACCAATCTGAGTCTTAAAAAGTATTAAAAATTTTGAAACACGCGCTAGAAATGAACTGATGATAGTTCTAGATGAGAAGTAGTATTTTTAAGCGTTATTTGAACAACTGAACTATAAGTATTATATATATATATATATATATATATATAATCTACACACAGGCCAACAAGACGACGCCCGTATGAACTTAGCAATAGCTCTCACCGCAGCGCGTCACGGCGCCACCATCGCTAACCACGTCAGCGTCACCAAATTGTACAAGACCGCCGGGAAACTTAGCGGTGCTAGGCTGAAGGTCAGCTATTTGTTATTTCAAACTATAGTTTTATTTAATTATCAATTAATGATTTAGCAGGAGTCAGGAAACTGATACCATTGTGACTCAGTGGTATAGTGACTGATTGTAAACGCGTCTGTTGTGGATTCGATCTCCACTCGAGAAATTGATTATATTTAAATTTAAAATTATCTTCATTTACCGGTTCAGCTAAAACAAACCGCAGTGTAAAGTTCCGCCTTCAACCCACAATGTCTCGATATCAGAAGGAAAGCGGAGATCGGACAGTAACTTGACACTATTTGTTCTTTGCCTCGCTGCTACGCGGTGAAAGCGTGAAGTTGAAAAAAAATATTATTATTTAGTTGTGTGAACACACTAGTAAATTTTTTCGCTGTTCAATTGCAGCCCATAAAGAACCTACTGGTTGGGCTGCTAGCCCTACAGCTTTCTTATAATTCCATAAATTAAATAAATATTTCAGGATGAACTCTCCGGTAAGGAATGGGACATCAAAGCGAAGAGTATAATCAACGCTACAGGACCCTTCACTGACTCCATCAGGAAAATGGATGACCAGACTGTTAAGGATATTTGCTGTCCGTCTTCGGGTGTACATATAGTATTACCTGGATATTACAGGTATTACTTTTAGGATGATTTTATTACGTTTTGGAGCTGTTGTGTATTTTAGACAGTTCTATACTCATATGGTCAAATATTTCGTTTAATAAGACGTAATGTTGAGTACCGCGACTCGACACACATTAAAATGGACAGAAAGTCCAAAACGGAATGTCTTAAGATTAGGTTTTTACTGCCTATTTTTAATAAAATATGAGATTTTTATGTTTACACCTTGTAGTTTCGCTCAAGATAGAACCTACAACCATGTACAGCCAAATATCTTCCAACTGTGCCATACTCAATTGATTTAGGTATATTTCTTAACTAGCTGTACCCGTGACTTCGGCAGCGTGGAATTCTATAATAAAAGTAGCCTTTGTTACTCTTTATTGCATCAGCTATCTACCCGTAGTGAACGTCCCGTCGAAATCGGTCCAGCCGTTCCGGAGATTAGCCAGAACAAATATTACACAAACAGACAAAAATTATTAAAAATGTGCATATATAACACACATATGCATTAAGGAAAAAGCGGTTACTTTAATATTACAAACAGACACTCCAACTTTATGCATTTGTATAGATTCGGATTGATTCAAATTATTCCATGTCTTATGGAGGCTTTTTTCCGCCAATCAGTGAAGAAGTTAAAATAATTTAAATATAATCATCGCACCGAGTGGGAATCGAACCCACAACCCATCGCCTCAACGCATGCATTAACATTAACTCCATACTCTCTAGTCCCGAGCACATGGGTCTGCTGGACCCGTCCACGTCCGACGGCAGGGTCATCTTCTTCCTGCCCTGGCTGAAGGGCACCATCGCCGGCACCACCGACCTGCCCTGCAAGGTCACGCACAACCCCAAGCCCACGGAGGACGAAATCTTGTTTATACTCACTGAGGTCAAGAACTATCTTAATCCTGATGTTGAAGGTATGCTGCGTTTATTTTCTACAGCTTCATGCTGAGGGAATACAGAGTCAAGACACTCTGAACTTTCCACTTTTAGCAAAAAATCGAGACATAGCGTTTTGAGTGGCGGAACTCAGCGCCGTGTTTGGTTTTATGAGTATATGGGAAGCAATAGTATGTAATCCAAAGTACACTACTTTGTATTTGTTCGAATTTAATTGTTCCTCCGAGTGGGGTATCTAGGTCACAACTATCGCTTTGGCAGGTTGAGCTGTATTAATGACTGCGTCACGGTGATCCCTCACACGATAGCATAAATTATCGATCCATCAAATATACTGACTTCTATTTTAAACATGTCCACCATTTGAGTCTTTTAATACTCATCAGGAATCGTTTATTTTATAATTTGTACTTAATATTAAATGTGTGTGATATGATTGTGTAATTTTATTAGCAAAATTTTCTGCTTATGAAGTCTACGTTTCTATACGTTTCTCTTTAAAGCTCTTTTTATTTATTCACTGCTATTTTTCTTAATACTTTTATGTATTTCTTAAATTTATCTATACTATTAAGCTATGTCACGTGACTGTGGACAGTGGGTTCAAAACATCACTGATCTACGACTATATAAAAAAAAACTGATTTTGACTATATATTCGTATACCTATAAAACTAACTAAATTCAGACTTTACCACACCATTAATAAAACATTTCATAATAATTTACTTTTAATATGCAATACAAATATACTTTACAAACTTTATAAAATTACAAACAAACAAACAAACAAAAAAACTAATAAAAAATTGTAAATAATATGTTTGTTAATATACCGATGCCGTATCGTAAAGTTTATTTTAAGTTTGCACACGTCTTACTTTAACATAGGGTATATAAAGTTGCGACAATTTACATTTTTTTATTGGTTTATTTTCCATCTTGTGTGTAATAGAACATACGTTTCTATTGTATCGTACAGCAAATGGTACCAACACTAGGTATTCCTATAATGTGAATGAAAAGAAGTTATTATGGTATGTTTGATTGCAAGGTATTTGGTTTTGTAAAATAAAAAGGTGATAATATAAATTGGTACCCACGGAACAGTGCGGCGCGGCGACGTGCTGTCGGCGTGGTCGGGCATCCGGCCGCTGGTGTCGGACCCCAACAAGCCGGACACGCAGTCGCTGGCGCGCAACCACGTGGTGCACGTGTCGCCCGCCGGGCTCGTGACCATCGCGGGCGGCAAGTGGACCACCTACCGCGCCATGGCCGCCGAGGCCGTCGATGCCGCTATCGAAAGTATGTATAATTATTAGTACATTACTATTTTTGATTCGAAAAAATTTTCTTTGTATTTTAACCATTTCCGTAATTATTTTTGATCATTATTATTGTCAAAAACAACTATTTTCAGCTCACATTTTTTCCGAAATCGAGACATTACTGTTAAGTTGCGGAACTGAACGCTGCGCTTTATCTTAGTCACCAAAGCGGGATTTTATATAATTTTTCACAACACATTGTGATGACTAATTATAAGATTGGCGTCATAACTCTAAATAATAATAATAAAAGAGAAGGTAACGGAACGTAATATCAATAATATTTTCGTACATTTTGTAGAATTTTGGTAAATAGGTGTAAAAGGTAGTATGTAGCGTTCCATAAGCGTAGGTTTCCAACCTGCTGCGTTCGATTTTCGATTTCGAAATGTGAAATTCGAACGGGTTCGAATCCTGCAGCGTTAAAAATTTTATACGTTCTCTTAATATATTCTTTAATTTCCTAAGTGCGTGATTAACACTTTAAAATGTTAAAAATATGGCTGTCTATACATTTCAGGCGCAAACCTAAAGCCTCTATTTAGGGAGTGTCAAACCGACGGGTTCCTGATCGAGGGTGCGCACGGCTGGACACCAACCATGTACATCAGGCTGGTGCAGGACTTCGGTCTTGAGATGGAAGTATGTCTTTGAAAAACTAGCATTTTGTCATGGGTAAAAATATAAACCCTAAAACATGATAGCTTGCAATACGAGTGTTTTCTTATTCTATAAAATAATATAATCTTTATATATTTTAACTAGATATGCCCTAGACTATGGAATTTATTATGTACATATTATATTAGTACACGCTACTATTTTTTAACAGAGTTTGCCTTCTGATCAATTTTTGTAAACTTTCGTTATGTACACTAACTTGGCCTTTGATTTATTATTAATAATTTAATAAAAACTTAAATAAAAAGTTGATGAGTGACATATGTATATATTGATACTTCATCAACTTGGTTTCTTATTTTACAAATATAGAAATATACAAAACAAAAGCATTATTTATACTAAAATATGTTTTTTTATCTATAGGCTGCTCAACATTTGGCCAAGTCCTACGGCGTAATTCGCGCATTCGCTGTTGCTAAGATGGCGGCAATGACTGGAAAAAGATGGCCCATTATTGGCAAGAAAGTCCATCCCGAGTTTCCATATATAGATGCGGAAATTAGGTGTCAAATTATACAATTTACTATAAAAAATTTGTTCCTTTAGTAAATAATTAGTTATGACGAATTTAATGGTTAGATTTTTGAGTTAGATTCCAAATTACTGTTTAGATATAAAAATATTTTCCTTATTCTTTATAATTCAAAATAAAATAAAACAGATCCAAGGTTTATTCCGCTGGTGTCTAGACACTACGTCTTCTGCTCTGACTAAAGACATTTTGTGTTACGTATTGGAAATTAAATTAATTAAAGTATAATCAATATTTCTCACGACTGGAAAACCAAAATCACAGGCTAGAATCATCAAATTTCAAGACAAGAGGCTAACTTACGCACAGAATAAAAAAAAGAAATTAATATAAACACTAATATCTTTGAAGACCTATAATTCAAATAAAAAGAAAAGAAAAGCGGTTAGCTTTACGCTTTTCCCCGCAAAACAGAGTAGTCAGAGAGAACCTAGTGTCAAGTCACTCTTTCTCCACTCTCACTTTGACATTGTGTGTTGAGCGGCGGAACTCAATGCAGCTCTTTGTCTTAGGTACGAGAGTGGAGCAATGAAAATATTTTAAATATCATATAATAAATCATTCTCCATTCGCAATTACATATTTACAGTATACGCTGTAACACTGCAACTGGCAACTTTATTTATTGATTTGTAGATACGGTGTGCGTGAATACGCGTGCACTGCGGTCGACATGATAGCGCGTCGCCTGCGCCTCGCCTTCCTCAACGTGCAAGCAGCGGCGGAAGCTTTGCCCGTCATCATAGAAATCATGGCTGAGGAGCTCAAATGGTCTGATGCTGAGAAACAGGTGAATTTTGCCTTCACGCTTCACGATTGTTCCGCATAAGAACCCTCCTATAGTCAGATAAGAGGGTCGGCAGATATGCCATTGTGGTGCAGTGGGACAGCGTCTGATTGTAAACGCCTCGTATCTAAGACAAAGTGCTGCGTTGCTTTACGCCACTCAACACGCAATGTCTCGATTTCGGGCGGAGAGTGAAAACAAAGTCTTGTCACTAGATTCTCTAAGACTACCGAGCTGCGGGAAAAAACGTGAAGCTGAAAAAATATGTTTTCTCTATTTCTTTACAACGCCCGTAATGCTTTATATGAAAGATGGGCTTAAGTGAAATAAAAAATTATTACCTTTGTTTTTATTGTTGATTTTATTTTTATTATATATTTATATTTTTTAATATTTAATTTGCTAAGTTAGGAGTGGTGCTAACTCAGCAAATTAAAAATGAACTAGCAAATGCTGTGGAGGTCCACAGCATTTTTAAAATAGTTTTTAAAGCTTTATATTCTTAAATTAAAAAAATAGTTAATAACTAAATGCGTATTGTATCAATAGGTGTTTTATGCTATATAAACTAAAAACACAAATCTATTAATTAAATATTTTTGAACTTTTGAACTTACCCACAGAAACAAACCAAACAAGCAGCTGAGTTCCTAGCCAACGAAATGGGACAAATGGTGAACAGGGCTAGTAGGGACAAGATACCTATCAACCTTAGCAAGGACGAAATACAGACATACATCAAACGCTTCCAGATCATAGACAAGGATAGAAAAGGCTTTGTGTCGATTAACGATATTAGAAGGAGCTTGAAGGTTTGTTATTACTATAAAAATTGTTTTAAATAATAAATTAAATTATAGATGTAAAATCGTTAAATATTTTAAATAAATAATTATTAAGTAGGTAAACTATTTAAAAAAAAAAGATTATTTTGGGAACTACAGAACCGTATTTCTGGTTTTAAGAAAAGAGACAAGAGGTTCAAAGTAAAACAAAAGCCTTTATATAAGCAGATTGGAAATTGGGGTATATTACAAGGTAGTGAAGCCAAATATGGCAGAAAATAATTATTAAAAATCATTCGTAAATCAATACTGTTATAGAGTATGGGAGTGAAACCGTCTGACGCCGAAATAAGTGCAATTTTGTCTGAAATAGATGTCACATATCATGGACAGTTGGAATTACAGGATTACCTACAGGTAGACAGGATGTCAGTCATGTCAGGGAATAAGGGATATATGTTGCACCATGGTGTTATGTTGTGTCAGTCAGTCTTCCACAATGGGTCTAGGGTGAAAAAATAAACTTTATAGGCAACAGAAAGTCTGTGTGAAAATAACCTTAGAAATGATTCAACGAAAATTACTAAATAAATAATTTTATCACAATTTATAACAAGATACAGTAAAAAACAATTTCGTACAGACTATCTTATTCTATGTTAACACATAAAATTCTAAGTTTATGCAAAAAAAAATGTTGCACAAATTTAGAACAAACTGCTATTTACTGAATTTATACAATGTCGCATGTAACGCATAGAGCTTGAATATTAAACAATTACAGAACTACGGCGAGGATGTGACAGGTGAACAGTTACACGAAATATTGAAGGAGATCGACACTAATATGAATGGACAAGTAGAGCTCGACGAGTACCTACAGGTCCATAGCACCCGCAACTATTGCATGACTTATTATAATAATATAACTATACATAATATATATTATACTAGCATATACACCGCTAGCAATGCATGAATTTAGTAAAAAAAATATTTACACTGAATAATCTAGTGCTTCTTATTCAAGATAAATCATTCCTTGGATGCAATGATTCATGATTAATCACTTGTCTAGATTATTTCATTTCCTTATCCTGTTGTTGACCTCAGCTTGTGTGCTTTTAATGTTTGCTTCAAATTCCTAAAATACCTATAACATACCTAGCTGTAATTACTAACAGTTTGTCCATTTCAATATAATTTACTTGATTTACAATTATTATATTTTTTACCTATATAGTTTTTTTTTTATATATTTGTATGATTCTATTCTATAAATTTTTTATTTTCTTAGATATCATAGCCTTTTAGTCTAAGTCAACTAAAATCATTTTCTCCCTTATTAATATATTAAATTAGCTTATTTTTTTTTATGTATAGATGATGTCAGCTATCAAATCAGGTCATGTGGCATATTCTCGTTTTGCCCGTATGGCTGAGATGGAGGAGCAGCACCATGAAAGAGAAGTGCTTAAGAAAGAAATCACTGTTGAAAGAAGCGGTGGAGGCTTGTAATCAAATGTCAGTTCTTAATACATTATATATAATAAAGAAATAGTTAAAATAATAATTGAATTAAACATTCCTTATATATTTATAGAGTATTACCTTTTCTTTACAAATAAAGTTTTATTACAAATCCCATTGTAATTTGTGTTCAAAATATTTAATCTGTTAATTTTCATATATTTCTTAACATAATTTTATATTATATATTAACACAATTAAACTGAATGTTTCATAATAAATACATGCAAAATAAAAATACATGATTAATTATACTATTTTCTTTTTTACAGATAAATCGAATAAATTGCAACAATGTAGTCATAAAGATGCATTACTAAGTATTACTTATGAAAGCAAAACCACATTATAAATTATTTAATTTATTATCATAGTTGTAAACACACCCAATATTTATAGAACTCTGTTATGTACTTAGTATATTTTTGTTAAATTTAATTATGACATTAATTGTACATAAATGTAAAATATTTGAAGAATATTAAAAAATATCATACAGTGGTGTTATAATTCCAATTCATATAAAAATAATGTAAATTATTTGTTAATTAGTTTCTGTAGTACTTGTTCCATATTAACGCAAAGAAATATAAAACACCATAAAGTCATAATAAGTCTAAACTAAATGTGATTTGTTTTGATATCGTTATAATGAGTACTTTTAGAAGATTTATATATTAAGAATATTATTGCGCATAGCGTGTTTTGTTTGTAAAACAAGTTTTTGATTTATATAATACACATGTCCTTTTTGTTTGTGCAATAAATATAATTGAACTCCAGAAAGTGTTTTATTTAGAATGATAAGACGTAGTATAAACAAAAAAAGTGATAATGAAGAGTAGGACTAACGTACAATAGTTAAAAGTATTTACAACTAAAATGCAAGATTAAGTTTTAAATACACACCAATCCACATGAAATTAATTTATGTTAAAAAGCAGATTTTATAAGTTCGAATACTATAAAGATTCAAAATTTGTAAATTTCACATTACAATGACAGATAACACTAATGAAATACGTGATGGATGATTTATTACATAAATATTTGTACATCTGACAACCATAGACCAGAAGAAAAATGAATCAATGAAGTGACATAGTTTCCAAAAATATTTAAGTAAATCCGTAAATTATAATATTTATAAAAAAATGTATATATTCACAAATATTTACTATAAGAGATAAGTATACTTTATAAAAATAATCGTATAAATTTATAATAATTAGCAAATTCATAATTCATACAAACTTTTTCGTGATTTTTCCACTTCATAAAGCTTACTTGGGAGAAAGTTAATGTAACTTACGTGATTCGGACGTAGGGCGGTGGTAACGCCCCCGCGGCTTGCTATGACGGGCGGGCGGTGGGTGGGCGCGTCTCTATCGGGTCTTATGAATTTTTGAAACGTAACACCTGAACGTTGTATAGTTTGAAGTGCTTTTTCTATAATTATGCGTCATTAGTTATATGTTGATTTTAAATAGTATTAAACATAGATATATCACTCTCTAGAATAAAATTTTGAATAATGTATAATCAAGATATAAAACCGAAAAATAATAGCCTTAAGCCTTGAGTTGTTATTACCTACTAGTTACTTATGAAAGTTGGTAACACCTGTTTTTCCCACGTTCGAATGTCGATATATTTATGACAGTACCTATATGTAAAAAAACTTAAGCTACTATACAGTAGTATTTCAATGAAATAAAAAATATTTTTTTCTAATTCACATGACATTCTTTGTACTTTACGAAAATAATAGATTATGGTGCTCATTACTATTAGGGTTAAATATATTCAATTTCAACCATAATGCTTGATAATAAAATGATACAATGTTTTCTGATCTGAGCATTTTATGATTTACTCATAATTTTACTATCTTTTAATTAAATTTATCATTATTTACCTATAAAAATGTAATTGGGAAGACGGGGGTTTATTCAGACGGGGGTTTATACACGACTAGTCGGTTTATTTGATTACAGAATTATTGAATTAAGAATAAAAAAATTCAGTTTAATTCAACATTCAACTAAATCTGACGAGCAAGAAGCAGAAATCAGGCATGACGTTACAACAAAAAGTACATACCCGCTTACTGTCAACAAAGATGCTTTCGACACTGGCAGATTATTTTACGCCTGTCATCACAAAATCAGGCAATTAAATAAAACAAATAAAAAAAGATGTTTAGAAAAATACTACTGTCAGCCTTATTATGTCTTAATATATAAACTTTCAGTTGAAGTAAATTATTGTATATATTCTTAATGGCACTTTGTAACATAAATTAAAAACAAAATTAACAATGTGAATTATATATTTCCTTGATAAGAGACCGTCGTTAATCATACACCTATACCTGCCTATAGGTGTATCGTTACCTACATTACATAGTTAGTTAGCACAGAGTTAGCATATGTTTTTTTCGGATTATTAGGAAGAATCTTAAACTTAAAAAAAAAATTTTTGCTGATTTCGTATAGGTAAGTAGATGAAAAGTATATGTTCGTGTGTGACATTAACTTCAGTTAGTGACTTTGCAAGATATAGGGATGAGTCGATTGCCTATTATTTGATTATTACAGATTATTAGAAAAACTATTCATGTATCTATAGGTATCCTGTTTTTCAAAATTGGAAGATTTAAGATAAAAGTACCCTCGAATACACTATCGTAAGAACAATAAGCATATTTTGTTGGAATATTTTTTTTAGATTCACAAGTATCAATGTAAGTATATCACTTCCTACTGTTCGATGTAGCTCAAAATTTTGCCCATGTGCCCGAATCACATGATAACATACATAACATACACCTGTCCTTGTCCTGTTAAATTTTTATTACAGGTATTATGATAAATCTACATATTAGTATAGTAAGTTTATTATAAAGTTGAACTGTTAATGCAAATAAAGCTTTAAGTGATTTCAAATTAAGAAAAAAAGTGCTATTAATATTACCTAATTCAAATTCAACTTCACAAATAATCACTTGTAGGTAATATAATTGTAAAGGTAAGATTATTTGTAAAGTTAATTCGCAAAACATCTATTATTTTGATCTCTGTGATCAAAGGTACAAGCAGGTACAAATCGTTCATTTTAATTTGGTACGTAGATTTTAACTGGTAGATACGGTTTTCTTGTTTTTTTTTTCACTGTTGGTTACATCTCTACTACATCATATGGTATCTAATAAATTTCATACAAATCTTCTACATTTCTTACCTTAGTGCTGACATATATTTTTCTTTTATCGGGGAATTCACTATGGGTCAAGCTTAAAAGGTATAATTCTTCACACATTGTTCGAAGGTAGAGGGGGTGTGGTACTACTATGTACTCTACCTTCCGCCCATTTAAAGGTATTGTTGCCCGATTAGAATCGCCGTGTGATCTCGACATGCAATGTTGAATCCACCATGCTGGCCATTAGTAGGTTGCAACAAGCGTTGCTTTAATATAAACTTACAGGATGTGAATCCACATCCACACAGTACAATTATGCATACCTATCCTATCTACCCAGAATGGCATTATTTCGTTAATAATGTAGCATGTATCGACCAGCCATTCAATGCCTTCTCGTGCAACTAATATGGGAATGTTAGGGGTGACCTACTTAAGCTTGCCTTGACATAATATAGTATATTTGATGATTTTTAAGATGATGCACTAATTAGTGACAAGATGCAACGTGATTCTAGCTAGGGCGTGTCGAGCGGGGGGCGGGTGGCGCGGGCGGTCCGGCCCGCCCACCATCACTTCCGTTTCCGTCATTATGCTGCAACCTTGCAGCTTAGCTCAATATGCATCATGATCATCTGTATATGAATCATAATTCGATCATAATGTATCACTCATAGATAGAACTACTGCAGTTGTAAATGTAGAATAACCCTTGTCAGTATGCAGTATCTAAAAGTTCATGTGTTTTACAGTTAAAGAACCATTGTCATAAAACCAATATTTGTTTAGTAAGCTTTTGAATTTAGGTACCTAAAGGAATTTAGTGCTAAAGTGCAAATTTTTGGAAGTTTCATATTATTGATACTAAACATTAAAAGATATTGATGCTAAACATATGTTCTAAGCTTCATTGGTATTGTATGTAACAATCATTTTTAAATATTAATACGTATCCACTACCCGTTCTGGAATACCCATTTATGAATAACCTTAAGTATGATTTGTTATATATAAGTTTAAATATGAGGCTATTGCTATATAGAATTATACTAACAGTTAAAATCAGAATAAAACTTAAGAAAAGCTCTAAAATGGTAAGAGTATTTAATTATATAATAAATAATTTTAAATTTGACCAAAAAAATTTAACGTTTTAGCTATAGTATGTCTAACTTGTTATTCAAAACATTGATGCCAGAAACACTTTTCATTTGACATTGAGCAATACGATGATGATTTCATCGGTTTCGTCCATCGGCTAATTAAGTATAAGCAAACTATCACGTCACTCTGCTGCCGCATACCGCGCCACACAACGTAGAAGTACACCCATAATGGAATTAGTTTAAATTAACAATGCATTAAATTCATGGACTAAATGTATTTAAATTTGATCTATAATATAATAACAAATAAGATCGAAACTCATGTTTTGTACTTATGGATTGGTGTTGTCTAGGAAACTCGTGTTAAAAAGAGTTTTATGTAATGTAAAATGAACACTAATACTTTATATTAAGACTTAAAATGCTTTATCAAAGTTGCAGATAATTAAACCGGAGACACGCGCTCTCTCGGGGCGGCTGCTCATTCGTGCATAATGGACTTGGGGCAAACACGACTGACGCTTGACAAAATGTGGCTCGACTTTCACTCTCATTTAAGACCAGTCTGCAATATAATGAATAATTTTATAATTGATATTACATTAATAGATCTACCGGTTATTTCAGGCGACTAAATTTATAACTGCATGTTTATATTTGAAAACAATCGATTTTTCAAAAATTTATATCTGAATATAGGACTTCTTTGTTATATAAATCATATGTGATATATAGCTTTTTTAGATGAGACAGAATATTAATAAGGTAAACTTTTCTGCTACACGACAAACAATGATTACACGTAAGCTGCAAAGACAGCTATTACAATCTCTGTACATATTTGTATACAGGTATATTTGTATTTGTATCTAGGTATTTTTTTCGAGGGGACGCCTTCGTTATAAATCATATTCTTCACTTAACGTGACTATTCACTGGTATTATCAAATCTATTGTTTACTAGTTGTAGCGCATAAGATTTAGCGCGGTAAGCATTGTGACATGTGTATTTTTTACCCGCCCAAGGAGGCCGCGGACGCGAGGTTATACACCCATTATTACGTCCTTCCTACTTTCAATTATTATTATCGGGCGGTGGCGCCGCACCCGCGACGGGGAGGAGAAGAGAGGCGCAGCTGCTGCCTACCAATAATCAAGACCTGTCTTTGTACGAGTGAGACGGAGCTAATGACCCTCATTTAGCACTATTGCGCTTTCTTTAGATGGCACATGCAGTCTCAAGAAATATTAAAAGTTATTATCACACCTTCATAAAATCAGGTCGCTTTTAAAGAATGATCCACTATACTAAAAAATATCACAAAATTTAATAATAACGCGACGTACACGACCGCGATAGGAGGCGGACCTCCGAAGTTTGACGATCGTTTTCGTTTTCAATCGTCAGTTTGCTCGCCGCAGTTTGGCGGCCGGTCGTGAGGATGGTGCGCTCTGTACGTGAACAAAGGAAAATAATTGTTTGCAAGTGTCAAGTGGATAATGTCGTCTGAGCCTTCAAAAGTGACAGTGGAATATATTAGTGAGGACAAAATTATTAAGGTAAACTGTGAAAGCACCGTGGCTATAGTGTTATTGTGTAACAGATTGGACGCTAACGGGCAGCGTTCTCGTGTGTCGGTCGGTGCAGGGGGAGGGCGGGGCGAGTGCGGCCCCGGCCGTGTGGGGCCCGTCAGGCCACACGCAGGAGGTTGTGACCGCTTCGTGAGCTACTCCCTTGACGAAACAGCATCAACATCCTCTTTCGAATAGTCTGTCACAATAGCTGATTAATCTTAAAAATGTCATTATATCAGGTTTATGATTAAATGCTAACTTTCTAAATGAGCAGATGTACACACGTTAAGAGTTATAGATATATACATTTCGCCATTTTGTGTACTGATATTAAAAAGTACATTTTGTGCATACTATGTAAAAGATGTTTCAACAAGGAATTCAATTTAATATTACAGTATTAAGCTCAAATCTAACCTAGTTATAAATGCGTGAAATCAAAGTCACGCGATTCAAGGTGGGTGGATCAAAGGGCGGCGGCGGCCTTGAGTGCGACGACTCCCGGCTCACGGCACTTGTTAGGAAAAGGCGTGTCAACTCTGTACAACTACGATTCAAAATAACAAACTTAAGAAATTTTAATAATCTAATAAATAGTCCACGTGAAAATAATCCTAGTAATTAAGAATTCAAGTAATTTACAAATAGCCAAAATTAAAAAATGTTTATTTTTTTTAAATAGTATGGTTATTGTTTGTTTATGGCTTTTGATTAACAATTAAATGCTTAAGATCTGACAAAATAGCCCGAATAAATAACGGACAAATTGCAAATGAATATGACTAAAATAGTACATGATAGTAATAATAATTTTACTGTTATTTTTTTTAAAATTAACGGTTTAAATTTTGAACAATATGAATTGATATGTAATACACCATTGTATAATCTTTAAATGATTTATACAGTTATTCATTTTAACAGTGGTTAAAATTTCTAACAAAAAATATTTAAAATCGTTGCGCGCGAAAGCTTTGGCTTGGTACGGCATTAAATCACCCCTTGTGTTCGCGCTTTTTCTCATCTTTTTGTTCAGCTGATGTCTATTGATTTGCGTTTGAGACTTCCCCTCCGCTCGCTAGTGCATCTATGCGATGTTAAATTGATAGGAATTATGACTTTTAAAAAACATTTTATGTCAATTTATAGATTATAAAAACGAGATAATTCATTATGAAAAACAGAACTGACAGTGATATTATATGTCAATATAAAGTTTGAAAAAATACCATGCATTAAATAAATATTAAACTGTATTACAATTTTTATAATGAGCTTTTATTTAATAATAAATATGTTGTACCTAAGTGTAAACACTTAGGTACAACACATTACCACCATTCAATTAATTAAAATTGCATTCATTTAATTAAGACAAATATAATTATAATATAATATTTTCAAGAATAAGCCTTTTTTTGCTTATTGACAATAAAGTTAATGTTTATAGTAAATTTTTTAAAACACCTATAAAGTAGTAGTATTATCATTTAATTTAGCTCATTTACAAATAAATACATTACCTTTTTTTAGAAGTGTCGTGTGTAATAAACAAAGTTTTGATTATTAAGTATAAAGTGGCCCATCTCTATCAGTATATCTCTATATCATCTTTTATGTATATAAATATCTTAAATTTACTAAGTGACAATTTCCACAAAAAACGTGAACGAGGATGGTGAATGTTTCATATAACTAAATTTAAGTAATTAAATTGTAACAAACAATGAAAATACATTTACAATACATGTATGCCTAAATAAAATATATTTGAAAGTATCTTTCTAACTGTTAGGAGGGTAGCGGCACAGACTCACCCCTAGCATTATTGGCTGCCACTTGCAGCCGTCTTGGTGCCACCACTATGCAGACCGAGCAACAGGATAAGGACCAACAACAACAGCAACAGCATTTTAGTAAGTTGATATTCTAGGCATAAATAAACGTTGCATAAATTTTTCCTACTTTTCAAGAACACTTGTGACGGCTAGTATAAATGTTCTTTTCTTATATATATATATAATATTGATTTTATCTGAACCATAAAATAACTACAGGTCCACAACAACAACAACAGCAACAACAACAGCAACAACAGCAACAACAACAACAACAACAGCAACAACAACAACAACAACAACAACAACAACAACAACAACAACAACAACAGCAGCAACAACAACAGCAACAACAACAGCAACAGCAAGTGCAACAAGCGCAGCTCGTACAGCAACAAGTGCAAGGAGATGCGGCGACACTAGCAGCAATACAGCAACAGTATCTACAGCAGCAGCCTCAACTGAGGGTAATCAGTACTGCAGTTGTGCAACAACTTCGAGCACAAGGACTCTCTGTAAGTTTTTATACACAAATGTATTGTAAATAATATAATATAATATAAAAATGGTGAAACAACTATATTTCACATTTTTAATATAGTATGTAATTATTGTTCTACATAACAATTTATATAAAATATTTTAATGAATCATTTTGATTTATTATTAATTAATATATCTTCGAACAATTTTCACTCGTCTAAAGTCACAAGTATATTATTGTTAAGGCCAAAACAATAACAAATGCTTTTCACAAATATGAGTTTCAATTTACATAACTAATGGCTTATCATAGTATTTTACAAAATTTACTGAGCAGTGTTTACTGCTACTAGTTCATTTATATGCATGACTCTGGCACAATATTTTGCATCTACTATAGCAAAACTAAAAAATGTCATAATATACAAATATACACTTGTACTGTGTGTACTACCTTATAATTAGTTAAGGCTAAATCAAAAGTATCTTAAATACAAAATTCAATTAAATAACAGGAAAACAGAAAGGAAAGGTCTTTGTTTGACAACACAATAATTTATTTACATTGAAATGCAACTTCAAGGAGCTATTAGCTGTATACAAGCCAATGACTAAAGCTAATATACAATTTATAGCCACTTTATTTATGCATTCATTGAATTGACGCTGTGGTATAATTTACTTCACCTTAGCATAAGGAGATTATGATGAATTATTTATTGACTGGTGGTCATTGTTGTTTATATTTAATTATACTAATTATTTCAAATATATTGCATAATTTCTCATATTATTAATAATAATTTTATATTATTATGAAAATAACTAATTTTATGTCTTAATTATAAAAATATTAATAAAAATATGTCAGAGACTATGTCCAGGTATATTCTTTGTTTAAATTATTAAATGTAGAAGAATGGTTGAAGCCACTTGAACTTACAAGTTCTACTTTTAGTTAAAAAGTAATATATTATAATGACAAAGCAAACACACACACACACATATTGAGCAAAATAATGAGAAAAAGATATCAAGGACATACAATGTAGCATTGTTTACCAAAAATAGAGCTGATGTCATACTATGTATTTTTTTCATAAATTAGACAAGTTTCTGTATATAGAATTATTCCCTATACATCAAAGTATGTAGTAGTTTATTAACCATTGAGAGCAACTTAGTGTTAAGGCTCTTCATTCTCTACTCTCCGCCTGCAGACATTGCGTACTGATTGGCGAAACACAACGCTGCACTTTGTTATAAAAGAGTGGAGAAATGAAAATAATTTTAATACTATAATTTTCTAAATTGAACCCAGAACCAACTTTTGCGTTTAAAGTGCTGTCCCACTGTGCCACGATGGCCACAATATAATAATTCAGATGCATTTATGTATTTTATGCTTTATATTCTGTCATATTATATTTTCACATAATGATACTCCAACCAAATGAGCATATGGTTAAATTGAACAAAGTCAATAAACAAAGTATGTAGAGTACTTTGTTTATGAAATCTATTTATACCTACAATGTGATATAATTTAAGACAGGTACGATTTAAACTAAAAGGTCACGTCGTAACATTCAAATTTGGAAAAAAAATCACTAATAAAAAAATATTCCAATGTTTAAAAGGGCCCACAACTTTTGAGGTGAAAGTAGTTATAAAAATATATTTTCAAAATTTTATGACAAAGAAAGTTGTTTAGTCAATCACAATTTAAATAAAATATTTATAAAGCAAAAAAAATTTTTTTACAAAATGGTCAATAAATGTGTGATTTAAAGTGTATGTGTTTATATGCACTTGATATCTTTATTTGTCACCTTTATTCGTGCATTTCTTTTTTTTTCTGGAAAAAGCGTGAAGCTGTCACGCTCTTTCTCCGTACATTATTGTAGTCAGACCTAGTGTCAAGACACTCCGTTCTCCACTTTCCGCCCGAACTCGAGACATTGTGTGCATTGTCATATGATTATGTCATATATTTATAATTAAATATATATGTTTTCAGGGTAATGAATTGTCAGCGGCGATAGTGAATGCAGCGAGTGCAGTACCAAATGGCATACAAGTTCAGCAACCGCAGGTATATATTATTAAAGATTATTATACATATCATTTTATATATTCGTATTTTATTTTCATTTTTCAAGAGATTTTTTTTCATATATTATTCCTGTACCTGTCCAGTACAAAATATATATTTTTTAACTTGACGATTTATTTTGTTTGGTTTTGATCATTATATTAATAAATAAAAGATTAATATGCAAACTTTTGACAATTTTTTTATGAAAACGATGTAGATTGAGGAGTATGAAATATGACATTTTTTAAACTGTATATAAGGTACAAAAATAAACAATATGTTATACACTCTACCAAATTTTTACTACATACTCGTTTTACGCCAATTTTACTCGACGATGTGGATATTAGTAATTATCAAACCGCGTTTTCCAGGTAATTTCTATGCAACAGCTACAATCATTGCTGGGCGGGGGAGTTGTATCGAGTAGTGAAGGCGCTACTTATCAGAATGCTCCTCAACAGTTACTACAAATACATCCACAACTTTTACAAGTAAGTTGTTTTTTTTTTATTTTCATCTTTGCTTACACAATATACATATTGTTATGAATTAAATATTTATTACTTTAATTTTTTCACTAACTTTTTGTTTTTAAATTATTATACAATGGCAGCAAGTTACAAAAGTGTAATAAACTGTCAAAAAGTGTATACATATTTTTTTGTAAATATTAATGAAAAATTCTACTTATAACTAGAAAACTTTCTAATTATTAATAACAAATCAATGAACCACTATAATTTTAATTTCTTTAAAGCATGTATAGTTATATTTTTATATCAACTTCATGCTTTTTCTCGCATAGCATTATAAACATAAAGAAACTAGTCACGCCATTCTCTACTTTTCGCTCGAATTTCGAAGAAAATTTCGCGGATAATGAAAATATTTTAAATATAAATCATACTTCCCTGGAGTGGGAATCGCGTTTACAGTCAGACGCTGTGCTTTTTATTTTTTTTAAATGTTTTTTTTGTGTTGTTTCGTAGCAGCAAGGCGGCGTAGGCGGTGTGGGCGGCGTGTACGGCGGCTGCGTGGTGGGCGGCGTGGCTCCACTGCAGACCGTCACTGTTGATGGTCAGGATGCACTATTCATACCTGCTCATCATGCTCAGGTATTTTGGAGTTTGCTTTAAAATTCAGATTTGGAAGATTTGCTTAACAACTAGAACGCAACAAGGACTCGAACCCGCACCTCTTGGAAAGCGCTCTGACCGCTAAGCCATTCGTTCTTTCAAACTTTTATAACTAGTAAATAACACTTAAAATGTTAAAAGATTTCAAATTGTAAATAAGTTTAGCGTCTTATATCTTCTGTGTATAGCAACAGAGGAATATAACCTAATGTTAAGGCCATTGTAAATTGTAAGTTAATTTAACTTTATATTGGTAGCTTTTTAAAATTTACAAGTGTATTACAGTTTATACGTAACCTTCCTTCCAGTCTTAATATATTAATTATTTTATTTAATATATTATCGTCGAGCTGCAAAAAAAGTTGTATGATTTTTCATGTTTTCAGAATTTCTCTGGGATGGGTCAAGTGAGCCTCGTGAATGGTCAGCTAGTAAGGACACCGGTACTTCCCGCTGGTTTCCTGCAGAATGTCATGCATTTGCCTACAGGTTTGTTTATCATATTTAATATGCTTATTTAAAATAAAAATCATCTTTATTTTAACTGCTTGGGATATTTTTGGAACTTTCAATAATTTTTGCTTTATGCTTCTATTCACCATTAATTTTCATTGCTAACTCTGCATTTACGTTGATTTTTATATATTTTTAAATAATTGTTTTGATAATTTATTTTGCGAATATTATAATTTGAAATTGTTATTTTTATTATGATTTAAATAAATTTAGCTTGACTATTTCACTTTAAAGAATTGTTATATTCTTTTCTTATATAACATTTTTCATATGACTACAACTTAACATAAAAAGTACAGTTGATATAAATTAAAATGCTACTTTTTAATAAACGCTGTAAATGATTATTTAAAATAATTATGATATGATTCATTATGCAATAAAATATAAACATACAAATTAAAACGAAAACGAAGACCACCATAAGATATACGAATAATATATAAACTGTTATTCACAACTCCAGATATGAAAAACATTTTGAGGAAAGGTATAAAAATTTGAACGCAGGGAGATTCGAACCCGCGCATATTGGAAACTATCCAAGCGCTCTGACCCTGAGCCGTGCGTTCTACATCAGGCTACATCGAAATTCGTATATGCTTGTTACAACTTATTTTTGTTGTTATCATCTCTGTAGAGTAATATAACAATATGGGTGGCACAAATCACGCACGCTTAACCAATACTGTCATACTAACTGTTTTCTATTTCCGCTCGCTTGCCCTGACAGAGCAACAGGCGACCGTCTCCATACCCGGTACTAACCTCACTATCCCACTGAGCGCCCTCACCGGCAATCAGATGATCACTATCCCGGGGACAAACATTTCTATCCCGGGCGGGATACAAATCCCGACCAGTCAGGCGATATCTATACCGAATTCAACGAGCGTGCAATTGCCGGTGGCGAGCGTGGCGAATGTGGCTAACGTGGCAAACGGTGGTGTCACTTTGGCCAATGGGGGGGATGCCAAGAATGGCAATGCCAAGGATGACAAGGCGTCGCCGACTCCCATCGCCCAAGGTTGGTATATAGGGATAGATTTTCATATTGTCTCTAAGTATGAAATACTTTTTTTTTATTATTTCCTTTTTTCTCTAAGCTTTTTTTTTCATTATGTCACGCTTGGTGTTTTGTATAATTTTATCATAGCATTTCATTCATTACTAACGAGCCATTAGATGTTATAATTGAATTGTCTTTTTTGGAAAAGACGTATTACATAGTTCATTAATTAGATTTATTTTTATCCTGTAGAAGTTACGTTTGAATAATATAAATATTTTTTTATTTTTTTTAAAGTGTTATTTACACACTTAAGGATTTGAAAAATATTTATAGATAACTTATAAAAATTTGAACCCATCCCCAACCCAATTTTTTTATACGTTTTTCGTGAATATAAAGATTTGTTTTGTTTTGATTTTTAAGTAAAATAAACTAAACATTTATTTGGTAATTTTTGGTATAACTTTTTTTTAATAGATACAGTTTTTTTAATAGAGTGCTCTAAGGCTTTTGTTATATGTAATTTTGACTCATAATTTTCTTGGGTAACATAATGGGTTCAAATCCCAATTTGGATAATTGTTTGCGTTAGCTTCAAACATAAGTTGTGTATAATGAATGAATGGATGAATGGCTGCAACAGGCGGAGGCGTGGCGGTGCGTGGCGGCGTGGGCGGCGTGGGCGGCGTGGGCGGAATGGGCATGGTGCCGGTGCAAGTGCCGGTCAGCATGGCCAACGGCCACACGGTGTACCAGACGGTGCACGTGCCCGTGCACGCGCCACACTTGCAAATAATACCTCAGCTCCAACAGGTTTGTCATTTTATAAAGAAACAACCTTTTTACAATTTAAAAATATTGCTATATATTTTCTTTATTTTAGCTAAAATGTTTATTGTATCATTTATTTGTAATAGAAGTCATAGGCTTAATGCTTTTTCCTGCACAGCATTCCGTTCCGTTCTCCACTTTCCGCCCGACATTGTAATATTACGTGTTGAGCGGCGCCTTGTCTTCTTATTAGAGTAGAAAAATTAAAATATAATCATTCCACGATTCGATGCGGTGGGAATCGAATCCACAACCAAACGCGTTTATAGTCAGACGCAGTCCCACTGTGCCACTTCGGCCTTTTTATTGTGGGATTGTTTATATTGGGATTATTTATATGTTTAAACAATATTAAGAATAAAAAATTAAGTTGCCGCTACTCAGGCTATTATTTCATTACTCAGGTTATTTTATTTCCGTATTTTATCGCAGATGCAAGCTCAACCTCAAGTAGCCAATGTGCTCACACCATCCGGACAAATACAACAGATACAAATTGCATCGCTAGGAAACGTACAGGTTAGTAATCATTGCTTCTTAATTTGAGTCATAATTGACTTGTATATTTATAACCAGTAGCTGCTGCTACAGTAACTTGCACGCTGAAAAACTTTTGTTAAGGCACAAAATGTATAGCTGGTCTATTATGGTTATATAGCGTAACTAACTCACTTCAAAATTAATTATAGCATTAGTCCTGCCTAAGCTTAAAAGCTATACGACAAAAAAGGTTTCATTCAAAACCGTCCAGTAGTTCCGTAGATGCAAACGGGCACAGACATTCGTGTTTACTGTTTTATTATAATACTATGAATAGAATACGAGTATATAAACAGAATATAATGCCATACGTAATAATATATAACAATACTTAGAATTTATTTTGCCTGTGTTCAAAATCTTATAAAAGTGAACTAACATTTTTTTTATTATATTGAATGATTGATTATATTTTAATTAAAAAATATTTTTTTTTTTCTGTAGACAATACAAGAGTTAATTTCTTTTTATGACAGAATGTTTTGGTGTGGCTTAATCTCTGCTGATTTTATTTATAATGACACGGAACTAAATGATATGTAATCTGTTTGGACCAATTATAAATCAAAATGTACCCGTGGACTTGTATATTTTAATACAATTCACTTATTTAACTTTATATCTTAATTTAAATAAAAGACAAAGCATTTTCTTTAAATTAGTTGTCTTACTTTTTAAATTTTAGGATATGTTTATTTTTTACATTATTGTATTAAATTTACAGTGATAAAGCTATTTGTATAGTTAATCTTAATCCACCACTTCTTGCATAATTCAATTGAGAGAGCATATAGAAAGTGCCTAAGGCCTTTCTATTAAATCGTTTTCATTTCTTATTTTTATTATTTTTTTACACACCCGTCGCTGTGCGTACAAAAGTTGTATTTTGTTGATGTTTATGAAGTTTGAATTTGTATTACAATATGCAGCATACGGTATACTGTAAGTCATTTAACGACTTAAATAGTACTTATCCAATTCCGCAAAAATAAATGAAAAAAATTATCAAATATATTATCTAAGAAAGAAAAATTAAGAAATATAAATAATCTAAGAAAGAAAAATTAAGAAATATTTTTTTGCATCTACTCTAAAGTATGTATATAAAAAACAGCGATAATGGAAAGCGCAGCGACGATGTATTTAATATATATTATAATTAATTGATAAGTTAACTATAGCTTATCATTTTTTTTTATATTCGTAAAAGACAATTCGATTCGAAAGAGATTTGTGATTATATGTTTTGCTATATCACTATATAATATAATATGAGGTAATGGGATTGGTTTGGTGCAGCAAAACGCGGCGCAAAGCGGTGCCGCCACACAGCAACAGCCTACTATCACATTGCAGGTAATTATTGCTATTCGATTTGTAGAATCGATATTATTAATTAAAAACACTAATCTGACGACTGTGTCTTTGCTTGTTGTTTTTTTGTGGGTGTAACGATTTTGTTTACTAAGTTTAACTTGTCAATTATATACGATGTATTTACTTATTAATTATTATTATTTATATAGTAAATAATCTACTGTGTGGATATCGGGGTGGTATATCGACGATATGATTGAAGACGAATTTCCAAAAAAAAATAAAATTTAAATTTTTGCCTGTCCTTAATATTTAAATCGAAAAAAAGTCTTAAAATTATTTTAAGGACAAATTAAATACTTGTAAAAAATTTTGCATTTTAAGCAATAATATTGTCTAGAAACTTGTTAATAAATATACACTTAAAATCGTCATAAATCTATCACTTTCATTCATGCCTTATTTATTGCAAATATGAAGTTGGTTTTGTGCTTGGATGATAATAACATGCTTATATTTAAAAGTAAACTAACAAAGTGCTAACCTTAACGCTGCACGGAAGGCGGTGTCGAACCCCATACAAGACAATTCTGGGTCACAAGCGATCATCACCACCACGCCGCAGGGACAGCAGCTGACGGTCATTCCGTCTAGCAATGTGAGGACGGCTAATGTCGTACAGGTATCCGAAAGTGTGGGTACCGCAATACATTTATTTTCGGTAGCCTTTTATTATTTAGCGAAAGTGTGTACGAGTCTACGTGTTAAGTGACTAGAATGTGTTGGGTGCTATTTTATTTATGTTTGCTTAACTTGAACTGTCGTTATTTATATTAAGATTTATTTATAATACTTTTTCATTTAATTTTTTACTTATTTGATAAATATATTCATTTGGTTAAATTATGATATAAGTAGTCTCCCTTTTCAAACTAACATCCAAAGCTAGATATGCTAATTCTAAAGGAATTATTATATGAAAAAAAGGCAGATTCACCGCCGCAGTCTTATCTTATTCACCAGAGCGGAGAAACTGCCATAATTAAATTATGATCATTCCTCCGAGTGGGAATCGAACCCACAGTCAATCGCGATTACAGCTGTCACACTGCGCCAAGATAGACTCATCACACTCGCACAATGTTTCACACACTTTCTGGGAGTGTATAGCAGAACTGACCGGCGAGCTTTGAAGATATTTATAAGAAAGCAACGAAATACATAAATTTCAATTATAATTTTATTAAATAACAAGACTGTTCATCACCAGATGCCAACATTGGGCGTGGGCGGGTTAAGTGGCGTGCAGTTGGTGCCAACAGTTGGGTTGCCAGGTGGAGTACAACTCGCGCAGATACCGCAAGCTCAGCCGCAGTCGCAGCCACAACCTGTCATTGGTTGGTATTGTATAGCAATTTAACACTTGTAAAAATATGATTATTAATAATTTAATTTAGTTTGATATAAAAATTGTGCATACCAAATGTACCGCAGAAACTGATCGTTAGAATATTAATTTTTAAATGATGTTAAGCAGAATTACAATAATACAGATGATAATAATATACTCCATTTTTATGGATATGGATATTAGAGATTTGTACATTACATTATAAATTTGTGTATAAGAGTTTACTTTTATTCCTCAAACATACATAAAGCAGAAATTACAGAAACACCGTTTCCTGGCCAGCAAATCCAGCAAGATCCAAACGAGCCTGGCAAATGGCAGGTCGTTACAGTGAGCTCCGGCACCACTCCCGTCACAGAGTGTGAAGCGAACAAAGCGAGGGCCGCTAGTCCTAGTGGCAAAAGATTGATGAAGAGAGTAGCATGCACTTGTCCGAATTGTGATCAAGGCGAGAAGTGAGTATTCAAATATTATAATTTTATTAAAAACTAGCTGTGCCCGCGACTTCGTCCGCGTGGAATTCTAAAAAAAGTAGCCCAAGTTACTCCTTTACATCGGCTATCTGCCTTTGAAACACTCGTCAAAATCAACCAGCCGTTCCACAGATTTGCCGGAACGAACAGACAGATAAAAATTAAAAAATATATATTTTTATATACCGTGTATACACACATATGCATTTAGGAAAAAGCGGTTATTTTATTATTACAAACAGATAGCCCAATTTTATTTATTTGTATAGATAAGACGTTACATGCTTGATTTTTTGAACGTCCAATAATTTACAACCGGTTCACTAAAGATAATAAAAGAACTTGTGCAAGAAACTCAGCGGTACTTTATTTTTGAGGTTAATAATTTACAGAGTTACAATTATCTATTAATGACAATGAAAGTTGATATTTAGAGTTCAAAGTGATGATAGTCTTTGTTACATTGCATTAAATGTTATCTTTATACAGGTGTGCATTATTAATTACACTTTTTTTCTATATAAAAAAAATTGTTTAGTTAATAGTTTTTATATATAAATAATTTGAACTGCACAGTATCGCAACATTTAAAATTGAAAATAGTTAACAGATTAGAACGATTATTTTAGGGGATTGTTGTTATTTGTTTACAACAGCTTAGTCCAAAATAAATTAGTTCATGGTATAGGTAATTTTAATTGCACAGTCTAATATTAAAATTGAAAAAAAATTAATGTATTACAACACTTTCTTATTTAAAGATAATAATTAATTTAACATGTAAAAGTAATGAAAGCACAGTTGCAAAAGCAAACAATAAAACAGTCACAATAAATTTCTCCAGTAGGCTAGTCGACCGGAAAAAACAGCATGTGTGTCACATACCCGGCTGTAACAAAGTGTATGGGAAGACGTCGCACCTTCGCGCACATCTTCGATGGCATTCCGGTGAACGACCTTTCCATTGTAACTGGTTGTTCTGTGGCAAGAGGTACGCATATTGATTCAAAATACAATATTATTACATTTTTTCTAAAGCAATACACTAATATTTTATTGCACAATATATGTTATTGTGCAATAAATTTGAAAATGCGTGTGTGTAATATAGAAAAGTAATATAAATATTGTGCGATATATTCATAATAATATCATGTCACACTTTTCACGATTTACATTCCGCTTTTTGAGCCACGTATGTAAATGGAGTGTCTCGATTTCAAAGCGAAAGTGGAAAATGGAGTGTCTTGACACTAGATTCTGTCTGACTTGCCTGCTATGCGTGAAGCAAATTTAGCTAGTTCTGTCATTAAATAAGTCTAATTAAAATCTAAATTTAAATTGTTTTCCAGGTTCACCCGGTCGGACGAGTTGCAACGTCATCGTCGCACGCATACAGGAGAGAAGAGGTTCGAGTGTCCAGAGTGTAGCAAGCGTTTTATGCGATCAGACCACCTCGCTAAACATGTTAGAATACACACCAAGAATAGAATTACTGTAAGTCTTTTTACTATATGTAGTTGCAAATATTATTTCTATGCTTAAGATTAGATATTTTTTTTTGCTTTTTTTCTTACATATCAAGGTAATCATAGAGAGCTTAGTGTATAGTCTCTCCGTTATCCAGTTTCCGCCCAAAATCTAGACGAGCGTGTTGAGTGGCGAATCTCAACGCCGCACTTTGTCTTAGGTACCAGAGTGGAGATATGAAAATAATTTGAATATAATCATTCTCCCGAGTGGGAAACTAATCCACAACCAATCGCATTTACACTCGCGTCCCACTGTTTTCCGTAAAAAAATGTACATAGCAAAAGTACATCATGCGCCTCTCGAAATCAGACTAATTTACTATAAATCTCGCCCTAAATTTGTAAAACTTGCACTTTTGAGTATATAGTTATTGGAGTTATTGCTATTGTTTATTGTTGTTATTGTAGTATATTTGACGTAGTGGTAATGTTAAATGCCAACATTGAATAACTTATTCGTTCAGGAGCGAAGTGCGCTTGAGGTATTTTACTATACTATAATTACTTTTATAAAAACAAGTAATTATTTATTACAGGAAGTAGCAACATCAACACAATCAATGTACTCAGACTCGGGCGACGACAGTTGCGACGAGAAAATGATGCTCACGATAGAAACCATGCACCAGGGAGGCGACAACGAAGAGAAGCTGGTCATGATCAGGCAGGGCCCCAAGCTAGAACCTGATATAGATACGTAAAACTTTATTATATAGAGCTAGGGAACAAAATCGATTATTCATCGGTTTTATTGATTATGAAAAATAATCGATTTGTCTTATTTAAAGAAAATCGATTCATTCGAATTGATATTGGCGTATCGTTAATATATTTATTTGTATATAAAAATTATAAAATCTAAGAGGTATTTTATAAAAAGGTATGTTAGGCTTAGTACATTTTTATACAATTTTGTAATCGAATAATGGATATGAAAATGTAAGTGCTTATTGGTTTTTAAACATCGACACTTAGAATAAATCTAAAAGTGATTTCTAGAAATTTATTAAGGTTCCAGCCATTATGAAGCTTCGTATAATAATCGTAGCTCAATGCCTTAAACTTGTTATGAATTAGAATTTTGTAAATATATTTTTGGTTTAAAAAAGCGAATACATATTTAAGAAAGCAATGTGTCACTGGATTTTAAATTGGATATCCATTTGTACATTTACATTTATATGATTTCTAAAATATTTATTGCTTCGGATAGGTAAAAAGTATGTTTATATGTCAATTTATGTGACGTCACATTTTTGTTTTATTAAAAAACTTTAGAAAGGTTTGTCACACACAGTAATAAGTAGTCCATGTTTGTAACATAATATAATTAATCTGTACTGTGTAAAAAAAATATAGACAATATAATATTAAAAAAAAACAATTATTCTAATACTAGCGTCAGTAATAGTACATTAGTAACAGTTTAAGTAAACATAGAACAAAGAGTCTGTATTAGTGTATTTTGTCTATGGTGCTATTTTGTTGTAATTATTTTTTTTAATGACATTCAAATTATTGTGAAATAGACAAAATGCATTTACACGAGTGCTAGTATATTATATATAGTTGAAAAAACACACAAACACTCACAGTATCTAATATATTTATTTGTCTCAATAATACAAGATAGAAATTAAACATTAACTAATATTATTTACACAAGAAATTAGCATATTGATTGCAAATGAAGGTTACAAATTTTCGTGAACTGTATAGGTTTTTTTTATATTGTAGAGAATCAAGCTTCTACCATGTGGTTAAAAACAATTATAGCTAGTTGGTATCATTTCAACTATATTATATTAAATATGTATATTGTACACATATCTATTATATAATGAAGCAGAGACTTTATGAAAATTACGCGGACAGACGAGTCTATAATTTGACACACTTAAAGTTTATACAGATATATATTTTAAATAATGCATAAAAATACACTACATTAGTCAAATAAATGTAATATACTACCTTATGATTGACACGTTGCTAAGGCAACGCGTTGTTTACGCTCCAACAGGATATGTACTTAATATAAAAATAGACTCGCAATAAAAAAAAAAAATTGTTGTTCACATACACAATATAATAAAATAATAATAAATATAGAGTGTCCTTCCTTCCTTCTTTACTTTGGTAATATGCTTAAAAATTTTTTACATCAATATAGCTAGCTAGCATATCGATTTAAATAATCTAATTTCGTTTGGTTTTCTTTTAAATTTTTTGTGTATATTTATGATCATATGAAAAAGTTCAACAGAAATTGTTTCGTAGTCAGTGCTTCTAGTTTATGAGATATCTTAAATTTCACAATTTAAATACAGAGAGAGTACTATTCTATAATTATGTTTTTATATCAAATGGTTTTAATATATTGACTTAATAAACAATCACTATTATAATCATTATAAATAGAAATAATTTCATTTATACCAAGCATTTAACAAATTTGAAGCTGTTGTAGTGAAGTGTCACAGCGTCTGACTGTATATGCGATTTCCACTTGGGAAAATGATTGTATTTAAATAATTTTCATTTGTCCGCTCTGGTGATAATACAAAGCGCAGTATTGAGATCCCCACTTTACACGCAATATCTGTAATTCGGGTGGAAAGTGGAGGACGGAGTCACTTGACACTAGATTGTGTATGACTACCCTAGCAGGAAAAATAGTAAGCTGTAAAAAAATATTTTTTTGAGTTTAAAAAAAGTAGCCTTAGCTGTAAGTTATATTCTAAGAAAGGAAGAAATTATCATTTTATAACAAATATATTTGTAGAATAGTTAGTTTGTTTATAATATTGTATTTGATAAATAAGTATAATATAAGATCACTTTGTTATAGTATTTTGATTGATTCTTTATATTGGACTGCTTCCCTATAACTTATTTGACAGCTATTTTTTTCTTGCACCTGTATTATAATTAAAAAATTTCTTATGATCAATCTTTAATAATTAATTCTCGATTATTTTTTATTAAAACAAGTCTATGTATATAGGCTGTTTTATATCTATTCAATTTTGTAATCGTTGACTTGCTTATATATATATTTTTATATGTTTGCAAAAGAGAACAATTGATACTATATTCTAGAGCTTTCGGAACTAGGTAGAAACAATAAATTATTTATGTAAGTAACATTATAACTATATCATCAAAATAAACTACAATGATATATAATTCAAAGTAACCTAAATAACCTTTAAGTTGACTCTTTAATAGATGTATTATTATATAGTCATGTTTGATCATGGTGCAATGTGACAGTTTGAGTGTACGAGATGGTTGTGGGTTAATACTAGGTTCTCTATAGGGTAAGGGCGTGACGCTGAAGCTCTCATGTTTGGTTTCGCTACTTTTCCTTAATCTTAATGGTTTTATATAAACCGCCTTTGTATTCATTTGTATTTTTTTTTCTTCTAATATTGTATCGTAGCATTGAACAGTCAGAAGAGTGGCATTATGGTATAGGTATAAATAAAAAGAAATCGTCGGTAGTTGATAGATTAAAATGTTGCTGTTTGATATCGATTTTTGAACGAAATTGTATTTTTTTATGAATTCGAGCGATTATGATTTCTAGAATTATTTAAATAAAACATGCACAGTAATGAAGATTAAAATCTATTTGTTATTGATTTAATAAGATTTCTGGTGTATATTTAAATAATATACCATTTTATAATAGCTTGTTTTTTATATATTTTTCATGTAAGTAACTTTAGTCATAAAAATTATAAAGAAACTTGATCTGTGATCAAAATTGTTTGAAAATTTGTTGTTTGTTGATATGTAAAAAAATACTAGTTTTGTACACTTGTAAATTGTACATTCAAAAGTAAAAACGTTTAGGCAAACTTAAAGACACTTGGAATATATTTATTTTTGGGAATTTCTTTGGTAAAATAGTGTACCTATTATTATAAAGTTCTTTTTAGCATGTAAAAATTATGAATTCAAGTAGGAATAGTATATATTCTGGGCGAAAATTATTTTTATTGGGCTTGTTGTCTAATTCAGTGAAACTTGACGTCGAGTCTATAGCTTTATTAATCTTTACTTTATATATGCAATTTAATTCAGATTGTGTTATCCATTCTAGAACTTTCATGTTTAAAAAAGACAACAGTTGCTCTAGTAAGCTTAAGTATATGTATTATACATTTTTATATTGAAATTCAATAAGTACAACAAAAGGTAAAAAGCTAAGAAATAAGATTTATAAAAGAGTGTAATAGCTAATTGGTTTTAATTTTCCCAAATATTACCACTATTTAAAATATTTGGGCGTGTAGTTTTATAAATACGTACAAACAAGGCACATTATGGCACTTAGTGGGTCCAAGGTAGGCTTGCTAGCAACTGTAAATATAGCATTGTACAGTGTATAAATATTGTAAATATTGTTGGTTAACAATAAAAGAATTTTCTATTTTAAATTGTATTTATTTTATTTCTATCTATACTTGTCTTTATTTTATTTGAGGCCATCGTGGTGCAGTGCGACCGCGTCCGACTGTATATACGATGGTAGTGGGTTCGATTTCTACTTTAATTTAAATTATTTTAGCAATATGCTTTAATTTTAAAAAGTACTTACTATTTATTTGACAGTAAGTTTTAAAATTATTTTTCTCATAATTTTAGCTGAAGGTGATGGGCTATTTTTTTTGCATACTTCTTGGATGCATACTTTTAAACTTAATCTCCTCCAGGAAAATACTAGCTACTTAAAGAATGTTTTCCTTCTAAACATTTATATGATGCCACAAAAATAATCTTATCGATTATATAAGTTTAAAGTAATAGTACAATACTATAAATTGTATTATTTAGATCTTCTTTTAGTACAGCATTAGTTTAACACAATTTTTTTTAATAAATTTGAGTGAGCGGTCAAGGTCAAGAGAGGAGGAGAACGTGTAAAAATCTGTATTCTGTTCATCTGAACACATGGTTTTCAATAAAAGATCAAATATACGTTTTTTTAGAAAATTCCTAAACCGAATATCGACTAAATATAATTATTGTTGTTTTAACTAGAGAATAGTTACAAAAATAAACAATTAAATACTAAACGGTTTATAACAGAATATATATCACTAAAAAGCAAACTATGGAAATTTTAAATTTGACATATTATTAAAATGCTAACGTCAAATGTCATCATGATGCTCAATATTTTTATTTTTGTGATAAAAATGTTACAAATAAAGATTTATTTTGAATAAAAATAATCAGATGAGGATATTTATAGGATTAACTAATAAAACGTTGCTACACTAGTACATAAACCTTTATCTTCTCCTCTTCTCTATCTTATTTAAAGATTTTTTTTAATTATGACTTCACAAAAAAGTTTAAATTTGCGCAATGAAGTCGAAAAAATTGCTCGAAAAAGTCGTAGCAAGCGTATTCCTTGCACTTGTCGTTTATGCGTTCGTCATGAGGGGTACGTTTTAATTTTGTAGTATTAAAGAAGTTTGTTCGAGCTCAATACACCAGTAACAGTTTCTTTCAATTTCATCTAGTTTACAAGCTTGCTTTATGACATACATTTATTTTACAAACTTTTATAGCATAGCTGTTTATTTTTATATTGATTTTAATATATAAGGCGTCATTATGAACCCAATTAAACAATTTTCAGAGTTACTGTTGATGGAAAGAAACAACATATTTGTGATTATAAAAACTGTAACAAGCTGTTTACTAAAACTCAACACCTTCGCAACCATATAAGATCACATTTAGGGGAGAGACCATTCAGCTGCAATTTTTGTGACAAAAGGTAAGCAAGTTATTTACAACATTGTGTCTTATATTTATTGTTTCTAAAAAATATGTTATTAAATATGAAATTCAAAATCTTGTTATATTTGATGTTCAAAATGTATATCATATATATTAGATTCTTTCGACATGAAGAGCTGACCAGACACAAACGGAGTCACACAAAGGAGAAGATCTATATTTGTCCACAGTGTAGTAAAGGTTTCACACGGTCAGACTATCTGACTAAACATATAGATATGCACAACAGAAGAGCATTAGTAAGTATAAGTGTTAAAGATTTTTGAAATATTTCTTAATGGAATTTTATTATAATAACCTGTAACTTTTTTTTAGGAAAATGATGGTAATGAAAGTGCCTCTGATGATTCAAATGCTGTGTATGAGACAGACAAAGACAATCCTATGATTCTTATTAGGACCAACTTGAATTAGTGAAAAAAGTTTACAAAAACTATCTAAATATAGACTATAATTAAAAAAAATTGTTATATGGTACTTAACTTTATTATAAATCGTATTGATCAATGTGTTATTATATGAATGTACTATAGCATATAATGGAGTATTAGCAAGTATCATAAACAAATGTATTTTGAAATAATATTGTTCATAACATAATATAATTTCAAAATGTTATTTTTAGTTTATTGTAAGATTTGTTATTTTTTTTTCATATAAAAACTTAATGCCAAACCAGTTTTATGCATCTCTTGCAGTCTGCTGAGTACACAACTTTGCAGTCATTTTCTAAGACATTGTGCCTAAGTAGATTTAAACTATGTTAGTTATAAATAAAAAAATCCGTCAAGTTAAGTTTCAATTACATTCATTACATTCAAACTGAATTTGCTATTTATTATATTTGGATTAAACTGCCATTATTTGAAAAACAGTTTTAAAAGTTCTATTTTAAAGATTGTTTTGACCAATCTTTATACATATACAAAATAATACAAAAAAACTTAATCACTGTTCAGACACAGTCTGTTTTGTTGACGCTTAACAACAAAATTCAGGTAAAGGCCATCCTTAACTTCTTTTGATAATTTACCCTATTAGATTTAAGCAGCTGTAAGAAAGATATTGTACAAAAATTTGTTCATCAACAGCAATACAAAGAAGTACAATTATAAATATATTAATATTTTTATTGTGTTGTTACACTAGCTTTGTTTTGGCCATATTCTGGGTCTGTTTTTTAATTAAGTTCGTAGGGATATACTATATATATTCAGTTATTTAGTTTTAATTTAATTAAGTAATTAATTATCTATTGAAAAATGTATAAGTATAGAAAATAATTAGTAATAACCTTATTAAATTGTAAATTTGCTGTGACAAGTTACATTATAAATCATTTTGATTTTAGTTTTAAAAATAATAAATAAAGTGATAAGGTGTTACATACTACATTAAAATTGTTCTGCTATTATTGTATAATACGTATTTTCTAAGATCTGCCTTTAAAATTTACCTTAAACTTAAATATGAATGATCATAAAAACACTAGAGGCCATTGTGACGCAGTGGGACAGCATTTGGCAAATGATTTTTTTTAATATTTAGTAAGTATTCTAGCTAGTTGTCTGTTAAAAAATAAATATATTTTTTACAAGTATATGTGATGTTTTGCAAAATAAATTCGAAAGTGGCAGTCTTGTTTTATTTCATATCTTAAAAAGATTAAACGGTTTTGAATCTGGATGTATTAAAATTTATTATATTATTTTGCTAATATCTAAAATAACAAATTATAGATAGTTCTTTTTTTGAAAGTTTGGAAAGTTCTTTAAAAGTTTAAGTTGATATTTAAAATTTTCTATGCATTCGTGAGGTTCTATTTAAGCGTATAATGAAAAAAATATAATCGAGCAGTTTTTATAAAACGTTCTAGTTTTTTAAATGAATAAATCCTATACTAGGTATGTCTTTGTCGATTTAACAATGCTGTACTAAATTACCTACTTAAAATACCTAGTTGAAATATTCGTAGTAGCATCTGTTCTCTTAGTATATTCAATTTCTAAGGTCTAAGAAATACTTCTTTTACGCATAGCAGGATAGGCACAGAGAACCGAGTATCAAGAAACTTCCTTCTCCGCTCTCCGCCCAAATTTGAGATATGCTTTGAGGGGTAGAAAGCGACGCCTCACTGTGTCTTACCAGAGCGGGGAAATGAAAACTTAAGAAATATGATTAGACCATCGTGGCACAGCGGGACAGCACGATTGGTTGTGGGTTCGACGACACCCACGCGAGGGAATTATTATATTTAATTTATTTCCATTATTTGAGCTCTGGTAAGAACACAAAGCGCGACGTTCAGTTCCGCCACTTAACACAATGTTTTTTTATTTCGCTGGGAAAGTGAAGAATAGAGTGTCTTGACACTAGGTTTTCTTTGACTGCACTGCAATGATGGAAAAAGCGTGGAGCTGATAAAAAATGGTAAATCCATGCGACGATCAAGTTCACAACCAGCCGGACGCTGTCTTGCTGGACCAAGATAATATTACTTTCTTAAAATGCTTTATAAAGCCTAGCATGTATATTTTTCTATAATTGCAATAAAGATTGCCAATCAGAAGCTACTACTAGCTACCTACATCCAAGTATAATTATTATGATATCATTGATTTTAATTAGTCGTTTTATTTAGACCGTGGCCCGTGATCACGAAGCAGACATGGTCAGCGGGCGCATTATCGAGATGATCCATTTAAGTTCTAAGTAAATGTTACTTCCATTCAGACTATTACATGTAGTTTAATATATTGTATTTATTTGTTTAAAGTAAATAGTTAGTTATTTTTTTTTGTTAATCTTTTTATTTAGATAGAGATATTGTATTCGTTTAGTGTAAATATAAATAGTCCGTCTATTAGGATTGGAACCCGTAGCTATTCAGTTTTGCCACTATATCTGTTTACTTTGCAAGTTTAATAACCACTTTGATATTTAAAAGCTTTCGCCAATACTTCACGTTACTTTGGATACCTCTACGGATTTTTAAAACGGTAGTTAGCTTGATCACAAACATTTGAATAATAATATTTTTTTAATGCAATATAACATTTTTAAACGGTCTTAATAAAATTTAACATAACATTTTAAATGAAGTGAAGTTAAGTCGTAATAACATCGGGTCGACGAACGCCATTTTCCGTGTCGCCAGGCCTAATGGCCAACATTACCGCCCGTGAAATCGTGACGTCGACCGCTGCTTCTGACTACTAATAATCTATTTTTCTATTTTCCACGATGTCTCGATCATTTGTTAATGGCTTTGTGTTACTTCATAATTTTTTGTGGAAGAAATTTTTAGGCAGAATGGTCATTTACTTGCTGGAATAACAATCGAAAATGTTGTTATCTGTGCTCAAAGTAGTATATATTATCTATATTTTGAGAACTTAACAATTGCATTTAAGATTGAAACATTTTTATCGGAAATCTCATTCTGACAAAGGTTTCTAATAAATCACTTCTAAACTTTAAACAACTCAAGTGTACATAATCGTTCCGTTGTCCTTCGCTTAAACTATATTACTGATTCTAGTATTATATATTAAAAAATATTTAGATTGAATTTCTGCAAAATAGCAAATTATGTAAATACAAGAAAATGTAATTCATCTAGTATGTTTACAAAGAAATGTGGTCTATAGATAAATTAAACAGTATGGTGCCAGCCGATAGTAATCGCAGCAAGCAGAAAGCAAGACAAAAGCTAATCGGTCCGCTGCCCCCGCTACGCCAGCCTTCTAATGAAAGATAGACGATAAATTTTAATTGCATCTAACTACCTAACTAATTACGAACAATGTAGAGTATATAAAAAGTTATTGTGAACGCTTTATGTGATAAAGGTGGGGACTGAAAATATATTTTTCAGTAAAATAATAAATCAAGATTATTTATACTTACTACCGTTCTACCCGTTCGTTCTGAAAATAACATGTGCGTACAAAGCGATCGGACTATTAGTATTAAATATATAAAAATAAGTTTTTTTTATAGGTAAATTCATAAGAACTTATCATAAAAATATTTGTCTTTAACACTAGCTTTATCTTTATTTAGATGTTAAAGTTACTAGAGGTTAGTAGCCAACTCTGATAACAAGCAATTATCTCCATCTTTTACAGAGTAGATGAAATTTGCAAGAAATGGTACTAGGTACGTGAGCCGTTTATAACAAGCGTCGCTTAGTACTCGTCGCGTAGTAAACTAATTTACTACAGTTTAAATTAATTCAGTAACAAAAGTAGCCTTTTGTCTTAGAAAGATTATTTTCACGTACAAAAGTGAACTTCACAATTTATTCAGCTGTTCCGAGCCACAATGGCATTCTTTTATTTTTTCGATTATGTCACAGATATCTTTATTTAAAATTCGATGTTGCTATAATAAGACGTGGTTGGTTACATTAATATTAGATCTTTGTTAGACACCTGTTTGAAATATGATCTAGAATTATAATTGACGTAATTTTGGCTTAGTTGTTTAACTTTCATATATTAATATTTTCCCTATTGAAAATAGTTCTCGGATTTAGAAGAACCCGGTCCATTAGAAGGCTTGCGTGGGAACACAGGTCCAACAAGTAGAGGCCCCTTAGAGATAGCAATCTATTTTACTGTGACGCATCAGCCGAAATCCATATCTGTGTAACGACAGGTAATTACCCAGAGATGGTCACCAGCTAATGGCCGCAACACCAGTGTAAGGGTGTCGAGAGGAGTTCACCGGTCTCACCATCACGAGAGCGCTCATAAGCGTGTTTCCCGTTATTACGCAGATTTAGCACCGACCTTCCGAGCATTCTGCCAGCCAATAAAGGCAAGCCAGAGGCGGGGTATAAATGTCAATTCCCTTATGAAGGTTTCAGATCCGTGGGGTCGCCACTCTTCAACAGGTCGCCACAAGCTACGGGCTGCTATTTTTATTATTAGGCTGCGGGCTGCTATTTTTATTATTAATTTAATTATTATACATCAAAATTTTTTTACAAAAGAATATATTTCACAGTCCTACAAAACTGTTTATACAGTTTGACTGTAGGACCAGAAAGTGTAGGATTAAATAAATTTATCCGTATTTAAATTTATACGTGTAAGATTCTTTGATATTCTTAAATAAATATATAACAGTTTTGTTGGTTTAGTTTAATCTAATCCAATCAAAATCCTCTAAAGTAGCCTGAAAAAGGACATACATAGGTAATGTGTAAGAGTTAAGAAGCAATATGCTAATGGAAGTACCTACCTACATGCCTATATTATATATTTCCTAACAGTAAGTAAAGTTATGAATATTTTTAATTTTATATTTAATATTCTAGCATAGAAACTTTCATCTTATATTAGGTGATTATCCGTAAATATTAAGTTATGACTTGCATCTTTCAAATTGGATGTTTAGTTAAATAAAACCACACACGATGTGAAAGTCATGGACGTGTAATAATTGAATTTTAATATAAAACCTTTATAAAATTTTTGATATTCACAACATTTATTTATTTTGATTCTTACAAATAATAATAAAATACCGATATAGTATTGACCAAATTTTATAAATTGATGAGGACATAGATGCACAGTGAGTTAGCGTCTGTAATTTGAATTGTTGTAGATTTGATCCCTGGTTAGGGGAATAATTGCTGGTATTTGTTTTATTATCATTTCCCCGCTCTGACAAGACAAAAAGCGGCTTAACATCCGCCACTGCCTAACCTATGCGAAAAACGCGTAAAGCTGCTTCTTAAATATATATTCTAAAACTGAAGAGCTTTCATGTTGTCCCTATGGTTTTGTAAAATGAACATTAGTATAATACCTCCCAGTATCCTCAGTTAGTAATATAATTTTTATCTTCATTACATATTTATATAATAATTTATTTTTATAATTTATCTTTATTTTTATAATTTGTATATTAATATTTTAATATGTACACTACGTATTTACAGTAACTGGGACCAAATTTTAAATTCAGTGTCTAAAGTTTGTACTGATAGTAACTTTGTAAATATTAAACTGAATAGAACATCTAATGACAGCAGGCTTATTCGTTCCGAGCAAATATTTTTATGATTAATTAATTATTATTATTAGATTTGTAATGTTTTGTACACCGACAAGTGTTAAAAGAAATGGCAAAGAATTTTATAGTATGTATACTTTATCCGTTTTCATTATTGTATTAGGTACATTTATTATAAGTTGTAGACATGATTCGACGATTTGAGTTTAAAGAGTGAAATATCAGGAAATATGTTGAGCTTACAGGGTTTAATACTAAATGTAAATGAACTTTGCCTTTGCAGGCGTGACCCTTATTAACAGGCTCTATCTGCCTTTTTTTTATTCTTACCTTACCTATTTACATAAAAAAACACGTTTTTTCACATAATTATTAAAAATGTGTGAACTCAATTTGAAACATAAATGGTATAGTTTTAAGTTCAGGCAGGTGTTAGTGCGAGCACGCGGCGTCACCTGCCCGATGTCATGCACCTTACATTTTCCACAGCGGATGCGCGCGCGCCGGCGCGTGGCAGGTCGTCGGCTTCTTCACGCGCCGCTACTCGCAAGATCCTTATACTTATGAACTTACTTTATTAAACAATATTTCTGGCTGTGACATAAATAATAACTATATGTGAATTCGTTGACAGCGAGATGATACATAACGGCTGCTTGCAGTCAAAATAAAAAAGCTTTTGATAAATGAAGTAGAATTAAGTACAAAATAAATCTATAAGCATACTTATAGACAAATATCATAATTCATTTAAACCATTACTTTTAATAAAATTGAATGGGTAAATAACCGCCGTCACACTCATTATAATATTGAATTATTAGATTTTATTAATATTATTAGACAAGTGAAATTGAATTACATAATAAGTAAAATATTTAAAAATAATATTTTGATTTACATGATTACTTGATAAATTAGCACACTTTATAATATTTTGCATATCGCCGCTGCCTGATTTGTAAACAACGGGACCGCACCAAGTCATGCACATCGATCTCGTCAAACTGGACAAAGCTTTTATAAGAAATTATTATCGTTTAACGATTACATTTTTCACAGTATAGTTGCGTTTTGAACGCTTTCTCTTAAAAAATGTATTTCTTTTCTCAGTTAAATAGAGATCTCTATTATCTTTTAAGATAGAAGATTACCGGTTAACAAAATAGCTATAGAAAAATAATTAAGGAAGCGAAAATTTCAACAAAGAAATGAGTAAAGTCGGTGTTACCATGTTTAAGTACTATACGAATGATATTACAAAAATATATAAAATTTCCAAGTGTAACAAAGTGTTTTATTTTGTCGCAGTTAATCAGAAACGTATAACATAAAATTAAAAATCTATAGCGCTTTAAGCGTTATCGCTTTAGACATTTAAATGTAGGTTGAAAATTACAATAGATATTTGTCTAACTCCGGCCCACCCATTGTTTTTTCAAAAGTAAGTTTTCTTGCAAGGATTTGTAAAAAAATCTTTAAAATAAGGTTCTGATTTCATCCAGGCTGATAACTTTTAAAATAAAACTAATCAATTTATATACAGTTCGTTGACAGTTCGAGATAAACACCATTCAGTCAAATAATAATATTCACCTATACATATATTTCAATTAGAAAATTATCTTTAATAGTTAATTAAAAAAATATTAACTAAATATTTCTACATTTCGAGAATGACAAAAAATTACCCCTAACAACCCTTATACATAGAAGCAGTCCAGTCTAGTTACTAGCCTTTGCAAGGCTGTCAACCCAGCACCTGCAAAGATCAATGGCAAAAAGCTATTTCTAAAATGCCAACAGAAAAGTTAATATCGTTAGGCGTCATGCACGAAGCACATATTATGCACCCTCCTAGTTACAGATAACCTTTAAGCAAGTGGTAATTAAAAAACTATTCATATTTACAGTAGGTGCATCCTTGTTACTTCTATATATGCGTGTGATTTTATAGAATATTTATCGCTAATAGTCGAGTTTATGTTTTATGTGAACGTGTGAAGCTTTTTTGACGAATGCATTAAATTTAAGAGGCGATCATGTCACAGTGGCGCGATTGGATGTGAGGTCGATTTCCTATCGGGGGAATAATTATATTTAAAATATTTTTAACATTTTTTAAAGTGTTATTCGCACACTTGGAAAATAAAAAGACATATTTAGAAAACGTATAAAAATTTAAGCGCAACGGGGTTTGAACCTGCGCTTCTTGAAAACCTTGAACGGTTGTATGGGTTAATGCTTTATTTTTTTAATGTCATATTATAATTAACCACCAAGAAACTCAGCGGGACTATTTTTTTACCAAATCAATTATTTACATATCTTTTAGTGACAATGATACCTTTGAAATAGGCTGGAGCGAGCATTTCATTCTCAAGGCGTGTTATCATTTATAAAATCGTTAATTAGGTACCTTTAACACACATACGTCTATTCACAACTTTTCTAAACTGTAATATAGAACATTCTCGGACGTTTTCTGGGATCCTATTGTAAAAGCGTTGCACATTGTCCCATGAAAGAATTATAGTTTCGATGCAATCGAGTAACAGGTGCGGTAAGTTTAAGCTTATTTCTAGTATTAATATTATGTACGTCATCAATTTTGGTAAAATCATTTATATTTTTCTTTACACACATAACATTTTCAAATATGTATTGAGACGCAATTGTCAATACATTTATTCCCTTAAATTTTTGCCTCAAGGAATCTTTAGGGACTAAGCTGCAGATTGCACGAATAGCTCGCTTCTGCAAGGCAAAGATAGAATTAATAGTAAGTTGTGGATTGTTTTGTGTGTTATGTGAGTGCGAAAAAGTGCAGAAATTAGTTTTTTACAATTATGCATGAGTATACAATAAATTAATAACAAATTAATAAAACACTGTTGTATGAAGTGACGTAGCGGCTATGTCAGCAGCGTAGGTACTTTACGCGTCCATGAGTCCACACTAGTATATATTAGTATCTATACTAGTACCTATGGTACCTATATAGGTACCATACAATAATATTAAAATAAAGGAAACCATTATATAAGTATGCCTAGCTACTGAATAAGTACGTACTAGCGTAAGTAATTCAGCTAGAATTTAGTTCATATGATTATAATAACTGTTTGAAAACAATGGTGAATGAATAAAAATCTTATCTTTTTTTTTATACACTCTGTAATTATATTTATTTAAGAATAAGGCGAGTAGCATATATTTTGTTATAGTAGTAATTACTACGCTATCGCTCTCACAGAATAAGTACCTATACAATAAATACAGATAGCTAAGCAGGTTTCAGTACAATAAACTGTAATTTTCGTATTTAATTATTTGCAATAAATTAGAATAATATGATATGTATTTTTTTTTTAACATTTTACTACAATTATACTAACATTAGATTAAATAAGAAACTAAAAGGAACACGGCAGCTTCACGTTTTTCCCGCATAGCAGTCAGACAGAACCTAGTGTCAAGGCACTCCGTTCTCCAATTTACGCCTTATTTGGAAATATTGCGAGTTGAGTTGCGGAATTCACTCAACGCTGCGCTTTATCAAGGGTATCGTAGCAGAGAAATGAAAATAATTTAAATATAATTCTTCCTCTGAATGAGGAACGTACACACAACCATCGCGTATACAGTTTGAGACTGCGCCAAGATGACCTCAAAGTACAGAAAAGTGTATGAACACGCTTCAAATATATTTTCTCGTTGTCCTTGTCGTAAGGCAAAGATATTATTAGATTCATGGTATAAGATTGTTGTATTGTCTCGGATCCCACATTTATACAAATGCTCAAGCAAATAAAATGACAAAAAGCGGATGAAAATAGCTAGAAAGTGAAATATTTTTTAAATTTAAATTTACATTAAGACAAATTACGTATTGAGGAACTTTTGTATACCTACAGCGCAAGAAGCTATGGCAATAACGTCTTGAATACATGTATGTACTTTTTTTTGGTTTTGGCTAGACAAACTACCTCTAACTGTCACGTTAGTTTTATTCTTCCAAAAAATTGAAAAGTTTATCTTTTTTAGAAAATGTGTTACATTATTATAAAAAAATAAAGTTTTTTAGAAAAAGATTTGAACGTAGCGTGATTCGAACCTCTTGCCTCTTGGAAACTATCGAAGCTGTAATAAGCGTATAAAAATTTCGACGTAGCCAGATTTAGAACGAAGAACGAACGGATGGCTTAACGGTCGAACGGTTTCTAAAAGGCGCGAGTGTGAATCCCGCTACGTTGATTTTTAAAACGTTTTCTAAAAAGGTTACTTTTATTTTAGATTTCTGAAAAAGCATTTTTAATTAAATTCAGATAAAAAATATTAAAATTGCTGTAACAGATTTTTGTTTTATGAATTTTTAAAAAAAAATGATTTGAACTTCCTCATATCCAGTTGTTGCTTGTTACTTACAAGCTGAAGATCGGCACCTGCTTCTGGAAAGTAGTTTGAAAATCGTTACAATTTAGAAAAACCATCTGCCGTTACTGTTTTACGGTCGGGCGACTCGTTAAACAATCAATCCAGTGATCTTAACCGGAATAATTGCCTAGTCCTGTAATCTATGCATGGATGCGTGGAAATACCTTGCCATGTAAGTTCTGCCCGAGAAAAACTGTCTGCGTGCATTATATTAAAAAATATGATTTATCGTACATTAATTATGGTTAACGTTTTCTATATAAATGTATGACTTTTTACAGGTTTTCGCTTCATGCTCTATCACTAAATCTGAAAAGAAAACTATGTGTGTGCGATTGTTTATCTAATTGTCAGTTTTTAAGCTTCACGCTTTCTCCCGCATATAGCTGGGTAGGCAATTAAAACCTTATCTTAGGACACTCTGTTTTTGACACTTTTCAGGACAATCTAGAGTCTTTGATGAAGACTGTATCTTCCCATTTCAAAAATGTAAAAAATCTATCTCACACGGTGCAAGAATCTAGTTTTTTTATTGTTATCTCCAAAAAAAGTTATATTGCAAAAATTTGGCCTCAAATGTGATTCCAACCTATAATCATAGACTTTAGTCGGGATTTACGTTATTGTGGACGAATATTTGTACGTACATGCCAAAGCACAAGAGAGCATAAAGTAAAGGTAAGGCAAAATATTTAACCCGATACTACCCACTAAACCTAGTGGAAACCCTCTCCTCCCCTATGAGACGTTGCAGGAACGCTAGCGCATACTACTACGATATCTCGATGGACGACCCGCCTGCTGTGGACCACCCTTAACGTAAGGATGCTCCGAGGCTTTTTCCAGAGCACCCACAGCCTGGATGGCTTGTTGGATTTGATGGAGGAAGATCATTACAACCCTCCCGCAGTAGCGACTCTAAGGTAGGGGGAGTTGGAGATGCGTGTACCGTCTTTACCTACTCCCTGAGATCCCTGCAGGTCATGAAGCCTTTTGCGTGACGACGTCAGAGAGATTACAGGACTTCCCATTACTTAAGATTTTAGACAAGCAGAAAATAGTATATAGTCATCTCCTCCACTACGACTTAATAGAGCGGGCAAGTCCTTCAGCAATGAAGAACACGACGACAAAGAAGATTTCTATGTATGAATGTAGAAGTATAAAGCAATAATTCATTAACTCAGGGTAACTTTATCAATAGATCAAGAATAAAATACCTTTAAAGTCATTTTAAATGACTTTAACGTGCTAAGTACTTTATATTTCGCTTATAATATACATCACGGAGTGGATATAAACCACAAAAAACCGGGTGAGAAATTCTATCAACTGTAAGAAGCAGTCAACAATAGTTTTATTAAATACTGTAACGAGCAACGAGCATTGACAAAACCAAAGACTACATAATGATGCTATTTCACGGCTTTTGTCGTTTTTGTGGATTTCAGCAACGAGGAGTTTCAGAGTAGTCAAACGTGATTGAACGTAATATTTTCCAGTTTTAATAATGAATAAAGCCCGACATCGGGTATTCGGTGCGGTCAACAACCGACGCCGTCATGGGCGACCGACTGCCGCTCTCGAATGCGCTTTATATACTATTCATGGAAACTTAAAGGTTTTTTGTCTCAATGCCTTGGTTAACGTTAGGTTTATAAAGAATCTACATTTTAAAGGTAACGAGGTGAATAGCTCGATTCTAAAATTTTTTGTCTTTACAATCTTTGAACATGTTCACGTACGTTCGTATATCGGCATTTTAATATTTTTAGTAGTTTAGTTAATTATCATGATCATATAAGAATTTAAAGTTTAAAGCATCGTACAAATAAGGGAACATCATCTATCAAAAACATTATAAACTTAGTGTATATTTCATATTACCCACCAAAAAAGTATCAAGCTCAAAAAAGATTAATTCATTCGTGAAAATTGTGTTCTTTTTAATAATTCCATTTTTTATCTATTATGAAATCAGTATAGAATTTGAGATGCTTATATTTTTCAATTTATTCTTAAGCTTTGATCTCATATCTCAAAATATTCGACCTTTTATGAAATTGAGACCAAGGACGTTCAATTATAATGCCATTAAAAGAATAATTTTCACAAATGATTAGAGCCCCTTTTTTATTTAATATAATTTATTTTATTCTACGAATAGTGCCATACAACGTTGTGCGACCACAGTCTTGTAAAAGGCTAAAATGTTAGTAACCGCATAATAATCATTAGGCAGAAAGAAGTATTTAAGTAGGTCGGTGGGCACTTATCACACTTCGTACACGAATGTTCAAAGATTTAAAATTTTTAAATATGCTACTAATTTTTAATTTACGAATTTTATATTCAACATTTTCTAATCAATATAAAGTCTTTTTTCATTTTGATTATATACTTTAGTATGGTTAGCAGTTCAGAAGTATAAAAATCAGCTAATTGCCTAACAAGTAAGGAAAGATTTAAATCTTGAATCTATTATTATCAAAATTGTGGCAGGCTAGGTTTTTTAATAACACATTTAGAAAAAATGTCATATGATATGAAACCATAAATAAATTTATCGTATCGTGATTCATCTTAAGTAAATTAGTACTAAATGTAACATCAAGTTTATTAACAGCTATATCGTTACTTTTATCGTTTTAGTGCTATATCTGAAGCCTACGTTAATATTACTAATGACAGTCGTGTTTGATTAACTAAGTCGTAAACAACTCCGGCAATACGATATCCCTAGGTTTACGAACGAACGAATGAATTAAATGAAATAGAGTTTTAAGTGCCATGCTATAATGAAAATGATTTTATTAATTATCACTATACAGTAGTCATCCATACTAATTGCATAAATGTGAAAGTTTCTCTGTCTATCTATGTATATATATGTCTATGACGTCATTACGGCCAAACCGCTGAACCCACTGTGATGAAATTTTATATAGAGATACTTTTCTACTTTTTTCTCAATTTTTTTTGTTTTTGTATGTAATTAATCTAGTTACTAACTCCTGAACGCAAGGACCGCGGACTTAATAACTTTAACCACTAATCTTACTCCATTAGTGGTTGAATGTTGAAAGCTGTTAAATGTCTCAAATACTAATACATAAAGGAAAAACTTGCGCCCTCCGAACGAAGAGTATGAAATTTGGTATAGTTCAAGTTTTTTTTAGAAAACGTATAAAGATTCAACTTTGAATACATGAATCAGCGTTCAGAGCGCCTGCACGGTTTTCAGGAGGAGCGGGTTGGAATCCAGTTGCGTTCAAATTTTTTTATACGTTTTCTAAAAAGTGTGTGAATAACACTTTGAAAATGTTAAAATAGTAAAACTTATATCAAGAAGAAGTGCAAAATGCCCACATTTTTATAATAATACATTAAAGATGCCTTAAAATAATAAAAGTAATAATTAAATACATATACGAGTATTTGACGTACGCTTTGTTATAAAATGATATACACGTTTCTACACAATGCGTATTCGTCAATGGAGCTGCTATGGAGTGGAGTTATATTAAACCATTGAACTTTGATAACTTTCATCTTTTGGGTTTAAGTCATTGCAGTGCAGTTGAGAAATATATGGACTGTATCTAATGGTTGTTGGTTTAGACCTCTCTTACTGGAATATATTATATACCAGTGGCGAGGTATGAAACTTTTGTAGAGGTAAGCTGGCGTTAAAATTAAATATTAATAATCTAGGGCGACATGAAATAGAATTTTTTTTGTTGTTTTGTTAGATTAATAAATAATTATATTTATTTGTAATGTATTTATTTATTATAATTTAGAAATGGTAGGCCAATGGGAATTGTTTTATACGATAACTTCGCCACCGCTATATACTTATTATATGTATATGTAAGAGTTTCTCTGGCCTTGTCAGACTACAGAGGTACGGCCGTGGCTTTTGGATATGTTTTTAATGTATGGAAAAAGAAGAGGAGAGGTATATGGAAAAAAAGAAACTTCTATTATATATATAGATAAGCATTACTTTTATCACAGGTATATAGATCATATTTGTAATAATTATTTTGCTTTCACCTAAATAAAATATATAAATAAAAACTTGTTTTCAATTATCAAGGCCTATCATTTTACGTGAAGTTTTTAGGTATAAAAAGGCAAAAAAAAAGACTGAGCTGAGGCGCAGTGACACAGCGTCAGACTGTAATCGCGATTGATTGTGGGTTCGATTCCCACTCACAGGAATAATAATAAAAAAAGTATTTTCCTTTCTCAGCTCTGGTGAACGCGATAAAGGACGGCGTTGAGATTCGCAATGTCGCAATGTCTCGAATTTGTGCGAAATGTGGACAACGGAGTGTCTTGAAACTTCTGTTCTCTTTGACTACCCCGCTATTCGGGAAAAACCTACAACCAACCAGCTTTTTGCCTTATTATTTAGTAATAAAAATCTTATATACTTATTTATTTATATAAATAGAATATTATATCGGTAAAATTTTGAGAGAGACGTTAATTAGCGTTTGTTAATATGAAACTGCTACAAATGTTATTTTATTATGTAATGTCAGTTAACCGCCAACTGAGGTCTCTGAGAGCATTTGTTAGAATGTAACAGTAAATATTTGAATGTGCCTGATATTATAACTTTTTCATATCTAGTAATATCTACTTATTATTTTAGTTCATTTTATAAAAGCTATTAACCAGATCACGTCTCAATGAGAATACAGGGGTTATTAAATTTTATTTTATACGACAATATGTCTTCAACTATTTACAAGGTCTGTTTTATCGCCAAACAGAAACAGAAAGTAGTATCAAGACACTCCGTTCTCAACTTTCCCGTCGCATTCGAGACATTGTGTGTTGAGTGGCGGAGCTCAACGCTACGTTTGGCTTACAGGAGTAATTAATATAGGTAACTCCGAGTGGGGACCGACCCCAGAGCCAAAATCACTTGCAGTCAGATGCTGTGTCATTACACCACGATGGCCACGCAAATAATAGCTAACAGCTATTTTTATTTAATCATCATTTACATTAAATATATACAATATTATTCGCAAGTATGAAGCTACTAAAATTAAAATTAAATATCACCGCCGCTAGAAAGGCAATATAAAATGTTTTCAAACCGAGATTATCCCGATTCGCTACGATCAAAGGTGCAATACAATGCACCACACAAGTAAACACAACTAGTGAATTATAGTCCTTGTTTTTATTGTGATAAGAGGTTTTAACTTGCATTGCCGGGTGTACGAACTGTTCTGATCATAGAATCAATTCGTCGCGAAGTCGTCGCGCCGCTGCGAGTTCATTCAACCCAATGATGCCTAGGTTTTTTGTTTCAACGCCTCATGAAGGCTGTTGAGTCAATATTTTGAAGATTCTTATCGCCCTTGTGCAATGGTCGTTCTAATGGAATCCAATTGAGTGCTCGTCTTAGCTGTTAACATCTTGGGTTAATTTTTTTATGATTATCTATAATGGAAAATGTTTTGACCTACATTGATATGAGATAGGCTTACATATCTCTGTTGTAATGCATCACCTATAAATTAGTTACTTACAGCTTCACACCTTACAGACTTGCACATGCCTTTGTTTGTAAAATTTTAAATATATATTAATACCTACATATTGTGTTTCTTTATCTTGTGTTAAGCAAAATGGCTAGTGTAAGGATATATACTTAATGCCTATTTTGAAACTCGTCATATAGGTAATACCGGGATCTAATAAATATTTAAAATATTTATAAACGTAGTACCACATGGGTTTGACCATACATTTATCGTTTGCCAGTCACTCCCCGGCGGTGTTATTTATTAAACAATAAAAAAAACTATATTTACTTACTTTTCTATTTAATATCAAAAGCCATATACACACATTGTAAACTGGTTGTATCTGGCACCATTTTGAATAATTGGAATTTATGTAAACGCACATTACATTAATTTCGAATATACTTCAAATTATTTCATTATAACCTTACAAAAGTGGTTTTTGTAATGCACTTACTGCGTAATAATGACATCACTATCGACATTATTGATGACAGCACATCATTATCATTATTACATCACTTAAGTCAGAATGTGTCACGGCATGTGCCATGTGATATATGAGTGAAGCACCACCATTACATCGGAAATGCGGAATGCCGATAGCTTATATTGATGGATGAATGTAACTTGGTAGCGATTGGTCAGCTTCATTTATACAGTCTATACATTCTAGATCGCACCTGAGGCCTATATGAATAAAGCAATCCAACTCGTCTTTATGTACATTATTTCTTTGAATTATATTATATTTACCGACAGTTCTCATGTCGATATGTAATTGGGGCATGATTTTCAGAACACTATGTGAGAGTCGTGAGTTGAAATCTTATTTCAGTCATTGTTTATTCCTATTTTTTTAATTTACTAAGTTATTTGTTTCATTTGGGAACATTTGACTTATCTGTCACTTTATAATAATTCTATTACCTACAGATATCTTTTATGATTCATGCAAATAATTAATAGTCTATAATAATAAAACAAACAAAGGTATTATTTTTTTAAGTATACAGATATTTTTTATTTACCTCAACCCCGGTTAATCTTTGAGAATATAGTATCAATGTATCAATGACATTTAAGGCCACGTTGTCAAAATTATAAGGAGCTTGCGGTTTATATATGATTAGGTACATATATCAGGGAAGTAGGAGTTAGCTGCTTACTCCGCTAGGAATAATGTGTCAAGTTCAAAAAGAGCAATATAAAGTAATGGTGATATCACTATTTACATTATTGATGACCGCACATCACTATCCAAACGGAATGTGTCACGGCGTGTGCCGGACAGTGATCCTTGAGTGATGTGCCGCCGATGTATTGGAAACTCAGAATGAACTGATTGTAGATTAAAGTGATGGATGAATGCAACCTGGTAGCCATTGATCCTTTTATTAATACGTATACGGATATAATAGTGACGTGCACCTGTGGTTTCGGATGAATTATTTAAAGTATTGTTTTCTATATCTCTTTAATTTTTTGCCTTATTATTTTTATAGACAGACGACTTGTATGAAAATAATACTAGTGCAATTAGTATTTGAAATAGTTACTGAGAAAAATAAAATAGATATTTTGCTCAGTGCCATAATTTGGTAGCGCTTGGTTGATATTTAGTTAATTATTTGTATAATTCACATATGAATATAATACCTACGTCCTAACTATGAAAATTAGAACTATTTCAATCTTCGTATATTTAAAATTTTAAAGAATAATTATTTATATTAATTCAGAAATGGACCCCCAGAAATAGATCCACTGATATTCATCATGTATGTTATCTTTTCTTAGTCGGTATTGTGTACACTACTTCCGGCTAATTAGTGATTTACTCATTCAACTCAATATGATGTTTTATACTAATTAAGTACATACATAAAATTGATTATATGACATAAATGCAAAAATAGTATTTTACTTCAATTTATATATAATAAAATTCTTGAAATCGTGGTGTAAACGCGATTGATTGTGGGTTCGATTTTTACTCAGAGGACTGATTATATTTGAATTGTTTCCATTTTTATGCTCTAGTACCTATGATCTACCGCGGCGTTGAGTTCCGTCTCTCAACACGCAATGTCTCAATTTCAGGTAAAAAGTGGACAACGGAGTATCTTGAAACTTTGGGTTCGTTCCGTTATTGACTAACTGGATTCTGGAGGAAGGATTCATTAATATGCCTACAGGAACGTAAAAAAAAACTAAATTTTATATTTTATAACCCAAGCAAATAAAATTGCGGGTTATAATTATTTTTCTATAAAGTGGCAACTAACAGGTAGCTTTTATAAATCATTGCAAGTCTAAGCTAAGCATCGTGTGAAAATCTTTGTAATCAGCGTTTCGTCAGAGTAGCACAGTGTCCACGAGATGAGTTCCGAGATTAGCTTACGTGCTCGCCGTTTGATCGGTGTAATTTATTTTCTTATCAATGAAATATTTGTAGAGATCTGTGGAAGCTGGCAAAAGTGGCACAATTTATGTTTGCGTGACTTCAAATTATGTATACATTAAAGTAGCCGAGGCTGAAGCACGAGCTCCCAACATTATTATTTGAAATAGTTATAGTCACATTTCATATATATATATATTTATTACATATTCTTTACGAGGGCGGTTCGGAAACTTCTTAGCCTAGCACAAAAAGCGCGGTATAAACAGAAAAAAGTTAAGTGTTTTGGAAACTTCCATCTCTGCTAGGAATACATGTTAAATTTTTGTTCGATCTGGCAACTCCTTCATATAGAAACAGGTGTTCACAAAAGACGCATCCGCGATTTTTTTACAATGGAAAAATTAGAAATGCGTGGTGTCATTAAATATTTACATAAAAAAGGTTTATCGGGACAAGAAATTCATAATGATATGGTGAATGTGTAAGGTGAAAGTGCTCCTTCATATGCAACAGTAAAAATATGGGTTGCTGAGTTTAAACGTGGTCGTACAAGCATTGAAGATGAACCACGAAGTGGACGTCCAAAAACAGCAACTACAACGGAAATTGTAGCCAAAGTGCATGATATGGTATTAAATGATTGACGAATGAAAGTGCGTGAAATAGCTAATATCATGGGCATCTCTAATGATGAAAACTATTTCTTATTAATCAAGGGATAGAATTGCTAGAAAAGCGTTGGACTAAGTGTATTGAAGTTTGAGGAGATTATATTGAAAAATAAAAATATTTTTGAAAAACTAACTACTCTCTTTCATTGATAGGCTAAGAAGTTTCCGAACCGCCCTCGTATTTAAAGCTTCACGATTTTTCCCGCATAGCGTGGTGGTCAAAGAACTTAGTGTCAAGACACTCCGTTCTCTATTTCAATTTAAATGCACCACTTCTAATCCTTAACTTAAATAAAATTAAACATAATTATTTCCCCGAATTCACAGAATGAGATCCCTAAGAGGATCGAACCCTCGACTAATCGCGTTTGTTGTCAGATGCTGTCCCACTGCGATACGACGGCGTCGTAGTCTTAAAATTACGTAATTATTTCGTTTGGTCGTCCGTCTTCGTTAGCACAGTTTTATAATATCTCACTCTACTCATTGTTGCAAGTTCACATCCTAATCGCTGAATATCTGATTAAAATAATATGATTCCTACTTTATACGAACATATTGCTATTTTATACATTATTTTTCGACTATATGACCACCTTGCCATATTTTAATTTTTACTATATGATAAATTTACATTCCCATTTTAAAAGATTATTGATAAATTATATTTCTACTCTGTATTTTATAAAGCGTAATATTTTATTAAAATAAAATGTCGTCGTATAAAACGCATTTTATACAACCTATATAAATTTAGTTCGCTCACAGAAAGTGGAGACCGTTCTCCACTTGTCACAGTGTCTTGACACTAGGTTCTCTCACACTACCTTGCTATGCGGGAAAAAGCGTGAGCTGAAAAACGAAATACTTAAGATTTTATATAGTTATAGATATATAAAAACAAGAAAAATTTGCATCCATATTACATACATTTTAAATTGAAAAAGAAATGATTATTGATTGCTCAATATGAGATGTTTATTAGATTGATAGCTTATATCAGAAGTCTTAAATCTTTGCTCAACTGTTATTGTTCACGCTATAAATTCTAATAGGGAGTGATTCTATAAAATAAAAAATAATATGAATATATTAATATTATATATATCTAAGAAACTAAATGTTTGGTGATTTTTCTTAATATCAGCATACACAAAAAAACAAAATGAAGGTGAAATAAGCGTATAAGAATCTCGACGTTGCTAATGTACAGCTTAGCGGTCAGAGCGCTTGGATGGTTTTCATAAAATATCAGCGTTTTTGATGTTATATAGAGTGAAATAATCGTCACGGTGATCACAATAAACGTGGTTTCATTTTACTGCATTTTACCTTCCAACACGCAATATTCCATATTCAGGTGGAAAATGGTGATTGCGCTCAACTTCAATTTGTATAAAATGGCTATTAATTAATCAAACTATATAAGTCTTCCATTAAAAATGACTTGACCGACAACGCACAGCCAAAACAAGAAAACCAACACACAACTAGAAGTAGAAATTTGAAATGTAGTTTTCATAATATTCTAACAGTTTTTAAAGTGTTATTCTCACACTTGGAGGATATGGCAAACATTTTTAGAAAATGTTTAAAAACGTTTGAACGTAGCGGGGTTGAAATCTCTTTTGGACTGTTTTAAAGAGGCGCGGGTTCGAGTCCCGCTACGTTCAAATTTTAATACGTTGTTTAAAAAAGTAGTAGCACTAAGAAGTAGTTGCCAAAATTCTATAAAAAAACGATTAACAGTCCATTGACTACGAAACATAGACATTGAAATAATATAGCCATACTCTTAAAGTTTACGCAAACAAAGTTGCAGGCGACAAGACGCAATACATTTTATATTTTTTTTATAAACATAAACAGAAAAATAATTACGTTAAATATTTCACAATGAAAGTAGTAGTAAAATAACTTTCCAACAATTCATAATACATTGCGAAATACTTTGTTCAGTTATCGTGTAACACTATTATTTGATGGGAGATTCTCGATACCTCATCTCTGATAACGTCGACAGATTCCTAAAGCGATTGGCTCAGCTGTCTGTATGCAGGGTTGTCGTGTACAATACAATAATTTAAAAATCATACAAATAATACATCTCAATTTCATACATAATCAGGTAGAACTTCATGTCAATGAGAATTCTCCATTCCACTCCACTCCAATGAGTGTTCTCAATCTAGAGTATTTAGTGATTTTTACCTTCGTTCAAAATCGAGACATTTAATATTGGGTGAGAACTAGAATAACGCGCTTGAATCGCACGTCCGCCAAAGTGTGTGTTGAGAGATCAGAGCATGGAAACGAAAACAATTTAAATATAATCAATTGCAATGGCAAATAAAAGATACTAAGTAAATTAAAACGTTATTATGTAGTGACATCTAAGACGAATTGAAATTGACGAAATTAATTTCTTTTTTTACTTGTGTGTCTGACAACCCCTGCCATTTTTTCTTCTGCGCAAGGCAGGCAGAACTGCCCTACGGGCGGATGATGCTGTGGCACTCATACCTTCTGCCTAATGTAACTGTCTTAATTTTACGGAGCAAATGATGACAGGTTTTTTGTTCTCACGCCGTCGCGCCGTTGCGATAGTTAACCGAAAAACTCATTACACAAGTGATTTAGGTGTTAGCAACAAGATTACTTTCTTATTTAATGTACAATAAAAAATAAAGAATGTTTTCAGTAGACGCCAATTTAAGTCGTATTTAGTAGGAACATAAATATTCATCGTGCTCAATGTTCAAGTAACTAACAAGAAAACATTACCCGTTACGGCCAACCAAAGAGCTTCAAACAGTCATTAAATGTGTCAATTTAGAATTTGTGCGATTGAAGCTTTATTAGATCCCTTTTATTATTTTATTTATTACTTTTTTTTATAAATATGAAGAATTTAAAAAAAAACTCGTGTTGACAAAATGTGGACAAACAGACTGAGTTAGGCTTTGATTTTTATACACTCGAAATGAAACTATATTTTTACGTTAGTCCATGGTCACAGGTAAACTGTTATTTCGTTAATCAATACCTAATGTAAAGAGTTCAAAACGTAGGATATTCTAAAATGTATTTTAGAATACCAAAATATACGCCATTAAAATAGTGCTGTTAAAATAGTTTCATTTGAAAAACACTGAGAGAGTTTCTTGTAGATATAACTAAACTAGTGCTTGTAGACAGCCCTGTGAATAATAAACGATTGTCATAGCCGAAGCTATGCGGTGCGTAAATGACATTCTTGAGGTGTTTTTTGGTCGACGTTGAGCGGAACGGATGCAAGGTATTCCCATCTGGAGCGTTCGGGAACTAATGAACTAGAGAAGGAATCTGAACAATGTCAGTGGCGTTGTGGCGAGTGCCGGTCAATGGATGGCGTGGTATTTTAATTTCTATATAATCTGTATCGTTTCCGCCTTCAAGAAAAGGTGAAAATATGTTTTTTTTGTGTAGTATTTTATAATTTTGTTGTTTTGATTCATTATACTGGTGGAGTATTAATGCATTTTCGTTAATATAATTAAAAATTATTGTATTTAATAATTCAATAATTTATAGATTATCGTGGCGCAATGGGACCATTTCTGCCTGTAAAGGTGATTGGTTGTGGATTCGATTCTGACTCGGTGGAATGATTACATTTAAATTATTTATATTTCTCCGCTCTGGTACCTAAGACAAAGCGTGGCGTTGCGTTTCACCATTCAATACAATATCCTTGCTTTTCATGGAAAGTAGAGAACTGGAGTCTTCATGGTGAAAAAAAAACATATAACATCAAGACCAAGTTCTTTTACGGACGTTTAAATATTGCCAAAAATGTTTTTGAAATAAAAAAGAGAGAAACAAAGCGTTAACACACACATTTTATGTACATTTATAAAAGTTAGAAGACTGTCAAGTTATTCACATTCACTTAAGTAAATTTTTGGGTTGTGCAGCTTAGAATTATTACTCCTTGGGTTCCAAACATTTTGTCGTACCGTGGGAAGGGCCAGACCTGTTTTTTCAGAGCAATTAAAGTAGCAGTTAATTTTATTTCATTGTTAACAGGCTTTTATACCATATACTATACTCACTTTAAATTATATATGAAATTACTCATTACTGTTAAATATAGTATACTTAATATTAACATTTTATAATAATGTGAGATGAAAACCTTTGGGTCCTATTTTACCAAAATTATGCGGTCAGAGAACTATGAACTTTTGGGAGTAAAAAGTATTGATAAGAAGCCAATATTTCTTATAATAATGCCTTATGCCTTACATTTGGTCAATAAAATGACGGCCATCGTGGCGCAGTGTGACACCGTCTGACTATAAACGCAATGCGTTGTTAGTTCTATTCTCACTTTGGGGAGTGATTATATTTAAAATATTTTTTATTCTTCGCTCTGGTACCTAAGACAAAGTGCTCCGCGTTGAGCTCCGCCATTTACTGTCCAATTTCCAGATTTCCGGCGGAAAGTTGAGAATGGAGTGTCTTGACACTAGGTTCTCTTTGATTATCCTGCTAATCCTACTCTGCGGGAAAAATCGTGAAGTTGTATAAAAATATATTACATATATAGTATGTTATATTGATTAAATTGACAACGTGTATATTTTATATACTGTGACTAAATATACTCGTAATATATACTCGTACGAGACATTAGCGGGTTCGATTCATAGAAATTGCTTATTTAACATGTATACATACAAATCTTTTAACAAAAGATAACTTCAAAACCAGCGCCAGTAAGCAGTTAGTAACTGTATTATTGTTAAGAGTTCTCGGTGCCTGATAAGGGTTGTTTAAGATTTAAATAGATTGACATAGTTATGTACATTCTCACAATTTCCTCCTGATTTTCTATAATCGTAGGCGAGTTTTCTGTTCTTTTATCTATTTAAAGTCTATGTCATATAAGGTATTATAAATTGTTTCTCGGTGCACTGACCGCATGATTTTCTCTTTTACGCCACATTTGACGGTTAAAAGATTTCGGCACGGATTCGTAACTTAATCCGATTTCAATTCGAGACGCCATTTTTGTGCTTGTTTCAATCACTTTGTTTCGGCGATAATTGTCAAGATGAATCTTTTAATTACTTTAAATTATAACCTTTAAATTTTTATCATTTGAAGAATAATAGCGGTACTCAGAGACGTGAATTAGTACATTTGTGACAACACAACTATTGACTTAATGTCAATTAAAGTCAATTGATATTTCAAAGTGTAGATGTTTGATTAATATTTTAAATGTGAAAGTATAATACTTCTATGTCTGTCTGTATGTCTGCCTCATACAATAACCCTTTTACTACTAAACCACTAAATGAGATTTTGATGCAATTTATTATGGAGAATGTTTAAGCGTAGATGGACTATAACTTATACATATAATGTAACTGATCGCTGTCCATTCTATGTCAGAAAGATATATGAAAAAAATATATATATAATATATAAAAATATTTATCAATATAATAGAACCCAAAACAATGATTTCTATTAATTTTCTATTTGTTTCCCTGCATATCGGTATGTCTGTGCGTTTGTACAGCTTATCTCAGAAACGTCTTAACCGATTTAAAAGCAGTTTAGACTAGTGTATTTGATATTTAGTCCCTTAACATCTAGTGCTTATTTTATTTTAATCGGTTCATAAATAAAAAGTAACAACCATTCAAATTAGAAGCTTAAGTAAAATTTGTGATTTAAGTAAGAACGCGGACGTGTAGAAGAACGAAATATCTTAGTCGTGTAGTTTACGCAGGCAAAGCCGAGAGCGAGTAGAGATTAAATATGATATAATATTTTTTATCTATCATACTGACGTATGTCGTAAATTGCAAAAGCTGTAGCACATATAGCTGAGCTAAAGGGTTTTCTATATAAAAGAATGACTGTTCTAATCCAGTTTGTTTTACAATATCACGAATTAAGACACACGGCTCTCTAATTTACACTCATATTGGAGATATTGCATGTTGGACAGTGGAACCCATAGTTGCTCATTGTTTTATCAAGCTGGGAAAATGAAAATAATATACAAATAATTTCAAGTGGAAATCGGACCCACTATCTAAAAAAATTACATACAACTAGCAGTTTCACGCTTTTACCCGTATAGCGGTTCAGATCGGTAGTCAGAGAGACCCTAGTGTCAAGAAACTACGGTCTCCACTTTCTGCCCGAGTGTTGGGTGGCGGACCTCAACGCCACGCCAACGCCTCGCTTTTTCTTGTACTAGAGCGAAGAAATTTAAATATAATCATTTGTCCGAGTGCGATCGAACAACTAATCGTAAATTTTGTCAGACGCTGTCCCACTACGCCACGATGGCCTTGCATATAATTATTGTTAATAATTGTTATATTTTAATATTATCCTCTCTGAGAAATAGTTACCAGATTTAAGCTGGGAGCTATATTACTTCTGTCCTCAACGAACCGTTTCACATCAAAATTACGTTGAAATATGACATTCTCAGTTAAATTCCGAGTTTAGCTGTAATGAGTTCAGAAACATAAAATTATTCAGAGCACGACGTGGTTGCTTCCTTTCTTTGTTTTGATTTAAAAACAATGTTTTACAAGATTTTCAAAATTGTTGAGCATTGATGGGCTTAATAATTATATTTAAATTATATAATTACCATGTATGTTTCGTAGCATGTCGGAGCCAACTAGAAATCTTATAGGCGCTCTTCTAAAATATAACTTTACAATAAGTTAATAACAATCATTACAAGCTTTTCGAGTGAGCTTTTACTTTTCTTTACTTTTCTTCTTAAAATTTTTTTTATCAATAATAATACTATATACTATTATAATTTGTACGCCCTCATCTCTAACTTAGTCTAAAAATATTTAAAAACAGTAGATCAATTATGAAATTTTAAGCAATTTAATAGGCAATATTGCAAAAACTTTAATTTCCGATGTTAAAGTATGATTCAAACAAGTTTTTTTGTTTGGAAGTTTGAAATAGGAAATGTATAATGACATCCTTTTTGAATAAAAATTATGATTATCTCAAAAGCTTGATTTCGCTTTGTCCTACAATTAATAATATTGAGCTGGCAGTGTTTGAAAATATTGGTGAAACATTGAACTAAATCATTCCTAAACAAACAGAGGTTTCTTTCCCGTCGTGATACTTATTTTAGGTAATTTTATTTAAAATATTATTAATAAATATCAAAAAATTGGTGTAAATAAAACTACAAGTCACACAATAAAACCCTTTTCCTGTTATTCTGGTCACCCGAATTAGGACTTGTGGTACATACAATAAAATATCTAAATGTCATCAAATCTAGAAATATGTTAAAATTTTCAAAGAAATTGGACGGCAAATAGAAGAAGGATTAAAGCTTGTTAATGAACCATTACCTTATTTAGGCCAATGACGTAAGGATGTTCTTAGTCAAAGTATAATGTAAATTACAAATACCTATATCATATTATATAACAAAATATTTTAAATCATATGTCAGTGGGTCAATATTTTCTGACGGCGAGACGAGGTGCCGTTTTTAATAAAATAAGTCGTTATCTACTTATTGCTTGACTTGGAACTTTCCGGCCAGCACTGAGTAATGTAACGGATCACATATTGATATGAATATTTCTGATAAATCATTTCATTATGTCCATATACTGTGCTATGATATTGTTTTATTATAATATGTATGGGAATATTTATCAAAAAATTTAGACATAAATTATTTTACTTTTCTTTTAATTTAGTTGTTCATGTTAAGTTTTAACTTAACCATATATATATATATTTTAAGTTTTGTGTTAGAGATTTGAGCTTAAATGCGGGAAAAGGCGTCAATCATCACGCTTTTTCCGCAAAAGGTCACCGTCTAGGTGAAACCCTATGGTCATGATATAAAATTAATTAAATTTTAAATATAATCATTCACCTGAATGGAGTTTGAACCTACAACAAATCACATTTACAGTCAGGCGCTACCCCACTATGCCACGATGGCCACATATTTGAGGTTTTTGGGCATTATAAGGTTATTATATAAAAAAACATTAGCATAATTTTGTAAGAATCATAAGGATATAAAACAAA